>PUFA01000421.1:0-570419 GCA_003508835.1 Eonycteris spelaea
AAGAGAGACAGACAGAGAGACAGAGAAACCCAGAGACAGAGCAAGTGACCAGGAGGGAAGGAGAAAGGAGAACACAGGTCGCCAGGGCGCGGCGAGGCCCAGTGAGAGCCACGAAGGAGGGGCAGTGCTGCGGGGTTCCGCTAGAGAGGCGGCTGGAGCGAGCGCCGGCCGCACTAAGGCACCGCAGCCCTTGGCCGGTTCCCGCCGGTGCGGAAGGACTGGGTGGGCGCTCTCGCAACTCGGACCTGCTGCCGGAGCCAGCCGGCTAAAGTCGAACAGCACCTAAAAGAGGGAGGTGAAGCCTAAGGAAAAAAAGAAGACAGGAAAGCGCTTCGGGAGGGCATACAGTCAATGCTACAGCCTTGAGTTTATTTAGCACAACCCTTACATTTCTTTTCGAACACAATAGCAAGGCACAGAGGACATTACCATAGGAATGCTGACATTTACATAAGTTCCTATACATCCTTCCCTCAGGGTGCAAACATCCTTGCTTTCTGTTAAACATTCCACTATCTTAAAAGGGTTACTTTAGGAGGCATACCTCTCCTACAGGGTCAGTAATGTTTAACTCAAATCCCTGCTTCCTTGAACCATTGTTTAAGCAGTCTCAGTAACTGCTTTATGGCCTATAAGCTACGTGACTTCTTCAGTGTCTCAAAATGGCTCCCGACAACCTGCCCAGGCCCCAGCCCACCTTCCCAGCCTCGGCCATTCGGCAGGACCACGGCCCGGGCGTGCCTCGCCAATCTCTCTGCCACCTGGGCAACTAGGAAGGTGCAGCCCTGATAAGTCTCAACCCGGCCCTGAACCAGATCCACCCCACCTCTGCACTCCCCGCCAGGGCCGACCTTGACCTGGCCAAAACCACGTGGAGACACGGGCCACACCACCAGGCGACGCTTCGCCCCAAAACCTCACCTTCCACCCAGCGCCCTCCGCCCTTGAGGCTCAGCCGCGCGAGAGCCCGGGAAGCGAAGGGTCCAGAGCAGAGAGAAAACAGCCCAGGTCTGGCTGCAGGAGAGCAGGTGGAGGCGGGCGATGTCGCGGGGTGCACGGACTTTGGTGCAGCCCTTAAGCTCGGTGGCCTACCAGGACCCCGGAACAGCGAGCGACCGAGTGAGCAAGTGAGCAGGGCCCCGGGGCACCCAGGCGCACCCTGGCCGGAGGGCGACCAACGGAGGGGGCGGCAAAAGCCTACAGCAACCGGTATTCGCAGGCGGTCTCCCATCCAAGTACTAACCAGACCCAACCCTGCTTAGCTTCCGAGATCAGATGAGATCAGGCGCGTTCAGCGTGGTACAGCCGTAGACAGGAAAGACTGTCGCCTGCATTCCCAAAAGTTCGAGCCTGGCCTTCCGGCCCCCCGGAGACGCCCGCGCCTGCACCGCAGCAGAAAATAACTTTTATGACATACACATGGCTGCTAATTTGAAACGCATATGATAGCAGCAGAAATAACTTCATGCGATGCACCGCTGTGTTATTCCCAAAAAGCCCACCAGATGGCAGCGGAGTGTAAAGTTTTATGATGACATAGATCCTTTCTGGACAGTAGAGAATGAATATTCATGATCACTCAGGTGTTTATAATAAAATATAATAAAATATACACCTGATGGCATCAGAAAATTAATTTTTAAGATGGTCTACACTGTGTTATTCCCAAAATACCCACAAGATTGCTGCAGAAAACAAAATTTATGAATACGCTGGTATTTTCTCAATATCACGCGATGGCAGCAGAAAACAAATTTTTCAAGACATGCACTGCTGTGTTATTCCCAAGATTCACACCAAAATGGCAGCAGAAAAAAAATTATAACAACATACCCTGGGGAGTCATTTTTTAAATGCACATGAGGTAGTAGCAGAAATAACTTTTCGAGACGTGCGCTCCTGTGTTATCCCCAAAATGCTGAGCCGATGGCAACAGCAAATAACTTTTTATATTAACATACACTTGCCTGTTATTTTCAAATGCCCACCGAACAGCAGCAGAGAATAATCTCTCATGACATGTACTTTTTTTGTTTATCCCAAGATACACATGAGATGTCCATGCACAAGAACTTGGTTCAACCAAACGTCCTTAGGTGACATTTTCTAACTGTACGAGATAACGAGAGAAATAACTGCTTACGATATGTGCTATGGTGTTATTCCCAATATGACGACCAGATGGCAGCACGGAATGAGTATTCAAGATGATCTACAGTAGGATATTATTTCCAAATTGCCCACAAGACTAAAGCAGAGAATTATGTCATGACAAGCACTCCTGTGTTTTGCACGAGATGCACGTGGAATGGCATCAGAAAACTTTTCATAATGCCATTCCACAGAGTTTATTTTCAGAATGCACATGAGATAGCAGCAAAATTACATTTTATGACATGAGCTGTGATTTATTCCGAAAATGCTCACCGTGTAACGACAGATAAGTATTCATAACAAACACGCAGGTATTATTTCTGAAATGCCCTCCAGATGGCAGCAGCGAACAAATTTCACGACATACGTGCTTTTGTTTTTCTCAGGATTCACACGGAATGGCAAGAGAGAAAAAATTTATAGAGACACACGGCGGAGTGGTATTCTTTAAAGGTGCACGACAGCAGCAGCAGTAACTTTACATGGGACGCACTATGACGTTATTCCCAAAATGCTCACCAGGTGGCAGCAGAAAATAAATTTTTCTGCTCACATACACCTGAGTGTTATTATCAAAATTTCTACGAGATGGCAACAGAGAACAGTTTCATTACTTGCAGTCCTATGTTATACTCAAGTTTAACCCGAAAAGGCACGGGAGAAAAAAAATTATAACGACACACCCTGGGGTGTTATTTTTTAAATGTTCACGAGATAGCACCACTTTTTTAAAATTTTTCATGACATCCAATATGGCATTATTCGCAAATAACCACCAGATGGCATCAGAAAATAATTTTGTGCTGACGTACACCTGGATATTATTTTTAAATGCCCACGAAATGGCAATAGAGAATAACTTCATGACATGCACTCCTGTGTCTTTACACAGATGCAAATGAAATGGCAGTAGATAAAAGGCGATTATAATGACATTCCTTTGGGTTTAATTTTCAGAATGCACCTTGCACAGAGGCTGAGACATTTTATGATCTGCGCTGTGTTGTTATTCCCAGAATGCCCACCAGATGGCAGCAAGAATAAATTTTATTGCACTCGTGTTATTCTCAAGATGCACAATACATGAGGCAAATAATGAATATTTACGATAGCCTACACCAGGTTTTGTTCTTGAAATCTTCACCACGTGGCAGCAAAGAGTAACCTTTTTTTTATTTCATACGATCCGGTATTATTCCCCAAATTCCCACCTATGGCAGCAGGAAATAAATTTTAATGATGACATACACTTGGGTATTATTTTCAAATTACCCACGAGACGGCAGCAGAGAAAAACTCTTCATAATGACATGCCTTGGTGTTATTTCCAAAATGAACATGAAAAAGAAGCAGAAATAACATTGAGCAGCACTGTCATGTTATTCCCAAATATTCCACCAGATGGCAGCAGAAAATGAATATTCATAATAACTACACTTGAAGACCTATATACAGGTGCTATTCCCAGTATGCACACGAGATGGCAGCAGAGGATAAGGAATAAATTTCATGAGAACTCCTCTGTGCTATTCCCAAAATGCACACGAGATGGCAGCAGAGGATAAGGAATAACATTTCATGAGAAAACCTCTGCTGCTATTCCCAAAATGCACACGAGATTTTTCATTCCTCTGCTCTCTCTCCCCAAAATGCACACGAGATGGCAGCAGAGGATAAGGAATAACATTTCAATACCTAAACTCTGGTGCTAATTCAAAAAGTACACAAGATGGGAACAGAGAAGAGCGTTTCCCAGCCTTAAGGGCTCTGCTCACCATTTAAATAAAACTCCAGACATTTGGTACTTACCTCACTTTGAAATAACTCCTGTCCTTTCCTAGCCCTTCTCACTCCGGGCCACGCCCCCACCGCCTTGGTGGTGCCCTCTCCCCCTATCCCTGCTCCCTGACCCCTCCCTCAGTCCCTCCCCGCCCCACCCCTGTCCCCTCTCCTGTCCCCCCCCGCCTTGAGTGGCAGCCGGCCTCCCCTAGACTGGCCAGAGCCGCAGCGGGGGCAGGAGCAGCAGCCATGGCTGCAGCTGGCGTGGACCGAACGCTCTCCTCTGCGACTCGCGACCCGCTCAGATGGCCTCACCCCCACCGTGCCGCCGCACTGGCCCCAGGGGTGATGCGGCGAAGACCCTCCGGAAACAGGCTACCCGCGCTCTGAGCCCTCCGCTGCGCGCACGGCTTCGCGGAGGCGCGCACGCCTCTCCCCTTCATCCCGGGCCTTGGCAGGTTCCCGGCCGTGCCAAAGGTTTCGGTCTGCTCTCTCGCATTCCGGGACTGACCAGGCCCCGGGCCACCCTACTCCCTAGTCTTGGCCGCTTGGCAGGACCCGGGCCCGGGCGTGGCCTGCCAATCTTCGGCCACATGGGCACCTAGGCAGGTGCGGCACCACCAAGTCCAGGCCACGGCCCTGACCCAGACCCACCCCTCCCCTGCGCTCCCTGCCGAAGCCGAGCAGGACCTGCCAAAAACCACGCGGAGACACCGGCCATCCCACCTGGCAATGCTTTGGCCACGAACTCGACCTCCACCCAGAGCTCTCGGCCCTTGGAAGGGAAAGGCCTGAGCGGAGAGAGAAAACAGGCCAGGGCTGCTGGCTGCAGGAGAGCACATGGAGGTGGGCGGTGACGCGGGGCGCGCGGACGTTCGTGCAGCCCTTGGGCTCGGGCGGGTGCCAGGGACCCCTGAGACAGCGAGCAAGCAGGGCCCGGGGGCGTCCACGGGCACCCTGGCTGGAGGGCAGAAAACCGAGGGAGCAAAAGCGTACAGCACCTATCCCCAGGAGGTCTCCCATCCACGTACTACCAGACACGATCCTGCTTAGCTTCCAAGATCAGGCACATTCAGAGTATGGCCATAAGCAAGAGAGCTTGTCGTCTACCGCCCCAAGAGCTCCAGCCTGGCCTCCCGGGCGCCGGAGATGCCCGTGCCTGCAGTGCATCTCTTGTGGGGGTGCGGGTTTCCGCTAAGGCACCACGGACCTTGCCCGATTCTCGGCAGTGCAGAGGTCTGGGTGGGCGTTCTCGCATCCCCCAACTGCCCACATCCCGGGCGACCCGCCTCCCCAGTCTTGGCCGCTTGGCAGGACCACTGCCCGGGCATAGCCCCGCATGCTCTCGGCCACCGGACCACCTAGTACCTGCGGCCCGGCTAAGTCCGGGCTCCGGCCCTGACCCAGACGCACACCTTCCCTCCCCGCCGAGCCGTGCCCGACCTGCCCGAACACACACGGAACTCCCGGTCACACCCTGAGGCATCGCTTCAGATAGACGCTGCCCTCACCCTCTACTGGGACCAGGGACCCGCCCAGTCCGCTGCCCCTTGCCTTCACTTCGACTCTCTCCTTCAAGACAGACAGACAGAGAGGGAGAGCTGAGAGACAGAGGGACAGAGAAACACAGAGACAGAGCGAGTGACAGGGAGGGAAGGAGAAAGGAGGACACCGGCCTCCAGGGCGCGAGGCCCAGTGAGAGCCACGAAGGAGGGACGGGGTCGCTGGAAAGGGGGGCGTGGGAGCTGGCTGCGGTCAGACACAGAGAGAGACAGTGAGGATGGAAGGGACAGAGACAGAGAGAGAGACGAGAGAGGAGATCCGCGCGCCAGAGAGCGCGAGCCAGTGCCTGCCCTGGCAGAGAGAGGGACACGACACACAGAGGAGCACCCCGACGCACAGAGCCGGACCCCGACTGTGACCCCGAGACCCTGCGGCCGCCCTTAAGAGGCCGCTTCCACAGCAGGGGGGTCGTGCCGGGGCTGGGCTCGGGCTGGGAGGCGGTTCGTGCCCCGTACCCGGTGCCCCGGTACAGGTCGGGGCTCAGGGAGTCTCGTTGTTCTATGAGTCCTGCCTGGGGTCCCCCAGGAGACAGGCAAGACGCACAGGTTCCCTGGAGTGTGTGTGTGGTGTGTGTGTGTGTGTGTGTGTGCGCGCGTGCGAGAGGGCTCTCCCCGCACGCGGCATGCTCTCGTGTCGGCCTCTCTGACGCGGCTGGTCGGTCCCACTTCTCGTCCTGGATGTGCGGGGGCCTCGCACCTGGTCCAAGGGCACCTGGCTGTCTGGTGAGAAGGGTGGGGAAAGCGTGTCGGAGACTCGAGGCCTCTGGCGGGGCGGGTGGGGTGGCGGGTCCCGCGTCCCAGGACGCGAGCGCACTCCCACGTGTCAGAGACGGTCCTCGGGGCTTGGTCCCACGAAGCCAGGAAGGGAAGGGCCCGGAGCAGTGAGAGAAAACAGCCCAGGACTGGCTGCAGGAGAGCAGGTGAGGGCGAGCAAGGGCGCGGGCGCGCCGCTGTTGGAGACGCCCTTGGGCTCGGCCGCCCGCAGGGTCCCCCGAGACAGCGAGCGAGTGAGCAGAGCCCGGGGCCACCAGGGGAACCCCGGCCGGAGGACGGCAAAAGGAGAGGGCAGCAAAAGCCTACAGCGCCCGGGTATTCCCAGACAATCTCCCATCCAAGTACCAACTAGGCCCAACCCTGCTTAGCTTCTGAGATCAGACGAGATTGGGCACGTTCAGGGTGGTAGGGCCCTAGACACGAAAACCTGTCGCTTGCCATCCAAGAGCTCGAGGCTGACCTCCCTGGCGCCGGAGACATCCGTGCTTGCATGTCCAGGGCTGAGCAGTTTGAGGGGAGCAGGGGAGGGTCTGCTGGCCGCACTAAGGCCCCACGGGTCTTGGCCGGTTTGCGCCTGTGCAGAAGGACTGGGTGGGCGCTCTCGCATCCCGGACCTGCCCAGGCCCCGGACCACCTGCCTCCCCAGTCTAGGCCATTCAGCAGGACCCCAGCCTGGCCATGCCCCACCAATCCTTCGGACACTTGGGCACCTAGGCAGGTGCAGCCCTGCTAAGTCCCCACCCCACCCTGAACCAGACCTACCTCACCCCGGTGCTCCCTGCCGGGCCGAGCCAGACCTGCCCCAAACCACGGCGGAGACACCGTTCACACCACCAGGCAACGCTTCGCCCCGAGACCTCACCCTCTGCCCAACGCCCTCCGCCCTTGAGGCTCGGCCCGCGGAGCCCAGGAAGCGAAGGTCCCAGAGTGATTCTCTGCTGTCATTACGTAGGCATTTTGAAAATAACACCCAGATGTATATTCATAACTATTCATTCTCTGCTGTCATCTGCTGGGGCTTTTGGAAGAAGGACAGAGCACATTTTATAAACTATTGTTTCCGCTGCTATCTCATGTGCTTTCTGAAAATAATCCAAGGGCAGGCTGTTACAAAAAGTTGTCCACTGCCATTATGAAAGCATCTTGGGGAAAACACCAGATTGCATGTCAGGACTATTGTTCTCTGGTACCATCCCGTTGGAATTTTCAAAATAACAAGCACGTGTATGTCATTATAAAAATTTACTTTCTGCTGCCATGCTGTGGGCATTTTGGGAATAACACCCGAATGTATGCCATCATGAAAATATATTTTCTGTTCTCGTCTACTGTGCATCTTAGAATAACACCAGCCTGGAAGTAATAAAGAGTTGTTCGCTGCTGCCATCTGGTGTATATTTCAGTAATAACACTTAAGTGTTTCTCAACATGAATATTCATTCTCTGCTGCTATCTGTTGCGCACTTTGGAACAAGACCACAGCACACATCACAAGGAATTATATCAGCGGCTAATTCATGTGCATTTTGAAAATTATATCTAAGCACTTGTCTTAATGAAAAGTTGCTCACGGCCATTTCGTATGCATTTTAGGGAAAACACAGGAGTGCATATAAGGACAAATTATTCTCTGCTGCCATCTCGTGGGCTATTTGAAAGTAACAAGTGTAGGTCATGAAAATTGATTTTCCGCTGTCATCCTGTTGGCATTTTGGGAATAACACCTGAATGTATGCCATCATGAAAATACATTTTCTTCTCTCATCTACTGTGCATCTTGGAATTACACCAGTGCAAGTAATAAAAAGTTATTCTCTGCTTCACCTGGTGGACATTTTAGAATAACGAGTGTTTGACATCCTGAATAGTCGTTCTCTGCGACCATCTGGTGCGTATTGTATGACGGAAGAGTGCATGTTGGGCATGATGTTATGAAATTATTATCTCTGCTGGCCTTTCGTGTTAATCTTAAAATGAACAAAGGAGTTCCTGTCACACAAAAAATTGCTCTTTCCTGCCATCTCGTGGGTGTTTTGAAAATAACACCCACGTGTATGTCATAATACAAATGTATTTTATACCTTAATATAGTGAGCATCTTGGGAATACCACATGGTGTAAGTAATAAAAACTTATTCTCTGTGCCATCTGGTGGTATTTTAGGATTAACACCTGAGTGTTTCTCATGAGGATTATTCATTCTGGTGGGAATTTTAGGTGTAACGGCGTGGCGCGTGTCAGTAAAAGATATTTCAGCAGCTATCTCATGTGCAGTTTAGAAATAAAACCCAAGGGAGTCATCGCAATGTTTTTGTCCGCTGCCTTCTCGTGTGCATCTTAGCAAAAACACAAGAGCGCATGTCATGAAGTGATTCTCGGCTGTTATGTTGTGTGCATTTTAGAATTAACGTGCGGGTGTTGGTTCATCGTGACAATTCATTTTCACCTGCGATCTGCTGTGAGTTTAGGGAATAACACCACAAGCCATATGACAAACAGTTCTTTTTGCTGCTATGTCAGCTGATAGAAACTAAGACCATTACATTAAGCAAAGTTTTGGTCTGAGGCCATCTCATGTTCATCTTGGAAATAAGACGAGTGCATGTCGTGAAAAATTATTCTCAGCTCTCATCTCGTGGGCATTTAGATATTAACATGCAAGTGTATGTCCATGTACTATTTTTTCTGCTGCCGTCTGCTGGGGATTTTAGGAATGACACACGATTACAGGTCATGAAAATTCGTTTTTTTCACTCATCTTTGTGCACCAGAGTGTAAGTAATAAAGGTATTCTCTGCTGCCATCTTGTGCATATTTAAGTAATAACACTTGAGTATTTGATAGCATGAATAATTCATTTCCTTATGTCGCTTGTGGCCATTATGGAAATGACACCCGGATGTATATCATCATAAAAAGTAATTCTCAGCTGCCATCTCCTGGGAATTTTAGAATAACACCCTAGTGTAGGTTATCATGAGTATTCATTTTAGCTGACATCTGGAGTACATTCTGGGAAGAACACAACAGAGTGTCATAAAATGTTATTTCAGCTGCTATCTCACGTGCATTCTGAAAATAAACCTAAGGAAATGTCATAATGAAAAGTTTTTGTTTAATGTCATTTCGTGTGAATGTTGGGAACACCTCGTAGATATTTTGAAAATAACACCCAGGTATATGTCATCATAAAAATGTATTATCTCTGCCATCTGGTGGGCATTTGGGGAATAAAACACAGAGCTTGTCATTACTGTTATTTTGCTGACATCTCACGTGCATTCTGAAAAAAAACTCAAGGGATTGTCATTATGAAGTTTTCTGCTGCTGTTTTGTGTGCATCTTAAGAAAAACACAGGAGTGCATGTCATGAAGTGACTCTCTTCAGCCATCCTGTGGGCACTTTGAAAATAACAGCCTACCTCATATCATAAAGTTATTTCTTGCTATCACGTGGAGTTAGAAAATGACTCCTGAGGAGATTTGGTTAAACAAAGGTTTTGCTTGTGGCCGTTTCATGTGCATCTTGTGATAAACACAAGAGTGCACATCAGGAAAAATTATTCCCTGCTGCCATCTGGTGGGCACTTTGAAAATAACAAGTACGTGTATGTAAGTGTAAGAAGTTGTTTCCTGCTGCTATGTGGTGTGCATTTAGGGAATAACACAACAGTTCAAGTCAGATGACTCCTAGACCCAGAAACCGACCGGACACTAAACCAAGAAATCGGACGACTCCTATGCCCAGAAACCGTGTGACCCGCAGGCCCAGAAATGGGACGAACCCTAAGCCCAGAAACCAGACTACTTCTATGACCAGAAACTGGCAGGCCCCTATGCCCAAAATCCAGCGGCCCCTAGGCCCAGGAACCGGCCGGCCCATAGGCCAACAAACAAGCCGGCATGTTGGCCCAAACACATGACTACTCCTATGCCCAGAAACTGGATGACCACTAGGCCCAGAAACAGGACTACTCTTATGCCCAGAAAATGACCAGCCCGTAGGCGCAGAAACCGGACTCCTAAGCCCAAAAACTGGACTACTCCTATGCCTAGAAAACAGACAACTCCTATGCCCAGAAACCGGCCGGCCCCTAGTCCCAGAAACCAGGTGGCCCCTAGGCCCAGAAACCGGCCGGCCCGAAACCCCAGAAACCGGACTATTCCTATACCTAGAAACCAGACATCTCCTATGCCCAGAAACTGGCTGGCCCGTAGACTCAGAAAACAGACACCTCATAGGCCCTGACTTCGGACAACATCTAGACCCAGAAACCAGACTACTCTTATGCCCAGACACCAGCCGGCCCCTAGGCCCAGGAACCGGTCAGCCCCTAGGCCCAGAAACCGGCCGGCCCCTAGGCCCAGAAACAGACTACTCCTATGCCTAGAAAACAGACAACTCCTATGCCGAGAAACTGGCTGGCCCGTAGACTCAGAAAACAGACACCTCATAGGCCCTGACTTCGGACAACATCTGGACCAGGAACCAGACTACTCTTATGCCCAGACACCAGCCGGCCCCTAGGCCCAGGAACCGGTCAGCCCCTAGGCCCAGAAACTGGCCGACCCCTAGGCCCAGGAACAGGCTGGCCCCAAGACACAGAAACGGACTAATAGAATGCCCAGAAAACCGGCCGGCTCCTAGGCCCAGACCGGGAAGACTCCTATGCCTAGAAACCAGACAAATACTATGCCCAGAAACCAGCCTGCCCAATGCCCAAAAACCGACCGGCCCTTAGTCCAGAAAGAAGCTGGCCGCTAGGCTCAGAAACCGGCCGGCCCATAGGCCCAGACATGGACGACTCTTATACCTAGAAACCAGACAAAACCTATGCCCAGAAACTGGCTGGGCCTTGGCCCAGAAACGGACTATGCCTATGCCTAGAAAACAGACAACTCCTATGCCCAGAAACATTCCGGCCCCTAGGAACAGGAACCGGCTGGCCCAACGCCCAGAAACCGGCCCACCCGTAGGCCCAGAAACCGGCCGGCCCTTAGTCCCAGAAAGCAGCCGTCCGCTAGGCCCAAGAACTGGCTGGCCTCTTGGCCCAGATAACGGCTGTCCCGTAGTCCCAGACTTGGATGGCTCCTATGCCTTGATACCAGACAAATCCTATGCCCAGTACCGGCCAGCCGCTAGGACCAGACCAGAAGTACTCCTATGACTAGAAACCAGATATCTCCTATGCCCAGAAATAGGCCGGCCTGTAGGCCAGACCAGAAGTACACTTATGCCTAGAAATCAAACATCTCCTATGCCCAGAAACCGGCCAGCCCCTAGTCCAGAAGCAGCCAGCCGCTAGTCCCAGAAACCAGCCGGCCCCTAGGCCAAGAAAATGGCCTACCCATAGGCCCAGAAACCGGACTCCTAAGCTCAGAAACTGAATTACTCCTATGCCTAGAAACCAGACAACTCCTATGCCCAGAAAATGGCCGACCCGTAGGCCCAGAAACCAGACACATCATATGCCCAGAATCCGGACAACACCTAGACCCAGAAACCGACTACTCCTATGCCCAGAAACCAGCCGGCCCCTAGGCCCAGGAACCGGCTGGCCCGTAGGCTCAGAAACCAAACACCTCGTATGCCAAGAATCCGAACAACCCCTAGACCCAGAAACCGGACTACTCCTATGCCCAGACACAGTCCGGCCCCTAGGCCCAGGAAACGGCCAGCCCCTAGGCCCAGAAACGGGACTCGTACACCCAGAAACTGGACCACTCCTATGCCGAGAAACCAGACAACTCCTATGGCCAGGAACCGGCCAGCCCCTTGGCGTAGACCCGGACGACCCTTATGCCTAGAAACCAGACAACTCCTATGCCCTGAAAACGAACGGCCACTAGTCCCAGAAAGCAGCCAGACCCTACGCCCAGGAACCGGGCGGCCCGTAGGCCCAGAAACCAGACTACTCCTATACCCAGAAACTGGCCGGCACCACGGGCCAGAAAAGGACCATTCCTGTGCCCAGAAACAGGCTGGCCCATTGTCCCAGAAACCAGCTGGCCGCTAGGCCCAGGAACAGGCCAGCCCCTAGGCACCGAAAGGGACTAATAGTATGCCCAGAAACCAGCCAGCTCCTAGGCCCAGAACCGGATGACTCCTATGCCTAGATACCAGACAAATCCTATGCCCAGAAACCGACCAGCCCTAGGCCCAGACCAGAAGAACCCCTATGCCTAGAAACCAGCCGGATAGTAGGCCCAGACCAGAAGTACTCCTATGCCTAGAAACCAGACATCTATGCCCAGAAACCGGCCCGACCTACGCCCCAACCAGAAGTACGCCTGTGCCTAGGAAACAATCATCTCCTATACCCAGAAACCAGCCAGATAGTAGGCAAAGACCAGAAGTACACTTATGCCTAGAAAACAGACATCTCCTAGGCCCTGAAACCGACTGGCCCGTAGGCCTACAAACCAGACTCCTAAGCCCAGAAACTGGACTACTCCTATGCCTAGAAACCAGACATCTCCTGTGCCCAGAAACCGGCCGGCCCGTAGGCCCTGACCAGCTGCCCCAATGTCCAGAACCCGGACGGTCCCTAGTCACAGAAACCAGTGGGCTGCTAGGTCGAAAAACAGGCCGGTCCCTAGGCACAGAAACGGACTAATAGTATGCCCAGAAACCGGCCGGCTCCTAGGCCCAGACCCGGACGACTCCTATGCCTAGATACCAGACAAATCCTATGCCCAGAAACCGGCCAGCCCTAGGCACAGACCAGAACTACTCTTATGTCTAGAAACCAGTCATCTCCTATACCCTGAAAACGACCGGCCCGTAGGCTCAGAAACCAGACAATTCTTATGCCCAGAAACCTACCGGCCCCTAGTTCCAGAAACCGGGCGGCCACTAGGTCCAGGAACCGGCCGGCCCTCTGTCAGGATTAACATTCAGATGTTCTCATCATGAATACTAAATCTTTGCTGCCGTGTCTTGGGTATTTTGGGAATAACACCACAGCATATATTACGAAAAGCAAATCCTGTTGCTACTCCTGTGCTTTTTATAAATAACACCCAAGAGAAAGTTATCAAGAAATAGTTTTGTCTGTTGCCACTTCGTGTGCCTCTTGAGGGGAAAAAAGAAATGCATGTCATGCAAAATTATTCTCTGCTGCCATCTTGTGGAAATTTTGAAAATAACAACCAGCCTACGGTCATGTTGCCCTGAACTAGCCACATCTTGTCTGATCTTGGAAGCTAAGCAGGGTCGGGTCTGGTTAGTACTCGGAGGGGAGACTACCTAGGAAGACCAGGTGCTTTAAATATAAACAATAATAATAATAATAAATTACGCTCCAGGATATCTCATTATAAAATTTTTTCTGGGACCATTTCATGTAAATCTTGAGAATAACCAGAGTCCACATGAAAATTATTCTCTCCTGCCATCGTATGGTCATTTTGAAAATAACTTCCAGGTGTATATCATCACAAAAATTTCCTGTTGTCATCTCTTGAGAATTTGGGGAATAAAACCGTACTGTAGGTCATCATGAAAATTCCTTTTCTACCCTACACTCGTGTGCATCTGGAAATTAGGAGTGTAAGTAAAAAAAAATATATTCTCTGCTCCCATCTGGTGGGCATTTTGGGAATAACACCATAGTGTAGGTCAATAAAATGTATTGATGCTATATCATGTGTAATTAAAAACACACTAGCTTATGCTGTTTTAAATTTCTGTGAAATAGAAGACCCAATCATAAAAAGTTTCTCTCCACTGCCATCTCGTGGACATTTTTAAAGTACCACCAAGGTCCATGTAGTTGTAAAAATTTGTTTCCTGATGCCATCTTGTTAGCATTTTAGAAATAACACACTAAAGTAAGTCATTATAAATATTCATTCATTGCTGCAATCTGGTGGTAATTTTGGGAATACCACCACATCGGATGTCATAAACCATTATTTATACGGTGATCTCATGCAGTTAGAAAATAACACCTAAGGGCATGTCGCTGAGTAATTTTTTTTCAGCAGCCATTTCATGTGTGTCTTGAGATAAATACAGGAGTGCTTGTTATGAAAATTATCCTCTGCTGCCATCTCACAGGCATTTTGAAAACAGCAGGCAAGTGAATGTCATAATAATTTTACTGCTTCCATCTAGTGGCCAATTTAGAAAAAACGCCCCGGTATAGGTCATCATGAAAATTCATTTCCTGTGCCCATCTTTGGAATAACACCAGAATGTAAGTAATAAAATTATGTGGTGCCATCTGGTGTATATTTTAGTAATAACACCCCAGTGTTTGTCATCATGAATTTTCATTCTCTGCTGCTATCTGGTGGGCAATTTAGAAAATAACCTCATGGTGTTTTTGGTAAAAGAGCACAGCACGTGTCATGAAGAATTATTTCAGCTGTATATCATGTGCATTTTGAAAATAATACCTAAGGGATGTCATTATAGCAAGTAGCTATAAACGTCCACTTCATACGTATTTTAGGAAAAACACAGGAGTTCATTTGATGGCAAATTATTCTCTGCTGCCATCTTGTGGGCAGTTTGAAAATAACAGGCAGGCATAAGTCACTAAAAAAAATTTTCTACTGCCATCCTGTGGGCATTTTGGGAGTAGCACTCAAGCATATGCCATGAAAATGTATTTTCCTCTCTCATCTACTTTGCATCTTGGAGTACACCAGCGTGTAAGCAAATGTTATTATCTGTTGTCATCAGGTGGGCATTTAGGAATAACATCGAGTGTTTGACATCATGAATATTTGTTCTCTCCAATCATCTGATGGGCGTTTTGTGTATGACAGAAGAGTGCCTGTTGGGCATGACGTTATGAAATTTTTACCTCTGCTGCCATTTCCTGTTTATTATTTCTGCATGAGATAACAGCAGAAGTAATTGTTTTAGACCTGTCATGTGGTGTTATTCCCTCAATTCCCACAGAATGGCGGCAGAAATAAATTTTCATGACCAGCTACACTTAGATGTTATTCCCCAAATTCCCACAAGATGGCAGAAGAAAAAATTTTATGATGACATTCACCAGGGTGTTATTATCGAAATGTCAATGACATGACAGCAGATAACAATTTTTTTATAAGTTGTACTCCAATTTTATTCTGAAGAATGGCTCGACATGGCAGCAGAGAAAAAAATCTATAATGACATATTCTGGGGTGTTATTTTTTTAAATATACATGACAGCAGTTAAAATTTTTGACAAGCACTGGAGTGTTGTTCCCGAAATGCCCACCAGATGGCAGTACAGAATGATTTTTCATGATGACAACACATGGGTGTTATTCCTAAAATACCCACCAGATGGTAGCAGAGAATAATATATTTTTACTGACGCTCGTGTAATTTACAAGACACAAAAAAATATTGGGGCAGAGGATGAATTTTCATGATGCCCTACAGTAAGGTTTTATTCCCAAAGTTTCCACCACATGCCAATGGAAAATATTTGTTGATGTATACACCTGGAAGTAATTTTCAAAATGCCCACGAGATGCCAGCAGGGAATAATGCCCATGAGTTGAACTCCTGTGTTATTCCCAATATTCATGAAAAATGGGAGCAGAGAAAAATTTTATAACGATATACCCTGGGGTGTCATTTTTTTAATGTACACTAGAGAGTAGCGGAAATAAATTTTCAAAACATGCACTGCTGTGTTATATCCAAAATGCCCACCAGATGGCAGCAGAAAATAAAATTTAATGATAACGTAAACTGTGCTATTACTTTCAAAATGCCCACAAGATGGCAGCAGAGCATGGTTTGCACCCTGTTAGTCACAACATGCTCACAAAATGGCAACAGAGAAAACCTTTTCATAACGAAAGACCGTTAGTGATATTTTTTTTAATGCACGAGATAGTAGAAATAAGTTTTCAAGACATGCATTGTGGTGTTACTCACAAAATACAGACCAGAGGGCAGAAGAGAACAATTATTTAAGATGACATGCACTGGGGTGTTATTCTAAAATGCCCACCAGATGGCAGCAGGAAATACATTTTTATTACATACAGTTGGTGATATTTCCAAAACGCACAGAAGATGGCAGCAAGAACAAATTTTACTACACTCGTGTTATTCTCAAGATGCACAATGGATGAAGGCAGATAATGAATATTTATGGTGACCTACACCAGGTTTTATTCCTGAAATGTCCACCAGATGGCAGCAGAAAATAAATTTTAATGATGACATACACTTGGGTGTTATTTTCAAAGTACCCACGAGATGGCAGCAGAGAAAAACTTTTCATAATGATATTCCCTGGGTGTTATTTTCAAAATGAACATGAAAAAGCAGCAGAAATAACTTTATGAACAGCACTGTCATGTTATTCCCAAATTTCCCACCAGATGGCAGCAGAGAATGAATAGTGATAATGACCTGCACTTGATAACCTATATTCAGGTGTTATTCCCAAAATTGCCCACCAGATGGTAGCAGAGGATAATGAATAACGTTTCATGACCTAAACTGATGTTATTCCCAAAATTGCCCACGTGGTGGCAGTAGAGAACAATTTTCAATGGCGTACACTCCTGTTTTTTTCCTAAGATTCACCAGAAATGGCAGCAGAGAAAAAATTTATAACGACATTCCCTGGGGTTTTTGTTTTTTAAATGCGCACGAGATAGTAGCAGGAATAACTTCATGACATGTACTGTTGTGCTATGCCCAAAATGCCCACCAGATAGCAGCAGAAAAAAATTTGACATAAACTAAGGTATTATTTTCAAAATGCCCACAAGATGGCAGCAGAATATAACTTTCATAACTTGCTAACTGCTATTCCCAAGACGTTCATGAAATGGTGGCAAAGAAAACTTTTCATAAAGAAAAACCTTTAGTGATATTTTTAAAAGTCCCATGAGATAGCAGGAAAAATAAATTTTCAAGACGTGCGCTGTGGTGCTAATCACAAAATACAGGCCAGATGGCAGAAGAGAACAAATGTTCAGGATGTTATTCCTAAAATGCCCACAAAATGGCAGCAGGAAATAAATTTTTAAGCATACACTTGGTTTTCTTCCCTAAACGCACAGAAGATGGCAGCACAAAATAACTTATTTTTTACTTACGTTGTGATGTTATTTACAAGATTCATAGTAAATGAGAGCAGAAAATAAAGTTTCGTGATGACGTACACGCGGGTGTTATTCCCAAACATTCCCACTGCATGGCAGCAGAGGACGAATTTTCGTGATGACAAACAGTAAGGTGTTATTCCTAAAATGTCCACCAGAGGACAGCAGAGAATAGCATTTATTTACTTACACACTGGTGTTATTTCAAGATGCATAGTAGATGAGAGAGGAAAATATATTATCATAATGGCATACACTGGGGTGTTATTTCCAAACTGCCCACAGAACGGCGGCAGAAAATAATTTTTATAATGGCATACACTTGCTTCTTATTTTTGAAATGCCCATGAGATGGCAGCAGAGAACAACTTTTCATGATATGCATTTTTGTATTTTTCCCAAGATGCGCACAAAATGACAGCGGTCAGCAACTTTTCATAATAATGTGCCCTTAGGTATTATTCACAGAAGAATGCAGATGATATAACAAAATTATTCTTTATTTTATGTGTTTTGGTTCTTCTAAAAATGCCAACCAGATGGCAGCAGAGAATGAGTAGTCATGTATCTACACCTGGGTGTTATTTTCAAAATTCCCATGAGATGGGAGCAGAGAATCACTTCATGACATGCACTCCTGTATTCTTCCCAAGATGCACATGAAAATGGCATACTTTTTGTGATGTTATACCCTTGGGATTATTTTCAGAATGCACATGAGATAGCAGCAAAAATAACATTTTATGACATGCTCTGTGGTGCTAGTCCCAAAGTGCCCGTCAGATGGCAGCTTAGAATGATAGTTCATGATGACAACTACTAGGATGTTTTCCCAAAATGCTGACCAGATGGCACCAGAGAATAACTTTTTAAATAGCGTTCTGGTGAAATTCCCAAGATGCATCAGGATGGGGCAGAAAACAAATTTTCATGATGAAATATACATGGGTTTTATTCCCAAATTGCACAACAGATGTGACCAGAAAATAAATTTTTACACTGACATACTCTCACTTGTTATTTTCAAAACACCTACATGATGGCAGCAGGGAACAATTTTTTCACAACATACACTCCTTCTTTTTCCAAAGATGTTACTAAAAGGCAGCAGACACATTTTATGACAACGTACTCTTGAGTGTTATTTGTAAAATAAACATGAGATAGCAGCAGAAATATCTTTTCATGACATGCATTGTGGTATTAATCCCAAAAAGCTCGCTCGACTGCCGAGAGAATGAATATTCATAATAAAAAAACATCTGGTTGATAAACTCAAAATGCCCACTGGATGGAAGCACAGAATAACTCTTTATAACTTATGTTCTGTGTTATTCCCAAGATGCACAATATATCATAAAACAAAATTTTATGATGACCTGCATAGGCATGTTATTTCCAAAATGCCCTCGAGATGGCGGCAGATAACAATTTTTCATGGCAGGCACTCCTGTGTTCATCCCAAGATTAACACAAAATGGCAGCAGAGAAAAAATTTCATAACGCCATTCCCAACAGGTACTATTCTGTCATACACAAAATACTCACCAGATGGTAGCAGAGAACGAATATTCATGATGTCAAACTTTCACTGATATTCCTAAAACACCCACCAGATGGCAGCACAATAAATTACGATAAACACTTGCTTCTTATTTTGCAAAATGCCACAAGATGGCAGCAGAGAATAATTTTTTAGGACTCTCCTGTGTTTTTCCCAAGATACAAAAAATGGCCAAAGACAACAATTTTTCATAACCACATGTCCTTAGGTATTTTTTGCAAAATATACAAGATAGTAGCTGAAATTATTCTTTATGATGTGCTGTGGCCTTCCCAAAATGCATACCTGATGTCGGCCATCCCAAATTGCCCTCCAGAAGGCATCTGAGAATGAATATTCATGACGACAGGGTTTATTTCTAAAATACCCACCAGATACCACCAGAGAATAACTTTTGTATTCTTGAATAATTTCCAAGATGGACACAAGATTCCATGTGCCCCTGGCTTCCCCAAGAAGGAACAATAGACGAGAAAAGGTGGAAGAGAGTTGGTGACGCTCTTAATGATTACTATAGAACTTTCGGCCCAGATAAGGTCCCTATAACTACCTTTAACTATTGGAATTGCATTAATGATCTGCTATGTGTACATTGACACAATCCAGATGTAGATCAGGTACTTAGAGCACCTCTTATCTAGAAAAGGAACGTTGATGTAACAGCCCTTCTATAGAATCCAAATCCCAGAAAGATCCTCAGTCCCCTGGCCCAATCAATGAGGACTCGGTGTCCATAACTATGCCCCTAGACGAAGAGACACCGCAAAGACCAAAAGTCTCAGATACACCACCAAAGTCTATCTATCCCTCCTTACGAGCTCTTCATTCGATAGCTACTCCCCCTCATGACTATCTAGACCCAGAAGAAGAGGCCGAACTAGACGAGGAGGCCGCTAAGTATCACAATCCCAATTGGCTGCCCGTGGGTGCCGGTCCTCCTTCACTCCCCCCTCCCTACTATCTTCAGATGCCGGCCTTTGCTGGTGGGCCCCTCGCCGCGGCACCTCTCCTGTCCAATTCGGAAGTTAACAATTCGATGGCTAATAACCACCCCTCCCCTGAAAAACTCTCTTCAACAGATCCAAAAATTACGTAAAACTGTTCAGCTCCAAAAAGAACGCAATGCCTTGGTTAGAGAACTTTGTAAATTACATCTAGACTTAACGTCCACAATTTCAAGGTCACCGCCTAAAACAAAAAATCAGAAAAAACCTGTAAGCCTTTTTCCTGTTCTTGAACGGCCATCTGTTAAAGTAGAGGGGAATAATAGTGATGATGAAAGAGATGACGTCCCTGTCCGAGAGTGTAAACGCCTTGATTTTAAAATCCTAAAAGAGCTAAAAATGGCAGTCTCTCAGTTTGGCCCGGTTGCCCCTTTCACACTCTCTATTTTAGAGGCATTAGATGATCTCTGGCTTACCACTTATGACTGGCAGCATCTTGCTCGTGCTACCCTAATGGGGGAGACTATGTTTTATGGAAGTCAGAATTTTCAGAAGTGTGCAAAGATACCGCCCACCGTAATGCAGAAGCGGGGGGCGATAGTGCTGACTGGACTTATGAAAAACTTAGAGGGCATAAACCTTTTGATAGAAATGAAGCCCAGCTAGAATACCCTGCTAGCCAGTTTGTCTGAAACGGTATAACCCTATCCCTTTTAAATCTATTAAAGAATTGAAATTGGCTTGTGCACAATATGGCCCCACTGCTCCTTACACTCAGGCTATGTTGGAAACGTTATCTTTAGAAGCCCTAACTCCAGCTGATTGGAAGAATTTGGCTTGAGCTTGTCTCACTCCTGGGGATTTTTTGCTATGGAAATCAGAATATTGTGATCTATGTGAAAAAAACAGCAGAATTGAATAGAAATCAGAATCCCCCAATACTAACCACATATGAGATGTTGGCAGGAGAAGGCCAATATTGTGTGAATGATCAGCAATTAGGGTATGAAGGAGGAGCTTATGCACAAATAAGTGCTGCTGCGAAAAGGGCTTGGTATAAATTACCTGCTAATGGAAGGCAAACTGAAGATTTATCTAAGATAAGGCAAGGACCAGATGAGCCCTTTCAGGATTTTGTGGCCAGGCTCATGGAGATAGCTAAAAGACTAATAGGAGAATCAGATGCAGGACTAATTTTAGTAAAACAACTGGCTTATGAGAAGGCTAATTCTGCATGTCAGGCCGCTCTCAGACCTCATAGGAAGAAAGGAAATCTTGCGGACTATATTCGATTATGTTCTGATATTGGACCAGCATATACGCAGGGTGTAGCCATGGCCGCAGCATTACAAGGGAAAACAGTAAAAGAAGTGCCATTTCAACAAACTAGAAACAATCAAGGCAGATCTCTCCGCAGCCCTGGCCATTGTTTTGAATGTCAGCAATGGGCATTTTGCTCGAAATTGTCCTGGAAACTGGTCCCCACAGAAGCCTCCACCTCGCTCACCAGGACTATGTCCTCGATGCGGGAAGGGATGTTATGAAATTTTGCAACAGAAATTTACTCCTCAAAAGATAGAAATTAGGTGAGAAGCTCTCAGTACTGTTAATAATTTTCAAAAATTATTGAGAGATATTAATTGGCTCTGTTCTTCCCTTTATCCTCACATATGCTTTAACTAATTTGTTCTCTATTTTAGAAGGGAAGACACTCTTGTAGTCACAAACTTGCATTGCTCAGGTTTCATTATTGTGTAGTAAAGGCTTTTTCTAACTTGAAATTTAAGAACTTTTTATGATTTTCTTTTTCTTTTATTGGTTAATTAGTCTAAAACTTAGGGCATTTTAGCATGGAGTCAACAGTGAAGATAACTTGATTTTGTATTGGAAATGAGAAAAGTAATGACTAAATTACAAGTTTCATTGCTTTTAAAGGTACCTTTCTGTTCCTGTTTCTGTTGACCGGTCACCAGAGGTCCGTGGAGAGACTGGACACAGCCATATCTCCCGGACCATGGCCAGGCTGCAGGACACCGCCTCCTGTGCCCTGTTGTCAAAGTCTGTTTATTGTCTTTGGTCTTGTCTAGGATGTAGGTGGCAAATTTCTCTAGGCCACCTACACCCCAGTAATTGTCCTTGTCTGAGTGTCTGTTTTGTGTTTTGTGTTTTCTGCTCAAGCGATGGGGGAAAACCAGAGTTCACAGTAGACACCCTTGGGGTGTCTCCTGTGACATTTCAAAAAAAAAAACAAAAATGCTTATAAAAAAAAGGAGGGTATTTGCTTAGCCTTAGGAGAAAAGTGT
Source organism: Eonycteris spelaea (assembly GCA_003508835.1). Lineage (NCBI taxonomy): Eukaryota > Metazoa > Chordata > Mammalia > Chiroptera > Pteropodidae > Eonycteris > Eonycteris spelaea. The sequence goes on from PUFA01000421.1 coordinate 22,160, forward strand.
TGTTTTATGCTAATAAATCAGGAATTGTTCGTGATAAGATTAAACAGTTGCAAGACGATTTAGAAAAAAGAAGAAGGGAAATGTCCTCCAACCCCCTGTGGACTGGTCTGGGTGGGGTGTTACCTTATTTGCTTCCCTTGCTTGGCCCGCTAGTTGGATTGCTGATCTTACTGTCACTAGGACCAGTTCTGTTTCAAAAACTTATGACTTCATTCGCCAGCAGATAGAAGCCTTACGATCAAAACCCATACAGGTTCATTATACTCGACTAGAGATGCTCGAGCGAGGCGATGCCTATATCCACTTAGGAGAGGACTAAACAGCGTCTCTCCACAGGATAAAAGATGTTCAAAGCCGAGCCTCGCTAGCAGAGGCTGGTAGTCAAAGACGGGTAAGATTTCTCTAAGACTGAGACCAACCTAAGGCAGGGCATGACTGCACGACACTCATGTACCAATGACGGGTAAGGCTCACGTCTGTAGAGAGTCACCTAAGACAGGCACAGTCTGTCTGCTCAAGCTGTGAAAGCTTTGGCCCCTTCCTTTTTTAATAAAGAAAAGAAGGGGACCTGTCGGGGGCTGCACGGCTAAAATGGCTGCCTGACCAAAATGGTCGCTCAGCAAATACTTAAAGGCTTCTCTCTGACTGTCTCAAACTGCTTCCCGCCAAAGGACTTTCCGCAGGCCTTCCCGCCCGGCCCCTTTTTGTTACGTAATATCGCCTGACTGCCCCTGGCCAATCAATCCCGCCAACGCAACATCACCTGATCACGCTCTATATAACCCTACAACAAAGCCTTAATAAACGAGACTTGATCAGAAAGCCTGTCTTGTCTCCTTTCTTTGCGTCGTCTTGTCTCCCTCCCCTCCCCGTTCTGTCTTAGGGTCTCTGTTGATCGGCCTGCGGGTCGGAGCAATAACCAACATAAACATAACCAGAAACCCTAAACATAATCCATAATCTATCACCACAAACTAAACTACACAGAATCATAAACAGTGACCGTAAACCATAACCAAACATAATGCATAACTTGAACCCCTAACTCAACCCCAAACTCCATCCCAGCCCCAACCCTGATCCTAGCCCTCTAAACCATTAACCTCTTAGATACAGAACTTCCTAAAGGATCAAAAAAAAGGTATTAGAGCAAGTAAACAATTTTGGCAGAGTTACAGGACTAAATATCAATAAGCCACAATCTGTTGTACTCTTATATGCGAGCAAGGAATAATCTTGAGATGAATTTAAGTAAGAATCACATTTTAAATAATGTCAATATTAATAAATGTTTTGAAATGGATTTAATCAAGCTGCAGGATTCGAACAATGAAAACTGAAGCCATCTCATGGTGATGGAAAGAATTAACACTGCTCAGATGGCAAAAGTACATAGCTGATGCACAGATTGGATATGATTCACAGACGCCTTTGGGGAAAATATACCAGCTGATCCACTTATAAAAAATGTCAAGGGACCCTAAAGAGCTGCACCAGTCTTCAGATAGAAGATCAAAGTGAGAGGCTCATACTTCCCAATTTTAGTTCTTAATATAAAGCAACCATGATTAAAACATTCTGATATTGGCATAAAGAGATACAGATAGATCAATGAAACTGAATGGAAAGCCCAGAAATAAACAGTCAGTTGATTTTTTATAAGAGCAGACAACATTAAAATGGCTAAAAAAGGGTTTTTTCAAAAATGGAGCCTGGCGAGTGGCGATCCACATGAAGAGAAATGAAATGGGATCATAACCTCACATCACATGCAAAAATGAATTCAAAATAAATAAATGGCTTAAATAGACGAGGTAAAATTATAAACTCTCAAAAAAACCCATAAATTTTCATGACCTCGAATTTACCAATGATTTCTTAAAACAGGCACCACACAGAAACAACTAAAGAAGAAATAAATAAATTCGATTTACTCAAAATGAAAACCTTATGTGCATCAAAAGAAGCTACCCAGAAAGTGAAAAGACAGGCTACAGAATGGAAGAAAATAGTTGCACATTATATCTCCGAAAAGAGTCTGTTATCCAGAATAAAGAACTTTTAAAACTCATCGACAAAAAGACAAACAGGCAGATTTAAAAATGAACAAGGGACTTGATTACACCCTTCTCCAGAGAAGACATACAATTTGACCAACAGGCACACGAAAAGATGTGAAACATCATCAGTCATGATGGAAATGCCAATTAAAACTATAATGTGATACTCCTTCACTCACATTCGAATGGCTGTAATTGAGAACACCAAAAATAACAAACATTGTCAATGCTATAGAAAAACTGGAACCCTTAGATGTTGCTCATGCAGATGCAAAATGATGAATGACTGTCACTTAATTTAAATAACAAAACTTTAAAAGTTTCAGCTCACCAAAGACACCTAGAAAAACTTTTAAATATACATGTACCAATTATTGTTAGTTTACCTCAAAACCTTTATTAGTATCTATTTTATTAGTTAAAACTATGAGATTGTAAACCCAACTTTTATCTTGATTTTTCTTGATATTTTGTATATCAAGCTATTTGTTTTATATACTTTGTACCACAACTAACATAAACTTATTTTTGTAGACCCAGCAAAAGCATACATTGTTTATGTTAATAACTTTTGAAAACATGTTTATGTAATCCAACCAAACTTAAGTAAGCTTTAATCTCAAATATTGTCTCTGATCATATGATCCTGAAATGCATTTGTGCTTGTTTCTATTTTCTTTCTTAATTTATATCAGCACTGATTTCCTTTAAGCCAGTCAAATATTACAAACTAGTAATAGCAGTCGGAGACAAAAACATCCTACCACACCTCATATAGACAAATGTGAAAGTTTCACAAATAGAGATCGAAACGTAAACAGAGTTACTAATGATTGTAAAAAACACCCTGATGTCTTACCAGTGAAATGGCTGCTTGTAGTGAGAGTTCCACGAAACATTTTCAGATTGAGAGTTTTTCCAGTTCAAATAATCCACAGTCTGATCATTAATGGTAAGATTTTAACAGCAACTCAAAGCAATAAGCCTTTTGACAGCTTAACTGAAGAAGCCAAAGGTTTTCTGTTTTTATGGTATTTCTTTGTTATGTCAGATGACCAAAAAAAAGACACCAAAAGAAAATGACCACCTCTAGAAGAAAAGTTTCAATAAACAAAACCAGGAGTTGCTAAGTCCAAGTGAGGGGCTGAACAGGTAGTGCAGGGACATTAACTCCCCCTCCAGGATGTGGCTCTGGAATTTTTTCCTTTCTTCAGACCTCCCCAATTTAGCCACAGCAGAGGCGATAAGCCAAAACTGGTCTTTTCCAGCCTAGATACTATCTTTGGCCAAAACAAAACTTTTGGCTAATTATAATATCATTATAATCTCATCCTCATTGCAAATACTGCAGCTCCCATTATGCACCTGACACTAACACAGTTCCAGAAACATGACATGAGAAAGAAAAGGCAGAAAACCAAGTTCCCCACCTACTGGGAGGACACAAGGCCAAGTCGGCACCACAATTTTCCAAGGTCTCCTTCCAGGGAGAACAAAAAGTTCATAGCCAGCCATCTTGGTGGGACTTTCCCTCTCTCTCTCTTTCTCCATCCCTTCCTTCCTCTTCCTCTCTCAAGTTATGCCTGCACTCTGCCTCCTCAAGTGAGTACTTTAACATTCATAAAACTCGTGCTTTCCTGCTTGCTTTTCATCTTGCCTTTGGATTCTTTCTTGTGGAATAAAGCGAGAATCTGGTCATGGGACCCACAACTGTTCATCTCACCCTGGAATTCTTTCTCGCAGAATAAGACAAGAACCTTTCCGACGACACAGGTTATAGCCTCACAAATATTTTTTCATGGCATTCTAAGTGTAGATGAGAGGGAAAGAACTCACAGCACTTCTAAATTCTACCAAAGCCCACAGAAATAGATCAAGAAAGCTGACAGAGTAAACAAAAATAATGTTTATTTCTGCCAGCGGAAGACCATGCTCTCTCAGCTACAGAAGTTTTCAGGAGCTAGTGGTAACCCAGCCATTAATTTTCCTGCCACCATAACAAGATGGAAGTTTTGAGGTTTTCAGAAATCCATCTTAAGTGTGCAGAAAGAGGCAGAACCTGAAATCTAAGGAAGACTACAAAATCTTCAAACCCTTTCATTCAGGCAGAACTACTCCAAACAATTAGCATAGAAGGGGCTGTTAGCCTGGGGAAGATGCAGACTGGAATTAAGGTAGAAGCAATTCCCTCTGTTATATGTAGACTAATAGACCAAATATCTTTAGTTCTTCTATAACATGAAGCAAAAACACAGATACACGCATGTTCAGTACTCCTCACCCTCACTAGGCTACATCACGGATTAAAAAAAAAGAATTTTCCTCACCAAGCCATGTCCTCTGGTGTGTCATCTGAAGACAGACAGCACCTCTCCCCACACTTGGTACTCCTGTACAGATTTGGGACTTTTAGATTTGGGAAACGTCTCCTCACTTTTTCTTTTCACTGAGTTGTGGTGCACAACTCCCAGGGGCTGCTGAGATACAAGGACTGCCTCACATAATGGCACCACTGGAGGCCTCAAAAAGTTTCTTCCGGCTTCCTGAAAAGGCAGAGCACACATGGGATCGAAACTACGTCCCAAGCATCCAGAAGACCGGGTCTGGAGTAAGGCCAACCAAACTCTGCACTAGTGGATTGGTGAATCGCCCCAGGACCAATCCCTTGGCTCCTCCTCACCAGCTCTTGGCGCCACCCTCCAATACCTTGCACCTTTTCGAGGCCAAGCTAATGGTGAGAAGGCGCGGATTAGACCCACGTTGCGTGGGCTGCGTGCCTGGGAGGAATACTCTGGCACAAGAACAACCAGTCTGCCCCCTATCCTGCCCCGGGCCGAGGAGCCAATGGAACGGAGTTTGTTCAGCGGCAGGTGTTAGAGACATCCTTCCTGACCCGGCTTTGGGCAAGTAGGGATTTTCAAGCTTTTGTTGTAGAACGCTTAGCAGAATTGCATACATAGGTTAACTCAAATTACTTAATAATTTTTAATAACTAAATCGGTATTTTAAACATAATTGATATAAAAGTATAAGAATGTTAAAGATGCTTAAAAGTCATTTTCAGAATGTCTACAGTTGCTCCTGCGCCAAATCATGTTCTTTTAATTAAGCTTGCTGCATTTCAAAATATTGAGCAAATAGGAGAAAGATGAATTTGTTTATCATGGCATTTTGTTTTCTCTTATGCTTAATTACAGGGTCCCCTTGACTTAGCAACACCTAATTCATAAATCATTAGTGGGGAACCACAGTCAGTGCCTGAAGAGATGTCATGGTGGACCACTGCGGGAGAGTAGAGCCCACGCTGCAAATGTCAGGAATAACACACAATCACAGGGGCCTGTTCTGAGAAGCATCCACCATCATCATCATCACCACTGCCACCACCACTGCCACATGCATACCAAAAAGATGTGGGACACTTGGATTTGGCACATGAATTTATTTGAAAAAACCGCTTTGGGTTTATAAATATGATTTCTGATGAAACCAGATTGGAAAATTTTTCATCTATGTATATTATATTCTTTAATTTTTCATTTGATGAAATTTGTATATTGCAAGGTGGTCCTAGCTATCCCCTGGATTTGGGTACTCTTGGGTATGTTCCTGCTGCTTTACTTCATTGAGCACAATAAACGTGATGAGAAAAACAGAGAGAACTTCCTACCGGGTCCAGTAAAAATGCCTCATGAAGGGCTTGGAGAAATGGGGAAACAGGTCATCATTCATACAGAGGATCAAGAAAAGTTCAAAGAGATGTTTAAAATTAATCAGTTCAATTAAATAGCCAGTGAGATCATTGCACTCAACAAATCTTTACCAGATGTTAGATTAGAAGGGTGTAAAACAAGGATGTATCCAGAAATCTTCCTATGACAAACATGGTGATACTTTGCCACAAGGAGGGTTAGAGCACACTTCTGTGAACTTTCCATAGTGTCATTAATCACACACCAAGACACATGCTGAAAGAAGTTGTTCTAGTAGGTGATACCAGTGAAAGAGACTTTATGAAAAGACCCTAGAGAGTTACATGAAAAAATTAAAAGTAATAGTTCATGTCATTTTAATGGAATAATGTTCAAAATTGGCCAGAACTAGAATAAAAGAAGCTGATGTGGTTTTATAATATATATATATATATATATATATATATATATATATATATATATATATATATATATATATATATATATGTAATGTGAAGCCCACCAGATGGTAGCAGGAAAAATTTCAATGACATACACTTGGGTGTTATTTTCAAAATACCCACGAGATGGCACCCTGTTAGGTTATTCCCAAATTGCCCACCAGATGGCAGCAGATAATGAATATTGATAATGACCTGCATTTGATAACCTATATTCGGGTGTTATTCCCAAATTGTACACGAGATGGCAGCAGAGGATAACAAATAACGTTTCATGACCTAAACTCTGGTGCTATTCCCAAAATCTCCCACCAGATGGCAGCAAAGGATAATGAATAACATTTCATGGCCGACACGCTGGTGTTATTCCCCAAATGCACATGAGATGGCAGCAGAGAATACCGTTTCCCTGCTTTAAGGGCTCTGTCCACCATTCAAATAATAGTCCAGGACCTTGGTACTTGGCTCACTTTGAAATAATTTCTGTCCTTCACATATCTCTTCTCACCTACTGTTTCTGTTTGTCAGATGAGGAAGGAAAATCATTATATATCTATTTTACAGTTATCTAAACCGAAGATGATTCCAACACAATTCTGGGTCCAGGACACCATGCTTACACAAGATCCTGGACAGAGTAATCCAAAGAGTCTTTGCAGCTTTGAGTTGAATCTTGGTCATTCTATTTGAGGAAAATCTGCACATAACCTAATGGTCCAGCTTCTCATATACTCACTCAAACTGGTTTTTGTTGTGGGACTTGGACAGGAAGCTGGGGATAGGGATGTGTGGGGAGGAAGAAGGTGGCCCACCCCATCACAGGAGTACAACCAGCACCAGATTCTTCTAACGACGACTTCCCCACTTCTAATCCCTACCATCCTCTGGCCTTTTAAGTCTGTTCTTGTTCAAGCCAGAGCGCTGGCCTGCTCTTGCCCATGTTCCCTTCCTCTGAGGTCTCAATCTCCCCCTCCTCTGTTCTCGATCACCTCAGGCCTTGCAGGACCCAGAGTACCAGGGACACCCACTGTGTTCCCAATGTGGGTCCCAAAGCTGTAAGCTCCTCCTAGCTGGTCAGCCCTCTAGGTCCTCCCAACACACCCGTGGTGAGGTGAAACTGGAATCTGACTTGTACAGTCTGCTCATTCCCCCCGAGTAACAGAAAAAGCAGACTCTACCATAAAACATATTTTGCATTTAGATTCTCACCCCATTTTTGTTCCTTCAAAAAACACAATTTCTTAGGGATATTTGTACCAAAGTGTTTTCTGCAAAACGAAAATTCAATAATAATATTTCTTTCAGTTATATTTAATTTTGTGCACAAAGATGTGTCCTTCAAGAGTGCTGTGTGCGAAATGAGGTGAGCAGTCTGCCGTTTCTTTGAAGTCTGGGGGGCGAAGGGCAGGACACACCTGATATCATTGTTGCTTTCATGGCATGCTCAGTTTCCCCACCTTTATCTCCAGACTCAAGGATGAGGAGCAAAGACAACACAGATATCACACTTCAAAACATCCACACTGCAAACCCAGGTTCTTCCAGGAGCCAAAATTTAGGGACCTGGATGAAAAAAGGGAGGATAGCAAGTAGCTAGAAGAATGTATCACGTGTCTGGAGCATCCTGCCTTCTCCAACTGTCAGAAGTGAGCACCAGCTGGAGCCGGTCTCTCTGGGCTTGGGATCAGCAGAAGCAGTACTGGCCTGGGGGCTGGAGCAGTGGCCATGGCACCATCTGCCAGGTGTCTGTGGGGCCAGCTCCCAGGCCTGAGCCGAGGTTAAACCATTGCCTCATTAATTGTATATTCACTATGTCAGGCAATGTGCTTAGTGCTTTGGGTGACTATATTCTCTTCTATTTTATTTTATTTTTTTTAAACCACTTTTATGAAGGTATGATTAACATACAAAAAGCTGTACCTGATTAATGTATGCAACTTGATGAGTTTGGAGAGCTCACTTGTGAACCATCCCCACCTATATAGTATGCCATAAACATATCCATCCACCTACAAAAGTTTCCTCACACCCTCTTTATTTATCATTATTATTATCATCGTTATTTGTGTGTTGTGGTGAGAACCATAAAATTCATCCCCTTTTCTAATGTCAAGTGTACAATGCAGTATTGTTAGCTGTAGGCACCACGATGTAAAGTAGACCCAGGATTTATTCATCTCACATAACTGAAACTTTCTACCCCAAATAACACGTTGTGCATTACCAGCGAGACCAAGCCCAAGCCGCTAGCACTACAGCCAGCAGCCACTCGCCCCAGGTTTCCAGGCCCTGCTCAACCACAGAGCAGAGGGAAGGGGAGGGGAGGGGCAGGGTGCTGGGGGGTCACTCTGAGCCCACGAGAGTTGGGGAGCTAAGGAAACCCTCGCTTCCTGACTTCCTCTTTTCTGCTGGCTATTAGCTCTGTTCCTCAGAGGGTCCGAAATGGGAAGAGTGTATGGCCTGCTTGTTGCCCCTTTCTGGATTCCACCTGGTGGGGAGTGTAGTTTACCTGTGGGCTGCAGCTTCCTCCTCCGTCTTCCAGGTTCTAGCTTCTCTAGGAGTCCGAGGGCTTCATGGGCCATTGTTGTCATCCTTCTCGTGCTGTTTGACACTAATTATTGGACCGACACTGATTGGCCATTGACAGGTACTTGAATACTGGATTTCTAGACAAGGCACAAGTGTGAGTTCTGTAGGGGCCCCCTGAATCCAGTGCCCTGCTTAGCCTGTCCCAACCCCCCTCAGCTCTCACGTTCAGTGCTGTGCCCTGTGGGCGAGTGTTGCTGGTTTTTTTTCACTCCGAAATTAGCTTTTTGTGTTGGCATTAACGTGATGACACAAGCCCAGCAGTTTCTCGCTTTGCTCACTTGGCCTGCTGGAAACGTATGTTCTCATCGAAGCAGAGGAGATAGCTGACTCCACTCACGGGCCTTTCTGCTTGCCCTGCCATCATTATACAGTTCACATGCCCTTTGTGAAGGGCAACCAGCCTGTGTCCTCATTCGATGCGCACTAGAATATGAGTTTCCAGTGTTCCTTTTCTGCAGACACCCTCAGACTGCAGGCGATTCTCTTAGAACCAGAGATTCTCACTGGCTTTTGGAAAGGGGCTGAGGAAAGCCGCAGCAGCCCCTCCTGAGCCCGCAGTTCCCGGCTCCAGTGGTTCCCACTTTTCCCCTCCTGCTCCTCCTTCCCTGGATGGGGTAATTACAGTTACTGAGAGGCCTTTCTGCTGACTTAGTATGTGGGAGAGCTCACTGCTTCTCTGCCCTCAGCTCTGGACCCTCGCGATCAGTCGTGGTTTCTTCTGCGCCTTTCCTACATGGAAGACTGTTTGTGATAGATCATTACATAGTGATCTCCTGAATCATGCCTCCGTGCGTCCATGCCCCTCCTCATGTGACATTGAGAGGACTGAATTTATCCCTCTGCCGGCTTAAATGTGGCTGGCCTTGTGTTTGCTCTGACCAATAGCATGTGGTAGAAGTGACCTCACACATGTTTAAAAATCTTGGATTCAAGAGGCCTGACAGCATCTGCTTTTGCCCTGTGGGAGCGCCATGCCGAGACTCCCTGCAGGAAGAAGCCTGAGATGGAAGTGCATCTGGAGAGAGGGTCAGACAACTCAGCTGATCTGCCAGCTGAGTGCATCTTCTGAAAAATAATACATTGTTATTCTAATCCCTAAGTTTTAGGGTGGCAGATTGCTGCAAGAAGATAGGCAAATGAAAGAGAAAGTAATGGAAGCGCAAAACAATAGACAATTTCAACAGAAAGTGCTACTAAAAAGTGCAAAGCAATAGAAAAATGTAACAGAAATTAGCATCGCTCTAACGAAATCCCAATGCATGGCGGTGTCTTCAGGGCCAGGCAGCAGGTGAATGCGAGATGCGGGAAGGCAGAGAGCAGACAGCGCGAGAGGGAAAAGGGAGGAAGAAGTTGCTCCTGGAGACCAGAGAACGGAGGTGGACCTCATGACCTTTGCCTGCGGTGACCTGGAAGGTAGAAAGGGCACCTAATGAACGTGCTGACCTCACTAAAGTGATTCCCATGTAGAACTGGAAAGTAGCCATGACCTTTCTAACTGCTTGGTAAGCGCCACAGGAGAGAGATGAAAAATGGTCACAAAACCCTAGCAGCCTAAACAACACAAAATTATCATTAAAATTTCTGCCAAAAATCCAGAGACAGTAAAAATTGAAACCAAATCAGTAACATAGTGTTCAGTAAGGGTTCAAAACTGTGCACAGAGGAAGAGCTCACAACCTGGGAGGATTCAGACCCAGCATGCGCTCAGAGAGCATGAAAGCCGCCGCCCAGCTTACAGGGCTGCTGTGTCGCCATCACAGTGACTAGTTATGGAACGTGAGGTCGGTTAAAGATGATTATCCTACACCACTGAGGAAGATGACTGAAATTTCCTTTATCATTATCAAGAGCATTTACAAGAAATAATTAAGTTTTGCTTATGTTCATGAAATAAGCTGGATTTATTTTGCTGTATGAGGCTTGTGGTTTTGTGTGCTTGGGGGATTTTCAGGCCCGACCTCAGTTTCATTTTATTCAAGCCATTCTGTAGGTCCGAAGTCTCACACAGCTCGCAGCCCAGAGCCAGGGCGCCAGCAGGGCTGTGTCCCCACCCACAGGCCCCAGGGCCAGAACTATGTCCCTGCTCATTCCAGGTGTTTGTAAATTAAGCTCTTTGCGGCTGTAGGACTGACCCCCACTTACTTCCTCGACACTGTGAGCTGAGAGGTACCCCCCGCTCCGGAAGCCACCCTCACTCCTCGCTTCCCTCCCTCAGTCTTCAAAGATGGCAGTGGTCATGGGAGTCCTTCTCGCATTTTGACTGTCTCTAGCCACAGCCAGGGAGGTTCTCAGCTTTGGAGGACCCACATGGGCAGGTTTGGCCCACCCGGAGAAACCACATCCTCATCACATCTGGTGAGTCCCTTCTGCCGTGCAGGGTGGAATGTTCACTGGTTTCCAGGGTGATCACGTGGACATCTTCATGGAGTGTTTACTTTGCCCACTGCAGAAATGAATTAAAGAAGGAATTTACAGTTTACAACAATATTTAGAGGAAATATAGAGGACTTGGGACAGTATTTAATGTAAGAAATAGTCTCGGGATACAATGCAAATCACGGGGACGACTGTAAAACCCCTGGTTAAGATGCCTGAAGGATTCCAAGCAGTGACTTGGAGACTTCTCCTGACAGACAAAGTGGAAGGAGCTTCTAAGAGACTGAAGGGCCTCAAATGTAGTGTCAACTTGGGTTAAAATGAATAGAGACAATTTTAAAAAATGCCTCTAGGCCTTCAGCCTTCTGTGGGCTGGGAAAGCTACTTAGCTGCAGACGGGAGCCATATCTTCTGGAAAAGGAAGAACTCGGTGGCAGGGCCAAGAGCCAAGGAGAGCAACAGAAACATCGGGGGCAGAGCTGAGCTGTAACAAAGTAGCGCTGCCTGGTGCTAAGGTCCAGGGAGCTGGTGACACGCCCAGGTGGATTCAGGCCCCTGTGGTTTAGTGCGTGCAGCAAACCTTCCATTCTGAAAGCAAAGCCTCCTTCCCCTCGCCTTATGAAGTGGGAGTGTTTATCGCTGTCTCACGGGGTGGGTGGCTGAGGATGAGGAGGACACACTGTTTGTCTTCCTAGTTCACAGCTCTCTGAATCTACAGGTGCTGTGCCCAAAGACCTGAACCTCTGGAATCAGGCCCGGGGGAGCTTTGCCTGTTTTTTTGTTTGTTTGTTTGTTTGTTTGTTTGTTTTATTTTTACATGTGAAAGAGCTCAAGAAATCAGTTTCTAATTGTCTTATGTCATTTATAAATTTCATTATTGTTTGTGTGTCAGGGACAGTATAATCCAAAAACGAAACTAAAAACTAAACCTGTTTTGTGAAAAGAAACGTAAACCAGAACGCATCGTTTCAGTAGGATGCAGTCACTACAGTGCCAACCAGGCATTTAAAAAATTAACAGAAAATTAACTAAAATTTACTTCCTCTGACAACAGATGTTGGAAATTTTCCTAATTAAGAAGCGGCTTTCAAGAAAGGACGCTGGCCGCGGGACAGGGCCGTCTGGCACTCGCTGCGAAGCGGTCAGCGAGGGTCCAGGGCCGCGCAGGACCCTCCCCGGACGCCGGGCGGCTCGGGACGTTTTCTGGCGATGCTTCCGGGAAACGCGGAGAGAAGGGTGACGCCCGAGTCCTGCGGATCCCCCCGCGGTCACTGAGTCTCTCGCTTCACCCCCTTGTCCCCTCCCCCTGTGCCCGACCCCCACCCCGTTCTCGCCCCGCTCCTGGCCACGCCCTCTGGCCCCTCTCCTGTCCCTCCCGCCTCGGCCGTGTCCCCTCCCCCTGTCCCCTCCCCTGTCCCCTCCCCTGTCCCGGCCCCGCCTTGACTAGCAGGCGGCCTCCGCGACACCGGCCAGAGCCACAGCGGGGGCGCGGGCGGCAGCCAGGGCCGTGGCCGGCGTTGTCGAGCGCTCGCCTCTGCTGCCGGCGCCCCGTTCGGGCGCGTCGTCACCCGCACAGCGCTGCCGCGCTGGCCGGAGAGCCGCCCCAGAGGTGATGTGGCGCAGGCCTCTCGCGCGGCAGGGGCTCCCCGCGCTCTGAGTCTCGAGCCGCTGCGCGCCAGGACTTTGGGGGGCCGGGGAAGCGCGCGCCCGCCTCGCCCCTTCACCCCGGCCTAGGCCAGTTCCCGGCCGTGCCACAGGTGTGGGTGGGCTCTCGCATCCTGAGATTGGACAGGCCTTGGGCCACCCGCCTCCCCAGTCTTGGCCGCTCGGCAGGACCCGGGGGCGTGTGTGGCCAGCCATCTTCTCGGCCACCTGGGCACCTAGGCAGGTGCGGCCTTGCCACGTCCCCGCCCTCTCCTGACCCAGACCCACCCCTCCCCTGCGCTCCTCGCGGTGATCCGAGCCCGACATGCCCAAAACCACACGGAACCACCGGCGACTCCACCAGGCAACGCTTCGGACCAAGACCTCGCCCTCCGCCCTTGGGGCTCCGCCCTATGGAGTCCGGGAAGGGCAGGGCCCGGAGCCGAGAGAGAAAACAGCCCAGAGCCAGCTGCAGGAGAGCAGCTGGAGGCGGCGGTGGCGTGGGGCGCACGGACGTGCGTGCAGCCCTTGGGCTCGGGCGCTTTCCCGGGACCCCCAGGACCGCGAGCGAGCGGGGCCCGGGGGCGTCCAGGGGCCCCTAGGCTGGAGGGCGGCGAAAGGAGGGGGCGGCAAAAGCCTACAGCACCCGGTATTCCCAGGCGGTCTCCCATCCAAGTACTAACCAGGCCCGACCCTGCTTAGCTTCCGAGATCAGACGAGATCGGGCGCGTTCAGGGTGGTGTGGCCGTAGACGGGAGAACCTGTCGCCTGACACCCTAAGAGGACGAGCCTGGACCTCCCGGGCGTCAGACGCGCCCGACCCCGCGCCGCACCTCCTGAGGGAAGTGCGGGACGGTTCCCCTGGAGCGGAGGCTGGAGCGAGCGTCAGCCGCGCTGAGGCACCGCGAGCCTTTGCCGGTTCCTGGCAGTGCCGGAGGCCTGACTGGGCGCTCTCACATCCCGGGAGTGCTCAGGCCCCGGGCCACCAGCCTCCCCAGTCCTGTCCGCTCGGCAGGACCCCGGCCCAGGCGCGGCCCGCCAATCTCTCGGCCACCTGGCACCTAGGCAGGTGCGGCCCTGACAGGTCCCGGCCCAGCCTTGACCCAGACTTACTCCTCCCCTGCGCTCCCCGCCGGGGCCGAGCCTGATCTGCCCCAAGCCACGCGGAGACACCAGCCAACGCTTTGGCCCGCGACCTCGCCCTCCACGCAGAGCTCTTGGCCCTTGGGGCTCGGCCCCGCGGAGCCGAGGAAGGGCAGGGCCCTGAGCGGAGAGAGAAAACAGCCCAGGGCCGGCTGCAGGAGAGCAGCTGGAGGTGGGCGGTGGCGCGGGGCGCACGGACGTGCGTGCAGCCTCTGGGCTGGGGGGGGGGTGCCCTGGACCCCCGAGACAGCAAGCGAGCAGGGCCCGGGGGCGTCCAGGGGATCCCAGGCCGGAGGGCGGCAAAAGGAGGGGGCGGCAAAAGCCTACGGCACCCGGTATTCCCAGGCGGAATCCCATCCAAGTACTAACCAGGCCCGACCCTGCTTAGCTTCCGAGATCAGACGAGATCGGGCGCGTTCAGGGTGGTATGGCCGTAGACGAGGGAGCCTGTCGCCTGCCACCCTAAGAGCTCGAGCCTGGCTTCCAGGGCTCCGGAGACTCCCGCGGCTGAAGTGCAACTCCTAGGGGGTTTGCAAGGATTCTGCCAGCGAAACAGGCCAGCCGGCGCCAGCCGGGCTAAGGCACCGTGGACCTTGCCCGGTTCCCCGCAGTGAGGAGGTCTGGGTGGGCTCTCGCATCCCGCGACTGCCCAAGCGCCAGGCCGCCCGGAAGGACCCTGGCCCGGGCGTGGCCCGCCATCTTCTTGGTCACCTCGGCACCTAGGCAGGTGCGGCCTTGCCACGACCAGGCCTGGCCCTGACCCAGACACACCCCTCTCCTGCGCTCCCCGCCGTGGCCGCGCGGGACCTGTCCAAAACCACGCGGAGACACCTGCGAAAGCACAAACGCTTCACCCCAAGACCTCGCCCTCGGCCCTTGGGGCTCCGCCTTGCGGAGCCCAGGAAGGGCAGGGCCCAGAGCGGAGAGAAAAAACAGCCCAGAGCTGTCTGCAGGAGAGCAGGGGAGGGCGAGAAATGGCGTGGGACGCCCGGCCATTCACGCAGCCCTTGAGCTCCGGAGGCTGTCCGGGGAACCCCGAGACAGCTAACGAAGGAGCAGGGCCGGGGGGGGGAAGTCCAGGGGCCCATCCAAGTACTAACCAGGCCCGACCCTGCTTAGCTTCCAAGATCAGACGAGATCGGGCGCGTTCAGGGTGGTATGGCCGTAGACAGGAGAGGATGCCGCCTCCCGCCTCAAGAGCTTGAGCCTGGCCTCCAGGCCGCCGGAGACGCCCGCGCCCGCAGCGCACTTCCAGCGGGTGTACAGGGATTGCGCCAGGTCAGAGGCGAATGAGCGCCAGCCGTGCTAAGGCACCGCGGACCTTGCCCGGTTCCCGGCAGTGCAGAGTTCTGGGTGGCCGCTCTCGCACCCCGCAACTACCCAAAGTCCTGGGCCACCCGCCTCCCCAGTCTTGGCCGCTCAACAGGACCCCGACCCGGGAGTGGCCTGCCATCCTCTCCGCCACCTGCTCACCTAGGCACCTGCGGCCCCGCTATGGCCGGGCTCTGGCCCTGACCCAGGCGAACTCCCCCCCTGCCCTGACACACACGGAGCCCCCGGTCACACTCCGAGGCATCGCTTGGGACGGAAGCAGTCCTGCCGTCAACCGGACCAGGGACCCGCCCAGTCCGCTGCCCCTTGCCTTCACATCGACTCTCTCCATCAAGAGAGACAGACAGAGAGAAGAGAGAGAGAGAGAGAGAGAGAGAGAGAGAGAGGGAGAGCTGAGAGACAGAGGGACAGAGAAACCCAGAGACATAGCGAGTGACCGTGAGGGAAGGAGAAAGGAGACCACAGGTCGCGAGGGCGCGAGGCCCAGTGAGAGCCACGAAGGAGGGCACGGGGTCGCTGGGGAACGGGAGGACCGCGGTAGCTGGCTGCGGTCAGACACAGAGAGAGAGACGGTGAGGAGGAAAGGGACAGAGACGGGGAGAGAGCAGAGAGAGGAGATCCCTCGCGCGAGAGTGTGAACCCGCGCCTGCCCGTGCAGAGAGCGGGACGGGACACGCAGACGAGAGCCCCGACGCACAGAGCAGTACCCCGACTGTGACCCCGAGACCCTGCGGCGGCCCTGAAGAGGCCGCTTCCACCGCAGAGCGTGTTCATGCCGGGGCTTCGATCGGGCAGGGAGGCGGTTCGTGCCCCGTGCCGCGTGCCTAGGGACAGGCAGGCCAGGGGCTCACGGAGTCTCGTTTTTCTATGAGTCCAGCGGTCCCGCCGCAGAATTAAAGACGCATGGGCTCCCTGGAGTGTGTGTGTGTGTGTGTGTGTGTGTGTGTGTGTGTGTGTGTGTGCGCGCGCGCGCGGGGGGGGCTGTTCGCTGAAGCCTGTCGTGAGCGAAAGGGCTCTCGCCGGCACGTGCGCACGCTCTCGTGCGTCTCAGCCTCTCTGACACGGCTCTTCGGTCACGCTTCCCATTCCAGGTGTACGGGGCGGCCTCGCACCAGGTCCGAGGGCACCTAGCTGTCAGGTGAGAAGCGCAGGGAATGAGAAGCGTGCCAGCGGAGACTTTAGGCCTCTGCCGGGAAGGGGCTGGGCGGGGCGCGGCGGGGGAGGGTGGGGGTGGCCAGTCCTGCGTCCCGTGAGTGCGAGCGCACTCCCAGCGTGTGTCAGAGACGGTGGTCCTTGGGGCTCGGTCCCGCGGAGCCCAGGAAGGAAAGGGCCCGGAGCCATGAGAGAAAACAGCCCAGGACTGGCTGCAGGAGAGCATGTGAGGACAGGCGAGGGCGCGCGGCGGTTGGAGACACCCTTGGACTCCCGCCAGCCCGGGACACCCGAAATAGCGAGTAAGCGAGTGAGCAGGGGCATCCAGGGGCACTCTGGCTGGAGGGCGGCAAAAGCCTACAGCACCCGGTGTCACCGGCGGCCTCCCATTCAAGTACTAACCAGGCCCCACGCTGCTTAGCTACCGAGATCAGACAGGATCCAGCACGTTCACGGTGGCATGGCTGTAGATGGGAGAGCCTGTTGCCTGCCGTCCCAAGAGCTCAAGCCTGGTCTCCCACGCCTGCACCGCACCTCCTGCGGGGGTACAGGGCTCTGCTAAGGCACTGTGCGCCTTGGCAAGTTTCCTGCAGTGCGGAGATCTGGGTGGGCGCTCTCGCATCCCCGGACTACCTAGGCCCCAGGCCACCAGCCTCCCCAGTCCTGTCCTCTTGGCAAGTCCCCGACCTGGGCATGGCCTGCCGATCTCGGCCACCCGGGCTCCTAGGCAGGTGCAGAGCTGCCAAGTCCCTGCCCAGCCCTGACCCAGACGCACCCTTCTCCTGCGCTCCCTGCCGGGGCCGAGCCCGTCTTGCCCAAAACCACTGGTGACACTGGCCACATCCCTAGGCAACGCTTTGGCCTGCGACCTCGCCCTCCATGCAGAGCTCTCGGTTTTTGGGGCTCGGCCCTGCGGAACCCAGGAAGGGCAGGGCCCGGAGCAGAGAGAGAAAACAGCCCAGAGCTGGCTGCAGGAGAGCAGGTGGAGGTGGGCGGTAGGGACGTTTGTGCAGCCCTTGGGCTCGGGCGGGTGCCTGGGACCCCGGAGACAGAGAGCGAGCAGGGCCCAGGGGCGTCCAGGGACACCCTGGCTGGAGGGCTGCAAAAGCCTACAGCACCCGGTATTCCCAGGCGGTCCCATCCAAGTACTAACCAGGCCTGATCCTGCTTAGCTTCCAAGATCAGACGAGATCAGGTGCATTCAGGGTGGTACAGCAGTAGACAGGAGAAACTGTCGTCTGCAGCCCCAAAAGCTCGAGCCTGGCCTCCCAACCCGGAGACGCACCTCTGTGTTATTTCCAAAAAGCCCACCAGATGGCAGTAGAGTGTAAAGTTTTATGATGACATAGATCCTTTCTGGACACCACATGGCGGTAGAGAATGAATATTCATGATCACTCAGGTGTTTATAATAAAATATACACCTGATGGCATCAGAAAATTGATTTTTATTATGATCTACACTCTATCATTCTCAAAATGACCACAGGATTGCAGCAGAAAAAAAATTTACAAATACACTGGTATTTTCACAACATCCACGAGATGGCAGCAGAAAACAAATTTTTCAAGACTTGCACTGCTGTGTTATTCCCAAGATCCACACAAAATCACAGCAGGAAAAAAATTATAACAACATACACTGGGGAGTCATTTTTTAAAATGCACATGAGGTAGTAGCAGAAATAACTTTTCAAGACGTGGACTCCTGTGTTATCCCCAAAATACTCAGCCAATGGCAACAGCAAATAACTTTTGATATTAACATACACTTGCCTGTTATTTTAAAATGCCCACTGAACAGCAGCAGAGAATAATCTCTCATGCCATGTACTTTTTTGTTTATCCCAAGATACACACAAGATGTCCATGTACAAGAACTTTGTTTAACCAAACGTCCTTAGGTGTCATTTTCTAGCTATACGAGATAACAAAAGAAATAACTGCTTATGATATGTGCTATGGTGTTATTCACAATATGATGACCAGATGGCAGCACGGAATGAGTATTCAAGATGATCTACAGTAGGATATTATTTCCAAATTGCCCACAAAACTAAAGCAGACAATTATGTCATGACAAGCACTCCTGTGTTTTACACAAGATGTACACGAAATGGCATTAGAAAACTTTTCATAATGACATTCTACAGAGTCTATTTTCAGAATCCACATGAGATAGCAGCAAAATTACATTTTATGACATGCACTGTGATTTATTCTGAAAATGCTCACGGTGTGACGGCAGATGAGAATTCATAACACTCAGGTATTATTTCTGAAATGCCCTCCAGATGGCAGCAACGAACAAATTTCATGACATGCACACTTTTGTTCTTCCCAAGATTCACACGAAATGGCAACAGAGAAAAAATTTATAGAGACACACAGTGGAGTGGTATTTTTTAAAGGCGCACGACAGCAGCAGCAGTAACTTTTCATGGGATGCATTGTGGCATTATTCCAAAAATGCTCACCAGGTGGCAGCAGAAAATAAATTTTTCTGCTCACATACACCTGAGTGTTATTATCAAAATTTCTATGAGATGGCAACAGAGAACAGTTTTTCATTAAACGCAGTCCTGTGTTATTCTCCAGTTTAACCTGAAAAGGCACTAGAGGAAAAAATTATAATGACATACCCTGGGGTGTTATTTTTTAAATGCACACGAGATAGCAGCAGTTTTTTTTTTTTTCATTAAATTCACTATGGTGTTATTCCCAAATAATCACCAGGTGGCATCAGAAAATAATTTTGAGATGACATATACCTGGGTATTATTTTCAAAATGCTCACAAAATGGCAGTAAAGAATAACTTCATGACACAGATGCAAATGAAATGGCAGTAGAGAAAAGATGATTATAATGACATTCCTCTGTGTTTGTTCTCAGAATGAACCTTACAGAGGCTGAAAAAACATTTTATGATCTGCGCTGTGTTGTTATATCCAGAATGCCCACCAGATGGCAGCACGAATAAATTTTATTACACTCTTATTATTCTCAAGATGCACAATAGATAAAGGCAGACAACAAATATTTACAGTAATCTACACCAGGTTTTATTCTCGAAATCTCCACAAGATGGCAGCAAAGAGTAACTTCTTATTTCATACAATCCGGTGTTATTTCCAAAATGCCCAACAGATGGCAGCAGGAAATATTTTAATGATGACATACACTTGGGTGTTATTTTTCTAAATACCCACGAAAAATACCCACGAGATGACAGCAGAGAAAAACATTTCATAATGACATGCCCTGGGTGTTGCTTTCAAAATGAACATGAAAAAGCAGCAGAAATAACTTTGAGCAGCCCTGTCATGTTATTCCCACATTTCCCACCAGAATGCAGCAGAGAATGAATATTAATAATGACCTACTCTTGATGACCTATATTCAGGTGTTATTCCCAAAGTGAACACGAGATGGCAGCAGACTTAAGGAATAACATTTCATGACCTAAACTCTGGTGCAATTCTCAAGGTATACACCAGATGGCAGCAGAGGATAACGAATAACATTTCAATACCTACACTCTGGTGTTATTCCCAAAATGCACGCGAGATGGCAGCAGAGAATAAGGAATAACATTTCATGACCTAAAATCTGCTGTTATTCCCAAAAAGTACACGAGATGGCAGCAGAGAAGACCGTTTTCCTGCCTTAAGGCCTCCGCTCACCATTAAGATAAAAGTCCAGACCCTTGGTACTTAGCTCACTTTGAAATAACTCCTGTCCTTTGCATATCTCTTCTCACTCCAGGCCACGCACCCTGGCCCTTCCCCTGTACCTCCCCACCTCAGTGGTGTCCTCTCTCCCATCCCCACCCCCTGTCCCCTTCTCCCCCTTCCCCTGTCCCCCTCCCCTGTCCCCACCCTCCCTTGACTGAAAACCGGCCTCCTAGATGGGGCCAGAGCCGCAGCTGGGGCCGGAGCCGCAGCCATGGCCGCAGCTGGCATGGACGAGCGCTCACCTCTGCGACCTGCCACCCGCATCCCGCACCAGCGGCATCACCCCCACCGTGCCGCTGCGCTGGTCCCAGAGGTGAAGTGGCACAGACCCCTCTCTGGGCAGAGGCTACTTGCGCTCTGAGCCACCCAGCGCTGCACACACAGCTTCGGGGGTCCGAGGGAGCACGTGCCCGCCTTCCCCTTCATCCCAGGCCTTGGCCAGTTCACAGGCTCACCGAAGGTCTGGGTTGGCTCTCACATCCTGGGACTGCCCAGGCCCCGGGCCACCCTCCTACCCAGTCTTGGCCGCTGGGCAGGCCCCCGGCCCTGCTGTGGCCCACCAATCTCCCGGCCACCCGGGCACATAGGCAGGTGCAGCCCTGCCATGTCCCGGCCGCGGCTCTGACCCAGACCCACCCCTCCCTTGTGCTCCCCTCCGTGGCCGAGCCGTACCTGCCTAAAATGATGCAGAGAAACCAGACACACGACCGGACAATGCTCTGGCCCACGACCTCGTCCTCCACCCAGAGCCTTTGGCCCTTGGAGCTCGGTCCCTGGACCGCAGGAAGGGAAGGGCCTGGAGCAGAGAGAGAAAAAAGCCCAGGGCTGCTGGCTGGAGAGCAGATGGAGGCAGGCGGTGGCACAGGGTGCACGGGCGTTAGTGCAGCCCTTGGGCTCTGGTGCCAACCGGGAAACCCCAAGACAGTGAGCGAGCAGGGGCCAGGGGCGTCCAGAGGCACCCTGGATGGAGGACGGCAAAAGGAGGGGGCGGCAAAAACCGTGTTCCCAGGCGGTCTTCCATCCAAGTACTAACCAGGCCCGACGCTGCTTAGCTTCTGATGTAGCCGCCAGTCCCCACCTCCCAAAGACACAAGGACCACCAGAACTCAGTGAGTTACAGGAAACACACTCTTTATTCAGCCAGCTGGGTCTGCCGGGGGCTGTCTAAACACAAAGGTCTATTTTTCCTTTAATTCACTACCTGTCAACCCACAGGTCGGTTGTGCAAGCGGGGGTACAGAAGCAGAAAGCTTGTTGTAAGAATGTTATGTTCCTATGGACGATAGCTTATGTTTTCATAGCGATAGCCATGTTCCGATGGGCAATAGCCAAGCAGTAATTTCCTGCAAGTAAAAAATTTCTAGTAGTCATTTTTCAGCCACCCCATTCCACACTGGCCTTAGCAGACAATCAATCTTTGATTCCTTATGCAGAATTCGCTCATAGCCTCTATTCAGTAATACTAAAAGTCTAATAGAATTAATTCTTTTCCTTATATATGCAAACAAGAAATTAAGGAAACATGGGCCAAAGGTTAACAAGAGGAGGAGGATGATTACAGGTCTAGCTACAGCAGAGAGAAGGGTTGTTAGCTATGGTGACCAATTGAACATCCTATGAAACTAGAAACTAGTTATTTGATTCTAGTCTCTGTTTTCCCTGGCATCGAAATTTCTCTGTACTAGGCGTAAGCTTTCTCGAATTACTACAGAGTTATTGGCATAGACGCAACAGGTTTCACTTTGAGCTATATATAATCCATCTTGTTCTAAAAATAATAAATTTAAACCTCTTCTGTTTTGAAGGACTATTTCTGCTATGAATCGACTCGAAGTTCTACCTGCTAAGCTTAGTTAAATTTAGGGGCGTTCCTACCCCAACATAGTAAGGGGGTTTGGGTTTAGGTACAACCAGCAATCTTGTCATGTCTGGGGTGGTAAGATCTTGTATATTGTCATTAGCAAAGTTATTAATGCTCCTTCTGGTTCTGTTGTGGCTGGTCGAATGCCTGGGCTAAAGAGGAAAAAGGAAGAACAGAGGGTTAGACTTATGTACGCTTGAGTCTTAGTCTTAAGGGCCCGTCTTCCTGAGCTGTCCACTCTCGTGCTGCCTTCACGTGGGAGTGAGGATCCATGATGGGATGCCGTCTACTTTAACTGCAGTGGGCGCATCAGGTAGACAGTGAAGGGTCCTTTCCATTTGGGTTCTAGTCCCTTGGAAGTGAACTTCTGGATCCACACAGAGTCCCAGGCTGAAACTGATGGGGAATCGCCCCCCAGAGCTGAGTGGGCAGCACGAACCCAGGACAAATCTCCTTCTGTACACTTTGAAGGGCCTGTAAAGACTTAAGTAAGACAAGGTTACGTAGTTCTGCCTTTTTCTCATCTTCTATTCTAGGTACTAAAGGTGGGGGTTTCCAAAGAAAATTTCAAATGGGGTGAATCTATTAAATATGAGTACACCTGGCTCGGAGAAGAGCAAAGGGGAGAAGTTCTACCCAGGTCCCACCAGTTTCTAATCCTAACTTGACTAATGTCTCTTTTAGGGTCTGATTCATTCTCTCTACTTGGCCCGAACTGGGGCCAGTAGGTGCAGTGGAGTTTCTATTGCAAATTTAGGTAGCTAGCCAATTGCTGTGATACCTTTGCTACAAAGGCTGGCCCGTTATCGACCCTAAAGTTCCAGGGAGACCAAATCGAGGAGGATTTCTTGTAGTATTTCTTAGTAACACTAAGGCAGTCTCTTTCCTGGTGGGGAAGGCCTCTACCCATCCTGAAAAGGTGTCTATAAAAACAAGTAAATATTTGTAGCCCCCACAGTCGGGTTACCTCAGTGAAATCTACTTCCCAGTGGTCCCCGGATAAGTTCCTCTTTCCCTATGCCTAGGTTTTCTATCTTCCCCTTCTTTGGATTAACTTGGGCACAAGCCAGGCATCATGAGGCAATCTCTGCAGTTCTTCTCCTTCTAACAAGTGAAAGTAGAGGTCTAAAGCTTGGAGCATCTTACTTCACCCTAGTGTGTGGTCTGGTGTAGCTGGGGAGGAGAGTCCTTCCAAGGGCCTGAAGCCCGATTTTTCCATCTGGGGTTGTCCACCACCTTGTTCCTAGTGGCTCCCTTATCTTGAGACGGAGGCAGTTCTGGTAAGGGACAACAGTCAGTAGATGTGGTGGGCCCACTGGCCTTGTGGCCCTGTTCTTGCCTCTGCATTGGCTCTTCGGTTTCCTCAGCCTCAGGACTATTCCTTTTTGATGCCCTTTACAAGAACAATAGCCAGAGCCTTAGGCATCATATGGCTTCAAGTAAGGCTAAGATCTTCTCCTTGTTCTTAATGTCCTTCCCAGCTGAAGTCAGAAGCCCCTTTCCTTGTAGATGGCTCCGTGTACATGTGCAGTGGCAAAGGCGTATCGCTGTCAGTGTATGTTGTGACTGCCTTATCCTTTCCCCATCTTAGTGCCTCAGTGAAGGCGATGAGTTCTGCCTTTTGAGCAGAAGTCCTATGGGGAAGAGCTTGTGACCAGATGGTGCCAGTTAGAGTTACGACTGCTGCCCAGCATACCTCCTTCCTTCCTGCATGAAGTGCTCCCGTCCATGAACAGAACTTCATGGCCTCAGGCAGAGGGGAGTCTTTGAGGTCTGGCCGAGGAACACACAGGATCAGTGAAATCTGTGTGTCATGAACAGGGGGCTTGGGGTCTGGGTCTGGAAACAGATTGGCTGGGTTGATGACAGTAGCTTTGGATTTAGCCATACGTTTGGGGTCATCTGGTGCCTCCCTGTTTGACACCTTCTGGGCTATCTCAACAAGTTGGGACAGGTTCATCCCTGCAAAACCTTCTAATTTTGTAATTTACACCGGTATCAGGGGCTGCCTGAGTAGCAAAGGCTATGTTAATTGCCTGCTGGTTCTCAGGGGCCTCAGGATCAAAGGGGGTGTATACCCGGTATACCTCATTCAAGAAACGATCCAGGGGATTCCTGAGGTCCCTGTATAACTTCAGTTACCTTAGAAAGGTTAGTTGGCTGGTGAGCAACTGTCCTAATTCCCCTAATTGAATCTGGAGGACCGATCTAATGCCGTTCTCCCTACCTGAGAATTGTGCCCCAGTCTGGGTGGGTGCAGGGAAATCCTCCTCAATCTGTTCCCCTGCTTCCTCAATTCTCCTCCTCCCACAGCTGTCTTCTGTGTTTCAGTCCAAATGCATCTGTGTTCTCTGAGGTCTGGGGGGTAATTAAAAGCTGTTGGCAATTGTCCCAGGTGGGGCAGTGAGTCTGAAAGACACTCTGTAATAGTCCCATTAATGCCTGGGGTTTCTCAGAGAAAGGTGGATTCTGTGCCTTCCAGTTGTACAGGTCACTAGTCGAGAAAGGCACGTAAACCAAAAAGGGCCTGTGAGTGCGATGCCCCTGGGAGGATGGCCAGAGTGGTGGTATCGGCTGGTGCCCCGCCCAGAGTGGGAGCAGGAGGCCCATAAGGGTTACCTGCTGGCCATCCGAGGAGGTGAGGAGGTGCCATTTGGCCTCTGTTGTCCTGGATTATAGGGTGGGGGAAGGTCACTGTCCTTGGGTGGAGACTGGAAGACTGAGGGGCTGGGCTGTCTTGGAGATTCCGTTGCTGCATGTTTCAGGGTGCCCACAACTAAAACTCGCGCCCCTAGAGACTGAGCACAGCAGCAGAGCCCAGGAGGGGGGTTCTGAACAAGGTTTGGCCATTGACCGATGTAGGGAGACTGATCGGGATGTCCCAGGTCTCCCGTGACAACCTCCCAAACATTCCTCACCAAACTCTTTTCAAAAGAGCCCTCCGGAGGCCAGTTTACACCAAAAGACAGCCACTCCACTTCACACAATGTTCTTAGCCTGCCTGGAGAAAACTTTATGCCATAGTCAGCTCCCTCTACAAACCTGTCTTTGAAATGTCACAGGAGAGACCCCAAAGGTGTCTTTTGTGAACTCAGGCTTCCCCGCATCCCTTGCTCAGGCTTCCCTCCATCACTTGCACAGAAAACACAAAACATAAAACACAAAACAGACACTCAGACAAGAACAACGACTGAGGTGTGGGTGGACCTAGAGAAGTCTGCCACCCACAACCCTGACAAGACCAGAGACAATACAGAACCCGACAACAGGGCACAGGAGGCGGTGTCCCGCGGCCTGGCCATGGTTCGGGAGATGTGACTGCGTCCAGTCTCTCCACGGGCCCCCAATGACCGGTCAACAGAACCAGGAAGGTACCTTTCATCCAGACGCCGAGGCCTCAGAGATTCCAGATTCCCGTCGGGACCAGAAACAAAGAATGTGTCATGAAAGTTGTGTCCTTTGACAATTGCATTAACCCCGTCACAGCATTCAAGGGCCCTGGAACGTCTCAGGTTGGCCACCGCTTTGAATCCGTAACAGAGACAGCAACCGCTTTGGAGGCCTGTCTGGTCTTCATGTTGAAGCCGCAAGCCCCCGAAATACACACGGACCACCGGAACTCAGTGAGTTAGAGGAAACACACTCTATTCAGCCAGCTGGGTCTGCCAGGGGTACGCAGACCCCAAATTAAGCAGCCCCGAAATGTACACATACAGGGTTTTTAAGCCCAAAATCCCATTCTTCATTCTGTCTAAACACAAAGGTCTATTTTTCCTTTAATTCACTACCTGTCGACCCACATGTCGGTTGTGCAAGTCGGGGTACAGAAGCAGAAAGCTTGTTGTAAGAATGTTATGTTCCCATGGGCGATAGCCAAGCAGTAATTTCCTGCAAGTAAAACATTTCTAGTAGTCATTTTGCAGCCACCACACCGAGATCAGATGAGATCAGGCGCGTTCGGGGTGGTATGGTCAAAGACGGGAAGGCGGCGGGAGCTAGCTGGGACACACAGAGAGAGACAGTGAGGAGGAAAGGGACAGAGACAGAGAGACGAGAGAGGAGATCCCTCGCGAGAGAGCGTGAGCCGTTGCCTGCCCACACAGAGAGGGGACAGGACACGCAGACGAGTGCACTGACGCACAGAGCTGGACCCCGAAACAGTGACCACGAGACCCTGCGGCCGCCCTGTAGAGGCTGCTTCCATAGCAGTGAAGGAGTGAAGAGAGAAAACAGCCAAGAGCCGGCTGCAGGAGAGCAGCTGGAGGTGGGCGGTGGCGCGTGGCGCATGGACGTGCGTGCAGCCCTTGGGCTCGGGCGCTTTCCCGGGACCCCCAGGACAGCGAGCGAGCAGGGCCCGGGGGCGTCCAGGGGATCCCAGGCCGGAGGGCGGCAAAAGCCTACGGCACCCGGTATTCCCAGGCGGTCTCCCATCCAAGTACTAACCAGGCCCGACCCTGCTTAGCTTCCGAGATCAGACGAGATCGGGCGCGTTCAGGGTGGTATGGCCGTAGACGGGAGAACCTGTCGCCTGCCACCCTAAGAGCTCGAGCCTGGTCTCCGGGGCGCCGGAGACTCCCGCGACAGAAGCGCAACTCCTAGGGGGTTTGCAAGGATTCTGCCAGCGAAACAGCGGCCAGCCGGCGCCAGCCGGGCTAAGGCACCGTGGACCTTGCCCGGTTCCCCGCAGTGAGGAGGTCTGGGTGGGCTCTCGCATCCCGCGACTGCCCAAGCGCCGGGCTGCCCGCCTCCCCAGTCTTGGCTGCTCGGCAGGACCCTGGCCCCGGCGTGGCCCGCCATCTTCTTGGCCACCTCGGCACCTAGGCAGGTGCGGCCTTGCCACGACCAGGCCTGGCCCTGACCCAGACACACCCCTCTCCTGCGCTCCCCGCCGTGGCCGCGCGGGACCTGTCCAAAACCACGCGGAGACACCGGCGAAACCACAAGGCAACGCTTCACCCCAAGACCTCGCCCTCGGCCCTTGGGGCTCCCCCTTGCGGAGCCCAGGAAGGGCAGGGCCCGGAGCGGAGAGAGAAAACAGCCCAGGGCTGTCTGCAGGAGAGCAGGGGAGGGCGAGAAATGGCGTGGGACCCCCGGCCATTCACGCAGCCCTTGGGCTCCGGAGGCTGTCCGGGGAACCCCGAGATAGCTAAGGAAGGAGCAGGGCTCGGGGGGCGTCCAGGGGCACACTAGCTGGAGGGCGGCAAAAGGAGGGGGCGGCAAAAGCCTACAGCACCCGGTATTCCCAGGCGGTCTCCCATCCAAGTACTAACCAGGCCCGACCCTGCTTAGCTTCCGAGATCAGACGAGATCGGGCGCGTTCAGGGTGGTATGGCCGTAGACAGGAGAACCTATCGCCTGACACCCTAAGAGGACGAGCCTGGACCTCCCGTGCGTCAGACGCGCCCGCGCCCGCGCCCGCGCCGCACCTCCTGAGAGCAGTGCGGGACGGTTCCCCTGGAGCGGAGGCTGGAGCGAGCGTCAGCCGCGCTGAGGCACCGCGAGCCTTTGCCGGTTCCTGGCAGTGCCGGAGGCCTGAGTGGGCGCTCTCACATCCCGGGAGTGCTCAGGCCCCGGGCCACCAGCCTCCCCAGTCCTGTCCGCTCGGCAGGACCCCGGCCCAGGCGCGGCCCGCCAATCTCTCGGCCACCTGGCACCTAGGCAGGTGCGGCCCTGACAGGTCCCGGCCCAGCCTTGACCCAGACTTACTCCTCCCCTGCGCTCCCCGCCGGGGGCGAGCCTGATCTGCCCCAAGCCACGCGGAGACACCAGCCAACGCTTTGGCCCGCGACCTCGCCCTCCACGCAGAGCTCTTGGCCCTTGGGGCCCGGCCCCGCGGAGCCGAGGAAGGGCAGGGCCCTGAGCGGAGAGAGAAAACAGCCCAGGGCCGGCTGCAGGAGAGCAGCTGGAGGTGGGCGGTGGCGCGGGGCGCACGGACGTGCGTGCAGCCTCTGGGTTGGGGGGGGGGGGTGGTGCCCTGGACTCCCGAGACAGCAAGCGAACAGGGCCCGGGGGCGTCCAGGGGATCCCAGGCCGGAGGGCGGCAAAAGGAGGGGGCGGCAAAAGCCTACGGCACCCGGTATTCCCAGGCGGTCTCCCATCCAAGTACTAACCAGGCCCGACCCTGCTTAGCTTCCGAGATCAGACGAGATCGGGCGCGTTCAGGGTGGTGTGGCCGTAGACGGGAGAACCTGTCGCCTGCCACCCTAAGAGCTCGAGCCTGGCCTCCCGGGCGCCCGAGACGCCCGCGCCCGCGCCGCAACTTCTGGGGGAATGCTCGTCGGCCAAGGTTTAGCTTGTTTAAACTTCACGCAAACACTGCAAAATAAGTGCTATTTTTATCCTGGTTCTACAAATGAGAAAGCTGAAGGCATAAAAGTTTGTGACACTTCTAAAGTCACACAGCTATTAAGTGCAACCATTTGTCTCACTCCGGGACCCGTAGTTTTATTTACGTTAATGATTATAATGTGCTTTCCGTGTGCCAGGCACGGTGAGCACTGTGCGTGTTCCTCTAATCTTACAGCATTCCCAGGATTTGGGTGCCATTATTATCACCCCGGTCTTACGGGCGAGGACACTAAGGAACAGGCAGGTTAACAACTTCCTGAGACGCTTCCGGCGCTCGGCAGCAGAACCCGGTAGGCTGGCTCCCGGCGCGGCCGCAGCCCTGGCCTCCGCCCCTGCTGGTGGGGCACGCGACGGGCCAAGGCTTCTTAATGTGGGGCAGTGTCACCTGGGAACTTTCTGGAATGGTATTTAAGGGGCCCCGACTCGGCCTGGGTGCGCCTGGGTCCCGCTGCAGGTAGGAACCGGGGTCACCGCGGCGCAGCGCGGGCACGAGGGCGGGGCGCCCCGCGCCGTGCGCAGTGGGGACGCGATTCGGGGCCCGCGGCGGCGGGAGGGAGCGCAGCTCGCCCGCCGCTTTCCGTGTCCTCTGGCTCCTCCTTTTGTTTCCTTCCTGCTGCCACGCTGTCCCCGCGTTGGTTTTTTTCTGCCGTTTCCCCCTCGCGCTCCCTCCCCGCACCGTTCCCCAGTCCTGTCTCAGTCGCCTCCACAAAGCCGGAGCGTCACCCGGCGCGAAGGCCCTCGGCAGCGCGCGGTCGCCACGGCTGCGGCGGGCGGCCAGGAGCGCGGAGGCCCCAGGGGCCGCGGACGCCGGCGCGGGCGGGGCGGGGCGGGGCGGGAAGGACTCTCCCGAAACCCGTCGTTGACTCTGGGAAGACGGTCCGCGGGGGCCGGAGTCCTGGCAGCGCGGCGATGCGGCCCCGCGAGGCTCCGAGAGCGGGCGGCACGCACGCGGCGGCTCGGGGACCCGCGGCGGGCGCGGGGACGCAGCGTCTGTCACAGCGCCCTCTACTAGCCGCGCCCGCCGCGCCTGCCGACAAAGCCACCACCAGGGACCCGGGTCCATTTCACAGCGACGAAAACGCGCGCGGGGATCTGGGACGCTGCGGGTCCGTGAAACGTCATTCGTTTGAATCTGCCAGGGCCGGGCGTGTCCGTCAAGTGTAACCATTTCCTCTCTACTCACCCAAGCATTTTAAATTCTCCTTTCAGCGGTGACTTTTTCCTAGCGAATATTATACATGTCGTTTCATCTTAGAAAACTCATCTACAATTCGTTCT
Organism: Eonycteris spelaea; assembly: GCA_003508835.1. Lineage (NCBI taxonomy): Eukaryota > Metazoa > Chordata > Mammalia > Chiroptera > Pteropodidae > Eonycteris > Eonycteris spelaea. Next base: position 51,832 of record PUFA01000421.1, read on the forward strand.
TTTCGAGGATGCAGACCCGTTTTTGTAAATGTTCCGACCTTTTCACCCCAGACGCTCAGCTCCTGGGGACGCAGGCGCACGACCCCAGAAGGCTGTGCGGTTCTTGCTTGTTTTCTGTAAATCGTGGGGGTCCTGCACCCCCTCCCCGCGACTTCCCATCATTCTATCAATCTCTCAGCTACCGTTCATTGCTATTTTGGCCTAAGAAATCAATAATAATAAATTGGCTCTCGGTGAATAAAGTTCCGAGTGGGTTTTTCAATGGGTCAGTATTTTGCTGCACTGAGGCATCCCAGTGCACGTGTTTTAAAACTTAGGTTCATTACTGTGCAGTATAGTGAGGCCAACAGATCAGACCACGACAGGGCTGAAAAGGGAGTTGGTTACTCACAGGTCGGGAGAGGCGGGGACACGCCACGCCATTGGCGGGGCCGCACGCGGGAGCACGGGGGGCGGGGGGCGGGGGGGGCAGAGGGAAAGCGGGAGCCTTCCTTGTTTCTGGAAGGCACCGATGAGGCAGGGTAAGCAGGCTGAGCATGTCGAATTTTATGAAAAGTTTTGCAGCATTCAAGAAGGCAATCAAATAACTTTTCTTTTTAGATCTATTAATAGAGTTTATTACATTAATGAATTTCTTAATATTGACCCAGTCTTGACTTACTGGAATAATTTCTACTTGGTCATAGAATATTATTTTTCTAACGTGAGGCTGAATTCCATTCACCAATATTTAAATTTGAATTTGCCTCAGTTTTCGCATATGCTATTGGTTTGTAATTTTATTTTTTCTGCACCAGTTTTAACAAGTTCTGGTGCCAATGTTACATTTACTTCAGAAAAAGGACTCGGAAACTGTCCTTTTTCAGTGCTCTGAAACAATTTAGAGATTATCTTATTTTTGAAGATTTGTTGGAATTTCCCTCTGACACCGTCATTGCCTGGTGTAGTTTAGGAATACAGCTCCATGATAACTTTCTCCATATATTCTATAGGTATTACTCTGAGCTTTCTAGGTCTAAAGAGGTCAATTTTGGTTAATGGGATTTCTCTAGGAAATTATCCATTTAACCTAATTTTTAAATTAATTTGCACAGAAGTCTACAAAATAGTTTCTTACGATTTGTTAAATTTCCTGTTTCAATAGTTATTTCCCCCTTGTTATTTATTTCGTATGTTTGTGCTTTTCCCTACATTTTTCTTGATTAAGTTAGCTAGTGGCTTGTCTATTTTCTTGATCAGTTTTAAAAATCAAGAATTTGATCCACTAGTCAAAATCACTGTTTTTCTTTCTACCTCAGTAATCTTTGCTTTCACCTTTAATTTTTCCTTCCTCACGCTCTCCTTTCGCTTGCTCTTTTTGTTCTTTTTCTAGCTTTTTGAACTGGAATTTAATTCATTTATCTAAAATCTTTTATCTCTGTTGATAAAAGTGTTTAAAACTATGAAATTTATTATGATCACTGCTTTAAATATTTCTTAGATATTCTGATACATTATGTCCTTATAATCATTATGTTTTAGAAATTTTGTAATTTTAGTTTATTTTTTCCTTTCATCCAAGAGTCCCTAATAGAAGCTTATACATTTTCAGGTAGAGCAGCCTTTTTTGGTTTTTGTTTTTGATAATTTCCAGTCTTATTACATTGTGAGTGGAGACTATTGTTTGTAATATCTCTTTCTTTAGTTCAGTAATTTAAAAAATTTAAATACAATAACATTTACACTTAAATATGCCATCAATCCTTCTTACACTATTAGAGTTAGTTATGAGAGACTTGGGCTTCGCTTTGATTTTTTTTAAATGCTCTCTCTAGAGGCCCTGTTCTGTTATTTTGTTTCACCAAATCTGTCTTGTTCTGAGTGGTGTGCTAAAGTCTCCCATTTTTGGTGTGTATTTGTCTATGCCTCTTTGTATCTGGTAATTATTGCTTTATAAGTGTAGGAGTTCTGTTGCATTTTCTGATGTGCGGATATTCATAATGGGAATAGCTCCTTTGTGATTTGTAGCTTTAGAAGTGGAGATTTTATTTTAAAAGCCCATTTTACTTTCTTCCTCGAATGCTTTTCTGTACCTCATTATGGATATTCCTGCTGATCTTTCCCACTGGTGTTTGTGTGCCATAACTTTCCCTGACTTCCCACAATTAGTCTCTCTATTATGATTTCTCATGATGAATACATAAATCCACAAAATCATTCTATACATCTTAAGTTTCTACTATGTGCCAGGTATGATTCTAGGTATTTGGGAGCGGTTGTGAATAAGAAAGCCTCAGGCAGCTCATGGTCACCATTTATTTTTCTTTCCTCACAATTTGTAGTTTAATATTTATTGTCTGAAAGCCTCATGAGGAAAAAGACAGTATCTGCTTTGTTTCTTGTTGAGCTCCCCACAATTCAAATACCGCAGAGGTGGCACTCAGCAACTGTGTGCTAAAGAAATCTACAGATCTGTCTGGATTTACTTATATGTCTTATGTTCCAGGCTAGTGGAAAGTAGTCACAACAGCACACAGGATTAGTTTTTCTGGTTCCACTATCCTTTTTCTTCTCACCCAGCTGCAGTCTGGGGGCTCTGTTGTCTGCTTGGGCCGACACGCCAGCTCCTGTCCTTTGTCCCTGTGAGCACATGAGTTCATTGTCATCTTCTTACCCAGGGGCTGGAAAGCCTGGACCCAGCTGGCATGACTGTGGCGGGCTGCGGTCGGTCATCAGGGCTGTGCCGAGGACACGGTATGGGGTGGAGAACGAGCTGCAAAGGACAGGAGTCAAGAGTTGGCCTTTTCACACCACTGAAACAGAAGCATCATCTTTTCCAGGAGGATTTTAGAAGAAAAAAATCAGATCTTTAAAACCATCTAAAAATGCCTTTTATATTCATCTCCTTTGAAAGGGTACCTGGAATTGCTCTGTGTTCCTGCAGTGACGCTGTGCGTCGATCAGCGGGGTGCCAAGAAGTATGGAGCAGTTCACGAGGACAGAGCCGGAAAGTCTCGGGACACACACTGTGCGCAGGCAGCAGAGCCCCCAGGACTGAGATGACCAGCCCCTCTCTGTGTCTAGGCCCCACGGTATGTCAGTCCCTTTAGTGTAGAGATCCTCAGAGGTCCGCAGAGCCACTAGGTCGCCCAGGAACCGTGCACCCGGCACACCAGTTCCACCGTGGAGGGCATCGGTAGGATGGGAGGAGGGTGTGTCTTCCACCTACCACCCTGCCTGTCACTGGGAAGAACCATCGCCAAGGTGAGGCACTGTCACAGATGTGCTGTCCCCCTGGCATCTTGGTGAAGGCAAAGTTGAGATCGACTTTAACGAGATGGTCTGATCAGAGACCACACTTGCTTGGTGACCAGGTGTCTTAGTCTTCCCAACACAATCCAGTTTGTGTTCTTGGACCAGACACAGCACCCTCGGATCTAGCCCGACATTTAAAAGCTTCTTCAGGATGAGAAGATACAGCCAAAGGATCAGGAGGATTTCATGCCCCCCTTAGCGCACCTGGCTAACGCGGAGTGTCACGTCTGAACATAATGCAGGCCATGCCCACAGATCATTTCACCCGGGTCAACTTCCTTGGTGGAAATTATGTCTGTTCTTATTCTATACATAGAATATAGACTATCCACTGTAGTGGAGAAAATTCAGTATTAAAAAATAGGATTCTAGTGGGGAGGTAGATGTGGTAAAGGGGGTCAAATATAGGGTTTAGGGGGAGGGTGAAGTGGGTAAAGGGGATCAAATATATGGTAGCTGAAGGAAACTGGACTTTGGGTGATAAACACACAACAGAATATACAGATGTCAAATGATAATGTACACCTGAAAATTATATAATTATATTAACCAATATTACCCCAATAAACTTAATTAAAATTTTTTAAAAGGGGAAAAAATTAAAACCAAAAAAGACCTCTTCCTGGGGGACACTTCAACTAAAAATCGTAATGAGAATCTGGGCAAGTGAGCAGAGGAGATGACACTGAGTTTCCTCATGCTCTACAAAAAACACTTACCCATCCATTGGTCGCCACCGGATGGGCAAAGACGAAAGCGAGCTTTGAAAGAGGAAGAGTCATGAATATGCTCTAGATATGAGGGGAAGATGTTAGGATGATGCAAATAAGTTTCAAGGACAGATGGGATCTGCCGTCAAGGTTCTGGGCAGCCTGGGAGGTTTAGTAGTTACCTACTGGCTGCCCCCTGGCAAACTAACCCAGAACACAGTGGCTTAAAACCACATTTACTATGTCCCAGTTTAGAGGGCAGGAGTTAGGAAGCAGCTGAGCTGGGTGGTTCTGGTTGAGGAGACTGTAGTCCAGGTATTGGCAGGAGGCCTCAAGGCCACAAGGGTCTCCCCACGGGTGTGCTTCGATGTTCCCGTGACGTGGTACCTGGCTTCGTAAGGAAGAGAAGTCACATGCCATTATTTCTGCAGTATCTTACTGGTGATGTGAATTACCCCATCAGTGTGGGAGGGGACTACACAGGGTATGAGCACCAGGAGGCGAGCTCATTGGGCCAGCTCCCACAAGAGGATCTTAGGGGAATTTCGAGAGGAGGGAGGGGAAGAATATGCAGAGTAGCTACCCAGCGAGGGTCTGGACTGCCTATCTCGTCCAGAAACTTAGAGCATACAGCACGAACAGGGAGGGTTAAGGACGGCACCGGATGAGAAAACGCCTCTGCCCAGGACAAGCCCCAGGAGGCCACGCTGCAGATGACCCTGGCTGCTGGATCTGGGTGGGACTGGTTCTGAGAGACAGTGAGGATCCCACAGACTGGCTGGCAGCGCCAACCCAAATCAGCTTTGGCTGTGTAGCTGATGGAGCAAAAGGCAGTGTGGCTTCAAAACGGAAATGTAACCTTCAGTAGCACCTACCCTGAGGGGAAAGTGAGAGCAGAAGGGGTGAGGTTTGCTCTTGGCTTCACCAGCCAAGACAACATTTGCCTAGAGAGACGCAAAAGAAATGTTTTCTCACGTTCCTGTTTCACGTTGCTCCCCAGCCATTCACCCTTCCACCCAATGTGCACGGACCATTTGCTTTGCGTTTTGATTCTCTAGGGAAAAAACAAAAGTGTTGACTTTTTGATTCATAAAATTACATGTTTTGCAAAGGTCATTACCATGATATTCTGTCTCTGCAGGGTGTCACCGCCCTAAGCAAGGAGCTAAATCTCGGCCTGTCTGTTTATGCTCTTTTGATCACATCTCCTGAAATGATTTACCTGAATGTTGCTTAATTCAGTAGCTCTCTCCTGACCCTCATTAGCTGTTGTTTCTTTGGTAAGACTTATTGTTCCTAAGAACACCTGAAATAACCCCAGAGAAAATGACAATATCTCCATAACCTTTTTTAAAAATTACACATAAGTACCCTTTTGTAAACATCTATATTGGTCTCACATTATAATCCTAAGAATTAGACTATGGGCACTTATGCAAAATTTTTTGAGGTATACACAAATAAACTTTTAAAAATAGACCTTGGATTATTAAATATAATTCTCAGTAGATAATGTTATTATGTATTCGTAACACATACTCAACACATACTCTCTATAAGTAGCATTAACCACATTGTCATGGACTGAATTGTGTTCCCCAAAATTCATGTACTGAACTCCCCTAGGACCTCAGAATATGACTCTTTAGAGACAGGTCCTTAACGCAGTGATTAAGGTAAAGTGAGGTCATTGGGGTGGCCCTGCTCCCATGCGACTGGTGTCCTTGTAAGAAGAGGCGATTAGGACGCAGACAAGCACCACGTGAGGACACAGGGAGAAGGCTGGAAGGAACCAGCCCTGCCTACACCTCGACCCCGGACGTCCAGCCTGCAGAACTGTAGGAATCATTTCTGTCCGAGACCCCGTGTGCAGTGTTTTGCTACAACAGCACAGCAAAGCACTACACATGTTTACGGTTGGGGGGTCCCACGCTGATGTACCTGTCCAGGTATGCGGCCTGTGGCGTCTGTGTGCGGCTCGCCCTCCCCGGGCCGTCTCCCGTGCCGTGTCCTGCTGCCCCGTCAGTGCGCTGCGCCCCAGAGAAATGATAAACACTGAGCAGTGCTTCCTCTGACGAAGTCGCCTTACACAGCACCTCGTGTCCCCCGAACCCTCTTCAGTCTCCTTTGGGTTTGTGGAGCAGGTCCCTGGTGCCTTCCACATCTTCTGGCCTCTGGCCTCCCACCAGGTCTATGAGAATTTGTCACCCTGTCTTCCAAAACAGTAATTATGAGAGCCTCACGCCTAACTCTGAGAAGCCGAGAGAATGTTTTTCTTCCGAAGACACACTTGGAGCAAAGGAGGTCTTTCCGCCCATCCTCTGAGGGAGGCAAAGCGGAGCCCGGAGCTGTTGTGTGCTTGGACTCACGTGGCTTCATCAGGCAACAGGGACTCAGCAGGTCTGTTTCCTGACCCCGTGGGGGCCTGGATGAGGAAGCCTGACCGTGTGCGTCAGCCCATGTGCGGAGGACACCCCGACTGCCTGTCACCTCCTCCCTCGCTGAAATCCCATCCGGCACCAGAGACCAGCGAAGCCACCGTCTGTAAGTAGGGTAGCAACGGTGCCCTGTCGGGCTTAGTGCTGGCCACCTGGTAACCAAGGGGACAGGACTGTTTCAAGTTCCAAAGGGGCCAAGTGGCCGAGCGGGCGGCACATGTGGCAGGCGCGTCTCCGCTGCTCCCTCCTCCGCTGAGAGTTGGCTTCACCGACCGACTGGGTCTGGCCCATTAAACGTCGGCCCTTTTCACTGAACACCAGAGGTCCAGGGGTCAGCTCCGGGGCGTGTCCTCGGTCCGCACCTGCTCCCCAGGGCCCCGACGCCATGTGGCTCTGTGTCCTGTGCCAATGGCATCCGTGACCTGTGGGATGGCCAGCCAGCTTCCCCGTGCAGCTCCAGCTCCATGAGCAAACAGCCTCTGAGCTTCCCCCGGAACCCGCGACTCGCCGGAACTTTTCTTGTGTCAGTCAGTGACGATTTGGGCTTGTCATGTTGTGGTACTTGGGGTTGCGCCACCCCAAACCCACTTACTCCCAGTCGCGCCTCTGCCAGCCCTGCTCAAGTCCCTGCCCTCCCTGGTGGGGACCCGTGGGTCACCCGCTGCCCCTGCCCCTGACAGTCACTTTTTATCCTCAGCCCGAGGACCCTGGGAGCCGGAGGTGGCCGCGCTATCACCCAGCTCGCTGGTGACAACTCCCGGCCTCCCACGGGGTGACACCGTCCCCCCCGTGCCCCACAGGCCTTGCCTCTTCTTCATTCTTTCCATGGTCTTGTCTTCTTCCCCTGCGAACTTTTCTCTGCACACGAGGCTCTCGCTGTCTCTCCGACCTGCAGCGCCCTTGCTGGGAACGCTGTTCGCAGACACTGTCCCTCCGTCCTTCATGGCCTCTGCTCAGAGGCACCTGGCGAGGCCGGCGCTGAGCGGAGGTGACAGCGTGCCCTGCGTCCCCTGCCCCGCGTCCTCTCCCTGTGCTCAGCACCCTCAAACACGGCACACGGTCCGCCGACTTTGCTTACACTGTCCCCCGCCCCGCAAGTGTCACCCCACGAGTGCGTGCCTGGTCTCCGTCGTGCTGACTGACGTGTCCCACCAGCTCCCAACACGCAGTGCGTGCTAGGAAACACGGGCGAGCAGGGCAGTGGGACTCGCCACACGCGACTTCCTGGGTTTAGACAGACAAGTCTGAGGAGAAAGGCCGACCATGGTGGCTCAAGGAAGGTGGTGAGATGAGCTCATCGCTCTTGTCTCGTGTGTGTGGGATGGTTCGACGGGGAGGTTACAGGGTATGTGGAAAACCTCTCGCTCTCGGAGTCGCTGGCTGGGCAGCCTGGGGAACTCGGTCTTCCTGAGCCGCCGTTTTCTAAGCGATAAAATTGGGGCAATAACTGTACCCCTCCAGATTTTAGGAACGTAAAACATGGCAGTGCATGTAAAATGGAAGTTTGCACACGTGAAGTTTGAGCTGCCTGTGAGATGTCCACGAGGAGAGGCCAGGCGGGCAGCTCAATGCACGTCTGGACATCGCAAGCCTCGCCCGTGAGGAGCTCTGGGGTCGCCAGGCAGGTGGTGGGAGGGGGGCGAGGGAGAGGGTTGTTCTGAAGCACAGGTTGGGTCGGAGCTGTCTGCTCACCTGTCTCGAGGAAGGATGTTCCAACTTCCCATCCAGGAGCCTGTCCTCGGGCATCTCCTGACTTTCGGTGGCACTGTGCACATCCCCTCACCGCCAGCGTACCCTGTCTGGCATCACAGTTATTTTACAAATATTTTCTCTCTTGCTAGAATTATAAAGTCCTCGAAGTCTGCTCGAAGCACTTCTGTACAGATGTCTTTTGTTCTTGCTTAGCCGAGATCCTCCATCCCATAAAGGCGCCGACAACCCCTCCTCTTCCCAAATCAAACTCATGTCACGATTCCAGTGGATAGTCACCCTCTAATACTGTATTCTTGGATGTGTAGGACAGGGAAAATGGGCCCCTGTCACATGATTTCTTCTCGAAGAAGGACTCGGGTGGGTCTGTGAGGCCTTGTACGCGCACACACCCCCTCGAGGTGTTACGCTGACCCAACACCAGGCTGTGCCGAGCGTGGGGCACGGTGATTCCGTTTCCTTCCTTCCCCTCATGGGATTGTGGGTGCTTCTTTTCCCTCGGCGGGGGAGATGTAGGAGAGAGGTGGGCGCAGTCCCTGGGAGGGCGCAGGACAGTAACGTCCCTTTGGAATGTCTGGCCAGGGCGACCACAGTTGTTGGGAAATGATCACATGGCCAGTTCTTCAGGGGGCTGAAAACCAGAGGTGGCCAAGTTTCTGCAGTAGATAAGAGGGGTCTCTAAAGAGTCTCATCACCTGCAGGGCAGCCGCATGTCTGTACCATGTGTTGGGGGGCGGGGAGTGGAAGCAGGTCAGCTCCCGCAAAGCTCTGGGAGGTGGGGGGGGTGCTTTTCTGTCAGAGGGTGAGAGCAGCGGGGGGCCAGCCCAGAAGGCAGCTCCAAGCGACGAAGATGCCTTTGTCACCGGGAGGCGGCGGAGCTGCGACAGCTGGGAAGGCCCGAACAAGGGGTTTCCTGGAGGACAATAAACAGACCGAGGAGGCCGCCTTGCCGGGCACCTGCTGCCTGCATTCACCGCGGCCCCAGCGCAGCCACCTCCGCTCTGGACTTGAGTCCGCAGGCGCTGAGGGGTCCACCTTCCCGCACGGCCTGCGCACGACTGTTATGAACGGGGACATCATTCTGGGTATTTTAGATGAGGCTGCAGGGAGCTGATCAACTTGAACCTAGAAAGATGGGCCAATATGAGTGGGGATGGGATAGTATTCGACAGAAAAGGCACAGTGTTTAGAAAGATGGTAAAGCGAGAGGCAGGGGCTGCAGTATACAAAACTAACACTTGGCCACATGGAGGCGTAGAGCCAAATTTTTGAGGGCCTGAAGCGTATCAAATTGGGGGGCCTTCATTAAGAGGAAGGATAAAAAGTTAATAATAGAAAATTAGGTACAAAAATAAATATTGATTAAAAATGAGAATCACATCACAAGCTAGAAAGTTTATAAAAACACAATAAACTTCGAAAAATCCACAAGAAAACATTTAGCTAAACTGCCTGACACACCCTGATAAACTATTTTTTCCTACATTTTTTAGCTGCATGCCACGCCCCCCCAACTTGACTGGGGTGTAGCTGACGATGAAAAGTCGTAGGTATTTCCGGTGCACACTTGCTAGTTCGGTCCACCCACAGTGTGAAACGCTGACTCACACCCCCCCTCACATAGCGGCCTTGCGTGTGTGTGGCGAGATCACTCAAGAACCACCCCGGTGGCAAATTTCGTGCTCCGCGAACACCTCCTCAGACCCCGCTACCTGCATGCCTCTGGCCACGTCTTCAATTTTGTCCTTTTATAATATGCTTTCCACGAGGAGAATGAACATGCACTTCACGTGCAGGTACACTTGCTGGGGGTGACACTACAGGTTTGTGTCCCCACAGACATAGGAGCCACATCAATTCAGTTTCATGTGGTTTCCCCAGAACAGTGCGTGCCGCCTTGGTGATCGTACACGCTGCGTAGAGCATGTTCCTGACAGGAGGGAACTTCATTTTGACCAGGTGTGGTCGAGACAGCCAAAACCACACTAACAAAACTATGCATCTCGTGACGGGGAGAATTGCCAGACTGGCTTCTGGCTCCGTCCATCACAAACGTCCTGTGCTGGGGGACACAGGACAGCTCAGGGGGACACCAGCGTGACTGCACCGAGGGCAGTAGGCATGTCACTCGTAGCCATTCCCACACCCGGATCACTGGCAGGAACATAACTGCCCGTGGCCTAGAAAGCAGGTGAACAGACCCCGCCAGGGCCAGGGCCAGCGAGAAGTGGGTCAGGCGCCTGAGGCTCGGAACTTCAAGGGGTCCCCAGTGTCTGGCGCAGGCCGGTGCAAAGTTGGCCCCCTTAAATTTTGCTGCCTTGGCACCTCCCTCACCTCACCCAAGTCCAGGCACTGTGTCAATTAACCCGAAACACACTACCTCCCCAACTTCACTTGCCTTGGCTTGTTCTGTAAAATGTCCATGGCACCTCAAAGCCACTCACTATCAGGCGAAGAGTTGAAAGAAAGAGTAGACGTAACTGGTGGTGATCATGATCTGCTATTTTGCAAAATTTACAAAACCAGAACCAGGTGCTCACATGGCTAGGGTGCCCAGGGCCTTGGGAGGCGATCTTGGCAAGTGAGGTGCCCCAGACTCGAGCGTCTGGCCTCTGGGGGAACCCACGTCTGCATCCCCACCGCGTGGCTCTTCGAAGTCGGAGTTTGTTGCAAGGACTTACCTTTTCTTTTGGGTCACTAAGATCTTAGTCTCCTGAGCTGAACTGTCTGGGTTTGGACTGGGTGGCTTCCACTTCCCAGCTTGTGAGACCGGAGCATGTTAGCAGCAGGGCCTGGAATTTCTCGCCTCATGTCCATGGGATGTGTACACGCCATGTTAGGATTAGAGGGATGAGTTCTCACAGAGCACATAAAAGCTCTATATTTATTAGTTACTGTTATTTTTATTAGTTGTAGCATCACTTTGTGGTAATATAAATAATGTTAATAATATATAATGATATAATAAGGACTTGGGGCTAGAAAGAAATTTGCTAGTTCAGGGCCTGCTAAAGAGAAAGCATTAACAACCGACGTGACAACCTTTTGCTCCCAAATGGGAATAAATTATTTTAGAAGAAAAACCCACGCGGTGGGTTGCTTCTGGTCTTGAAAATGCTGCCTGTGAAAAGTCTGCTTCAGGCCGCATGTCCGCAGAAGACACTTCATGTCCTCCTTGTGGGGAGCGCTGTGGCCGGCGGGGTGCCCCGCACACAGGCTCGGAGCGAGAAGGGGCGGTAGGGGGCGAGGCGGCGATAGGACCCGCGGGCGCGGGACGCAGGACCCCGGTCCCCGGGGGCGGCGGTGTCGCTCTCAGGCGCGGCGGAGGAAGCTGCGGGGCGACAGCGGGGCCCGGCGCGCCGGCGGAGGGCGCTGTGGCCTCGGCGCGGGGCCCGGAGCGCGCGCGGCCCCGCCTCCTTCGCCTCCGCGCCCGCCCCGCACGCGCCGTGCCGCCGGAAAGCCGGGGAGGCCGGCGCGCTCGGGCCGCTGTCCTCCCTCCGGGCGCGCGGAGCCGACGAGGGTGGCGGCGGCGCCGCCGGAGCCCAGCGCGCGACCCCGCGCGGCCGCCTTTGTCTGCGCGCCGTGCGGCCGGGGCGCGCGCCCCGATGCCCCCGCAGCAGCAGGGGGACCCCGCGTTCGCCGGCCGCCGCGAGGCGCCGCCCGTGCCGCCGCGCCGGGAGCGCGGGGGCGCGGGGCGCGCGGGCCCGGGGCGCCGGGCGGCCGGGCGCGCGGCGTCAAGTGCGTGCTGGTCGGCGACGGCGCCGTGGGCAAGACCAGCCTGGTGGTGAGCTACACCACCAACGGCTACCCCACCGAGTACATCCCCACGGCCTTCGACAACTTCTCGGGTGAGCGGGGGGCGCGGGCGCCCCGAGACCCGAGCCGCGGCCGGGGCGGGGGGGCACACTCGGCCCCCGCGGACGGTGCGGGCCGCAGACGCGGACGCGGCGGGCGGGGGTCCAGCGGGTCGGGTTCGGGTGGCCGGGTCACTTCGCCGCGCCGAGCGGTTGCGTCAGGCCGACGCCGCTGGCGCCGCCGCGTCCCACCGGGAAGGTGACGCGCAGGTGCCATTACCTGTGGCCTTGAGTGTCGGTGGCTTCCTTTCGGCGGCTCCCCTCGGAGGGGCATCTCCGCCTTAAAGAGCCGCAGGGACGGCGGGAGACTATTGAAAAGAGCGCGACAGGGACAGGCTGCAGGGTCGCTCGGAGCCCGGACCCCCGCGGGCCGCGTCGTGGCGCGGGGCCCCGCGGGGCCTCGCCTGCGCCTCCGGCTCCGATTCTTGGCCTCTTTTCAGTATCTTTGCGCTACTGAGAGCCCTCGTCCGTGGGGAGCTGTTTGCTTTGGTAGAACACAAAGATCTGGACCCTTTACCTTCATGCTTTTCAGGTCTTTTTGAAACTTCTGAAACAATTAAAACCCACAGAAGCTAGTCTGAAACACACTCTTAAACAGGACAGTGCTTCCTGACCTCTTAGAAAGTCACGATGGCCGGGCTTGCTTTCTCCCATCTCAGAGGTGCCCTAGATAAAACTATGTCATGCTAACAGTGTGGGTGCCCCTGTTGCTGTCCTTTGGTGGTGGGGGGGGCGTCTCAACTGACTAGTATAAACATGTATGAACAATCTAGAAAGTTATATTGTGACGAAACTGCTTAATTCAAGTGGAACCCTCCAGTCTGCCCTGTCACAGGCCCTGGAGAGGTGGGTTCGCGGCCCTGCTGTGCTTTGCTTTGCTCTTTCCTTCTCTCCCAGCGAGTGGAGAGATAAGCAGTGCCTGTTTTATAAACAGGACAACGCAGGCAGCCAGTGTTTGCACATGTCCTCAAAACAAGCTACAGTTTTAGGATAAACCCTGAAGGCTCCGAACGTTTCCCAAGGGAAAACAATTGTTTTTCCCACTGATTCAAAGCTGCAGGTTGGTTCCACTCGTCTCCCTCACCCCCGTGTTGTTTTTAGGTTTTTTGAAACTAGTGTGACGGGAAAATAAATTTTCCCAGGTAGGAGGAAGGTGCGGGCCCTGCTGGGGTGCCATCAAAGGGTTCAGGGGTTCAGGGTGAACTGTCGGACCCTGAAGGTGCTGCACTCCAGTGATCGGGCCTCCTTGTTTTTGGCGAGTCCTCGTTCACGTCGCCGGAAGACCCAGAACAGGAGCTGAGGGATTTGGAGCGATGATGGGCAGTGCAGGCAAAAACTCGTATTCTTTGCAAAGGGGCTAAAAGACACCCCCTGACTCATTTCGGTCTTGTTTTCAGCTGTGGTTTCTGTGGACGGGCGGCCAGTGAGACTCCAGCTCTGTGACACTGCAGGACAGGTCAGTATCGTGTCGCTCTCAGAGCTGGGGGAGGGAACAGCCTGCTCAAGGCCTCCAGGAGCCTCCCTCAGGAACTGGGTCACTGAAGCCCTGCTGTGGGCCCCTCTCAGGGGCCGGGGTGGCGGCGATGGCTCCGCACTCATAAAACCGGGATCGGCCCGCCTGGCGTGGGCAGGGCGGGGGACTGGGGTCAAGAACAGGTCTTATCTCACAGGAGTTTCTGATCTTATTTACTTTCTGGTTTTTATTAAAAATGATCAACGATGCTTTGTAATCATTTCTCAAAGTAAGTCGGTCATATCTTATAATCATTTTATTAAAGGTCAACAAGCCAAATGTTTAAGAAATTTACTCAAGAAAAAAGATGGCGTTCATGTCAGCCGGGTGTTAGTGTTTCCTGTCCTAAGTGTGGTGTGGCTTCCCAGGCCCACCGCTGTCCCCTGAGGCAGAGGCCTTGTGGACAGAGCTGTCCCGAGCTGGAGGAATGAAGAACTGGGACTCAGTGTTTGTGAATCATGAATAGTTACTCTCGTGTGAGGAGCCAGGTACTTGCATGGGACAGCCTGGGATGATGCAGGAACACGGTGTGAGGCCCCTTGGAGCCTCCCCTGAAGAGCTCCAGGGGCTTGTCACCCAGTTGTCCCCCACCTGCCCCGGGGCATGATGCTCAAGTCACTAAAGTCCCTCTGTTCTCTTGAGACCCAGAGTACCATCTTGAATTTACCAAATGATAGTTATTAAGCGTGTAGGGGTTTTTGTTTTGTTTTGTTTTTTGTTAGTTTGTTGTTATACCAATACTAGAGAGCCAGCAGTTGCTAGAGTTAGAGTTAGAGAAAGTCAGGTGGAAGTGCCTGCTTCACTTTTTTGGGTGCTGTCACATAACCATTTGCTGTAAGAAGTTGGCTTCCAGTGTCCCCAAGCGCCTCATCCCAGCCTCAGCATCTGGGTCACTTGCCTGCCCTGGGGTAGCTGATTCACAGCTTTGTTCTTTAACCTTCTGGTGAGACGAGGCCAGGCAGCATTCGTGGTGGCCACAGTGCTGCGAGTGGTCGGCCAGCCTCTTCTGTCCTGTCCTGACCCTGCCACTGCTGCACCCAGCTCCCCACTATCAGGGACGGAAGAACCAAACCCAGTCATGTTTGCTCACCTGTAGTAGGAAAGAAAAAGCGAAACACAGGGCAGCCCAACGCTCAGTCTTTCGAGTGCCTGGCCAGTGTTTAGAGTTAAAGCTTAATTGCTTAGTACAAAGTGAGGCTATTTCCCTACTAGGACCACATTTTCTGGTCTTATAAGCAGGCAGAGTGGCCCCTCAGGAAGGACTGATGTCCCTGCTCATGTGAGAGGGGTGGCTTAGTGCCTCAGCGAAGACCGAGCCGAAGGCACAGGAAGCCAAGGGCAGGTCACCAGGGCCCCTGCAGGGAGGAGCAGAAGCCATGCTCATCCTGGCAGCCGCTGGACTCTGCTGTCCCCTGTCCCTCTCCAGGGCTGCACCGTGCTGGCACTTAGTGGGGCTTGGACGTGCCTTGTAATGAGTGAGTGGGCGCTGGTCTGCCCACCAGCGTGCTGCCAGTCGTAGGCAAGACAAACCAGCTGGTAGAAGTTGTGAAAGAAACCGGTAAAGTGACATACATGGGAAGGTGCCATCGGCTCAAGGTACAGGATGGGTGAGCCCAGGAGGAAGACCTCAAAGCAGTTTTGAAGGAGGACGAGGGCTTTTGCCAGAAAAAATTCATAGAAATGATCCAGAACTATCAAGGAAGAGTTTGATTTTCCTCGTTATGGCCTATTTAAAAGTCAGGGAAAGACGAGGACCATTTTACAAGTATTTTCACGAGAAGTTTGCGTTTAGGAAGAAAAGAGTTTTGATGCCAAGCTGGTGGCTTTGGCTTATTTGAAACGCCACCTCTGGTCTCCAGTGGAGTTTCCACTGAGACTCACTGCACCTCCTGCCTGAGGTGCTCAGCATGCCGTGTGCCTGACCTTGTGGCAATGAGGCTTCTGTCTAAAGATTCACAGAAAAGCAGCTTCGAAGACTATTTATAAAAAGTACATGGCTGGTAAGAGAAAGTCGCTTTTCCCTGCTGCGCAGTGTCCACTGATAACGGTCCCACCCGGGCAAAGCTTGTCACGGTGGCCTTCCCTGTCTGCCCTCCTCGCTCCCAAGCTGAGAAGCGCCTTCCGAGGGGCTGGGTTTGCCCCCTGTCCTCCTCGCTGAGTGTTGGCCCAGCCCGTGGGGCCCCCTCCTCCAGGCAGACCTCCTGCGGCATGGTGGAGGTCCAATGACTCAGTGTCCACGTGTGGCCCCAGCGGGCTGCAGGCACAGGCTCTGTGGCCCGGGCTGGAGAACGCAGGTGACAAGGAATTGCTTCGTGCCAGGTTGTTAGGGAGGGTAGGCGAGTGGGCTGTGAACATGCTCCGGTCACGCTCAGGTGGAAGCTGATCGGCAACCAGGACTGAGGAGCCTTTGGTGCGGGAGGAAGGACAGCTATGGAGCCGGACACCCTCTGGCCCCCGGCCCATGAAGCACCTGGAAGTTCCTATCCCCAGAGGAGCAAGAAGCCAGGTAGCAGCTCGGCCAGCACCACCGCCCAGGGGCCTATGTGCCTCACTCGGCCCTGCACCCCGCCCCACCCCCGCCCCGGCCAGGGAGCCATGTCCCCAAGCCCTGCCACAGGCCTGGCCTCGTGCCTGCCCATCCTCGGTTGGTGACGCGAGTTCGGCCTCCAGGGTACAGCCGGCTGCAGTGGCTGCCCGCCACCAGCCAAGGCCGCTGCCCGGTCTCGGGTTGGAGCGCCCTCCTTCGCGGCCTCTGTAGATGCGACAGGTCACACGTAGACCTCAGGGCCGGCCCCGGCCACCGCTTGAGTCTCTGTTCTTTCGGCCACAGCTGGCGCTGAGAAATCTAAGGCCTTGGCGTTCGACTTTCGCTTAGACACCAGCAAAGGGTGGTGGCGCTCGGACGTGCTGTGTTCACTCCTGAGCATGGCTGCAGGCCGACCTCAGAGCCGTTGGGTGCCTACTGCCCCCACCCTCCACTCCCAGGCCAAGGCCCGGGTGCCCCGTGACATGCGTGTGAACAGTGGTTTGCAGTAACCGGAGTGTCCCAAGTGAGCCATGAGGACCTGGGAGACATTTAACTGTTTCCTTCCACTGGGCGCTTAGCTGTCACATTATACCTGAGGATGATTGGCACCCACAGACTAGGAATGAGGTGATGTGAGTTCTCGTACAAGGGGGTCCAGTGGCAGCTGAGTGTGGGACTGCGGGGGACTTGGGGCATTCTCTGTACAAACACCCTGGTTTGGGGACACACATTTCTACAAGAGGCAGATGGGTCCGCCTGTCCCTCAAGCCACTGGCCCTGCTCGGTGCTTGGTGTCCAGCGAGGGTCTTTGTCTGTGGACGGCTGTGGCAGTGACTGGTGGCTGGTCCGTGCAGACGGTTCTGACTTGTTCCAGCCACTTCTCTGCACCTTCGCATGGGTGGCTGTGGCTTCTCTGCTCTTTTCTCTGCCCGAAGCCCATGCGTGGAGGCCTGTGGTCCTAGCAGAGAGGGAGGGAGTTGGGAGAAAGGAGAGGGAGGAGGGAGAGGGATGATAAAGCAAGAAGAAAGAAGTGTGTGGAGTAAGAATGAGAGTGTTTTCAGCAGCATTGGAAGTGCCACTGGGAGGCACAGGCTCTCCGGGCTGCCGAGGACAGTGGCCTGCCGGGTCTGTCCTGTGTCTGGTTGGCGTGGCTTTGTGTGCTGGGAGCGCCCTGGGAGCGGGGCGCGTCTGAGGGGGCAGGGCTGCATTCTCTAAGCAGGGCCTCTGCCAGTGGGTGGGCTCCCGGGCCTGGGCTGCGGACTCGGATCTACATGGACGCTGTCAGTAGTGGGTGACTCTGGCCTGAGGCTGAGGTCAGCTTCATTTCTGAGACTCATCTGATCTGAGTCCTTTTCCTGTGCCAAATACAAGGTCACGAGCACCGATGAAAACGCTGGGCAGACCATGGGGCCGGGAGTGCCGGCCCCCTTGGTGACCGGCGGTGACCCTCCTCGCATGCCCGCACTCCCCACCACCGGTGGGTTTCGAGGCCGCCAGGCCCTTTCAGGACAAGCGCTAAGGTGGCAGCTGCTGGTGGGTGGATGTGACAGTAACTGGCTGCTTTGCCTGGCTGCAGGACGAGTTTGACAGACTCCGGCCTCTCTGCTACACGAGTGCCGACGTCTTCCTGCTGTGCTTCAGCGTCGTCAGCCCCTCCTCCTTCCAGAATGTCGGCGAGAAGTGGGTGCCGGAGATCCGGTGCCACTGTCCCAGGGCCCCGATCATCCTGGTCGGGACCCAGTCGGATCTCCGAGAAGACGTCAAGGTGCTCATCGAGCTGGACAAGGGCAAGGAGAAGCCAGTGCCCGAAGAGGCGGCCCAGCTGTGCGCCCAGGAGGTCAAAGCCGCCTGCTACATCGAGTGCTCGGCCCTGACGCAGAAGAACCTCAAGGAGGTCTTCGACGCGGCCATCGTCACTGCCATGCAGGCCTCGGACGCCCGGCAGCAGCCCGAGGACGCTGAGCGCAGGACTCCGGACAGAATGAAAGCCCTTCCCACGCCCTGGTGGCGCAAGTACTGCTGCTTCGCGTGACGCGGCGCGGCCGGCGGGTGAGAAGCCTCCCTGGCCGGAGCGGCCACTCTGCGTGGCACTGTGTCCCGGGGCGGCTCCCTGCTCGTCTCTGCGTTTCCTGCCGTTCATTTGCGTGTGGGCCGAGACTCTCAGGCGACACGTTTTTGAAGTAAGTCGAGCATTTTTCATAACTTTGGAAACAAAGCTCTGGACCTCTGGACGGCTCTACACCGAACGGGACAGACACCCCTCACACCTGGGTGTCGGGAGTGATGTTCGGCCGCGTTTCGCGTGCGGGAGGAGCCGGCCGGGCAGTTTCAGGCACCAGCTCCAGTGAGGACACGCTTAGCTGTGAAACTCATGCTTTTTATTCTTCTTCTAAGGAACAAAAATCAGGAAGAAGGAGAGACCTCTGCTTACAAAACCTCAAACTGGTCACTTCTGTCACGTCCTAATACCTGGTCACACAAGATTTAAAAACGACCCGCAAAACATCCCACTAACCCCTGGCATGGTGCAGACCAAACGGAAAATGGCCCATTGGGCTCGGCGTTCTCAGGCCTCACGTTGGCACTGTGCGAAGGTGCCATGCGGGCCACGTGCGCGCCGGGCGGTGCTCCCATCTTTCCCACTGGACAGTTTGTGCTCAGACCAGGGGGCGCTGGGCATCAGGGCCCACAGCCCAGGGCGGAGCACTGGGCAGCTGTGCGAGTGACCCTCCAACTCCCATGGCCGGTGTCCCCTCTACAGGGACACGAGCAGCGTTAAGTCAGCCGAAACATGCTTCTCGCACACACACGCACGCTTTACGCACATACATTGCACACCTATGCACACCCACAGACACACAACACACACGCACATGCTCATGCACACATACCACGCTCACACGCATGCTTACACACATGCTTTGCACACCCATGCACACCCAGACACAGTGCTCACACACACACTCACACATGTGAACACATGCACATGGCTGCATTTGCTGCCATTCAGACCTTTGAACAGTGAATAGAAAACGTGTGGCCACAAAACCAGGTGTGAGGGAAACTTGGCTTCCTCTTTTTCTCAACACTTTTCTAAATAGATTTCTTTTTTATTATACCCTAGATATAATTTTAACTCTATCTTAGCACATTTTCAGACGATCTTACAGCACAATGTGAACAGCTCTTAAAGCCCGTGTTAAAATCTGTTAAAACCACCAGTTACCGTCCCTCGGCACTGAGCAGGCCGCTGTCACAGGGACGTGGCTGTCCACATGGCCGCCAGCCCCGGGCAGGCGTGTGCAGCACACGGCTCCCTTGCTCAGCCGCGTCTTTGCTCTTGGGCCGGCAGAAAACCAGGTGTCAGTGACACATCCCTGTGCTTCAAGGTGGCAGTTTTCGGGCTTAATCTGTTGGAGAATAAAAGTGTCACATCAGAGAGTGGCCGTTCTCTGTGACGGACGCGCTTCAGAGAGGGCAGGAGGCAGCCCGACGCGTTGCACTGCCGGGTCCAGCTTGCGGCGGGTGAAGTGGAGTCATCAAACCCTGCGGCAGGAACCTCTGCGGAGCCGGCGGGCGGGAGACGCTTATCTCTCTGCAGGTCCTGTGTTGTCTTTTATGTTTGAAAAAGGCCAGTTTGTGTTTTTCCATAGAAAAAGTAAAAGATTAGGTTATACTTCAGGCTAGGGGCTCCCTTTATTTCTGTTAGTAAATAAAATCAACTAATTTCATTGTCTAAAAACTAAAACATCTACCGTTTACTATTTTTTTTTCAATGCACTGAAATTGTTATCGGTCACCACTTCCTGAAGCATTTAGTTATGACCGGAGTGAGTGAAGTAACTTCGTTTGTGGGATTGTCCGACCAGACCCACTGGGGTGCCCCGGGCTTGTGTGCCCCCTATGGGACGTCTCCCAGCCTGGTCTCCCCACCTCAGTCTCCCCACCTGGTCTTTTGTATTTAAGCAGATGTCGGGAGCACAGTGCAAATTAATTTGTGAGCTAGAATACAAAGCCTGAAGGAGGCATCACATGTGTGGCTGTGGGCAGGTGGCTCTGGTTCCCCCCGGAGGGGTGACGGGCCGCTGGGGGAGCCTTAGGGAGGCGCGCAGGGCTGAGCGCTCGGAGCTTTACTCCAGCCGTTTATTTTTAGCCCAGCTTGCCGTCAGCGCCAGGATGCTAGAGAAGTGACATTTAAGAGCAACGAACAGTTTGCATGCGTTCCCACATTTTACAGAACTCACGAGGAACCCGCGTCCTGTGGGCTCTCCTCCACTTTATTTCTTTGAGAAAATAGAGATTTGGGCAGAAAAGTTTTTATGTATGTGCTTGAGTGCCGCTGTCAGAGAGACTTTTGTGAGCTGTGCTCCAGGAAACGCCGGCGGCCCGGACCCATCCAGCACGGGCTGGCCAGCCGGGGCTCAGCCGGGCCGTTCCCCGAGCCTCCTCGCAGGACTGGGCTTTCCTGCTTCCACGTGTGAGTGACAGTGACACTGGCCTTGCAGACGTGGTAAGGGAGGTGGCATAAAATAAGTCCTGACCTGTGGTGTGACCACGTTTGCCTTTCCTATGAAGGACAAAGAATGTGCCCTGAGGCCTCGGGGATGCAGCTTGTCCACTGTGGGCTTTTGAGAATTCCACCTGGCAGAAGGGCTGTGGCCCTGCGTCCCTCAGGGGTCAGGGGTGGGCTGCTGTCTCTGCCTGCTGTTCTCCAGCACCGGGAGGGGACGGGACTCAGACGCTGCATGTGGAGGGACGGGAGGTCTCTAACCTGGGCCTCAGTCTCCTTGCCTGTGAACAGCACGACCTTGGAGCCGGGGATTTGTCCCCAGTGAGAACACATGCGTGTGCGTGGGGCGTTTGTCCAAGCTCTGCTGGCCGAGGGGGCACCCTGAGCCGGACAGCTGCACAGTGATGACCAGGAGGGCGCATGGCGCCTGTCTCCAGAGCCTCATGGGCTGAGTGCGCATCTCGGGTTTGGTGGTCAGTCTTCTCATACTTCATCCAGACACACCCCTCACCAGAGGCTCCAGGGAATGTGGCCCTGGGGACAGGGCCACAGATGCCACCCTGTTTCTACCCTCTGGCCTTACGTGGGCGATGTCAGGGCCGACTGCTCCTGGCATCTCGTCAGGACAGGCCTGTTCACTCTGTCCCCAGGCGCCTCTGCGGCCAGACTACGGCCTTTGTCCGCACCGAGCCCCAACTCCACTGAGTCTGCTCAAAGCTCTCGTTGGTAAAAATGCGATAAAAACCACACACAAACTCTCTCTGAATCCCCAAACGCCTCCCTCCACTCAGATCCTATTCCTTCATGTCCCGTGGCTCCACCCCCCCCGCCCCGCCCCCCGCCCTTGATCTCCTAGATCCCTAACTCTCACTCTGAATGAAACCTCAGGCCAGACCACAAACCCAGTAAGGCTGCACGCAGGTGTTATTGCTCATTAAGGATCAAAACCAGACACTGATAAGTGGATTTCTACACATGTATTTAATCTACATAATCTACCTCCTTTGTCACTTTATTTCAAGATCTGAGAGATGAAAATGGGAATGGGGCCATTATGTGAGTAGTTATGTCTTTGCAGTGACCTTCGATAATTTTTAAAATTGGTCCTGTGTGTCCACGAGCTCACCCAAATGAGGGTCCCGTGTCAACTGTCACCAGGCCCCTAATCCAAATGACCTCACCTTCCCACAAACTGACTGGGCGCTGCTGGAAGTCAAGCATTTCTCTTTCAAAATGTAAAAAGTAGATGGTTAGGTAAATAATTGTTTAGGTAAAATGATGAAAAGTTTCCTTACAAAAATGTTGGTAGAGGAGACCAGGGGACAGAGAGCATTCATAAGAGGAGAAACTGTTTTGGTAAACATCGTAATATCTGAATTTTATGAACCACATTCACTTACTGAGCAAGAAAAAGATTTCACCTATTGCCCTAACCTGCCTAAATCTTCTTGATCAAGTTGCGATAAAAATGAATAAATAAATGCATTTCTGCTACGCTCACCTCGCCCACGGCGGGCATGCGCTGGATGGGTTGCTACTATCGTCATATATTAGAGAGAGGAACAGGAAGACCAGTCTACGGGGGACGGGGGTCTTCGGGAATCAGCGGCAGGGCTGTTCAGTACCCAGAGAGGTTGCCCTGGCTCCTTGCTCTCGTCTGGAAGATCAGAGCGGCTTATGAAACCCCAGTGGGGAAGTACGAGTCCAACATGCTATTTCCGTAGCATAAGCCAGGCTGTCACCCAGTGGAGGCTTAAAACAACAGCTGTTGATTTTTTCTTGCAACCTGTGGGTCGGCTGGGCTCAGCTGGGCAGTTCTGCTGAAGTCACATGCAGCTGGGATGAACCCTAAAGGCCCCTGTGCCTGAGTCCAGCCCGAGTCTCATTACAGCCTGGAGACTGACTGTGCGCGTGTGCGTGCCGGCAGAGGGTGCCCTGGTGTGCCGGGGCTTAGCAAGCCTGTGTGCGCCATGCCTGTTGCTGTCCGTGGGTCAACGTGGGTCCCAAAGCCATGCCCGGGGACAAGGTGGCGAGTACGTGAACGCTGCGGGGAGTCTTACCTTGGAGGCCGCCGAGTGGGTTAATCTGGGAAGGATGCTCCGAGGCTGCCCGGCAGAGCACACTTGCACACACCTGCCCGATGAAGAGAGGTGGCCACCTGCACCCCCGTGCTGGCAGAGGACACAGCAGGTGCAGCAGCCAGACTCCTGGTGACAATAGGTGTGCCCATCAACCGTGTTACTTCAG
Organism: Eonycteris spelaea; assembly: GCA_003508835.1. Taxonomy (NCBI): domain Eukaryota; kingdom Metazoa; phylum Chordata; class Mammalia; order Chiroptera; family Pteropodidae; genus Eonycteris; species Eonycteris spelaea. Next base: position 74,635 of record PUFA01000421.1, read on the forward strand.
GTGGGTCTGACTATTCAATCGGGTGACGGGACATGTTGACGCTAACTGTCCACCGAATCTTCCTTCTTTGGGGGCAAAGTGCATGCTGAAAGCAGTGAGAGTTGGAGGGGTGGGGGAGGGGTGTGGGGGGTGCAGGGCTGGGTGCGGACGGCCCGGGGACGTGCCCCACTGTCTGTAGGTGTTATTCTTCCACTCTTTTTTAAGCATGTGTCATTTGCATGATATTGTCACATGTCGCTTTGTTTTACATTTCATGGAAGTTGAGTATTTTTCCTGTGGTCACCAACCTTTCGTATTTCTTTGACGTGTATCTGTGTTTATTTCTTAGCAAGCTTGTCTTTTTCTTATCAATTAGTGGAAATTCTTTGAATATTAGGCATTCTTAACCTTTTTCTACTATGAGTATTGAAAATATTTTTCCCTGTAGATTATTATCTTAGTTTATTTTTTTTAATCATAGAAAACCCTGTTATTTTTATCTGATCAAATATGCCTGGTCTTTTTGCGTGGTCATTTCTTCCTGGTCTTTCCTTCCAGGTCTCACGTCTTGCTTAGAAAGAGAACCCATGCTATGAGCGCACAGTCTTCTCAACTAAAAAATATTTTTTATTCTCCTATTTTTTACTAAAGTGCACTTTGGCGTACAATATGATGTTAGTTTCGGAAGTACAACATAACGAGTTCACAGTTACGTGTCTCACGATGTGCTCACCACACTGAGTGGTGCCCATCTGTCCCCGTGAGGTCACACACAGCTGCCATGTTCACTCTTTGTCTCTATGAGTCTGTTTCTGTTTTATTCTGTTTGTTCATGTGTTTTGATTTTTTTTGATTCTGTGTGTAAGTGAGATCATGTGGTATTTGTCCTCCTCTGACTTATTTCCCTGAGCACAATACCCTCTAGTTTCATCCGTGTTGCTGCAATGACAGGAGTCCATTATTTTTTAAGGCCGAGTGATACCCCGTTGCACGCGGGCTCGCTCCGAGGGCTGGCTGCAGGCTGCAGCGGCTCCCGGTTGCGTGGCGCACGCCCGGCCTCCGAGCTTCTGTCCTCTTGCCTGAGGATTTCATTCTGAGCTCAGCAGTCAGAGGGCCAGCCAGCCCTGGCCGGCGTGGGCGTCCGGAAGAGCCCACGCTCGGAGCTCCGTGCTCTGCCCTTGCTGTCTTGACTTGGTTAATAGTTTTATCTTTGAATTTGAGTTTTGAAGTGAAGTCCTGGGGGACGGTGGAGCACACGCCAGTGCTTGCCGCCTGGGAGCGGGTTCCGGCAGGCGCAGTGGGCGTGCGGCCCCATGGCGGCACCTTGGCCGGTGTCGTGGCTGGTTGGGGTAGGGGGCGAGCCACTCCGACGCCCCGGATCCAGGGCCCTGGCGTGTCCTGCTCCAGAGGCTGCAGTGCCCCGGGGTCACCTGTCTGCGGAGTTGAGGTGGTGGGCGTGTGGGAGCCGGGACGGCAGCTGGACTTCGCTGCTCCCAGCCGGGGCCTGGCACCGCTGCTCAGTGTTCACAGGGACAGAGGAGTTGGCAGCGAGGTAGCGGCACGCAGAGTCGCGGGGAGGGCCCTGAACGCCCTGTGCATGTCCCGGCCAAGGACGCAGCACGCTTACTGGCAAAGAAGGACTGTCATGGCGGGTTGAGAGAGAGGCCGTGGGTGAAAAGTGGGCTTTGTACAGTCACCCTCATCCGGGGCACGTTCCGAGGCCCCCAGGGGACGCCTGGAACTGCAGGTCGCACCAGGGCCTGTCCTGCAAACACACCTCGGTGACGTCTACTCTGTAGAGTAGGCACAGTAAGAGATTAACGATAACCGACGATAAAGTAGGACCATTGTGGCAATGTCCTGCAGCAGAAGTTAAGCGAATGTGCTCTCTCTCAGAATGTCTCCCTGCCCTGTATGGCCAACCCTGGACAAAGGGGGATTCACGTCCCAGCCAGACGGAGCGAGATTCCATCGCACTACTCAGAACGGCATGCAATCTGAAACTTACAAATCGTTTATTTCTGGAATTTTCCATGTACTATTTTCTGGCTGAAATTGCCTGAAGGTAACTGAAACCGAAGAAAACGAAACCTCAGATAAGGGCTAGCTGCTGTATTTTAGCACCCTTGGGGACATTTATTCTGCCTCTTGGGCAAGAGCCCTGCCGTTTCATTTGGCTCTGGGGCCATTAAGGAAGCCCATCCAGTCCGAAGGCCCAGCGCGCCGGTCCAGCCGACCCGGCGGGGAGCAGCGGGGCTCTGCAGCTTCTCCCTCGTACTCCGTTCGTGGGACAGGGGGAGGGCTTTCAGGAGGGTGCGCGGGGAGAGAAAGCCACATGCACCAGTGACAGGTGTTCCCAGCCGGGGGGTTGACATGAGGAAACACCGGTTAGGGATTAATGCAAGCGAGCAAACCTGCCGGGTGAATCACAGAAAAGCAGACATCAGAGGACAGCGATCTTCAGAGGCAAAGTCAGTTGGCTGGGCCGTCCTTATTGTCGCTTTTAGAAAGTCCAAAGCAAGTGGGACCTCCAGCTGGAACACGGGCGTTACATACTCTGCACAGCTCTCATGAAGCCGTGAGCAGTGCGGGGTGCAGTGGGCAAGCTGACCGCTGCTGGTGTGGCGTCCAGACAGGCCCTGCAGACTGCCCCGGCGTCTTGGTGAGCTGGGAGTGACATCATGTGGAATGGTCAGTGACTGCTGGGACAGAGGCCGCTGTGTCACCAGGGACCGGGGACCCTTCCTCTCTGTCTTTACTACCGCGGGCTCCGAGCCCTGCGGGGGACCCCGCATTAGGCGGTGGCGAGCAGAGGCCATGCGCACCGCCCGGTCTGTGGGGCAGGGAGCGAGCCGGCCCCACTGTCCGATCTGGCGTGCGGCGCTGTCCAACCCCGAATCCCGCGCGTGGGACCTCGCTGGGCCCGCGGAGCGGGGACGCCACTGCGGTGCTTTTCTTCCTCTTCAGGGTCTGGAGAAGAGGCGTGTTTGGTGTGCAGCACGGACACGCGTGTCCCCGCTGCTGGCCCGCGACGCCGTCTGCCTCTTGGGCACACAGCGCGCTTGCGCGGTCCGCAGACCCCACGCCTCCCCGGAGTCCCGGCGGCAGGCCCCGGGCTCCCGCCCCTCCGCGCTGTGCCCGGGCGTCCGCAGGCGGCCGCCGGAACCAGCCCAGCCGGGCCGTCTCGTGGATGCGGCAGGAGTCGGCGCATCAGGCCCTGCTGAGTCGTGCGTCCTGGCCGGTGCTGGCCAAGCAGGGACTGCGGCCTGTGGCCGGCTCTCGGCACAGCCCACCCTGAGGAAGGAGCCAGGCCGCTGAGAGCATTGCTGTTGTCGCTGCATGGACAGCAATTCAAACACATTCCCATCTAAAGCACCTAATGACTCCTTCCCCTTCCCCTGGGATGGGAAGCTTGGCGTGACCCCTGGTCCACACAGCTGCCAACCTCCTCCCAGCTCTGGCCGTCACCCACCTGGCTTCGGGTAAGTCCTGGAGGCTGAGGCCCTGTGCCTGCTCACCCTGGCGGCCTGCTGCAGCCCACGCGGGCCACCGCGTAAGTACTGGTGTCCCACCCAGCTTTGTAGTGAGAGCCACCTTTCCCATCATCTCTAACCCAAACTGTTTCGGGGAAAGCATTTCGCCAAGAAACGGAAAAGACCAGGAGGAGTCAGTGAAAAGTGAGGGAGGGCACGACCCCAGGAAAACCGTGCAAACCCCGAGTCCGCCGACACACTCCAGGTGTTGACGCTGCCCAGAGTCGTGCCGGACTCGCCTGCAGGTTCTCAGCACTCCGAGCCGGTGGCCTGGTAGAGGAAACCACGCATTTCCTCCCTCCCTCCTCCGCCGTTCACGGAGCCAGCCGTGCCAGTCGCTCCTGATAAGAGCGGCCACAGCCTGACCGCCCAGCACTGGGCTCACCGCCCAGGGGGCCTGACGGCAGGGGCATCGGGGGAGGAGGGGCAGAGCGCTGCCACATCAGAGCCAGACATCTGCGGACCCACAAGCAGCCGAGGTCCAGGACGCCCCTGCGGCCACGTGCAGGAGCTCTGGGTTCTTGTCTTCCGTGCACCTCAGACGAGCGAGGCGGAGCAGGGCTGTGGTGCACGCAATGAGTTCACGTGCACGGCCACCCATAAACAGGATGGTGGGGAGTCCCGCAGCTCCCGTGCAAAGGGCACGGCCGCCTTTAGCAAACTGCAGTCCAGGGAAACCATGTCACCTGCAAGAGAAGACAGCTGGTCTGTGATAACAGCTGAGATTTGCGTCCGGTTTTATAGGGTACAAAGTTCCTGTGACTTTCACCAATACTGTGAAGGTTCACTGTCCTGTGTGAGGTCACTCTGAGTAGACTGCCAGATCACAGGCTTCTGCCCCACCGTCTCCAGCCCCGGGTAGCCGTGTCCCGGGCACAGCACTGGGGTGTGGGGTGTGAACTCTGGGCGCAGGACTGGGCCTGGAGGGGGGACGTGGGCGCGGGAGGTGGGGGGGATGTGGGCGCAGAAGCCGTGCTGGGGGTGCTGTGAGGGGTTCGCTTCAGTTTCTGTGGTGGAGAAGGGGGAGGGTGGGCAGCGTGTGGGGAGGGTGGTGAGCTCTGAGAGAGGCCGTGCCACAGCGTGGGGGCCGCCTCCAGGCCACGGCCACCACGGCAGGACTGAGGTCGGCCAAGCACGTGGCCGCTGCAGGAGCAGCCGCGCTGCTGGGCTCTTTGCTGGGGCCGTGCCAGGCGGCGTGGGGGAGCGCACACAGGCGGGGCCGGGGTGGCACTGCGTGCAGTCGCGGGCGCTGGCGTGTGCCGTGTGCCGGGACACTGATAGCACCTCACCGCACGCGCTCTTCACAGACGCTTTTGGCACCTGGGTTCGGCGGCCGAGGGCACAGAAGGTCAGGTCAGAGTGGCTGGAACCGTGTCCAGGGCGGCCCGTGGAGGTCCAAGCCAGGCCCTGCCTCCCCAGCCCTGGAAGCTCAAGCCCCCCTCACTGGGCAGCCAGGCCGCCCAGCCCAGGGGCATGGGGTGGGGCTGCTGCTGGGGCCACTGGCATGGGACATGCTGTGGGTTTGGCCGCACTGGCCTGTCCCCTTGGTGGGGGGAGTTGTGGACAGGAGAGCCCGCTGATCCGCAGCATGCGCAATGAATGACAGTGGTCCCCCTGTCCCTCTGCAGACCCTGCTGGCCAGTGCACTCCACGCTGAGGCCACTGAGTGCTGAGGGTCGCGGAGTACCGAGTGGGGACGGCAGACGGCAGACAGAAGTGACCAGAGATGAGGCATGGATGCGTGGAGACAGGAGGGTCCCTGCCCCCCAGGGAGGCCCCAGCCCCTAGGGCTGTCCTGCGCTGGGGAACCTGGCTGGCTCCATCTCGGCACCAGTCCGGGGAGCCCTTCTGACGACATCACTCCAGAGGGCGGAGCAGCTGGGTACACAGAGGGCCCAGACTCACCCAGTGAGGTGGGACGTGGCAGGTGTGTGTGGACTGGGGCTCTGAATCCAGGCAGGGGCAGAGCGTCGTGCCCGGTGGACCAGCTTTTAGACTGGGAGGATGCGCTCGTCCGCGGGTCTCCGCGCCCGCGCTGGCCGCCTGGGGGGGGGCGCAGGGGCCGCGCACCGCACCGGGGCTGGCCCCGCCTCTCTGGTCCCGGTTCGCAGACCTTGAAAGGGAGTCAGTTCACACTGTCTGCAGGCGCAGCGCCCCGGTCCCCTCGCCCGCCGACTGCTCCATCTCCCGCTCGCCCTGCTGACGCCTGCACACGCGGGCGGGCACAAGGCCCCACACCGCCTGGGCGGTGCCGCGAGGTCCCCGGCCTGGGAGAGCTGGCCTCGCTGCAGGGGGACCCAATGCCTCACTGGTCTGCAGGCTCCGGAGCCAGATCAGGGCCTAGGCGGGGACAGGCAGTGACGACGCCCCCCGAGCATGGCTGCGTGTCCCCTGTGTCCACGGCCCAGCCAGGCAGGCTGTCCCGTCTCCCTGTCCGGTGCCCAGGGATGTCTCCCCGCAGGATGGCTGGGGACCCAGTGTCATCTCCCTTCCCACTGACGCCGGTCATGGCGCCCCGAGGGGCTCGGTGGGTGATGACAGGGCTGTCCCCCAACACATGGGCCCGCCAGCCTGGGCCGCCGCCCCTCGCGCACCCCTGCTCAGAACTTTGGGCTGTTTACAGAGGTACGGCGGGTCAGAGGCCACCGGATTTCTTCAGAAATGAAAAAAGTGTGGTTTTAAAACGGCCGCAGCCGAGGGCTGCCCCCTTGGACGGGCTGCGCTAAGGCCTATGGGCCACAGGCCTGGCCACTCGCAGAAGGACGCAGACAGAGGCAGAGAGACAGGCCCCGGGCTGGGCGTCAGGGAGGGAGAGGCCGCTCCTCCCTTCTCTTTGCTGATCGCCGACCATCAATGTTTCTGGAATTTTATACTTTCTTTTCATCTTGATTTTTCCTGCAAAAAACACAGAAGTCGCTAAAGTGTCTGATGATAAACAGCTGGGAGTCTGCTTCCCTTTCTCTCTGCCAAGCAGACAAAGGACTGTCCCCTCCCTGTGTTTGACTTTGACAGGAAGAAGTGTTGGATTAGCTGTTCTCTCTGAGTTCACGTATAGTTCCAAAATGTTAACATATAAACCCTAGTGGATTGCAACTTTGGATGTCTCTGCCAATTTTCTTAGCAAATTCTCAACTCTTGGGACTCAAGGAGCTTGTGTTCGTCACTACAGGCTTACGAATGACAGAAAACTGTGTTCTTCAGGGACCCTTAGTATCGCAATGTAGTAAGGATGTGAGTTTCTTAAAACCAGTAGGGTAGGCAGCACGGGCTTTATCTTGAAATGAAGCCGTCGCTAAGCTTAAATGACGAGGAAAACGGAAGGCAAGAGGCATCCCACTTCTTAATAACTTACCACTTTGGAAAGAGAGGGATCGCGCCTGGGACTGTCCCTTCTCTGCTTCTCCGCGGACTCATCGCCACCAACTATTGTCAGTTCTGTCTTCAGAGTCTCTCACCCTGTCTGTCCCCACTGACGACCCCGTAGCTCCACGTCTGAGAGGGTGTGCGGTCTCCGGTCTCTGCCCGGTCGGTCTGCCGTGTCGCCCACCACTGGCCAGTGTTGGGAGCTGACGGAAAAGTCTCCATGGTGTCCCCAGCCCAGATTCATTCTCTTATTTGAGGCTTCAGAGCTCAATGTGGCACCATCATTGCAGGAAGTGTGTTTCTCAAGTCTGTTGAGTTCTTGCTTCAGGCACAACTGTTTGACCCAAATAAACCCTCATAAATGTTCCCTCCAGGTTTGGACATTTGTTGCATCAACAGTGAAGGGGACCCACATTTTGCCACCCCAAATGTTTTTTGGGATAGTGACTTTTTGGGGGATAGAACTTGAGAAGAGTTTGTCACCTCTCCTTTCCTGCCTAGAGATTCTGACAGAAACACCTGCTTCAGGAAGGGCCCCAGCATGTCATCTCAGCATGTACCAGACAGACAGGAAGAGTCCAGCAGGGCCTGGTCCTTTCCCCTGGCCCAGGATCCCCAGGGTGCTGAACAGGCATCTGCTGGGCGCTCCGCTCTTGGCCGGCTGCCTGGGAGCTGAGCCCTCTGAGCTCCGGAATGGCATGGAAGGATGGAGAGGTCTCACGATGTCCCCGAATGGACATCTGTATGATAGACTTTGGATATTTTTCTGCCGTTAGTCTGTCTCTGTTAATTTGACTATTGGCCCAGCTGGAAGAACTTAGCAGGTGGGAGAAAAGTTTTTTTTTTACGCCTACACAGTGAGCTGTGCCCTGCCAAGTGGTTTTCAGTCATGGGCCCCGTGGCTGTGTGACTGTGAGACTTACCTGTGTGCCTGAAAGTCACCTACCTGTCTCTAGTTTGAACCCCAAACAATTGCAGGCAAGAGGTTCTAGGCTCGAAAAGGCCATCCCCCCACAGACCCCCCGCAGGTTATATTTGGAGAAATGGTAGTTGAGAGAAATAGCAGCAAGAAAGACCCGGTAGTCTCAGGAGCACGTCTCTGGCGACTTCCTGGTTTTGTCAGGAGGCGGGGACGCGGCGAGCTGCGTGTGGCTAGGGGAATTTGAGCTGGAGGACAGTGGGGACCACAGGGTGTCAGAGGAACACACACAGAGCACCGCAGCATGGGCAGCGGCTGGAGTTGGGGGCACAGGGCCAGGGGTGACCATTCAGAAAGACTCAAGTCCAAGTGGGGCAAAGGGGAGGAGCATGACGTGGGTGGCAGTCTGGGCCCCAGGCCTGTGGGGACAGGAGAAATGGGTGCCTGGGTGTCAGGGAGGGTTCGTTCTGCTCGTGCTGGTGGTCAGCGGTCTCTGCAGGTCGAATCGCTTGCCTCCAGGGTTCAATCCGTTGTCATCCCTTTAAAGGGCCAGAGGGGCTTCGCTGGCGGGCCTGTCCTGTGCTTTATTTTGGGCACCGTTTCTGGATGCCTGGAAAGACCTCACAGGGCCTCGGGGAGCTGCTCCGCCTTCGATAAATCTCAGCGACAACCGTAGTCACCCAAGGTGCTGAGTTTACCACGTGGGCTCTAAGGTATGTGAAAACCAGGCACACGTGTCCTCGTGTGACTGTGAAGACAGCTCCTGCACTCTCTGGCCTGGATGCCCTGTCACTGCCCCGGTCTTGCAGAGTCCCCCCAGCTACCTCAAGGGCAGTTGCTGAGAAAGTCTAATGCCAAGTAACGAGGACAATAGGACTCTCATCCTCCTCTGGTAATCTCACCCTCTCCTCAGGGTTTGAGTTCTGCCCCTAGTGGTGCTGGCCCAGGTGTGTCTAATCTAGGTCACCCTGCTGCCCAGACCCACCATTCATGTGCAAATGACGGACTGAGAGACCAGACAGTGAGAGCAAAGTTAGAAGACAATGGAGAAAGGAACTGTCCTCATCACTGCCACAGGGCATCCCTCGGGACCCCTCAGCTCCTCCCAAGTGTGGCCCTGCCCAGCTCTTTGCAGCCTTAATTCCATATTTTAATATGCAAATTGGCTGCTCAGCTCATTTTAAACTTGCAAAGTCTGTGGTTTTTCTGGTTCTGTTTAAAGCAAATATGCGTTTTCCCTTCGATCTTGTTTAGCCGGCTGTGTAAACATACCCGTCAGTCAGATGGTACCCAGCACACAGTTTCTTTTCTTCTGTTTGACTCAAGGGTGGTGAGAATGGTGACAACTGATGGCCTGTGGTTAGGGCAGGGGGCAGTGGGCAGGAGGGAGGGTGGCTCTGGCTCAGCCTACGAAAGGGCCCCTAGAAACCTCCACTGGCGTCTAGCACCTTCGTGTCAAAGGGAAAGAAAAGTCACAGAGAACAGTTGAGTTCATGCATGTGACAATGATGTGCTGAGCTGCCTCCTGGGGCCAGGAACCTTCACTGTAGGACAGTCACTCAGCGTCTTCGTCCGAGCGAGCGTGGCGGTCGGCTGGGATCAAGGCAAAGTCCCATTTCTCCAAATCAACCCAGGCTCCAGGGTTTCACCTGGGCTTTAATCTAAGGACACGGCTGCATGCAGGACTGACCAGTGCCTGGACGCAACACCAAGCAGTTGCCGACCTCGGGGCCAGGCCCGCGGGCCAGCCACCCCTGCTGAGAAGCAGTGACACTGGGGAGACCACACTTCACCGCACCGCTGCCCGAAACACCCCTCCCGCAGGCAGATGAGAACACGCAGGGCCCAGAGAGGCCGGAGGGTGACAGCTGGTGGCAGTGCCCCCACAAATGTCCCTGGTGCCTCTTCGTTGCTCCTAACTGGGCTTCTTCTCAGAAGGGGGTGGGGCAGCCGCATGCCCCCTTCAGGAGGCCTCTGGGGGCTTCTTGAAGCCACAGGAGCCAGGGCCCCCCTGGCCAGCCGTGATCTGGGGATCTGGCAGGAAGAGCAGCGTCCCAGGGCAAAGGGCGGCCGCTTCCGTCAGACAGCCCAGGCTCCAATCCCAGCTCTGCAGTTTCTAGCACCGTCTGAGTCAACTCGGGCAGCTGTGACAAAGGGCCACAGATGGGCGGCTTAAACTACGGAACTTCGCGGTCTCCCCATCTGGAGGCTGGAAGTTTGAGATTAAAGTAGTGGCAGGGCTGGCCTCCTCGAGCCCTCTCCTTGGCGTGCGGCTCAATGGCCGTCTTCGCCCTGGGCCCTCACCCGGTCGGCCCTCTGTGTGTCTGTGTCCTAGTCCCTCTTCTTATAGGGACACCACGCACAGTGGACGAGGGCCTGCCCTCCTGGCCTCATTTCCTCTTAATCACTTCTTTAAAATCCTGTCTCCAAACCCAGTGACACTCTGAGGTCCTGAAGGTGGGACTTCAACACATGAATTCTAGGTGGACCGGATTCTGCCCGTAAGTGCCTCCTTCAGGTCTGTTCTCGTCTGTAAATGGAGGTCACAGGGCGCCACCTCGACAGGCTGCCCTACCCTCAGCTGAAGTGCTGTCTACCATGACACCTGGCCCTGCCCTGGCGCCCCCGCAGGGCTGGGCTGGGGTGGCCACCTGTTCCTGCTGCAGTTCTGCCCCTCCAGGTGGGTGGTCTGGTTTTACCATCAACTGATAAAATGTAAAGATTTTTCGTGATCCTATTGTTCATTCTGCATTCATGAGTTGGCATTCTTAAGTAAAACGTAAGTTCGTTTCATCAACGGGGACTACTTAAATATCTCAAAATACAGTTCCTTTTGAAGGCGGGATAAATGCTTAATTATTTGCCTTTAATTTCAAAGTGATGCGATATTTTAAAAGTTGCCTCAAATCGTGATAAATGAGTTTTCCTGACATTATATTTTTAAAAAATGTCATTGTGAATTCACATATTTTTGTTGAGTCAATGTATTTCAATCCATCATGTTTATACTTTTTGATGTTTCAACTGTTGTGACTTTGGCAAGCAGGCCCTCTCTCAAGCTCTCTCTCTCTGTGCTTTTTCATGACCCCGGTACTATCTGAAAGTTCCCTGATTTCCCAGCGCAGTGAGGGGTCCCAGGCTCATCCTGAACCTGATTCAGACAGAAGTCAGCCAGTTCTCCAGGGACCTATGATTCCTTCAGGCGGAATAGTGATAGAGACCATGCTCTGGTCTTTTAAATCAGTTTTATTTACAATATAATTTACATAAACTACATCCATTCTTAACAAATGGGTATGCCCATGTGACCATCACCGGAAATGGGATACAGAACCGATCAGTCCCCCAGAAAGTCCCCTCCTGCCACTGGCAATCTCCTCCCCAGCCCCACCCCCAGCAACTGCTGACCTGCTTTCTGTCACTATGAATTAGTTTTCAGTGTTCTAGAATTTAATATAAGTGGAATAATGTAGCAGCTACCTTTTTGGGTCTAGCTTTTTTTTTAATCTCAGAAAAAATTTTCACTTTGAGGTGGGCATAATTCAAAAAAGCTCTGAAAAACAACCTCACAGAAAGATTGCAAGCGTAATCCAAAGAGCAGTTTTACTCTGAACTATTTCAGATTAAGTTGCCGACATAATGAATACTTCAGTGTGTATTTCCTACGCGGTAACTCTCCGTCAAACTCAGGACGCTCACGCTGACATGTCACTGCCATCCAATCCTCAGGTCCCGTTCACCTTCCGGCAGGATACGGGTCAGACCTGTGAGTTCCACGCAGCCGTCGTGGGTCTTTAGTCTCCTTTCTGAAGGGTTTCCCAGTCTCTGACGTAACGTTTTGAGATTACGGTTATTTATGTTGCACAGTAACCTCACTGTGCGTTTGTGTGGCATTTATTCCCTCTCAGCTGGACTCAGACCCACCATGCTGGCGAGGATTTCATCGAGCACCACCTCACGCTGGCCACGCGGGGTTCTGCTCGGCCCGCTGACGATGACGTTCAGATCCATCATGTGATTCATGCGGGCTCTGCTAACTTTCTCCACTGTGAAATTATTTTTGCCTTAATCATAATAAAAACACAATATATCAACATTTGTGACAAGCAGCTAAAGCATATTGGGAGGTCTAAATCACTCAGCTTAAGAAGCTTTAAAAAGGGGGCAAATTAATTATACTGTAAGTAGAAAAAAGTAATAAGAAATCAAGAAATAAAAAAAGGCAACTAAAATAAACAGTGAAACCAGAATGTTGGTTTCTGAAATGACTAATATGTCTCTAGGTCGACAAAAAAAGCGGAAACTCACCACTAAGTTTACAGACATTAAAAGGGCACTAAGAGGATAATATGGACAAGTTACTTACATAAATTCCATCTCTTCGGTGAAGTAAACAAATTCCTTAAAAGATGCATTTTACCAAAACTGTCAGAAGGAAAAATGGAAATTCTTAATACATTGCCATCTATTAAAGAAATCGAATTTAGAATAAGGCATTCTCACGGAGAAAACTCCAGACCCAGAGGGCTTCCCAGTTGACGCTCATCAAATGTTTAAGGAAAAAGTGATAACGAGCGGATACCAAGGAGAGAGCAGCCTGTACCAAACCTGACTCAGGTGTGACCAGAAGAAAAAACAAGACACCGTTTTCCCTGGTGGATACAGATATAAAACCTTTACCAACACATTAGCAGCTCATCTGGTCAAGGACCATGTGATTATCTCAGCGATGACGTCGCAGGGACAGCTCAGTCTCTTCAGGTTTGACAAGCGCCTTGTTCCTCCTGGCCGGGGCTGGAACAAACCCTTGCTGTGCGTGGGCTCAGCCTCAGCACCCTCATGGGCATGGCCTTGTCCTTGGAGTTGTTTCTGTATTTGCTGTGAGAGGAGCAGCCTCTGGAGGGGATGGAAGCTCCAAGGAGACTGGAGAGAGGGGGGAAAGGACAGGGTCATGTGAAGAGCTTGGATTGCACGGCTGAGGGGGCGGGGGCTGTGCCAGCTAGCAAAGATGGCCCAGGAGTGAACGTGAGGCAGGAGGCTGAGGAGATTGCAAGGAGTGAGCTTAGCAGTTACATCCGGCAATGAAAAGGTCGTGGGTGACTGCTCAGAGACTCTGGTAAACTCTGGGGCATGACCCTGACAACAGTGGGCGAGTGGAGCGGACCCCAGGAAGTGGGGGCGGGCAAGCAGGTGCAGGGAAGGACAGAGGTCCCAGCAGCTGCAGGGTGGCAAGTGGGTGTCCTTCCTTTGTGGGGGGGCTGAGAAGCCTTAGCAAAGGGACTCGTCTGTCCTGAAGCACATGCTGGTGGGTGGGTGTTGAGCGACAGGGATTTCTTTCCCACCCACTGACGCATGCATTTCCTGCCTACCTGTGTCCAGAAGGGTCTCGAGTGCCCGGGCCCCCCCAACCTGTGCCGGACGGCACAGGCCACCTGTAAATGCCGTTGCCGAGGCTGATGTGGCTGGGACAGCACAGAGTGACCAAGCCAAGACCCAGACTGAGGTGTCTGATTCCCAAGCAGGTTGCTCTGCCGTGCCACAGCGTCCTCCATGCCCACGGCCACACCCACACGTCGGCAGGCTGCACGGCTCCCGTTTCTCAGTGGGCCTCTGATGACTGTGGCACCGGACCAGACAACACAGATCTGAAATGTTCAGCAAGAAGTCATTTTGTTCCAAAGCTTCCCAGGCCTGCAGACTCAGATGCTTAGGCTGGTCAGGTGGCTGTGTGGCTGGCTGGGAATCCACAGGGAGTGGTGGGATCCTGGCAGACTGGAGCTAGCATGCTCTGTGGGGCATTTCAACCATTTGTTTTTACTGTCGCTCTGTCCGAAAGAAAACACATCTGGCTTGTAGGCTGCAATTGCCACTTCTATCAGGACGGGCAAAGCTCGGCCACCAAAACAAAGAAATTCTGAAACCTGTGACTTGTTGCAATAAAACTTTATTGCTCACTCATGTCATCCTGTTGTGGTTGGAGGTTGGGGAGTGCTTGGCTGCACAAAGTTGCTCAAAGATCTGGCTTCGTCCACTCCCAGCACACGGTCTCCGGGTCGCAATAGAAGGAAAGAGAGAGACAGGTTGTGCCGGGGGCCAGTTTGCTGGCCAGGCTTGGGAGTGGGGCTCTTCATTCCGGCCCTCATGTCACTGTCCAGAGGTAGTCTGCAGACCCTGAGGAAGAACTCCTGGTGACTAACTGGGTTCAAATAAAATAAAATATAAAATAAAATAAAATAAAATAAAATAAAATAAAATAAAATAAAATATAAAATAAAATAAAATAAAATAATAAAAACAAATACTAAAAATACAGAGCCTAGCAGCGCTTTCTGCACAGGGGCCTCTCACCCGTTCCTGCTGGCAAATGTCAGGAGCTCCGGGTTCCTCTCTCCACAGCAGGGCTGATGCTTTCCCTCTCCAATCAGACCTGCGCAGCTACCTCGGCATCTTCGCCGGACCAATCGGAGCCGCTCCATCCTGACCAATCAGGACAGTGCCTTTTGGACCAAACTGCGAGGATTTGGAGAACAGACCAGCTGGGGACCAGGGGTGGGGACTTCTGGCTCTGGAACTGTCTATATCGGTCAGCTCCCCTGGGAGGGCGCACTTTCCTTTCCCGCCTCAGAATGAGGGGTGTGGTTTGCCACCTGGAGCAGAAACACTGAAGATGAAACGCTGAGGACTTGCCAGACACCTCGCCAGACCAGGACAGAGATCGCGGATGAAGCAGAGCGGGCAGAGTTCTCTAGAAGTAGGGGGCCCGGAAGTGTCACCCGAGGAGTCCAGGATGAGCATGATTGGTTTGTGAGCACGTGGCGTTACCTCCGCCTCAGCTACTCTCATGTGCCGTGCCTGCCTCGTGGCATCTGAGTCTTTCACCTCACTTTACTGATGACAGAAACCGAGGATCAGAGACGTCAAACCGCCTCTCAGGATCACACAACCACGAAGGAAGTCGGGATTCCTGCCCTCGAGCCCCAACCCTGCCCGATGACAGCCCAGTGCCCGGCGGGGCTGGGAACGGGACGCAGGGGTTTGCAGCTGGTGGCGCCCCAAGAAGGTCATGGTGGCAGTTCCTGCCACTGAGTACAAAGCGCCCTCTCCGACTAAAAGGGCCAGAAGGTCCTGGCTCCTCCGTAAGCGGAGGGCGACCAGACGTGGAGGGCGGGCGGGGCGCCAGGGCCCGAGGCTGCCGCTGGCTCCCAGGAAGGTGTGGATGCTGTCGGGGTCCCGGCTGGGCACCCAGAGATGGGGCAGGAGTAAGTTAGCGCGCCCGCGCACCGGCGTTGCTGGGCGCTGGGCCGTCCGGGGGCCACGGTTCAGACGCACGTATCAGGGTGTGGGTCCCTAGCGAGGTACCCCAGACTCGCTGGGGGTGAAATGAGCGGTGCGGTCAGATTTCAGCCTCGATCTGCGCGATCGGAAATGGGGAAGCGATTCCCCTGGGAGCAGGCTGGGGCGAGGCAAACCAGCCGCTCGTTCTGTTTCTTATTCTCACGTTGTGTTCCTCTCGGTTCCTTTCATCCGGGAACCTGAAGGACCACACCTGTGAGAGGTGTCTCATCAACCCCGCGTGTGGACGCCGCAAGCTGAGCTGGGGCGGGGGGGTGGGGCCTCTGGTCAGCAGCCCGCTATCCCGGCGGGGGTCTCGCGGCACTGCCCTTCGGTCTCAAACCGAGTCTCATTCAGACGAAGCGCAGGCCCGGGGTGCTCACCCGGCCAAGGGGACGCACGGCTGGAGGTCTCCGCAGCTGCCGCCCCCGCCCCCCGCGCAGGCCCCCGCGGGCCCCCGCGGGGCCGGCAGGAGCTGGGACGTCCCCGCGGTGAGCCCCGGGTCGCGCGGGCGCCTGGCTCACCAGCCCGCCGCGGGACAAACGCACTCGCTGCTACGCGCCGGTCCCCGGTCCGGCATTGCTTCGCGGGGCAGGGATGGCTGAGGTGACAGAGGTCACGGAGCCAACCCAGGTTCTCAGCCGGGGCTGGGGCCGGAGGGTCTGGGGTGTCCCGAGGAGGCGCAGGGGCCAGCACGAGCACAGCGTTTTCCCGGCAGGCGGCCCAGCGGCCTCCGGTTCGCAGACCCAGGTCGCGAACGTCGGCACTGGTCCCGCCCAGCTCGGGCTCTGCCGGGCGGGCCCGCCGACCACGGCCACTGAGCTCCAGGTGCAGAAGCGGGCGGTGCTCAGGGAGATGCGAAGGGAAGCGGCGGGACAGGTGGCTGGAGGACGCCCGGCTGAGGCGCTGCCGAGGACACAGCGACGGTGGAGAAAACAGCCGAATGAGCCCCTTCCCTCGGAGACTGCCCGACCCGCACTTGTGTGCGCAAAAGGCACAGAGCAGGGGCCTGGTCTGTGCCAGGACCCGGAGGGTCACCGAGCCTCCCGTCACTCAGCACTGCCGTAGGGACACAGCGCTGTGCTCCATGCCACCATGAGTCCATGCCGGGCTGTGGGGGGCCGGGGCGGTGCCCACATGTGGGAAGAAACGAGTTGACCTTGGCCCGACCCTCACGGAAGGAATTAAACTGAGGCGTCCGATGGTATTTTTTAATGAGACTGTCCACAAAGTCACTGTCCTGTGTGTGTGACGGGGGAAGGGTGGTTAAAGCGTGACTTGTGAGATGTGAACTTGAAAATGCACCACAGGTATGACGGGGAAATACGCGTGTGTCACTCGAAGTTCACCTCCTGTTCAAAAAATAAGCTCGCACTGACATATAACAAGTCCACCAAAAATGCACGCGCCGCGCCCAGCCCGGGACATGGTACGTGTCCCCAGAGGCAGCGAGGCAGCGGGACAGGCACACCTCGTCCTCCTGTCCGGGCGTCAGGAGTCGGCCTCCTCGGAAGGTACCCTGTCCCCGCCTCTGGGACCTTGGTTGCTTTGCCTGTTGAACCTCAGCGTGGCTGAAATCGCCCAGCCCGTGTCCTCCTCAGGCTCGTGTGCCCATGTGACCCCGCCGCGTTGCCGCTGGCGGCACGTGGTCCTCTCCGTCGTATGGATGCCTCATTCTGTGTCTGTTCTGTCGAGGGACTTTGGGCTGCTTCTAGTTTTCACTCCTCTAATATTGCCGTTAGGAACATTTTTCATTTGTGGGTTTCGGCAGGAGGCCAGTCAGCGGGCAGGGGGGGGGGCGGGGGTTACCGCCACAGGGTGATGGTCACCCAGAGTGGGCGGTCCAGCCCGCCCCCCGGCGCAGGGCGAATCCTCCTGTCGCTTCGCAGCTTCAGCCGCCGGGTGCTGTCACTCTTCCGAATGTCCGACTCGTCCCCCCCCCCCCCCGCGGCAAGGCCCTCCCATGACGGTTTCCGTGTGGACTTCCCTGATGGTTAATAAGGCGCGGTCCCTTTGCCTGTGTTCATCGGACGTTCAGATCATCTCGCTTGTGAACTGCTCGTTCCGATCCGCTGGGCTGTCTTTTTCACAGTGACCTGCGGGGTCCTTCCAGCGTCCTGGGCACGAGAGCTGCAGGCATCTTGGTGGTGCGGATACTTTCATTCTTTTAATGGGATATTTTGATGAACAGAAGTCATGAATTTTAATATAGTTCGATGCACGTGTCTCTTACGGTGAGGGCTTCTGTGTTCTCCCCCACCTCGCAGTCTTTCTCCGATGGCGTGTCCTGTGAGCCTCGCTCATCAGTTTACCCCTTGCAGCTTGAACAACAGTCTACCTGACATTGCTATGTATGACAGAGGTTAAAGTGGTTTTAAAAAATATTCAAATAGTTATACAATTGACCTAGCACTCTTTATTTAATTAATTTTAGCATCTTTTTTTAGTGTGAATATAACTTATTATTTTATTTTATTTTTAAATTAAAACCATTGGGGTGACATAAGTTAATGATTGGATGAAGAAGTGTGGCACATGTATACAATGGAATGTCACTCAGCCATAAGACAATACGGAGCATGGTTGATTTTTAAAAATTTTCTTTCCTCTGTCCTCAGCCTGCCATATACCCTTACCACACTATTCCCTGCTACATAGCAATAAGTCTTGATACCTAGTCAGGTATGTTCTCCAACTATTTTTTTTCTTTTTAACGTTCGTCTTAGCAATTCTTAGCCTTACCGTTTTGACAAAAATAGTAGAATCAACTTGTCAGTCTCGGAAACCATTGCTGCTGGGAGATCGATTAGAACTTCATAAACTCCGTACAGACCGTTTTGGAAAGAATCAACAACTATTTTCCTTTCAATCCATGAATAGAGCATATTGTTCCATTGCTTAATTTGTTTAATTTTCAATTTCAGGAATGTTTTACAGTTACAGTGTAGAAGGCTTGCACATATTTGTTAGATTTATTCCTAGATATTTTATCTAAATGCAATTTTTATTTCATTTAATAAGTATTTGTTGATATTATACAGAAATGTAATTGACTTTTGTGAATTTATCTTGTAGCCAGAGGCCTTGGTAAATTTATCCATTAATTCTAATAGTTTATGTATAGATCCTTTTGGATTTTCTACATATAATGTTATGTCTCTTGGGAATAATGACGGTTTTACTTCTTCCATTCCAACCTGTGTGCATTTCATTCCTATATATTCGCTTTCTGTCACTGGGTGAGATTCCAGCAGCATGTTTAGTAGACACTCGGTGGATGGGTGGACATTTCATTCTCGACTTTGGAGGGGAAAACTTGGTGTGATTATTCCATGTAATGTTTACTATGGCTTTAATCAGATAAAGTTTTATTACATTACTAGTCTGTTACGTTAAAAGTTCCTTTTTAAAGCCATGAATAAGCACTGAATTTTATAAAATTCTTTTCCTTGTTCTATTAATGCGATTACAGGATTGTTTTCTTTATTAGTTAATGTGATAAGTTACCTTGATAGATTTTCAAATGTTAGACTAACCTTGAAACTTGACCTTGTATATCATCTTATATATACTTTGCTGGACTTTGACGGGCAGCCTCCCCATTGAGACTCGCTTCCCTTCACTTCCTGGATCTGGACCCGTGTTCTAAGCCTGCCTTTCCCTGAGTGCCCAGTGCCCCTGTCATACCCGCCCGGGCTGACCTGGGAGCTGTGTGGCCCCTTCGTTACCCCTCTTCCCTAGAGTATTTCCATCACCCCTTAGCAGATACTAATAATGTCACATGAGGTTTCCAGTGACCTCTGCCCCCAGTTTTGTCTGAAGTTTTTGCTTTTGTTTTCATTTTCTCCACAGGAGTCCGGCTCAGTTTGGCTCCAGATTCATTCTTCTTTGGGTTAATGCCAGCTGTGTGCCTGGTAATGCCCTCCTGTCCTTCCGTCTTTGTTCTAAGTCCCACCTCATTCCCGTGCGCAGCCCCAGGGCAGGGCTGTGGGTGGGCATGAGGGAGTAACTGCTTAGTGTTTACGTAGTGCTTGACCCTCAGCTCAGCCTGGAGGAGCCACCTCCTGCGGGGGTGGCTGAGAGGGAGAGAGAGGGGTGGGGCGGACACCGGAACAAAACCTGTCGCTCCAGATTCCGCCTCACCCCTGGGAAAGGAGGGGAGGACAGCCCGGCATCTCCATGGAAACCTCCCCGGCTTCTCTGCAGCTGAGTCCACATAATAAACCCTCTTAGTGAAAGTTCCTGGGAATTTCAACACTGAAGACAAGTCCAGGGAACCTCACTGGGTTCAGGCCCAGTTCTTGCCATGGGCTGTGTGGTCCCGGGGGGGGGGGGGCGGGGACGCCATGTCTCCCCTCGGCCAGGACCCCCGCCCATCCCTGCGGCTCTTCACCCACCTGGAAACGTAAGCCAAGGAGCACAAGGAGAGTCTGAAGCCACTTTCCAGTCTCACTGCTAACCCTCTGTGCCACCCAGCGCAGAGCCACACCCTCCGCTGTCACTCCAGGCGCTCCGGCCTGCTGCCTGGGTTAGCAGCTTGACCTCTCTGAACTCACTGCTGCTGCCAGCTTACAATCCAAGTCCCCTTTTTAAATTTCTGTCCTTTTCTGAAAAGCTGCAGCTTTTCTATGTAAAATTACCATTTTCTAGGGTGTGATGGCAGGGCCTGCTCCTCACCACTCAAGGTGACATCATTGCAGTTACCAAGATCCAGGGAGAGTTTCTGGCCCACAGGGCCATCTCCAGGCCAGGGGTATCTGGGTGGATGAGCAGAAGGGGGGACAGGGAGTCCTGCCCTGTGCCCTCCCCTGCTGGTCACTCATCTCTGCTTCTTCATTTGCATCTGCTCCCTTGGCCCTCACCAAACAAGCTCTCACAGAAGTGTTTGGCAGACTCATTCCCACCTGATTATAAACGGTAAGACTTTATGTGTCGCCCCACAGAGGTTTTTTTACAAGGCTCAAGGCCTCAAAATAAAAGGAAATGTCTCTGATTATGGAATTTCAGGCCAGAGAACATAACAAGAGTGTGTGCATGTCTGTGCAGATGTGTGCACATGCATGTGTGTGGTGTGCACAGTGTGTATACATGTGTGTGTACATGCATGCATATGTGCATGTCTGTGCCTGTGTGTATGTGTGCGCACATATGTGCATACATGTGTTGAGGGGCAGAATGGAGGTGTGAGGTGGAGGAGGAGGCAGCATTCCTCGGCCCTGGGATGGAAATGTCCTCACTCGTTAAGTGTTTGCTGTGAGCACACGGGCCAGGCAGCGTGTGTGCACTGGGGATGAGGAATCGAAGCCGAGTCCCCGGCCTCACTGTGCTCCCAGTTAATTAGACCACTTGGAACATTTAGCTTTTTCATTTGTTTGTTTTTAATTTACATTTTAAATGTTCAGGAGACAAATTTCTTCTACCTCTTGAATAAACAGACCCCTTAAAAGTTTTGCTTCTTCAAGATACTTAAACAGGTCATTTGCGCAGCTACAATCACTTACACACCACCCGAGGGCCCTACTTGCCCTGGGCCGCACGCAGCCTGTGTGCTGAGCGAGCAACGCAGTGAATGAGCCGCTGGCACTGCAGGAAACTCCGGCCAGCCCCGCTCTGTGCTCCGTGCTCCCAGCACACCCCCATCCCGCTAGCAGCCGGGCCACTGTGCCCGCCACCCCTTCCCTGACAGGCCGTGCTTAGCGGGCCCCGGGGGAAAGCAGTCCAAAGAGGGGCTTCTCCACGGCCAGCGCCCTGATGGTCCACACTGCCGCTGGCCTCAGGGCATCTGGCCCAGGGCCTCAGATCTGGCCAGGTATTTGGTGCCTTCACTGTTCCCAGAGGCCCCTGGAGAGAAGGCTGCAGTGACAGGTGCTTTTCTTGAATGGTCAGCTGTTAAGGTGATAACTGGCCACAAGTCCTGGTGGAGTTTGGTGGCAGTGGGTACAGGTCAAAACCAACAACAACCTAGGCGCAAGTCAGTTTCAGGGCAGAGGGAGGGCTCTGCGCGGCTGGCGGGAGCCCCGTGGCCAGGCCTGGTGCCACAGACTGGGCTGGCAGGCATCCCTGGCAGGCGAGCCCACCCAGAGGTGCCCCATCCGGCACCCGTCTCCCATCCTCCAGGCAACGTGGGACCCCAGCAGCGCTTGGCACTCCCTAAACTCTGAAGCTCCTGTCTTGCTCCCAGGGTGGCATCTCTTCTCCCTTCCTCACCTTGTTCATTAAAAAGGAAATGGTGATCTGCTCTGTGACGCTTAGGGAGAGGGTTCTGAGGCAGTCGGTATCCGACTCGGGCATTTGGGATCACACTGAGAGGCAGGAGTCCTGCTATAAATGCCACTAGCTGTCTGCAACAGCTGCCACCCAAAGAGCTGTCACCAAGTCCCCCTGAGCACCTCTGTAGCAAAGACACTGTAGTTCTGACAGGTCGTTTCCAGCCCTGAAAGGACGCTTGTCGGAGGTTGGGGAAGAGAGCACGTGAGACTCTCGGAGGAGGGGACGGAGCCGCGGGCAGGCGGGCAGGGGGCGTCCCGCACGGAACGGGAGGGGAACGAACCCCAGTGGGCGAGACGCGGACCTCGCGTGGGACCACAAGGTCGAGCCCAGTGGCCTTTGGTGGGCCAGGCAGCCCCCGAGCCGCTTAGCTGCCGAGTCTCTTTTTGAAACCGTAGGAGGGGCGTGTGGACGACAACGCGCAGGCGCCTAGGCGAGGCGAGACGGACACGGGGCAGCTCGCAGGCCGTGCGCTCCGCGGTGGCGTGTCCTCTCTCCAAGGCGCCTTGGCTGGGTGCTGAAGAGCGAGCGGGGCTGGCTTCCGCAGAGAGACGCTGGTGCTACACAGCGGTGGGCCTGGGCAGGACCACCGTCCTCCGCCTGCCTGGGCGCCCGCGAGCTGGCTCTCCACGGACGCCCGTTGTCATCCACCGTCCTCCCTTTGGCTGCAGATCCACCCGAAGGCTGTAGCGAGGGCCGACCTTTTCGGACTAACCTCTGAGCTTAGTTCCTTTCTCCAGGGCATTTGAAGTCTGGCGGAGCAGGCGAGGCCATCAGACAAAGTCTGCCATACCTTATGGATAGTTCTAGAACCCCAAAGCAAACGAGTATTTATCCATTCAGCACAAACTCATTGGGTGTCAAAATCTGACCTGGACGATCTTGAGGTTATGCACATTCTTTGTCCCTCTCGGAGCAGACACATGTCTGTGCCGAGGTACCGACCTACACGGTAGGGGTTCGGAATGTGCCGCCCCTAGGTGTGCGGAAGCCCTACGTGGATTGTTCTGAGCTAAAGGCAACCGGGACCCTGTGGGCTCACAAGAAACTCTTGCCCCCCCTTACCAGCCAGAGACACTCGAATTAGGAGCCTGGCCCGTAATAGGCATTAAAACCGGAAATGGCCTTTCACCTACCCATCTGGTAAGGAAAAGGCTAATCACTGGACATGTGCCCTCCCTGCAGGGGCCTGAAGCCCGCGTGCCGTCGCTGGCCGCTGGCTCAGGACGTCCGGTGTGCTCCGATGCCCCGGTGTCTGCCGCGCCTGTGTGCGGGGTGCCCGTCTGCACGTGTGGGCTGTCGGGCTGTTTCCTCTGCCGGCCAGCCTCGTGCCCCACGGCTACCAGGCTGACCGGCCTCGGGCAGAGGACGTGCCGCCCGCCCCCACCCCACACAGCGTGCACACACCGTGCCGCGCGTCCGAATGTCGCCATGTCCAGTCGCGTCCGCCCTCCCAGACCCGCCGGGGCATCAGCTGATGCGTGTTCTTTCTAAATCCGAGGAATTCTGAAGTTCGAGCCCATCGGTTTGGGTCAGGGACACGCCTCGACCTGCCTTTCGGGCCTGTGGTGAGGCTCACGCGAGCCGCCAGCCAGGCGCATGTGCAGAGTTGCGACGCTCCCAGCACTAGGGTGGCCTTTGCCCGGCCTGCTGCAGTCAGCGGCTCAGTGTGCGGGGCCGCAGCCGGGCGGCTTCAGCACAGTCCTGGAGTCCAGACGCCTGAGGCCAAGGTGTCGGGGAAACAGTTCCCTCTGGGCCCCGCTCCGTAGCTCAGAGAAGGTGCCTGGTCCCTGTGTCCTCGCGTGGCCGGCCGCCTCTGTGTGTCTGTGTCCTCGTCTCTCTTTATAAGGACACCAGTCATATCAAAGCAGGGCTGCCTTGTGACCTCATTTAACCTGTCACCTCTTCCGAAGCTCTATCTCAAATGCCATCTGTCATATTCAGAGTCATACGGATGGACAAGGGGCTACACACTCAACCTGACAGGCTCAGGGCGGGGTGCCTGATGGGCCCCCAAACTCAGAGACCAAGAGTAACCACACTGATGCTCCCCAAATACCACCTCTCTGCGCTGCAAATGTCAATTACCATCTGCCCTGCACCTGCCCGTAGAGAAGTGTGTGTCCATCTGCTTTGCTTCCTCCCGTCGTTTAACCCACTACCCATGACGTCACGGAGCCCTCCTCGCATCTCCTCCTGTGATTCTGATAAGCTGCAAACCGACGTTCTCTGGGGCGTTTTCTTGATCTGTTGAGATTTTGCTTCCCAGCAATTGTCATCAGTTTGGCTCACATAAACTCATAAAAATTCCTTATGGGTTTGGACGTTGCTCACGTGGACAGGTATGAGGGGTTAGGACTCTGACATTAGCGTTGGAGGAACAGGATCCAGCTATGACCGTTGCCTTCGGCCACTTTCCAGCCAGCATGCTTCCCGGGCTGTGTGTTTAACGCTGTGACTTCCTAAATTTCATATGTAAAAACAGAGCTGATAGAGGCAGAGGCTGAATTACAACCGGGACAGGTGTGTCTGTGGTGCGGTCCCGCAGGCAGTCCCTTGCAAGTCCCAGCATCTCTCCAGAACTGGTCCCACCGCGGGAGGGTCTAGTGAGTAATCAGAGGCACGTCCATCAGATCTGAGACTTCAGCTGGGCCCCTGCTGGGCCCGTGTCGTGTGAAGCTGGAGGCCAATGACCCTACACCCGCGTGGGGTTTTCCTTTGTCCTTCCTGCCTGGGTCGGGGGAGGGGGGCAGGAGGGACCTGGTGCCCAGGGCCTGTTGGAGGCCATTCACTTTGTCCTGCAACTTCAATGAAGGCACAGCTGGGAAGAGGTCGGCCAAATGGAAGACGGCATCACTCTCCAGACAGACCATCCGTCTCCGTTTATTGTCCCATGCTGTCCCATGGGGCCACGGTGGGGACTCGCCAGCAGGGGCCGGCCTCCCTGGTTTCTGTAATAAATGAGAGCAGTGGGGTCTGTCAGTCAACAAGTGTTCATCCACATCCCACGACCACAGGTCCTGAGGCCATCCTGGAGGGGACACACCGGCTGTAGCCAGTTAGCCACTTCTCGGCGGAGGGCCAAGTCCTAAACAATTCAGGCTTCATGGGCCAGACGGTCTTCATCACAGCTGATCTACTCTGCCCGTGTCTCAAAAGCAGCCACAGACCACGTGTGAACAAATGAGCCAGGTTGTGGTCCAATAAAACTTTATTTATGGACAAGGAAGTTTTCGTTTCATATGATTTTCACATGTCACATTTTTCTTTTATTTCTTTTCAATCATTTAAAAATGGAAACACCAAAGTTGATGGGCCGTCCGAGCACAGGTGGTGAGTGAGATGCCGGCCTCTGATGTAAAGCGTGGGACAGGAAGAGTAAAGCCTTTTCGTTCCAAAGTGAATCACTAACAAAAAAAAAATCTCTAAATGATTGTTTCAATTTGTTAATTAGTAAATATACTGAGGGAAATCAAAGACTTTATCCATATCTTGCAAAAATATATTCCTAATATTGCTTTGAAACATTTTGAATGTTAAAGTGTGAATTAAAGAAAAATCTCAGCTACCTCAATACACACCTCTGCAAAATATCTAAGCAAAGTTTTTAAACACTCAATTTAATTTTACAGATTGAGTTCAAACTTTTTTTTATTGCCAACAATTTTTCTGCAGTTGTGATCATTGTAATGTCGTAACTCTAACAGCTTTAATTGAATTTGTTCCTTCCATTAAAAATATCAACAAAACGTGAACGCAGCGCCGCTGGCCACGCCAGTAGTAAACGTGTGGGCGCGGGCTGGGGCCTTGCGGGAACTGCTGGACTCACGCTGTGCCCTGAGGCAGGTGTGACGGTTGCCTTTGCAGGTGGAGAAGACAGCACAGTGAGAGCCATGGAGGCAATGGCAGCGCTGGGACTCGCCCAGCCGGTGCCATCCCAGGACTCCCGTCCGGTGTTGTGGTCCCGTTTGGGGTCCCTTCCACACAGCCCCCTGTTTCCTTAAGGTCACTTGGTTGTCTCCTCTTCCTCATCTCCCATACCTTCCAAAGTTCACCTCTCCGAATTTTAATCCTCTGTGAAAAATGCAATATTTTAATTCCAAACCGTTCTCCTGGGCCCTGCAGGAGAAGGTGCTTCCGGCCGCCAGCGCCCGCCTGTGATTTATTTGCCAACACGACTCAACATTCAGTTCTTAGAAATCGCTCGCACTTGTTTTTCCTGGTTCCCTTGTTTCCAGACAGGGAGCTGAAAGGTTCAAGGGCTCTTCCCCTAACTCCTAATCCCTTTCCTGTTTATCTGAAGTAGCATTTAGCTGGTGGGCTGCGGAGTAGAGCAGCTGCTGGGACGGAGAGAGGGGTGGGAGGGGACGAAGCTGCTGGGGGTGAGGTCCTTCCGCCAGTCCACGCCCCCAGGGTGAGGTCCTTCCGCCAGTCCACGCCCCCAGGGTGAGGTCCTTCCGCCAGTCCAGGCCCCCAGGGTGAGCTCCTTCCGCCAGTCCACGCCCCCAGGGTGAGGTCCTTCCGCCAGTCCAGGCCCCAGGGTGAGCTCCTTCCGCCCGTCCAGGCCCCCAGGGTGAGCTCCTTCCGCCAGTCCAGGCCCCCAGGGTGAGGTCCTTCCGCCAGTCCAGGCCCCCAGGCAGGGCTGCCTCCCATGGAAGCTGCGGGGACCTCGCCAAGCTCCTTATGGGGCCTCTCTTTGTGGCAGGTCAGCTATTTTTTATCTCCATGCTCTCTGTCAAGAAAACATTTTTTTTAATTAAAAAAAAAATTCTTAAGTTACAAAAACGATTGATTGGGATCTCACTAACTTCTTTTCCTTATGAACAGTTAATGAAGCCAAAAAAGAGATAAATCCTTCTCCCCAGAAGTTGTCCCTCTTTGTCCTGGCTGGCCCCAGGCACAGCACCACCCTGCGGGTCTCTGGGGGCCCCCAGGACAGGACACATCTGCATAAGCCGTCCTTCCCAAGGGTTCTTGACTGGTGAGTGGGGATGGATGGGACTGTTCAGTGTCACCCAGGTCTGGGGTGAACCTTAACGGCCCCCTTTTCCAGGAAGCCTTCCTTCTTGGTTCTCCACATCAGAACCCTCTGGTCCTTCTGCAGGGCTCCCATAGGCTTATTTTTTATAAATCACATCTTCTCCTTTCTAGCTGCTCCTCCCCTGCTCCTTAGGGGCTGGACTCAGAGTTTGCACAGAGCAGACATCTAATGGATATTTGTTGCATCGATGGGTCTCTTCCTAACTTTTTCAATATCTCTGAGACTGGAGTTGGAGGTTAGAAACAGGTGAGCTCCTACTAGCTTACTCAGGAGCATCTGAAGTTCTGGAAACCTCATCCAAGGTCTGGAGATGGGGAGAGGGGATGGGGTCCACCTTTCCTCTGTGCACACCTGGGGCTGGGCCTGTCCCCCACAAGACATCTCACCACTCCTGCTCATCCTGCCTCCCAAGTCTTGCCTGGGGACGTCAACAATCGCCTGATCTCGGAGCAAAGTGGAGAAGTGAGAATCCCTTCGGTCCCTAAAGCACACTTCCCTGGTAGTGACAGTCCACTGCTTGCAGCACATGTTACATACAGTATCTCACTTAATCATCACACACAGAAACAAACTTTCCCCTTATTTTACAGATGAGAAAAATTAGTGATTTGCCTAAGGGCCCCAACCAATAAGAAACAAGCTGAGCAAAGCTGGGCCCCAGAGCTTGACTCCAGCCCAGGGTGACAGTCTGGTCCCTGGCCCTTGCCTGTGGCTGTTATCAGCCTGCCTGAGTGGACAAGATTCCTTGTCCTCCCCCAGCTCTATGAGGGAGTCTTCCCCGCCCCATTCCCATCTGGGGAAGTCTAAAGGCCGGCCAGGTGGCTCCAGGGGCGGGAAGAGGCATAGGAAAAAAGCACGGGGTAGGCGGGGCCTGCCCGGCCCCTCACTCTGGACAGGCCCACTCTCCTGGACAGCCCCGCCCCTCCGACCTTGGCCCCGCCCCTCCGACCTCGCGGGGCTCTGCCCTGTGCTCCACGTGGCTTTTCTGGTTTTCTTGGCAATCTGCTGGTGCCTGGTGGCAGCTCTTTGCCGACCCTCTTGGGCCTGCTTTCTGAGAGCTGGCCTTGCTGGCAGGCGGCCCTGCACTGTGCCCTGAAGCGGGTGGGCTGGCGGGTCCCTTGGGCTTCTGGCCCTTTCACGACCCATTCTCTCTCCCGCGTTCTCATACCTGCTCCTAGCCTTGTTTCTGCACCAGTGATACAGGAGATCGCTTGAAAAAGTCTTAACATTTTAGCAGGAATTGATACAGGACATCCCTTGCAGAGTTCTTAATCTTTTTAGTAAACCTAGTGAAATTTTTTTCCCTCCTTTCGGAAGGAGAAAGGACTTCTCTTTCAAATACCTGATAATTGCCCTGGAATTAGTGACTCAGATCCTTTGTATTGATAAGGATCATCCACCCATTGTTAGCAGAAATGGCAGCAGGCCAGACAGGGCCCTTAGAGTCTGAGAGGGGAGGGGACTTTAGGCCAAAGGTCATTTTTACTCGAAGAAATATATTAACTAAGCCTGTTTCCCTTTACTTGCTTAATAGGCAAATCAATAATAGAAAGTAATAAATATGTGATTTACATAACCAGTTCTTATCTTCTTTTCCTTGTCTAGGGACTGAGGTGGCACTTGAGCAGGAAACCCAAGACCCCACCCTGACTGAGGCAGAAAGGGAAAGAGCTCCATGACACCCCTGTAGGCAGGGACTACGGCCATTCTCAGCAGGAAGCAGATACGGAAGAAGAGACCTTCAGTCCCTTAACATCCATACTACTAATAAGGGGGTTCAAGACGCTTAGAAAAGGGTTAGGCAGGAAAGTTAGGGGGTTTCGGGTCTGCCTGCAAAGACACTGAGGTCATCCTATCCTAGAGGAGTCCACCCTAATACGCCCACAATTAAGCATACCAGAAGACATTTTTAGGCTAAAAGTAACTCATAGAAAGAAACAAGTGAGCAGAGAATTAGGTACCAGTTTCAGCCAGTCACTGGCACCCAGCAATGAAGAACCCAGCGACCTTCAACTCATCTGAGCCTCATTACGCCATCATTATAATATGATGCATATGACCAGAAGTCCATTAATGTCATTAGAGCACACTGAATTCTGGGAACAAACATGCTCAGAAAGCAAAATGATGATTCACAGACTGAGTCCTGTCAATCTTAGTTGTCAATCCAGGAAGCCCACTCCCCTAAGGAAAGTGACCACCCACAGTAAAAAGGGGTAAAAACCGCGAGGTCTTTGTGACCAGGCCTTTGAGCCGCGCATCTCTGGTTCAGGCCCAGGCCCGCTCCCACGTCTGAGTGTGGACTTTCCCCTCACAAAAATTTTCTTTTCTGCTGTATTTCAGCGTCTTGCTCAGTCCTTTGTTCGAGACATCAAGAACCTTGACGGTGCGCCAGGAGAGGACCCCACTCTCTGGTGACACCAGTATCTAATTATTTTGCCGGAATTCTTTGGTTGGGAGGTTTGTGAACCAAACATAGCAGCACTTCCTCTCTCCCATGGGTCCTCGGTGAGCCCCCCCCTCCACCTTGGCCTCGCGGCCCCACCCAGAAAGCTCCTGGCTGGACAGCCCCGGGCACGCAGGCCAACAGGCACACAGGCCGGGAGGCCTGCACAGGCTTTGAGTCACCTGTCAGGGACGGAGCAGAGAGGTCTGCCCTGCTTCATTTTGTAACTTCTTGTATAAACACACACAGACAGACAGTGTGCAGTGACCCCGTCTCCCCATTTCCTGGCTCCAACAATGACGCTCCCAGAAGCTGCACATCTGTTCGAGCCCACATCATTGTGAAGTGCATGCCAGAGAGCATACCACTGCATGTGCATTTCAATATATGTCTAAAAGATAAAGACTGTTTTGAAAAACACACTTGTAATACATCCTTAAAAATTAATGGCAATGCTCAATCTTATCACATATCCAGACAGTGTTTACATTTTGCCAAAAGCTGGTTTTTGTACCTCCTTGGTCTGACATGGGATTCAAAAATAAACCTCTGCGTTGACATTGCTTGACACCTCCCTGCAGGATGCTAATCTGTACATCCCACGCTTGCGTACTCTGGGTTTGCTGGTTCTCTCAGGATGCCATTTAACATGTCCCTCTGACCCTGGGATTTTTAAAAAGAGGTGAGCAGGTCCGGGAGTATCTAGGTCACATTTGGGCTCGATCTCCTTTTCGTGGGCATGCATTAGCATCAGCATTGATCTTGACTCTCAAGACCCCTGAATGAAAAATAATCCAGACAGCAACATGCTCCACTCGGAGGTAGAGCACTGGCTGGGAGCTTGACTGCCAACTTTATGAAGGGACAGTCCCAGGGCAGGAGCACTGGGGGCAGAATTAAAGATCTAAATCCTGTCTCTCTCTGCTTCTGGGCACCACACAACCACGACATGAATCAGGGTGGAGCCGATTGGATGACGTTTTAGCTTAAGGAACAAAACAGTCTTAGGATGAAAAAGCATTGTGTGTCCAGGCGACAGGCCAGCCTCGTTCACATGACCGCCTGGCCACAAAGCCCGCTTTGTGTTGCCTGAGAAGCAGCACATTCCGATCAGACTTGTGTGACGCCTGTTCTGCGCATCAGTGTGACACGTGGACACTGCCCTCAGCCGTGGCTGTAAATGTGCACAGTCAGTCACGAGCCGCTGTCCCTTACAGGGACATCGAGGAGCCTCGCAGGCGTTGGCATCAGAGGGATGTGGGTTCGAGTCCAGCACCCGCCACATTCTAATTGAGTGACTGCATAAAACTCAGCAAAAACATGGGGACCAACTCATTTCCCTCCTGGGTTTTGGAGAAAGTGAGTGTGAGACGCCTCGTGGGCTGCGTGGCACAGGACAGCCGGTCCCGCAGGAGTCACATTCTTCCGGAAAGCACCCATAGGGACGCCCACCGGAGTGTTTGTGAAAGCCCCGGTGCCTCCCAGACACCCTGAGTGGCAAGTGCGAGCTGAGCTTGGGAGGGGAGAACCACCGAGGCAGCTCAGAGGACTGCGATTTCATTAAAGCAGAGCTCTGCTTGAGCGGGGAGTGGAGTCCCTGGAGATCCCCCAGGAGTCACAGATGGCCCGGTCAGTGCAGCTTTTCTGCAGCTACGGCCCCCCAGGCACCCCAACAAAGCGCGTGCTGTAGCTGCTGCTGGGACAGTACCGGGGGACCGGGGTGCTGGGAGGGGCGGGCTGGACACGGCTTGACCCCCTCATCCTGACGTGACATCCTGTCAGCCAGCCACAAGCTCCTCCAGCAGGATGAAGGGACATTAGGGTGTCCTCGCCAGGGAACCAGGGGAAGGGCAAGAAGTGACAGTGGCTGGGTCTGCACTTGGCCTGTCGCAGACCCAGGCCCTCGCAGTCCCCGCACTGCCTCCCATGCTCGGGGCATTGTCGGGGAGGGGACGTGCCACCTGCTTTCTCACAGATCAGGCGTTGTTAGCAGCATTTGTTTCCACAGCAGCCCACAAGTCCAAAATGTAACCAAAGCAGGGTGCAGCCCTACCCGGCGCCCGCCTCTGCTGTGCCCCGGCGGCCCAGGCCCCTTGTCCTCCCGTCCCGGAGCTGCAGGCCCCTCCAGGACAGTCCGTGCGTGCAGCCTGGACCAGCAGGGCAAGAGCAGCCTCACAGGTGCGTCCTGAGTCCTGGGGACTCAAGCTGGGGGCAGCCAGGTTCCAGCCCATGGGGACAGAGGCTGTCATCGGTCATATCTGTGGTTGGGCAGCCTTTGTGTGTCTGATTGCATCTGGGTAGTGTATTTGGTGGGTCAGAAATGAGCGGCTCTGCTGGGCCATGAGCGGCAGCCTGGCGCCCCTCCAGGCTGGCCCCCATCTGCTCAGAGCCCTCTGGCCCGCTGTCCCCACCGCCCTCCTAGCTGAGGGGGAGTGTGGGGTGAGCTCAAAGACCAGAGGCACAAAGGAGGCTGGCAGGGGTACCAGAGTCACCGAGGTCCCACCGAGGTCCCACCAAGGTCCCACAGGAGGAGCCGAGCATGCAGGGGGGCGGGCTCAAGGCTGCCTCAGAGGGGTCCACCCCCTGAGAGCAAACAGGGTGTGAGCGGAGACCGTGGGTCTGAGATGTAGACTTTGCCCTGGAGTCTTAACTGGAAAGAAAGGAGCGTGAAATCTGGAGACAACACAGTGTTGACTTGACCGTCTCACTTTATCTGAGCTGTTCAGACCCAAACACGGCGGACAGGAAGCCAAGGTCTAAATGGGCCTCTTGGGAGGCGAAGAAAACGTGAGGTTTACAGAAATGGATGAGGTCAGAGCCCGCAGTGCATTAAGGTTTTTTTTTTTTTAAAGAAAAAGGTAAAACATTGGACTGGCTGACAGGAGCTGTGACATGAGCACTTGGAGACACAGCTCCACCACCAGGACCCGGTGCCACGTCGGTGGCTCCATCTCCTTGGGGGAGGGAGAGGAAGGTGGGGAGAGCTGGGGGGACAGCATGGTACAGGGCAAGGTGTCCTGGGGACAGCTGACTCCCACAGGGCCGCCTGGGGGCTTGGGTGACTTCGCACATGGCCAGGGCACCAGGCCGCGTCCTCCCACACGTGCGTGGGAAGGACGGTGGCGTGTGACGAGACGGTGATGGGTCAGGACGGTGGCAGTGATGTGTGACAGAGTGGTGGCATGTGATGGGGTGGTGGCATGTGATGGGGTGGTGACATGTGATGGGGTGGTGACAGGTGTGGGGTGGTGACATGTGATGGGGTGGTGACAGGTGTGGGGTGGTGGCATGTGATGGGGTGGTGGCGGGTGCAGGACGGTGGCAATGACGCGTGCCGGGTTGCGGGGCGGTGGCGGGTGCGGGCATCCGGCACCCACGGAGCAGTGCAGCCGGGCGGGGAGTGGAGACCAGGCTTCTGCCAGCTCTGAAAGCAGCCGGAGCCCACGGGCGGAGGGTGAGATCGGCCGCAGGTCTGTGGTCGCCTTCGAGGGCCCTATAGCCTCATGAGGGTCACAAGCGCCTCCCTAGCAGTTGTCACCAACGGTGGTGGGAAGCCCCCCAACAGAGGCACGACCCCCTCTGCGCTCACCGGATCTGGGGGGCGGGAGCAGGTGACCAGTGTGCGGGTGGTGGGGGACGTGGCCCCTGGGATGCCGTGAGCTCCGCCTGCCTGGAGTCACGCACGAGGGCTTCACAACAGCCACGGATGAAGACAGTTCCCAGGGAAAGAGCTCAGGAAGACGAGGGTCTGGACAGGGCCCCCTGCTGACGAGTGCTCCAGAGCTCGGTAGAGATGGAGGAACCAGCAGACCGGGCGGCGGCCTGGGCATCTGACGGGCTAACTCCTGTTTGTCCCCAGATGTCTGATGCCTGAACTTGTCCCAGAAGCAGCTCTGCACGGTGCGTCATCAGGAGATCTGGACTGGCTCAACACACCTGCTGTCTCGGGGGCCTCCTCCCAGGGCGGGGGCTGGGCTGGAGCTGGCAGCTGCTGCCACAGTGGTGCTGTGTGACAAGTGGCCCCCAGGCTTCACCCCCAGTTTCCATCTGCCCCTTGTGTCCCATTCTGGAACTGAGTCTGAGGAAGCAGCATGAGTGACCTCGGGCATGCTCTGTCCTGGCAAGCTTTGCCCATACCTGCTCACCAAATGCCATCAGCAGGCCACCCCCAGCCTGGGGAGCCAGAGCCAGGACTGGGGTTCGGACCCTGCCCCACTCTGATAAATGCATGAGATCAGCCAGATCACTCGACACGACCAAGCCTTGGCCCCCACCTTTAAAGTGAGCAAAACGCAGCTGCTTCTGGGGGCTTAACACACCGCGGCGCCGGCACGTTGCTGGCCGGTGTCCCGTGGGCAGCGGCTGCGCCGCCCGGGTCCTCTGAGCCGGCGCTGTGGGGTGTCGGCTCCGCCACGCCTGCGACACGCACTCCGGCTCCCACTGACGCGAGGTCTCACCCTGCTGCCGTCACTCCATGTTGGGGGCAGCGGTCCCCCGGGGCCAGGAGCAGGGAGGTGTGGCGGGTCTTCCTGAGGAGGAGACTAGGAGCCCTGGGTGGACACGGGTCCCCGCGGGCTGCTTTCTGGGGCGTCACGGCACTGAGCATGGTGATGATGAGGGGACCCCATTACCCCGCCCCCGAGACGTCCCGGACGCAGCGCTGTGGTGTGAAGTCACGTTTTCATGTGAACACTGCAGAGCTTTGCCGGCGTGGGCGGCGCCCGGCACGCCGGTCGCGGCTGACTCCGCGCTCCCGCCCCGGCCGCGCACGCGCCTGCGGCGCCAACGGGCTCCCGACTCTAGGCAGACGCGAGGCTCTAGGCAGACGCGAGGCCCGGGGGCTGGGCTGGCAAGGGCAGGCGGAGGCCGTGTTCCGCCTGTTGTCACCTCGCTCTCTGACCTGCCATCTGTGCAGACGCAGCTGTCAGGGATTCAGGCCCCTCCCAGCGCCGGCACAGCCCTGCCTCTCGGCCCTGCTGCGGAAAGTTGCAGCCCCACCCCAGGCCCCCAGGACCTTTGTCCTGACGCCCCGAGGCCTCTGCTCACGGTGCCGCAGGGCCCCCGGCTGGCCGGCTGGCCACTGCGGAAGGAGCCTCGCAGTCTGAGCCCAACCAGCACGCGGGCCCGGAGCAGAGCGCTCAGAGCTCATCGCTGTTAGACAGGAAACGGCGTCTCTGGTTTTTCTCCAGAGAACTACGCTGATAATAAACAGGTCGATGCCAATTAAAACAGGAAGGGAAAGCAGGCCCCGTCCCCTCTGAAAGGGGTGACGGTGACGTGTCCTGGCGGGCAGGGGGTCACAGGGCACGGGGCCACCGGGACTGAGGCGGACAGGAGGACTCGGGGTGTCAGGAAAGCAGGGCTGTCCCCTCGTGTGCGGGGGAGGGCTGCCTCCAGCGCAGGACCGGGTGCGGAAACGCAAGGTTTCTGGAAGAGGCCGGTGCCATGCCGTTTCTTTGAGATTGCTAAGAAAAGGGGAAGTTCTCACGGCCTAGGTAGGGAAGAGACCTCCTAAAGACAGAGAAGGGGAGACACCGCATGTTTCCCCCAGCTCCACGGCGGTAACCAGCACGGTGTAGACAAAGCTTATTTTTCTAATTTATTAAGCATTCCCTCCACGCCCGGCTCTGTGCTGAGTGTACAGTCTATTTCACAGAGAAGGAGGCTCAGGATCGCTTGTCCACACTCCACAGCGAGCAGAAGGTCCCCAAATCTCACTTGCTGGCTGTGCTCTGCATCCCGCTGCTCATTATGGCTCTGTGGTGGTCGGGGTTCCCCAGAGAAAGAACCAACGTGTGTGTGCGTGTGTGCGTGTGTATCTGGGTGCATGTGCGTGTGTCTCTGTGTGCGTGTGCATGCGTGTGCGTGCATCTCTGTGTGCGTGTGTGTGCATGTGCCCGTGTGTGCCTGTGTGTGTGTGTACGTGTGTGTCTGTCTCTGTGTGTCTGTGTGCGCGTGCGTGGTAATTATAGAGGCCTGGCAGGTCCCAAATCTGCCATCCAGCCAGCAGCTGGGGTCCCGGGAGGACTCGTTCCTTTGCCCCGAGAACCGGCCCGGGAGAGAGCGCGCGGTGGGAAGAGGGCGAGGTCAGGCTGTCCCCAGCTCATCCATCTGCTCAGCTCCAGCCCTACGAACTCCGCAAACTCAGCTGAGGGCAAGAACACCGCTCAGCCCAGCGGCTGGCGGCGGGAGAGCTGCAGCCTCCCGTGAGGGCGGCCCCGGACCGAGGCTCAGAGGTCGAGGGCAGGATGGAGCGACCCTCGCCATGGTTCCTCTGAGGCCATCGCTGTGGGCCCCGGCTCTGCATCACCAGAGACCGGCATCCATGTCCCACAGCAGGCATCCAACAAAGGCCTCCATTCCTTTGTCTATTTTTTTTTTCTAATTAATCACAAGTCTGCTGGAAGCACCTTTGCCAAGGGTTTCTAGCCTCACTCTGGCAATTTCCACCCAAAAGAGCCGCAGGCCGTAAGTCAAGGACTGAGCCGCAGGCCGTAAGTCAAGGACTACCTCAACCTCAAGCTTTTACATGCGATGGTCGTGGGGGCGCGGAGCCAGGACGTGTCCCGTGTCTCGCCATGTTTCCCGCGTCCTCTGTCGACTTTGTGGGATGCCCTAAATGTCCCTCATTCGGCTGGTTTCAGTACCTCACGAATGGCTGGCAGGGAGAGACGTCATTCAGATTCACATAGGCACCCTGCACCTTCCCTGCGTCAGGCTCCACCATCAGCAGAGTGGAGAGGAGGGAACGAAACGCCTCTGACAAAGGCAGCGGCAAACCAGGCGGGAGCCGGTTTCCGGGCCTTCGGCCTGGCTCTCCTGGGGTCACACCTGGCAGGTCTAAGGACAGAGGGATGCAGTTTTTTGGCCCAGACTGTCCTTCTTCATCCCCTCACCTTCTGCCAGGTAAACTGGGAGGAACGCTGATCTCCTCTCTGCAAGGATGAAGGAAACGCGGCCCCTGTCGGGGAGGGCCCACCTGCCTCCCCTGCTCTCCCACTGCCCACCTGTCGCCATGCTGCCGCCACCCACACCTCTGCCCCGCCCACTGCGCCAGAGTCTTGGTTTTGCTTTTCCTCTTCCCGCTCGTCCCCAGACGGCCAGGTCTGCCTGCGTTCACTGATGCACGTGGAAGCCTGGCCCCTAACACGCAACCCAAACCCACAGAGCCAGCCTGCGGCCGCCGCAGGAAGCCTGACCAACTGGCATTCGAAAACGAGAGGCCGGCTGCTTCGGGGGACACAGCTGCACACGGGGCCCACTTGCAAGGCAAGGCTGGCAGGGCAGCCGAGTACATCTGGCCCAGCCGAGGCCTCCCCACTCACCCACCACCCACCTGACGCAGCGAGCTGGTGGCAAAGGGGGACGAGGCAGCCGAGGAGGCCCGAGGGCGGCCGTGCTCACCAATGTGGCTCCGCACAGACAGCCCCTGGGGTCGGGCCATGGCCGGCCGGGCTTCCCGGTGCCCCGCCGTCTCTGCGTCTTCCTTCCGAACGTGGGCTGGACAGATACCACGGGCACGGCCAGCATTCACGGCGCCTTCAGCACCCGGGCGCTGGCCTGACCCCAGACCGACGCTCCCAGGCTCTCGCGACGACTCCATGAGGAAGAGCTGCTTCGGTCCAAATGCTCCAGAATGTGACGCTGCGGCTCGGACCGTGTGTCATGTGCTCGGGTCAGCAACTGCAGAGGGGTCGCACCACGGCCTGGGACCCGGGGCGCCCTCCGCTGTGACCCCCATCGCCCTCTGCTGTGACCCCAGCTGCCCTGCGAGCCGTGACCAGGCTGCCCTCCGCGCCCTCACACAGCGGCGCAATCCTGGTCTCAGTTGAGCCTGAGCAGCCGCCAAGGCGGAGAACCGGTTTGCAGGGCACATGCGCCTGAGGCTTCTGGGCTGCACCTGAGCGCAGCACGTGGCTCAGGCCCTCAGGGGCTGTGCGCATGCGCCAGCTGCTCCCTTGCACTGAGTGAGCCCGGGACTCCAGCCCACCGGCTCCTGCGCAGTGACTCCGCGAGCTGAGGGTTCGAGCACCACTGTGTCTGAGGCTTCATGACTGAGGGCACCCATGGGTGGTGGAGGGTCTGCGCCCCACCTTTGGCCCAAGCCCTGGGCATGCGGCTATCCAGCAGCAGTGACTGGACGGTGCGTGTGGCAGCAGAGACCCCTGGGACCGCGAAGGGATGACAGGAAGGTCGTGAGGAGGGGTCCATGGAGATGTGACTTTCTGGGCCTGCCAGCTGGTGACAACTGGTGACACCTAGGAATATTTGGTGACTGTAGTTGGTAACACTACTGTCTGATTGAAATCTGCTGAGAGCAGAACTTAAATGTTCTCAGCAAAAGAGAGGGAGGGAGAGGGAAACTAGTTAAGTCAGTAGAGTGAACCACAGGTCTGCGGAGATCATGGAATTAAAACTGGTTTTTCAACTGGCCAGTTTTGAGGGCAGCCTTGTGTCTGCACCCCCAGCCCCTAGCTTGGACACAAACATCTAACTTCTCTCGAGGCTTCCAGCCACGTGTCTGTTTCCTTGCACCAGGAGTCCTGGAGTGACTCAGCTTAAAATCAGGACATGCTTTCATCCTCACCCTGCACCTTCCGAACCCTAAGCTGCCCCCGCTGTGTCTGTGCCCCACCCACACTGCCAGTGCCCTCCAGCCAAGGCCCGTGGGGCCCTGGAGCTGAATAAGTTGGGTTTATGACCCTCTGCCAAGGGGGAGAGGTCGCTGGGGATGCAGGCATCTCCGTGCAGGGCGGGAAGGAGCTGAACTGATGATGGGCAGGGGCCTCAGGAACGGGGACTGGTGGGCTCGCTGGCTGTCTTCCCGCCCAGGCGCTCCTGAGGAAGGAAGGAAGGAAGGAAGGAAGGAAGGAAGGAAGGAAGGAAGGAAGGAAGGCAGGCAGGAAGGAAGGCAGGCAGGCTCTTGCGGAAACCAGAGGGGACGTGGGGCTTCTGGGGGCGAGGCGTGTGTGCTGTCTGCGCTCAGAGCTAACTGCCGAGGGGTCACTCCCGTTGCTCCATCACGGTTGCCAGGCTGTCTCATCAGACATTGATGCCCTGAGAAAATGATTCTAACAGAAGGGCCCGCGGCCAGCGGTGGGTGTTAGGGGGCTGAGGGGGCCAGGGAGCCCCTGAAGAGGGGGGGACTGTTGTTCCCTCTTCACTGTGGTGAGGTGAGACTCACTCTGATTTTAAGCTCTGGGCCTTTCATTGCCCACCCGTCAACCACCTAAGACACGGCTATGAATTCACTGTTGGTTCTTTTAACTTTTCTGTTGGAAGTCTTCTGTGTGGCTCCTGTGGTCCACAGGACTCCTCAGGCCAAGCTCAGGACAAGCTCAGGACACTGTCACTGCCCACTCCCGAGGTTCCCACCAGGCCTCGGAGTGGCTGCTGCTGGTCAGGCCATGCCTCTCCGTGACCAGCCCCCAACCTCCTAGATGAAACAGCAGCCACGTCACCGTCACCGTCAGCCACCGGCGGGAGTGGGTTCGGCTGGAGTGAGCTCCAGGACCCACCTTTCACGCTCACACTAAGCAATGGGATCACAGGAGAGGGCGGCTGAGGGATCTGCCCCCACCCTCCCCCGGCTGCGTCTGTGCCCTTGAAGGGAGTGGCCTGGGCCTCTGGGAACCTGTCCAGACTGTGACAGGACCTGAGGCTCACGCAGGCGCCGTGTCAGGCTCCCTCCCTCCTGCTGCAGGACCCCACACCCCACGCAACTTCAGCTCCAGCCAGGCCCACGACCTGCGCTTCCTGCGCTTCCTGCGGCAAAATCCACGTGGGCAGGTGGCGGGGCGGCGCAGGACTTCCGCTGTGAAATTCCGAGGAGCTGACCTAAAAGGGGGTTTGCATGCCCCGCTCCCCACCTGACAGATCGTGCTCCCTGTGCCTCGACGTGGGGCCGGAGATTGCCCAGGACCCCCAAGGGTGAAGACGCACTGGAGACAGCGCTGGAATACGGCCCGGGGCTCCCCCAGACCCCGCAGCAGCTCCCTGAGCCCCGGGAAGCTGAATTCTCCTCCCCCCCCACCACCCGCCGTGGGCGCAGGCTCTACCCCTGGCTCAGCCTTTCTCAGCCGTGGTGGCTGGGCCCACAGTCCACGTCAGGGCGTCTCCCACGGACACGGGGTACACGTGCACGACAGGCTTGCCGTCCAAGGACGGGAGGGACTGAACTGGGAGGCCGGCCCACGGGGACCAAGGCTTCTCTGATGACCAGTGACCATCTGCTGGGAAGCCCCGCCCCACCCTCAGGCAGTGGACGTGCTGCCTGGACGCTGGCAGGAGACACTGGCCAGACCTCAGCGCCCGGCCCGTCCCTGCCCCCTCCCCACACGCGCCTGGCTTGCTCTGCACATGTGTGGAGCTGCGACGCCTTCGCCACCCCGAGTGCCTTCAACACTGTGGTCACTCGAGCTCGCCCTGTCCCCGTCTTTATTCAGGGTGACGCGTGGGTGAAGCTTCGCTTTGTTCTCCTGTCTGTCACGGCGAGTCAGCCAAGAGCCTAGCAGGAGAGAGGGAGGATCTTTCCGGGTCCTACGTAGGTCCAGAGTGAGTCCGCAGAGGCCCCACCCACCTGCGGGAAGGCCGCGCACAGGGTCCCAGCCAGTGGGAGAGAGAGCTGCGTCCAGCGTCCAGCCTGGGGAATTGGTACCCTGGGCTCTGCACCCTCCCGGCCGTGGCCACACTCGGCGCTCTCAACTCTGAATCAAGGCAGAGCTCCTGGGGACATTGGTGTCCCCTGCTGCGGGGAGCCGGTGGCAGGCTGGGCGTGCGGCTGGTGGAGAAGCCACTCCTGGTCTTCATGTCACCTGTGGGCCACTGGTGTCCCGGCCTGGTGCCCCAATACACACAGCTCTCCCACACCAGCCTGCGCTCCCCCAAAGCGTCTGGGTGGGCCTGGGAGGCAGGTGGAGTTTCACGGACAGTGCCCAGAGACCAGAGGGGCCTGGCTCAGGGCTCTGCAAAAGCTGACTCCGGGGGATATCACAGAGCCGCAGCCCTCTGGAAGGGCCCCCGGAGGCTCGCCCAGCTCCCAGCTCTCAAAGGGACTTACCTCATCTCTGTCTCCACAGCACCTCTCACCCCGCGGCCTGGAGCAGGGCTCTGCTGCAGCAGCGTCCCGCAGGCCAGCGGCTCTGAGGCCACCCCATTTGCCAGCACACTCTGCCCCCTTACCACCCCCATCCGGCCCTGGGCGGCTCCCACGGCCTCGAAAAGGAAATGCAGCTTCTGGGTGCCAGGCCCCTCGCTGGAAAGACACTGGAGACGCTGAAATTTGAAGTTAAACCCAGAAAAGAGAAACCTCTGGGATCTAATTAAATCTTCCAGGTGGAAATGCGGTAATGGAACAGGCTAGAAAACCCACAAGCAAACCTAACACTCACCGTGGTGACTTCGCCGCCTGCTTGGGGCCACGGGTGTGGTCCCCTGGCCACCCCGGTCCCCACCTGTCCTCCGAGAGGTCCAGCTGCACTCACACCCCGCTGGCTGTCGTGAGCAGAGGAAATTTGTCCCAGACCCTCCTGGGCTGTGAACCACACGCCGAGGGCAGCTCGCAGTCGCACGTGTGCTCGCTGGCCAGTCGGGCAGGCTTTAGTCCCACTGTCAGGCTCTGCGGCCCTCTGTCTCCAGCCTTCGGCCACGTGGACGGGCAGGAACACCATGGTCCCCGGAGCTGAGTCACACTGACCACAGAGCCATGGGGTCAGGCACCTCCGTCTCTTCATGCTCTGAGTGCATCCCCGCCGTGACACTTGGCCTCCCCGCCCCACCCCCCGGCTCAGCTGAGCACAGAGCAGGCCAGGGCTGAGAGGCCTGTAGGTGGGAAGTGGGGAGTCAGCATCCAGCTTCCTCGCTGCTCCCGCGGCTCCTGCCACCAGTTTCCCAGGCACGTCCCTGAGGCTGGACGCTCTGCTGCTTTGAGACGCTGTGGGCTTTGCAGTCACTGCAGGTCTTAGCCACAGGCCACTGAAACCCGCACAAGATCGTGGGCACAGAAAAGACAAGACGGTTCACGGGAGGCTGCAAACGAACCAGGCTGTAGGCAGAGCTCTCAGAAGGTGCCCAGGCTCGCCTCTGGCAGTCACCTGCCATGGGTGCAACTTTTACAAAAACGAGACAGATTGCTTTTCCCAGCCATTGCTCCTTGAGGTTTTATGTCGCTCTTACCTAAAAACAGGCCTGATGAATTAATAGTGTCTTTGGCTTCATCAAGGACCCAAACCCCGGTAACTTATTTCTTGTACTTCCCTAGGAATTAGGATTCCTCATTTATTCAATACGTAAACAAGGCCGAAGGCCTCCTCTGTGCTTTGCTCTGTGCATTTGATCAATAGGTATTGGTCTAAGGGAAGTCCCAGGCAGAATGACAGCCCTGTGTCATCGGGCCCCACGGGGACCCTCCTGCCACACATGGAAACCTGCCAGCCCGCGTGCCTGCCTGCTGAGCCAGGGGTGGGGGCTGCCCACAAAGTCCTGTCCAGGCGGAGTCCTAAGGAAATGAAGGCGTTAGCTCATTGGGGACACATAACGGAAGCCACAGGAGCAGCACCTGTGAAGCCACAGACACTGGAGAGCAGGCCCATCCGAGGGGCAGGCCACACGGACAGGGGACAGGGTGGGCCACGCGGACAGAGCCCTACAGGTGGGGGCCAGCTCCTGGTCCCGCTGGCTCCTCAACAGCAATCCAGCCCGGACCAGAGGCGTCCGCACGGACCGCACCCAGCCCGAGACGCAGGGCAGCTGTCCTCGGCACCCTGCACTGCCCAGAAGGCCACCGTCCCCGTCCTCGGCCGGTCTCTGCTCTAGACCCTGCCATCACAGCCCCCTTGTCGCACAATCCCTCCTCAGCACCCCTCCATCCCCCTGATCCCTCACCTGTCCCATTCCCTGCAGAGGGGAGCCCCTGTTTGCTTAGCCAGGCTCACGGGTGAGCGAAATCATGGGTTCACCAAGAACACAACGTGGTTCCCAAGCCAAGGAAGGGGGGGGGGCTAACTCCATATTCATAGCTCTGAACCTCAAGAGCCACTCCAGTTCAGGAGCAAAAAGGAACAACCAAAGGGCCCTCACTGCTCTCTGACGGACATGGTTGCTGGTGCCGAATCTCTGTGGGGTTGGGGGCTGGTTCACTAACAATTACCTGCCATCCTGTTTGCAACTTCGCTGCTCAAGATGATGTGTTTCAAGTCAGCTTTCTTTCTATTTCCATTAAGAAGTTAGTAATAATGGTGACTTAGTGAGAAATTAATAATAATTTTGTAATGAAAGTGTAAAAAAGGATACCTAAAATCGTTGTCTTAAGCAATAATGTGGCTAGGATCGCGATTATTTTTATAGGTAGTACAGAGATGCTAATTTTAAAATGTTTACGTAAAATGCATATAGATGATAGATGCGTGAGGAACACGATCCTGATTCAGAGGGACGGCCTTTGGCGCTTCTCGTGGTCTCTTACAAGTTCCTCCACTCACAGCGGTTACGCCGGGGGGTTTAACCCTTCCGAGCTCGCGTCCTTGGGCCCCTGATGCGATTTCACCTCCTTCGTCCTTGGGAGGCTGTGACTGTCCCTTTTCCTAAGCCTTGATGTCCCTCGTGGAGCCTCTGTCTTGGTGTTCCTGTTCTTTTTGGAATATAAATATGTAGGAGCTTGTCTCATGAAATCATGACCCCTGGGGTCACAGGACGAGGGGATCTACACATCTATACCGCCATCCACACTGTAACCGTGTGCGAAATGACTAATCAGCCTTCAACCTCAACGGCCCTCGGAGCAGCCACACGGAGCATCTGAGATCTGCGCAGGGCATTTCCAAACTCAGTTCTTAATTCTGTGTCTTCTCCGGGCGTGAAGCTGGGGGGTGGCCAGCCCTCCCCTGGAGAAGTCGCGTCTCCCACTCACAGCTGTGCCCTAAGCTGGGAGCACCCACATTATTTTTCCTGCACCCAAAGTCTCAGTCCAGAGAGGTTTTCCTTGTACCCAATACACAGCTTACCCTTTGGGCTGGCTTGTCCTCCCTCCCTGGATGGACATCTTGAAAGCCCGGGTTTTCACATTTCTGGGGGTTGTTTCCATTACACACAGAATGAGGAGATTGGGGGGGGGGCGGAGAGCAGCCGCGGGCTGGAGGCAGGGCCAGCATGACTACAAAGAATCAAAGGAGGAGAGAGCCATTGGCATCTGCAAAGCCGGGGGCGCGTACCCCATCTGCTCTCCGGCTCTGTGTGTTGCGGCGAGAGGCAACGGGATTCTTGAAGGAGGCAGGAGAGTTATTTCCAGTTCTCTGAGATGAGCTACTTCGCTGGATGAGGGTTCAGGCGTGCGTGGGAGGGTCTGACATGCCGGCTTTCTCTGTAAACCAGATGGACGAGCAGACAACCAGCAAAGCGGCGGGGGCGCGAGGACCGCTGGGTGACGCGGGGTCCAGGAGGAAGAGGGGGCGGGGGCACGCGAGGGAAGTGTGGGGAGGTGGCGACAGAGGAAAACGTTTTACCTGAAGAACATGCCGGAAAGGGAATTTAAAGATGGGTTTTGTTTTGAGTGAACCGGTAGGACAGATGACAGACACGTGTCTCCTCGAAGCTGATTCTAACAAACCTAATTCTCTGCGGCAGACTCCAGAGCTGAGGACTTGTCACGCTGGGAGCAGGGGCAGAGCAGGCTGTGACCAGACTTCTGCGTTTTTACCGGGGGCCCCACCAGCCCAGGAGCAGGGTGGGGGAGTACTAGCCCTCGGAGTGGGCAAGGGGTGGATGGGAGTGCTGGGGGCTGTCCCGGGAGGCCGGGAGCCAGCCTCAAACCCAAACCCAAGGCCAAGCCCAGCGTGGAGGGTGACTACGGCTGGGTCCCCAAAGCCAGGGGGACAGAGCTGAGCTGAAGCCCAGACCCGCCCACGAGCGCCCGTCTTTTCAAGGAACCCCAAGGC
The DNA here is from genome assembly GCA_003508835.1 of Eonycteris spelaea. NCBI lineage: Eukaryota > Metazoa > Chordata > Mammalia > Chiroptera > Pteropodidae > Eonycteris > Eonycteris spelaea. Next base: position 118,445 of record PUFA01000421.1, read on the forward strand.
CAACTCGAGGTGACTGAGAGCCTTCCTCTGCATGCAGCTCACGTGGGTAAGCCGAGCTGGAGATCACTGATACAGAGATGGAGCCAAATTGTCCAGATGAACTCACAAATGTCTCACCTGGACACCGTGGACCCAGAATTTGAGGAAACGTTCATAGGGGAGACTTGGAGGCTCAGGTATGGCTTTCGCCCTCCTCCCCAGCACACCGTGGCTGCGTTCTGTGAGGCCTGGAGCCCGAGCCATAGGACGGGCAGGCGGGCGGGTTCCCCCGGGGGTGGGCCTGGGTACAGGGAGAAGACAGGGGCTGGGCGCGGGGCCTTCACGCCAGAATGGCCGGGCGGCAGTGGCCGTCGTGAGGACTGCTGAGGAAGGCGACTGCTTGTCACCGAATCAGAGGCCTGCAACAAAAAAGGAACTAAACTCAGGGTCACGGTGGAAGTGAGGCCTGGGTGGCAGTTTTTAAGGAGACGCCCCCTGCAGCCACAGGGCAGAGTCAGCGGGGAGAGAACTCGTCAGAGGGCGGGGCTCGCTGCCGTTGGTGAGAGGGACAGGACAGCGCCGTGTGCCGGGGCCGCTCAGATTTCAGGAGAAAACGGGATGTTGTCGCCCAGGACCAGACGCCCACCGAGGCGCCCTGCCGCGTGGGGATGCACGGTGACAGCACGAGGTGGGGGCCGCGGCGTGTACGAAAGGTCTGGGGACTGGCCCTTCATGCGACCTCTGACCCACACCAGCCACAGAGCTGGAGCCCGCGCCTGAAGGGGAGTCGGAGGCCCTGAGGAATCCCCGGGCGAGCAACATGTCCCAGGCGGTGAGGGGGAGGCCATCTGCGCTCCGGCCCAGAGGTAGCCAGGAAAGGGAGTGGCCTGAGCCCAGTGCTTGCTGGTCCCCACCCCAGGGCTGCTGCCCAGCCTGCAAATGCGAGCTCACTCTGCGATCCAACCTGGACTCTGTCCGCTGAAACTCCCCGGGCTTGACCGAGGCTGCACCCCTGACGGCAGGACCACAGGCAGATCGGCCCTGACCCCCTCCCCCGGAGGGGCACGCAGGCTCTGCGGTCCCCTGGTCGCCAGGCATTATCTCTGCAGCCACAGAGCCCTCAGGGAAGTGCACCCTCCACCCAGCGCCAGGCGCTCCTGCCTCCACTTTCAAATCCAGCCTCGGTGGCCCAGGAGCTCGCTCCTCATTGGCCCGGCCTTGGCTTCTGGGCTTCTCTAATCAACACACAGACCCAGTCATCCCACCGGTGTTTACACAGCCCCTTCCCGGCCTCAGCCCTGCTCCGGCTGCTCTCCCGGGCACAGAGGTCCGCTTCACTTCGGCCAGTGTCCCAGGCAACGATCCTCTGCCCCATCTGCGTCAGCTTTGAAGGTGAGGGGAGGTAACGAAGAGCCCTCCCTGGGCGCTGCCGAGGGTCGGTTCCTGCACAGTTACTCCCCTGGGTCCAGGGCTCACGTGGCTGGATTCTTGCAGCGGCTCTGTCCGGGTGAGGTGAGGACGGAAGGCCTGCCCCGTGTGCCCACTGCCCTGCAGCTGTTGTCCCTGCTCACAGACGCGGAAGCTGAGGCTGCATGCCGCTCTCTTCCCTTCTTTGTTCACTGCATGCCCAGCTCGAGCCCGCCACAAAATGCCCAGCCCCAACCCTAAGCACAGCAGCTGGCACGTCCCGGCAAGAGTCACTAAGCACATAGTGAAGACGTCACCAATGCACAAAAGACCCCATGTCGCCTCTTTCCATCCCTGTCCTCCTCTCCGCCCATCGGCCTTTCTCTGGCTACAGGGACCCAGATGTGTCCGACTCACACCACATGTCTCCACCGAGCCCTCCTGAGCTCACTCAAGGACGTCCACACCTGCCCCTGGCTTCCGCTCCAGAGCGAGGCTCATGCCCTCGCTCTCAGCACGCGCTGGTACCTCCGGGGGGCGGGCTCTGTGTCGGCACTCAGGGCGCAGAGGCGAACTGTGCGGGGCTGAGAGGCAGAGGGGGCACCCCCAGACCAGACAGGGGGCCAGGCGCAGGTGCGGCCAGTGCCTCTGCAGCCACCTCTTCCGGACCCCACTCCGATGCGTGTCCCCCCACCCTGCCCTGGGATCCGGCCTGTGTTTCAGGGCCCACCTCTATTCCAGTCCCCCCGGGGGCCGTGTCAGCTGCAGCATTCACTGGGTGCCTGCTCGGACCTCCCAAAGTGGTCGGCTACGAGCACTCACTCACGTGACAAAGCAGAGTCAGGGCCCTGTGACTGGTGTTGGTGGCCTCTCCTGCAAAGGCTTCCCGTAGACTCTCCTCTCAGCAAAGCGATTCCATTTAACACCTAGATAGTGCGCACCTGAGGCCAGAGGGCGAGCTGCACAGGTGGTCACTGGGATTGGTGGACATCAGTGTCGCTGCAGGAGAAGCAGACGCAGTGCCAGGTCACATCACCACACAGCTTCTCCCAGATGGCGGTTGCACGCTGGGCCCCCGGGGAGGGCGCCATCTCTACCCCTCCACACAGCGCCCGCGCCCAGCGCCCACCCGTCCTGCCCCGCCGGGCTCGCTGGGTCTGTCCTCGGGGCTTGGGGAGGGAGCCCTGCTCCCGATGGTGATGTCGGCTGCGGCCAGCAGGCTCCACGGCGCTGGGAACCGAGCAGGTCTCTCCCTGTGGAGACGCTGCAGGCGTGTATTCCCTGTCAGGCTCCTGTGGACCACAGACACCCTGCTGCCTCCAGGGGGTCGCCTGCCGTGTAGACGGCATGCCAGTGCACGTATTTCCCTGGATTCTCTTGTGTGTGGACGGTTCCACACACAAGGGCTCCATTTGCTGGCCTTGTCGCCCCCGGGGTTGGGGGTGGCAAATCACCAAGGAGCTCACTGAACCCCTGCAGATGCCGCCACTCTGCGGGCAAGGCCTTCCCAGAGGTGACTTCATCCCGCTGTGGGCACGAGGGGCGGAGGGACAGACACTGACCCCACCTCCTTCCTTAGCAGCGCCTCAGTCCCGTCATCGTCAGCTCCTCGCCGTGCTTAGAGGCTCAGTGGCTCTGCAGACAGCCATTTCAGAGACAGGCAGGGGAGCCCAGGGAGGCTGCATGACCGTCCTCCATCAGAGAGGAGGTCCGTGGGCAGCACCCTGGCTCAGGCCGGGCCACCTCTGCCCCCACCCAAGATGGCTCCACTTGGGGTGGCTGAGTTTACACACGGCCTGGGAACGTGCTGGTGGCACTCAGGGCCAAGGTCCTTCGAGGACGGCCCTGGGGACCTCTCGTCCTCTGACATGACAGGGAAGGCTCTGGCCAGCTGATCCATCCACCCTTGACCACCACCACCTGGAGGAGTCTGCGAACTGCCCATCCCAGGCCCATCCACTTCCTGCGACGCATCCTCCCTGTGGCCCCAGACCTCCTCCTGGTGGGACCTGAGCACAGACACTGTCCCCTGTGTGGCTCTGGGTTGTCCTTCCCAGAGGCGGCGGCTGGAGGGAGCCCAGAGGTGGACGGGAGCTCGCGGTGCCCGCAAACGCCAGTTGAGGGCTCTGCCTCAGCTCCCCTTAGCCGGGAACCAGGCACAGGCTTCACAGTGATGCTAGCCTCACAGCAACGTCAGCAAGAAAGCTGTTGGTCAGGGGAAGCGACCAGGCCTGACCTTACCATCGGCTCTCCCGCAGAGCTGGCTGTCCTGCCCTGGCCCTGGCCAGGCTGGACATCTGCCCCATGGCCTGAGGGCTCCCCTGGGGGCAGCGAGGGTGAAGGGCACGGCCTGACCCATACAGCAGAACGGGCTGGTATTGGTGGGACTGGACCTGCCGACCCCTGGAGCACGGGACACGGATGCCACCCAGCAGCACCACACAGGCCACCCGGCTTCTCCGCAGACCCAGGCGCCTCTGCTGCGGGGTCCCCCAGGACGCGGCGCCTCTGAACTTGTCAAGGGCTAGACGCAAGCCGGGTTTGTGAGCTCTGCCCCGGGCAAGGAAGCAGCTGCAGGGAGGCGAAGGCCCGGCCTCCCCACCGGCCTGCACGGGCAGCAGGGCTGCGGGTGCGGCTCCTGGACCAGCTCAGAGGGGCAGGCGCCGGGGCAGTCATTCCCCTTCCGCCACCCAGCCCCCCTGCCGGGCCCTGGGGGGCAGGGCCGTGGCCTGGCTCCCCACTAGTCAGGCCTGTGGGACCTGCCCAGGAGGCCACCGCAGCTCTGCTGGGGGGAGGAAATGGCACTTACGTCTTCCCGGAGCAGGACTGCGCTCCCTGGTGTCCCCGTCACAGCCTCGAGCCACCACGCAGCAGGGCTCGCTGCCGAAGAAAGCCGTGAGCACTGCGACCACCCCTAGCGCTGAGGACTCAGGACAAGTCAGCCACTCGACTCACAGGGCCCCTGTCCTTCCACGAAAAGACCTCACTTTCAAATCGGAACAAAGCGAACATAGCCCATGGCCAGGAAGCACCCAGATGTGTCCCCGAGTTGCAGGACAGCCCCAGCCTCATTTGAGGTTTAGGGGACATGGAGATTTCTAGACATGTCCCAAACCCAAAGCACCTGCCTCAACCCAGACCTGAGAGGTCAATCCCTTGAGCAGCGCTGGACACTAAGCCTGACCGTCCTCTGAGCCCCTGGGCCCATCGCTCACACTCTCCCACCCTCAGTCCCCTGGAGCCGCGGTGCCCATGGCTGCCCGGTGCCTAGGTGTCCACACAGCACTGCCAGTTCTGTGCATCAAGCCAGAAAGAACGTTCTTCCGGGGTGGATGCCTGCCGACACCCCACACCCCTGCTGGGTGCAGAGGGGCTGGGCGCAGTGAGAGCCCGTGGCTCATGCTTTCCAGGGGCCCCAGAGCCCAGCTGCAATTTGCAGATGACACCTGAGAAGCAAGGGGGAGGCGGGGAAGGTCTGCTGGTCTCAGTCCTGGTGGTCACTCGCCCTCTGTCACCTCCGCCCAGTGGGCATCGGGCAGGGGACTGTTGTAGCTGCAGGCGTCAGTCCCAAGCCTTGGATACAGGCTGTGATGGGCAGGGAGGGAAAGCCGGTTCCCAATGGAGGGGGACAGTGGGGGCGCCCGGAAACCGCCTTGGTGATCCACCGAGCGGTAAGACCTGGCGTTTCCTAAATGGCCGCGCTTGCGACTACCGCACGGTGACTTCCAACATCCCCACCAGGGCAAGCTGGGTTCCCCCCATTTCCATCCCAAGGGAGGTCAAGACTGCCCGGGTGAGAGGTCTCGGGACAGGTCTGTGCCTGCGAAAGCTCTCAGCAGCTCTCAGACAGCACCTTCTCTCCCCGATTTCCATTTGCCCGGGTCCACAGAGGACTGCACGCGAAGGAGGGTTTCCGCCCTCCCGGACGCGAGGCTCCGCCCCAAACCGTGAGGCTCCGCCCCTGCGCCGCCAGCCCCGCCCAAGCGCGCCGGTGCTGGCTCCCGAGAGCGAGTCAAGTCTCGGGGTGGCGGCGGGGACCGCGACAAACAAGGACGCTTCACGGAGAGCGCGTCCCCGGCAGCCAGGCCGCAGTCTGTCCTGGGTTTGGACGACGTCATTCCAGAGACAATGCCAACCGGCCGGTCTCCTGGAGGAACGCTGAGAGCGTCGTCCCTAAAGTGTGGCGATCTCTCGAACGGAAATGTCCCCAAGGCAGACTGAACGCCAGATGCGAAGACAAGTCAGGAAACGGGACCTGCTCCTTGACTGCAGAGAAAAATGACGGTGGAAACCACGCGCAGACAGACAGGGGACGTTAGCGAGAGCTGCGGGCGAGCGCTGGCTGCGCGCTGGGCGCTGTTCCCAGAGCCTTTACTGACCGCCGGTTAGTCGTCACAGCAGTGCCAAGACGCAATATTATTAGTCGATTTGTTGGACGTGGAAAATGGGGCATGGATGTGAAAGTAACTTGTCGAAGGTCACAAGGCCGAAAAGTGGCAGAGAGGGCGGATTCGGGCAAACGCCTGCAGGGGACAGGTCACATGATCCGGGAACTAGTAGTCCTGCCCAGCTGGGTCTGTCCTGAATGTCTTTCCAGGAGTGCTGAGGCCCATGGTGTCTCCATTGTCCCTTCCTTAGTCTTAGTCCCCTGGTAACTGCGACAAACAGCAGAGCGTCAGTGTGACAGTCAAGGTGGCCCGTGTTTGGCCACAGCAGAGAAAAGCCCCCACGCTCACCCTCACGACAGGACTTCCTGCCGCTGCACGGTGAAAACGTGCCTCACCCGGGAGCTGAGCAGCTGCAGAAAACAGCGGACAAGCTAAGGACCCTTCGGCCTGGCCGCCTTCACTAGGGTAAGTCGCCCGTCGGGGTTTCTAAAAGGAGCGTGGCATTCCAAGGCAGGCGAGGCTGCAGAGGGCTGCAGATGGGCCAGGGACACGGCATCTGCACCCTGTCGCTCACATGCTCGGGGGTCCCAGAGCAGAGGTCCTAGCTACCCCTTTGTTTTTGCTAAGAGAGTGTGTTGTGCCTGCTTGTCGGACAGGAAAGCTGGGTGAGCTCGGGGGCAGAGTTCGCTGCCACGGACCTCAGTGTGACTGGGTTCTCCCGTGAAATGCAAGCCGACCTGAGTGTGGAGCCAAAGTGAGAGGGGACAAGCACGTGGCTCCTGCCGTCAGTGGCGAGCATTCTGGCTTCACAGGGAGCACCGGAGACACACTGCCCCCTGGCGGACACCCCGGCCCAAGGGAGGGGCGAGGATGGTGGCCACGGCAGCGACGTTCAGCCTTGAAACTGGGTTTCGGCCTTCAGCTGAGGGACGTGCGGCTGGCCTGCTGAGCGGCCCCAGCATGACGCCAGGGCAGAGCCCCGCTGTTGGCAGCACACTGGAGCACAGACGTGCCAGGGACATTCTGTTAGCAAAGGACAAAGCACAGAAGGAACACAGCATTCTTGTCCCTTGTTCCGAGCTCTACCGTGTTTACCCAACGTGGCAGTGAGGGCTCCCTCGGCACCAGCTGTCAGAGGCAGCTCTCTCCTGGGGACCAGGGCCTGAGTGCCACCCCTGGAGCAGGGCCCCTGAGACCATGCTGTCAGGGAGCGGCGCCCACAGCTCCGGGGGAACTCAGCTGCTCGGATCCACGGGGGACTGCAGGGCAGGAGGCAGGCCACACCCTGGCCACTGAGGGGTCACTTCTTTCCAGCGGAGTGGTGGGAGGGCCTCTGGAACCAGCCGGAGGGGAGTTTGCTGGGATTCGCTGTCACTGATTGATGGCGGTCTCTCTGACACTGTCTGCCCTCGGCCTCCCTCCTGCTGATTTATATTCTTGGGGCTTTAAATCATGGTGACAGCCCTGCAGGCGCCTGTCCAGCCCAGGGCTCCCAGGGCCCGGGGCCTCCCAGCTGGCGGATAGGGGCGCTCTGCGTTCCACCTGCTCCGAACCACCGCCTGCCCTGCTCCTTCGGGACTCCTCAGGCAATCAGCAGAGCAATGACTTTCCTGTCACTGACCGGAAGCTCCCTCCACTGAAAAAACTGCAGAAGTTAGAAAAAAACACTGACATTGCGATGCACCCTCACCCTGCACATTGCTAAGCTTCAAATACCTGCTCCTGTCAGCAGAATAAATGTCCGATCACCAAGACACCCAGATTCTTCCTCAAACAAACTCTGCCCACCACTTAAACCTTGCTGGCCTGGAGGAACTCTGGATCGCCCAAGGCGGCCGCTGACTCTTTCTCGCCGTTGTTAGGTGCTAGACCAAGCCCTCAAAGCCTACTGCCTCTTGAAAAAAAAGGAGAGCCCGCAGGGCACTGGGGAGCCCAGTTGGAGGGCAGCTTGCAGCTCACTGTCCCTACGGTGACAACAGTCAGACCACAAAAACAAAGCAGGAGAAAGCCGGGCGGGGTTCACGGCAGCCCCCTGAGTCTCAGGAAGAACCTCCGCCCTCCCCAAGTGCCTAAAAGACTCCTCAATGGAAGGCCGGTCAGACCCAGCGCAACCCGACCCAGGCGTGGTGGGATGGGGAGGGCCAGGCAAGGCCACTTGATCAAAGTCCGCCCTGGGACATTATCTCTAGATGGTCCAGCAAACAGTTCTTTACCAAACATTGACCCTTCTCTCCCTTTGAATTGCCTTACTCCCTTTTGAAGTCCCAGGCCCCACTTCCCTCTCCTTAATCCAGAATGACACCTATACTTTTCATGCTTATGCGAATTCCCCATGCGTACATATTAAAGCTTGATTTTCTCCTGTTAATCTGCTTTATGCCTTTTTAATCTCTCGGCCTAAGAACCAAGACAGGAGTGGGAATTCTCCCCTCCCAGGTGGCAGTGTCGGATTTCAGAGACCAGGTCCTACAAGGCACAGTGGTGTCCTCCCCTCCCCCTCCTCAGGTCACTGGCTCTGACCACATGCTGCCCTCCGAGAGGCCCTGTGAGGGAGCTGCTCTCCCCGCCCCAAGCCATGGGATGACCGATGACCACAGCCCTGGCAGACAGTGTGGGAGACCCCATGAGGCAGAACCACCCAGCAAAGCCCCTTCCCAGCCCTTGGAGGCTGCGGGACACTTGCTATTTCAGACACCGCATTTTGGGGTAAATTGTTGCACTGTCAACTGGAGCTCGGACAAACAGGGGCGGGGGTGGGGGGAGATGTGAGGCTGCAGGCAGGCACTGTTTTCCTTCAGACTCAGGTTAACTTCCTCCATGCCCCACGTTCTCCTTGCCTGTGCTAGGGGGAGGGGGGGAGGAGGAACTCCAAGATCCCAAACAGGGACTCTGGGGACTGGTCTCACACAACCAGCAGCCCACCTGCTGGGAGCAAGAGCCAGGGTTCTAACACTCGGAGCTGCAGGGGTGAGGGGGTCTGTGCAGAGGTGAGGGGGTCCAGAGGTGAGGGGGTGCAGAGGTGAGGGGGTCTGTGCAGAGGTGAGGGGGTCCGTGCAGAGGTGAGGGGATCCATGAGTTCTCTAAACAAACATGCAGTGAGCACAGGGTCCCTGGCACTGCGCTCTCCGCTGGGGAGCAGGGCTGGACGTGCAGGGACGGAGTCCTGGTGCCGGCTCTGGAGTGTGCAAGGGGCCAGCAGAAAGCTGGGGCTCCGATGTGGCTGGGGCCCATGCAAAGCTTCCCGGGAGGGGCGACACCCTGGCCTTGGAGGAGCAGGACTGCAGACCACAGTGATGGAGGCGGAGGCTGGAGAAAGGAGGCGGCGGGTGGGGGAGGGGCTTAAAGCAGGACACGCAGCCTGTCCAGGTGTCCTAGCCACACTGAGGGCGACTGTGGTGTGTCCAGCAGGGCCAGGACGGGGCGGAGCAGGGGTAGGGGCCTACGAAGAGACATCAGCTTTACCATCAGAAGAAACCGGTCTCGTCCAGACTTGGCCAGTGCAGCTCATCTCTAGATGCATCCAAGGACGAGAGTGTGGAGGGCGTGCCTCACAAAGACTCCAAATCCCTGCCATCATTGCTGTTAGCACAGGCTGGGGGCAGGCTCTGACTTGCGGGGGGCTTTCATCTGGTGGGCAACATCAGACAGCTGTGGACCAGCCGTACCTAACCTTACAGCCCCCTGAACTCCGAGGGTGTCCTGTGTGGACGCATGCGCTCTGCTGGCTGCAGGGCCCTGTGACTCAAGCTTCAGTGACTCGGTGCCCCGGCCGCAGTGGAGAGCCACAGCGGACGGGAAGAAGGGAAGACCACGGAGGTGGATGGGCAGGGAAGGATGTGGGAGCAAGGAGGGCAGGCCGTGTGGTGGAAACACGCAAGCGGGCCTGGGGAGAGGACCCCGCAGCGAGGGATGAAGGCCTGCCACCCACAGCCTGGGAATGCCACCTTTGGAGGGGTCCCCTCGTCCTGGTCAGATGACATGGCCCCAGCCAACCTCCCAGCTGCAGCCTCCTGACTCCCAACCCACAGAGACTGTGTGAAATGACAGACATTCACTGTTTTCAGATGCTGAGTTTGGGGGAATTGGCTGGAGAGCCGTGGACACTGCCCATTTTAAGGCATCCAGCTTCGTTCCTGGGCATCGCTGCCTTTGGCTTCTCTGAGAACCAGGTTGTTGTGACATTCTCCTTTATGACATTTGCGCACGTGGCCCGTGCACAGTGACCTCAGAGCCCAGCTCGTGGCCATTACGCGCCACCTCCCCAGCCTCTGCCACCAACAGCATGACACCCGCCCCGTGCCCCGCATTTCACGTGTTTACACGACGCTCCCACGCCAGCCTCGCAGGGACCGTGGAGCAGGAAAACCCTGCTCTGCATTTCTCCATCATGGCTCAGTGACGTCAAAGTGATTTGTCCAAGGCCACACGGGTGGCGAGTAGTGGCTGCGACTCTGACCCAACCCCAAATGTGAGTCTGCTGAAGCCACCGTAACAAGGTAGCATGAACGGAAAGGCGCAAAACAGTAGGAATTTATTCTCTTTGTTCCAGAGGCTGGAGGTCCAATGTCAAGGGTCAGCAGACTTGGCTCCTTCTGTGGCTCTGAGGGAGGGGCTGCCGCATCCCCTCCTGCTGCTGTGGCCGCTTTGCATGGTCCTTGGCTGCAGCTGCATCTAGTCTCTGCCCCATCGTCATACGCGGCCCTCTACCTGTGCACGTCCCTCCCTTCATAGGAGGCACCAGACATGTAGGATTAAGGGCCCACTCAGATGACCTGATCCTAACTAATTATGTCCACAAAGACCTCATTTCAAATGAGTCACATTCACAGCTACCAGGGGTTAGGACTTCGACATATCTTTTGGGGGATGAAATGAACCCACAGCACTTTCACAAATTACATTCTTCCAAAGTAGACACTCCACAAAGATCACCAGACGGACTGGCCATCAACTGGGGTGGGCTCGCTTCGCCACAAAGCACAGCCCGCAAAGAAGCATCCTGGAGAGTACATCAGAGTGCCCGCGAGGGGCGCCACTGACTAGAAAATACAATACCTGCGATTTTTACCAAATTCCTTTATGAAATTTTTTTTTTTTTTTACTTCTTTAACCAAGATCTTAAAGCTCGGTAGCCCAGAGAGATTGAAGGGTTTCCTGATTTTCCAATCGCAGATTTCCAAGCAGCTTTAAATCTCACTGTCCCACGTGTTTGGGGCTTGGAGCTGCCCTGGGTTGGAAGATTCTTAGGGAGAGACTGGGGCCCGCATAGTCCCTGCCACAGGAACTCGGGAGCACCCCAGGACAGCAGGACCAGAGGGGCGGGAGCTCCTGCCTCACCAAGTTTCTGAAACAGCTCTAATCAGAAACAGTTTGTCATACTTAGGAGCGTAAACCAGACCTAAAGCGCAGGCAGCCAGGTAAGAAAGCAGTGAAGTATCTGAGCCATGGACAAGAAATATATAAAAAATAATTCTAGGCAATTACCGCTCTCACGATATTTCAGCACGGGGCCTTCTCTGTGATTTAGAAGAAAGGTATTTATTTGCTATTAGGATCAGAAAGAATAAAACGGAGAGCCAAGCAGCCACTGCAGAAGAGAAATGGCCCCAGGGCAGTTGCTAACTTATGTGGCAAATGGGAGTAAACGGGCTGGGAAAAAGGCGTCCACGGGCACGTCCAGCATGGCACTCATCGGCTGAGAACTTGGCCAAGGCGCGACTTGAATGTCCACCGCGTCTGCTGAACAAGGTTGGGTCCAATGAGATACGACGTGGCCCGGATCGACGCAGCAAACTCCCAGTCAAAATTCACTTCCCCAAAGATGTTCATCTCTGTGTTTCCAACGCAGGAGGGTACTGAACTCAGTTTTGCTCCGTAGATCAAGGCACTTAGCCTACCGATGACCCTAACCTCAGAACCGTGCCCCCAGCTGAGGGCCAGGGGTGCCTCCCGCCACAGGCCACGTCCCCTAACGTGAGCTGCAGAGGGGCCAGTGTCCGCAGTCTGCACCGGGCTTCGTTAGTTTCCGTCAGCTGTCCCAGGCTGGGGCTCAGCCCGACTGACGGCCAGGCAGGTTCAGGGCCGAAGGTCAGTCAACCCGCAAGTCAGCCCGCCCCGCCCCGCCCCTCCCGCGGGGGCCTGTCGCTTCATGGCTGGGGCTCCGGCCTCCAGGTGACACACCGACCACTGCCTCGGGCTGCACCCACAGGGGACGATGACACGGTCCTGAGGCAGGTCAGTTTCGCCAAAGGACTGCGTTCTTCCTGCGGGGCTTGAGCTTGGCCTTGGGGCCCCAGAGCCGCCCTGGCCCCGCCCCTTAGAGTCCCGGCCCCGCCCTCCCCGGCCGTGTGCGCACGCGCGTCCGGGGCAGGGCGGGGCCCGGCGCGGCGCGCATGCGCGGAGCCGCCAGTCCGGCGGGCAGCAGCCGAGGGGTGACCGGCGGTTTCCGTGGGGACCGCGGGCCCCTCTGTGCTCCGGATCCCGCCCCTCGCCGTTCCCCATCCGACGCAGCGGACGACCCCGGGACAAATCGCCGTTCCTCCGCCGGCCGGGCCGGAGCTGCGCGGGGACGCGAGGCAGCGCCGCCCCGAGATGTCGCAGACGGCCATGTCCGAAACCTACGGTACGGGGCGCGGCCGGGGGTCCCCGCCCAGGCGATCTGCTCGTCGGGTTCCCGGTGCCCTGTCCCCGCGCCCACCCCTGCGCGTTCTCTCCGGGAGTCTGATCTCGGGGTTCGGGAGGCGAGTCCAGCTGGCTCGTCTGCGGCTTTGTCCCCGCGAGGGACGTGACAGGCTGGGCGACGCCTGTGTTGGGCATGTGCCCCAGGATCCCTGCTCGAGCTTTGCTGGCCTGGCATTCCCGCCCGCGCCGGGGCCACGAGGAGGGGGCGTCGGCTGGCGCGCCTGGCCCTTGCCCGCGGGCCCCGCGTCTCTGGAGGCCTCCGGCCGTGCGACTGCGGCGGGACTGTGTGCGGGTGTGTCGTGTGCAGACCGTAGGCACCTTGAGGCAGAGCCTGCGTTTAACTTCGTTTCCCCGATCCACACCCACTTTGCAGGTGCCAGGAGATGTTATTATTATTATTTTTTTAATAAACAGAAGCCTCGCGGATTCACGTACCATTTGTTTGGGTTTTAGTCCGCATGATAAACATAAACAGAAAGTGAGAGGCTCAGAGTCCAGTGTGCTCCTCAAGGCAGACCAGACTTGTCTCTGTGCCAACACGCTGCACCTTTCCCTCCAGCAAGTCGGCGTGCACACGTGTGTGCAAGGGCAAATGAGCCCGGGCTGGGGCACACACTGCAGGCTCAGCACATGTCTCCTGGAGCAGACAGTCTAGTGGGGATTAATCCAGTTTCCTTCATCCAGTTAGTTATGTCACTAATGGACCAGCTGTAGCCTATGGTCTGTGAAAGTGTTAGGAAAAAACCTGGCCCAGACAGGACCAGGGGACGCCATGCCCAGGCTGCCAGGGAGATGTAGTTCCAGCCCCTGGTTGAGGCCCCACAGCCCCTGGGACAGGGTGCTGGTGAGGCACAGAGGGCCTTGTGGACGGCTCTGCCCTTTCTCCCAAGAGGGGTGGGTTCTCACTGCACTTGCTGCATGTTCAGCCACTCCTGTGACACTGGGGACAGGACATCTGTTCCTAGAAGGCTTTGGAGCTCCTCCAGGAAGTCCGTGGCCTCCTGAGAACCGGCGTTGTCAGAGCTGCAGAGGCCATGTACAGGACGTCACACACATGGTCTGGTTCTCTCCTGCGAGAGCCAGCCAGATTTCACAAAGAAAATACAGTTCTCTAGCAACTTTCAGTTATACTCTTGCTTTTATTTATTTTTAAGCATTCCTTACCCTACACTTTTTTTCTTTATCCTGAATAAGGAGCACAGGGGAGGAGCAAAGAGCCCCAACAGGAGCACCCAGTGGGGCTACGAGTTAGTAGAAATGACTGGACAAGCTCAGGAGATAGAGCGTTCACGCTTCATTTGTCTCATATGAAACATAACCTTGATAAAATGCAGACCCCTCCCCTCAGACAGTTCATTGAACATTTGAGCATCACAGTAACTGATTAAATTCTGATCATAAGGCTTTGACCATTAGTATTTTATTTCATAGTACTTCCCAAATATGTTTTTACTTTTTACCAAGTGAATTTAATCTTTTTCTCTAACAGAGAAAACTAATAGATAATTAGTTTTAGAAAGAGCTGGTGGCTAGTTACAAGGGTCAACCTAAAATTAAAATCACCCCAAGCCAAGTACTCAGCTGTCACTTTCCGTTATCATCACCAGTTTGCACAGCCCTCCTCCCGGACGCTGCCCCTCGGGCAGCTGGTAAGGGAGTGTTTGCCTAACGTTTAAGCTGCTTTCACTTGGGGCTCAGCTTCTCTGTGGCTCCACCAGATATGATGAAAGAGGCCAGGAGCCAGGCTGCTGGGGCCCTGCAGGGGGGCCCTGTGGCGTGCTGAAGGAGCACTTTGCTTTCCTGGACGGAGCGGTGTCAACATTTTGCTGCTCTGAAACCACTAGCCACATGAAACTGTACTTTTTGTAATACTGTAATTTAGAATTGAGATCGTGAATACATAGGTTTCAGATTGAAACCCTCAATCCAAATGCCATAAACTAAAAGTGTTTCCCGATTATTATTAGATTCGGGACATTCTTAAAGCTGCTCGGGGTCGTTGAGGCTTCATGGAGCTCGAGCCATCTGAGACTTGATCACACCGTGGCTTTGAGTAATTTCTGATACCAAGACTTATGGGACAAATCTCACAGATCAAATAGGTAGTTCCCAGCAATGATGTTTATGAAGGAGCCAAATAGTATAAGTGGTACAGAAAATGCTAGGAAAAAAGTTAAGGGCTTCGTCTCAGTTCTTCTCTTTTCTGTGCTATGTTTTTGGCGTTTAAAAAGTCCTAAGCAGCAGCTAGCAGTATTCAGATGTGGAGGGGATGGATAGTGCTCATAAAATGCTAATAACTTATGGATAGAGGGTTTATATTAGAGGGAGGTTTATCACTTTCCAAATAAATTTTTGCAGAAAAAATGGGGACTCAAAGCATCTTTCTCCTTGTTACACTTTAAAATGCCGCTGCAGGGAGCGTCCTCAGCGTGGCGCTGTTTCCCTTGTCCGGTGTCCCCGTGGTTGTCCCAGCACCCTCACCCGCTGCAGTTGCCCGTGGGGCCTCAGCAGGTCCCTGGCCCTTCATTCAGCTCTCGGGTGGCCAAGCAGACCGGATGGCGCTCTGGGGAGCAGGGGCTTAGGGACTTGACGTGGCGCCAACTGGTCCCTGATCACAGCTGCCGGGTCTCAGCCCGTGAGCAGGAGCCGGGGGCGCGGAGATGGCTCCCTCCGGGGGCGTAGCATTGCGCTGATCCCAGTGCAGCCCCGACGTCTCCCGCGGAGCGGGCGTCCGGGGAGAACGATCCTGCGGGCTCTGGCTCCCTGACATTTGGATCGCGCCCTGGGCTGCAAGGCCAGCGGACTCTGTGCCCGAGGAGCAGCGTGTTGACCAGGTGGACGCTGCCCAGAGTAGAGTGAGGCAGACCCCGGAGACAGCCCTGTAGCGGCGGCAGATGTGTCAGGTGATCTGAATCCGGTCACTGAGCGTCCAGATCCCTGGCCTTTGGTGGTGGCTGAGTGAATACTTGTCACATGAACCCCCCTTACGTGGGTAAACCAAGCTTCCTTAACAGCCTTCTGGGTGATTGGCTCTGTGTGACCAAAAGTAAATGTAAGAAAAAGTTATGCTTACCAGGAAATTCCCGTTTAATAGCTGCTAGGTTATTAGCCTTCGGGTCACGGAAAACCCGACCCCGCATGGTTCGCGATGGGACGTGCACCTTTCCGCACAACACAGACGGGGCTGCAGGGTGTACAGGTGTCACACGTCGGGTGTGATGTCTCCATGTTTCTTCCGCTGCGCCGCCCTCAGCGGCTGCGTCCCCTTTCCGGTGCGTCTTCCAGAGCACGGGGCTGTTCCTGGGCACCATGTGCCTGGAGGAGCTTCCAGGCCCTGTGGCGGGAGCTGGCCTAGAGTCTGCTGTCACCCTTGTACTGCGAAGCCCTTCCTTGAGGAAACTGCAGGTGCATGGAGGCGATCATCATCGCGGGCTAGGTCAGGGTGACTCCGGGACAACTCGCCTGGTGCCCTTGGTGCCCCGTGTCGCCAGTCCTCACAGCGCCTGTGCAGCGAGCCCCAGACCCGCTCACGGGTGACAGAAGGGCGGGGGCCAGCCGTGGAGCCGGGTGCAAGCTCGGTGTGGGTCCTGTGTCCTGGACTGCTGGGCTCTCCGTCCGCTGGTCCCTCCCGTGTGGTGACCTGCTCCGCTGGGTGCTCAACACGAGTCAGTCTCTCCACTCAGGGCAAAGTCGGGGGAGGGTGGGCACCCCACTCGAGCCTCGTACACTGAAGTGGCGTCCACGGCCACAGATGCGTCCCACAGCTGGTGCCTCGGGGGTCAGGGCTGCCCCGGAGTCCACACATCCTCGAGAAACGAGCCGGGCGCCTTCTCCCATCACACCATTGGCGTGTCCTCTGAGCCGTGGTGACAGGCCATGCGTCCTCCACTCTCTGTGGAGTACTGGTCTTTTGGTCGTCCAACTCGGATTTGACATCCTGCCTCGGAGTCCGGGACTTGTTTCCTGCTGCAAGGCAACTCTGTGAGGCACCCTCACTCTGCCCGTGCGCCGCCGCCAGCTCCCCTTTCTGGGCAGTGTCTGCCTGAGAGAGTCGTTCCTTTTTTGATGTATCGTCACATCCGCTCAGAAGCAGCCAGGACGGGCAGCTTCCGCGCAGGTGGCCGAGCTGTGTCCGCACCACAGGCCGTGGGGGGCTTGATCAAGTGGATGCGTCAGCAAATCGCAGGTCCTGTCTCAAGCCCTGAGCCGTCACTGCAGAGTCTCCTGCAGATGTCACAGCTCTGTGCTGACCTTCATTCCAGGCTCAGGCAAAGCGCCGGGCCCCAGGGGGACCAGCCACAGGCCAGAGAGCTCGCACGTCCCCCTCCCTGGCCGTGGCTCCGGCTGCCACGTCCCCTAGGCCAGCACTTCCCTGGGGTGCTGCTGCGCCATGCCTGCCTGACCAGCTCCGCAGACCTTGTCCTTTGAAGTACGTGTCCCTTATGCTCTGTGCTCTACTGACTGTTCCTACTGCTGTTGCCTGGTGACCTCGGGGTCATGTCTTGCTCCAGGGGTCACCAGGTCGTGTCGTGCTCTGTACCCCACCCCTGCCCGGTCCCCGTGACCGCAGTCTCCATGCAGAGGGCCAGTTGCCAGCTGCACTTCACAGCTCGTCACCTTTTCTTCTGCCCCACTCGAGTCAGTGTGTTTACTGTGTCTTTTCACAAAATATTGTTACTTCTTTTTTCTGTTATATTAACAACTAAAATTTCATTAAGTTTTAGGCTCTTAGTCTAAGAATAAATTTAGAGCACCTGTTTTCAAGTTATTTTTCATAGTCTCTTTGTTTTTCAGATTTTTTGTTTAAATTCTTGGTTATTGGAAATGCAGGAACTGGCAAGTCTTGTCTACTTCATCAGTTTATTGAAAAAAAATGTAAGTGACGTCAATGTTTCGTGCATGCCTTGTTTAAGAGTATTTTCTCACTCAGCTTGTTTACAGTAAAACTTCCAAATGTTTTTCAGGAAAAAAATCACAGCTTAAAAATATTTGAAGATAACATTAAAAGCTTGTATTAAACATTTCGTAACATGACTGAGTTTTTATTAAGGTAGCATTTCAGTTTTATAGCGGTTAAGCATACTGCTCATTTCCAGACACTAAAATGCAGTATGATGAGGGGGAACAAGGGGGCACCCCAGAGGAATTCTCTTCCTGACAGGGAGTGGCCCCAAAGCCCTCGGAGTGCGTTTTGGAGAAACTAACAGCATTTGGTCCTCGGCAATCTTGTATCATAGTTAAAGCAGTGAGTGTCATCAGTCCTGTTTTACAGGTAGAGAAACAGAGTGTCAGAGAAGGTGGTGTGTGTCTTGGGAGGGTCACCTTGGAGCTGGTTTGACTCCAGGCCGGGCCTTTTAACCACAGAACCATCCTCTGCCGCAGACTTGCTCTGGTTTGCTGAGGGTGTTGACTGTTTCATTCCAGACTCGTGCAAGGCTGTAGGTTTGAAGGCGAGGAAGTAGCACTTGGACCGAGCTGTAGGCTGTCGCTGGGCAGCTGGTACCCCATGCAGTTCAGTGTGTGCGTGCCCGGTGTGTGCATGCCTGGTGTGCACGTGCCTGTCAGTGCAGTGTGGTGTGTGCGTGCCCATCAGTGCAGCCTAGTGTGTGCGTGCCCAGTGTGTACATGCCCGTCTGTGCGTGCCAATGTGTGTGTGTCCAGTGTGTACGTGCCCGTCTGTGCGTGCCCACGTGTGCGTGCCAGTGTGTGCGTGTCCAGTGTGTACGTGCCCGTCTGTGCGTGCCCACGTGTGCGTGCCAGTGCGTGCGTGTCCAGTGTGTACGTGCCTGTCTGTGCGTGCCCACGTGTGCGTGCCAGTGTGTGCGTGCCCAGTGTGTACGTGCCCGTCTGTGCGTGCCCCGTGTGCGTGCCAGTGTGTGTGTGCCCAGTGTGTACGTGCCCGTCTGTGCGTGCCCACGTGTGCGTGCCAGTGTGTGTGTGCCCAGTGTGTACGTGCCCATCTGTGCGTGCTGGTGTGCGTGTGCCACGATGCGGGGGGCCAGCTCTCAGTGTGCAGATGCCTCCGCCTAGGCTTTGAGATGTGTGCTTTGTTCTCGGGGCTGAGGAAGGGCTCTGTGGCGGCTTTGAGGACAGGGACTGCATGTTCGGTTTGGGACAGAGTGCCCGCTGACCAATGCGTCTGTGCCGTCCCCCGGTCTTCAGCCGTGGTCTTGCATTGCCTGTTCACATCTGTACGCCTATTTCCTGAAGGTCTTAAAACTCACTGTCTTGTTCTGTTTTTTTTCAGTCAAAGATGACTCAAATCATACGATAGGAGTGGAATTTGGTTCAAAGATAATAAACGTTGGTGGCAAATATGTGAAGTTGCAGATATGGGACACAGCAGGCCAAGAACGATTCAGGTAGCTTTTTTATCACTTAAAAGTATTTGAAATTTGGATTGGAAATAATCAGTTATATTCCTTTAATATGCGTAGCTTCCCCTGCCCCTCGCACAGATTCTAGAAACGTCTCCTCTGGAGGGTTTCAGACACACCGAAGGTTTCGTACGGCATCGGTGTGCTGAAGAACCCACGGGAAGCCCGGGTCACACGGCTGTGTGTCCCTCGGGAGGCTGATGTGTTCGGGGACTAGTGCGTGAGCCCGGGGACATGGCGTCGCCCACTCAGCTTCAGATGCATGGCCAGGCGCCAACAACCAATCTTTTCCCGTGTTTTACTTTAAAGAAAGAATTCTTAAAAGTCTCTTCAGGTGCTGCATTTTGCACCGTCGACCAGAGCGTGTTCCGATGCTTAACAGTCCGCAGTGCGTCCTGCTTGGCGCCGTGCGCCATGGTCAAAGCTGGTGTCCAGGGCGGTGGCCCCTGGGCACCGCAGACAAGGCTGCTGTCACCTGTGCTGTAACGGCCAGAGCGGAGGCAGAGGGACGTCTTGGTTGTTCTTTGAACATATACGCAAAGTCAAAACGACAGACAGGTTTGCAAAACTCAGTGCACGGCGCGCGCTCCGCTGCGCTACAGCCAGGTGTGCGAGCTCACACGTCGGGGGCGCGGGTCGCCGTCAGGCAGTCTGTACTCACACGTTCAGCAGTTGCTGCTTCAAAACCATTGCAGCCATTTCCAGCCACGACGATTCTTCTGGAAGCGTCGATCAGACGTGGTGGATTCAGCTCAACGCTTCCATGTTTTCTCCCCAGACGCACCGCGAGGGCCGTGACGTGACTGAAATAGTGGTCGCTTAGAAAGGAGGGGGGTAGGGAGTGCCTACTGTGGTTAAGAGATTTCAAGAAAACCGTTCAGGACAGGAAGCAGACCGCGCTGTCTTGAGTGCTGTGCTGGGGGGCGGGGGCTGGGGCAGGGCGCGTCCTTCTGGCTGCGGCTGGGGAGAGGGGTATGGGGTGACCCGGGAGCGACCAGCTCTTGAGGGGGGAGAGGTGTCACCGTCCCTATACCAGCGCACGTGTGCAGAGGACAGGACGAGACAGAAAAGGGAGTTCAGGGGATCTGGTGACACTGACCCTCTGCTCCCACCTGTTGCTCGTCAATGGCAGCCAGGTGTATGTGTCTCAGGAAGGAGAAACAAGTCTTCTCTGCAGAAGAGGGAATGTCTCCAAAATCCCGGAGCACTGACAGTGGGTCTCCCCAGCACACATACCTGGCCCCGGCCCTGGCCCCGTCTGGCCATCTGACAGGAGCTCCGGCCCGCCCCAACAGCTTCTTCCAGGAGACTTTAGTCCTCGTTCTTAGTACAAAGGGTTGACCAGGGACCAGCAGGTGTTTGAAGAACATTTCTAAAATGAAAGAGCCCAAAATAAAGAAGGACCTTCAGGGAACAGGAAAAAAACAGTAAAACTACAGCGCCCTCAGGAATAAGAGCAGAGATGATGTTCCAGTGACGAGGACAAAATTGTATTTTAAAAAGAGCACTCCCAGTACCGTGTTGGGCAGTGACCTTCCAGAGCATAGGGACACAGAGGGGAGAGTCCTAAGGCCGCGCCCTGAGTTTGGTGGCAGCTCTGGTGCCCACTGTGGGTGTCGCAGGGGACGGGAGTGGGGAGCGGTAAGGCGTCCCGCGTGTTGGCCAATCTCACGCCCAGTGCCAGTGGATGAGCGGGAAAATCCAGGCCAGGTGTGTCACGTGACCTCAGCACAGGGCGAAGTGAAGGGATAGAAAGGTTGCAGAGGACCCATCACGTGTGCGTCGTCAGCAGTGGGCGCTCTGGGGCGGCTGACAGCTGGTGCGAGCCGGAGACAGTCAGGCCAGCGTGCAAGTCCTTGTCCCCTCGATGCTGAACTCAACCAAACTGCCAACCACCGTGGCAGAGAAGTCAGACACCCCCAGATGTGCAGGAAGGGGTGAGTGCTCGCAGTCCTTAGAGGCTTCTGGAGGCTGGACCTCACCAACATGGGGCAAACCCTGGAATAGGGAGCTGGAGGCCACCCAGGAAGCAACAGGAAGTGTCCGCGTGTCACCCTGCGGTGATGCCGCCCCGAGTGGGATAAAGGTTCTGTCGGCAGAAGGCGCTCGGCTCTGAGGCTGTGACTCGGCTCCACGCACCTTCTGCAGAGGAAGCAGACAGCAGAACACGTGGAGGTCACGGCCTCGTGCACGCTTCTCCAGAGCGGGTGGCGTCTGCCTCGCGGTGTCCAGCGGCTCGGCGGCAGACGGGGCAGCCGGCCCGGGGGAGCATGCTCTGGGGAGCTCACAGGTGCAGCAGGCGGGGCCGGTCCGCGTCCAGCCCTCGGCAGCATGTTACTCAAAGCTTTGCCAGTATTTGGTTTAAATAACTTTTGAAAACAATTTTCAAAAAAATATTCATAGATGTTTAAATTCGTATACTCGAGTAACTTGTGTAAGAAGCCGGATGCCAGAGTAGAGTGCGAAGTAGATTCTAAAATAAACCCTCAGGAAGTGGACGCCAGTGGGGTTCACTGTGAGAACTCTTAGACACCCTTTCTCTGGAAGCGACATGCTGCTGAAGCCCGAGCGGAAGCATTGCCTCCTGATATGGGGTCCTCCACCCCTACTGTAGTGCCACCCTGGGGAAGGGGGGCGACAGCCCGGTCCTCACCCCACGCCTGCCGATCGTACAGCCTGCCCCTGGAGTCCAAGAGTGAAGAAGTAAATTTGAAAACAGCTGCCTTTTCAAATGCTGAGTCCTAGTGAGTGTCCTGTTTGCTCCTTGTCCCACGGCTGTCCGTGAGAGTGGACACTGCTCGTCCCTGTGGCTCCTGTTCTCTGATGGCAGATGAGTGGCGTTTTCCCCAAACTGTGTTCGGCAGTTCAGTTCGGTGCCGAAACTGCCGGGGTGAGTGTTGGACCCCAGAGCTCAAGGGCTCAGCCCCACGCGACTGCCCCTACCTGAACCCCCAGTCGCCGAGTGGCCCAGGCCACTGTCACTTTTCCCCGCAGACCCCTCCCCGGGCTCAGTGGCTCACTGGGCAACTCGTGGAAGCTGGGGGCACAGCGCCCCTGTTCCAGTTTGGTTGTAAGGGGTGCAGGTCATGAAGGGCCATGTGGAAGTGATGCTTGAGCCAGGCGTGCGGAAGTGAGTGCTGGGCCCACTGCCGTCCCAGCAGCTCCACAGGACCACCTCAGTCACGGCGCTGGTGCGGGCCTCTGGCAGGGCCGTGGCCGATGGAACCAAAGACCTTGCCAGCGACCCTGGCATCCAGCTGAGCACGGGGAGCCAGGAGGCCTCGAGGAGAAAGGCCTAAAGGGCACAGTGGGAGCAGGGACGTGCATGGCAGTGGGGACACTGGCCACAGGCATGTGCAGCAGGCCTGGCGAGACCGGCGCTTTGGACGAGGGCGGTGCTGGTGAAGGTGGGTGTGGGGACGGGGACGGGGCCTGGGTGAGGGTCCAGTGTGCAGACGGTGAGGACACGGGTCCGAGACAAATGGATTTCTGGTGCTGTGGATGGCAGGGACGTCCCCACACCTGCCCAGGGATGGACCTGGCAGGTGGGAGCCGGAGCTCTGTCCTGTTAGGTGACGTGCTCATTCGGCGGCCATAGGGACATGTTGGGGTGACAAGTGGATCCCCCAGAAGCTGTCAGAGCCGCAGATAACGTCTGAGTCAAGAGCGTTACCAGGGACCAGCCCTGGGGACCCCAATACAGGCAGCAGTGACCTGGCCTAGGGGCTGAGCGGCGGCCGGTGAGACGGGAGGAAGCCGAGTGAGTGGGCGAGGACTGTGTCCAGACACAATGCTTGTGGCGGTTCAGGCCGCTGCGGTGACATGGGAACAGACGAAGTGACGCCGGTGGCTGCAGGGGGAGGCCGGAGGACCTGGTCGTGGTGCGTGCTGCCCCAGCACGTTCTGTGCTGCTGCGGGTCCCAGACGCACAGTGAGGGAGGTGACGAGGGGCCCGCGCCTGTGCCCAAGGCCCAGGGAGAAGGGGCGCCAGGCAGGGCGCAGGACGGGCATTGGTCAGGGCCCCCAGGAGAAGCGGGCTTTGGGGCGGCCCCTTCCTGGGAGCCCCGTGAGTTCCCAGAGAACACATTTGTCCCAGTGTAGAGTCCGCTCCTGTCCTGTGATATGGGGCCAGACAGAATGGCCCCTCATGAGGGTACGTAGAGGCCTGAAGGCCACACTGTCCCACGCTGTGGTTGGCCGTGCAGCATGGTCCCATGTGGGCGCTGGGGGCCGAGGGCGTGGCGGTGTGGCCCTGATCGTGTGTCCCTCTCCCAGGTCCGTGACGAGGAGCTACTACAGAGGCGCAGCTGGGGCCCTGCTGGTCTACGACATCACCAGGTAATGCCCCTCGCGGAACGGGCACCCGGCCCTCCCGGTGACTGGCCAGGTCAGGGGATGTCTGTCAGGGTCCCCGTAGATAGCAGCCCCGCGTGTCATAACCGGGCTCCATGACCCTCCCCAAGGTCACAGAGTGAAGCCACCTGCGGTCGGTGGTGAGAAGTGGCCGACATGAATGGAGGCGGAGGGCCCTGTGCGGGACTCGGGTGGCCCAGTGCCGAGTCCCAGCCCTGGTCGCGAGCGGTGTGATGTCCTCAGGCCAGGCGCCCAGTGCCCTGTCGAGAAATGGGCTCTGGTGCTCGCCCATCTCAAGGAATCGAGTCTGTGCCGGCCCGTGTCACCCCCACATGTCACCGTCAGGGTCAGAGTTCAGGCCCTCACTCGCCCCACTCACTGCTCCGGAGCCACATGTGGCCAGCGCCTGCTGTGCTGGACAGTGCAGATTCTAGAACTTTCCTGCCCTTGCAGAAACCCTTCGGTGTTGACCTCGGTGCTCGCAGCACTGCCCATGTCCCCTGGGCCCTTTCGGGGGCAGCTGGTTCCAGGGGACGGTGCCTATAGCTCTGGCGTGTGCCCCGTGCTGCCATGAGGAGCTCTGGCACGCCTGGGCCATCCCGGCCCCAGCTCACTGGGCAGCCATGCGCCAGGCCAGACGGCTGCTCCTTGGGTGCCCAGGGGCCACGGACAGTCACTCTGAGAGGCAGTCACGTCCCGGCTCTGCCGCTGGCTGCTCTGTGACCTCAGGCAAGTTAATCACCTCCCTGGGCCCCAGGTTTCTTACAGAAAAGGGGTTAGTGACAGTCTGTCAGAGTTCTTACACGGAACCTGTCTGACAGATTCCTCTGCAGCGAAGTGCCGGCATCCGACATGGGTTTGCTGAGTGGCGACAGTCAGCCGCCAGGTCTCCGCAGAGCTGACGGTCAGGGGCCAGCTGCAGGGTGCGTGAAGGAGCCGGTTTCCTTTGCGCCCTGATCGGGCAAACGAAACCGCAGACTGCCTCGCCCTCATTTTCCTGGAGGTGGTGGTGGGTGCGCCGTGTGCTCGGTGTGAACATGCGGCTCCACCGCACGTGTTCAGAGCAGTGTGCGAAGTGTGAGTGCGTGGAAAGAGTTGCTGGTTTTATAAAATACATGTACCGTTTTCACAATTCTGTGTCACGCAGCCGAGAAACCTACAATGCGCTTACTAATTGGTTGACAGATGCCCGAATGCTAGCCAGCCAGAGCATCGTGGTCATCCTGTGTGGGAACAAGAAGGACCTGGATGCCGATCGCGAGGTGACTTTCTTAGAAGCCTCCAGGTTTGCTCAAGAAAACGGCAAGTGACCTTTACCTGTTACCGCTTTTCAAACGCTGACTCGGGGTGACTTCACTGCTTTTCCTTTAAAATGGCTACTGGGGTTTTAAGATCAAACTATTCAGGAAACATCCAACTGTTGGCTGTGAATCAAGGCTGATTTAGCATGTTTTCAGTGTTGCATTCTGCCTGCGCAGGTTCCTGTAGTGACACAAGCAGATGCATCCATGCTCTGTGGTGACCTCCTGGTCCAGCGTCTTTGAGTACTGCAGGACTTAGTTTAGGTGAAATCGATAATAACAGTCTTTAAAGGTGCTGATCAGATGATGTCATCTTTTATGTAATTTGAAGCTAAGATGGTGAAATGTGACATCGAAACAGGAAAAGCAGCAGCGGAAGTGCTGGGCTTAGTGGCTTCGTCTCACTGCCACTGGAGCCACCTGGTGCAGCCGCCTCTGAAGCTCCGAACGCTGCATGGCAGCGCGAGGTCGGCGTGTAGTCGGTGGCCGCTCAGGTCCCAGACCCCGGGTGCCAGACGCCTTCAGTCACTTTAGTACCTAGGACTAGTCGAGAACCAAAATATTCTAATGTCGATTCTCAGTTGGACTCTAGAACTGCCAAATTACATTCTCACCAATTCACTGGTTTTCTGCTAAGAACACAAACGTGAGGAGGACATAAGGCCCCGAGTTTGTGCAGAAGCCACATAGAAGCCCCGTGGCCCGCAGGGCGACGCTCAGAAGGAGCCGGGGGGCCGTGTCCCCGGCGAGGCCATGGTCTGCCCACCCAGCCTTCCTGCTGGGCTGGTGCCAATGCGCACGGGACCGCATTGTGGCCACAGTGACAGGCCGTCACTGTGGCCGCTCAGGCGTCGTCCTGGATGGGAGGCTGTTGGAATACGCGCATCCCAGAGGCACACCGTGCAGGCTGTCTAGGGACACGTTCGGAGTTGGAGATCTCTCCTCTGTCCCTTCAGCGGGTGTAAGGTTCAGATCCTAACATTTAAAAGCATAGCGTCTATCGATTTTACATTCACGGAAACGTGGTTTTGAGTCAGAGTCACGCCTGGCCTGCTTCCCCGGGAGGGCGGTCCCCGGTCAGGCGGTGGCCGTCAACATGGCTTTGTCTTGTCTGCTGTCGGTTTCAGAGCTGATGTTTCTGGAAACCAGCGCGCTGACGGGGGAGAACGTGGAAGAGGCCTTTGTGCAGTGTGCGAGGAAGATTCTCAACAAGATCGAGTCAGGTAGAGGCGCCGGCAGTGAACGCACTCAGCGGGGCCCCCCCTGCTTGGTGCTGTCGCTTTTCAGTGTTTCCGGGTGGCTGGTCACAGAGCATTGTCCCCTCTAACCGCCAGCCTACAACGGCCACCTGGGGGTCCGCCCCCCTGCTGGTGGCTCCAAGGCCCCGACGGAGGCAAGACTGGACCTTTGCCCACGGTCTCAGCCACTGCCGGCTCTGCTGGGCCAGGCCATGTGTCCTGGCACGGGGGTTCGGGTGGCGTTGGGGGTCGGGTACATCGTGTGACCTTGGCCATTGCAGCTGCGGCTCTGTGAAGCTAAGGGAATGCGCCTCCGTGGCGGTGTGTCGTGGTGTCATGTCTCTGTTGCCTCAGGAAAAGTACATTTAAAATAAGCCCAGTTTGGGCAGCTGGCAGAACCCTCTGTAGCTGTCACTGACCAGCGCTGATGTGTCGCTCCGTGTTCGCAAAGCTGCGTGCTGACGTTCACCGCCCAGTCCGTCTGTGCAAACGCCGGCCTCCCTGCCCCTCGTCGCCCTCCTGGGTGCTCAGGGACCGTCCTTGATGGGGGCTGTTGGAAGATGACCACACTGCAGTGTGGCCACTACGGGTCGGGGTCCCCAGGGCGGGGAGCCCGCCCAGCTGGGGCATGGAGGTGGTGTTGGCGAGGGCTTCCGGGGCAGGTGGTGGCTGAGCTCTGTCCCTCCACGTACGAGGGGGGAGCCGGCCGAGGGGGGAGCGGCCGAGGGTGAGGGCAGTCCAGCGGAGGGGCGGCGTGAGTTGAGAGGCGGGAGGTGGACGGCGCTGGAGCAGAGGCCGCGGCAGGGCATGGCGGAAGACACGCGGAGGCCAGGGCCATCCTCGAGCCTCTGGAGCTTCGTCTTGAGTTTCTGGGTCCTGACTCTGGCTGTACCTGGAGTCACCGGTGCATGAATTAGGGTCCTGGGTCCCACCGATGGCCCGGGACCAGCCCGCCTTGATGCCCTCGTGAGATGGTTCTGATGTTCATCCGAGATTGAGGACCACTGTGGGGCGGGGCAGCGAGCGCTGTGACAGGCAGGGACTGGACACGGCCATGCATGCAGCTGTGCCGGGTACTGACTGGAGGGAGAGCAAGGCCAGAGGCCAGGGTGCCAGGGCCAGGGCGTTGCTGAGAAATTGGAGGGAAAGACGAGCAAGCAGGCGCTTGGAGCTTTAAGGGTGCGGACAGAGAGGAGGTGTAGATGGAGCCAAGAGATACCCTGGCAGAGCGCCATGCGCTAACTAGGGCAGGGCAGTTTGTGGGAGGTCAGAAAGGAGAGGGCCCAGGCTAACTGGATGTCACCCCTGGGCGGCTTGGTGGAGACACCAGGAAGCCAGAGGACAGGAAGCTTCCAGGGAGTGGAGGCGATCCCGTGTAACACATGACGTGTCCAGTGAGGTTTGGGGACCCCTGGGCAGACAGGGCACATTGGGAGCCATCAACGCAGGGTCTAGTGGAAGCTCTAGAACAGCTTCTAGTTGAAGCCGAGAGTGAGCAGAGCAGTGTCCGAGGGATGAGCAGCGGGAGGGGACCTGCAGCCGGGGCGCAGGGAGCCGTGAGACCTGTGCAGAGGGAACCGGGAGAGTGGGTGTCTGTCACCCAGGTCCAGGCAGAGGACCGTCTGCTGTGGAGTGCAGCTGAGCCACCTCTGGGCTAAGAGCCAAGCTGAGTGGGCCGCTGGGGATGGGGGCCCGGGGGCAGGGGCCGTTGCCTCTGTCAGGGCTGAGAAGGGAGAAGACGGATGGCAGCTGGGATCGGAGGAGAGGCTGTGTTGGGACAGGGGGCTGGGGCTGGAGGGCACCGAGGCCAGCGTAGAGGAGGAGGTTTGGTGACAGAGAGATCTTGGCATGCGTAAATACCGATCGCGGATGGGGTGGAAGGCAAAGGGAGGGACGAGGGAGGGGACAGAGAAGGTGCTCTGGGCAGTCAGCGTCCCAGTAGCTAAAGGCCACTCCATCCTTCTGCGGTTTTCGATTTTAAACAACAAAAATAGTTTTTACTGAACTTGGCACAAAGCCTGCTATTTTAAGTTCTCTGTGGCACAGTCCTCGTCAGGACTGGCCGGGTGTCACCTGCATTCCCTCGCCACATGGATGTTTCACCATGGGTACCGTGCACGTAAATTGACTCGTGAAGCTTTCAAGATACATTTCCTCTGAGAGCATCAAAATCATAATTACATCTAAGTGAAAACATAATGGGTTGTAAGTTAGACTTCTTCAGCAGTTCCGAATTTTAACTTTCCAAGTAGGCAGTTCATTCACACGATTCAAAAACCGTTCCTTCCTCCCCATTTTTTACCCAGAAGCTAGATTCTGCTGCACCTTGCTTTCCCCTTACTGTATGTACAGATCGTCATGAATCAGCGTGTGGAGACGTCCACAGTCACACTATGCTAATGAACGTGACTGCCCGCACTGTGCGTGATGTTCACTCGTGTGTGTTACCTTAGTTTATGTGTCCAGCCAGCCTACTCTGGACATTTGGGTTGTTGCAGTATTTTGCTGGCACAGATTATGCCGCAGTCAGTCACCTTTTATGTATCACTTCACAAGTGTGAGCGTGTGTGGGATAAATCCCCAGAATTGGAATTGCGGGTGGAGAACCCAAGCGGGACCTGGAGCAGTGGGGAGGTGCTAGTTCCCGTGAAAGTGCTCGCCACTCTGAAGCCCCGCCCAAGGGCAGAGCACCACACCCGGTTTTTGCTAGTCTGATGAGTAGGAAACAATACCTTCCTAGTTTAATCTTAAATTAATTTACCTTTGTATACATAACACATTCACATAATTCCAAATCCGAAAGTACAAAAGAACACAGTGAGGTCACCCTCTACCACCACCCCTCCCTGGTCCCCTAGCCGTCTCGGACCCTTTGCCAGTTTTTATGTATTTTTTCAAAGGTATTTTACGCCGTGCAAGCAAACGTATGTGTATATATTTTTTCCTCTTTATTCAAAATGGTGGCATAAATACACGATGGTCTGCACTTTTTTTTTCACTTAACATATTTGGGGGGGGTCACAGAAACATAAAACCTTTTCTGAAGACTTGCTTGTTCCCCAGGTGAGCTGGACCCCGAGAGGATGGGCTCCGGCATCCAGTACGGAGACGCGGCCTTGCGGCAGCTGCGCTCCCCACGCCGCACCCAGGCCCCCGGGGCGCAGGACTGCGGCTGTTAGCACAGCCCGGGGCGCACACAGGTAGGGCCACCTCCACCCCCCCCCCCCCCCCCCCCCGCGCACAGCCTCGGCACCCCTGCCCTGAGCTCCGTCCCGCACATGCTGCTGCAGAGGCGGGAACTGCGCTTGCCACCACCTGAGGAAAGGGAGAGGTGGCTGCGTGTTAAAAGGCAGACGTTCCCAAGAGCGGAACACACATTCTTCTCAAGCTCACAGGGAGCATTCACCCAGATAGACCTCACTCTGCGTATAAAACACCCCTAAACAAATTAAAAAACACAGACCACACATACAACACCTGCGCTCCAACCACCCTGGATTAAGCCAGAAGCCGTGACAGAAGGATGGCCGGGAAGTCCCCACACACTTGGAGGTCACACAGCCACTTCTAAATTACCCACGGGTCAAAAAGAAATCTCAAGGGAAATTTAAAAGTATTTTGAACCAAATGAAAATCAAAATATAACATTGAAATTGGGGGGGAGGGGCGGTGCAGTGAATGCAGTATGTAGAGGCATATCTATAGCACTGAATACACACATCAGAAAAGAAGAAAGGTCTAGGTACAGCCACCTGTGTTCCATAGAAAACTAGGAAAAAGAGCAAGTCAGATCCAAAATAGGCAGAAGAGAAAAAATAATTATGAATTAGAGCAGAAATTAATGAAAATAAAACTAAGAAATCAGTAGAGGAAAATCAGCAAATCCAAAGCTGGCTCTTTGAAAAAATCAATAAAATCAGTAAGCCTCTAGCCAGGCTAACCAAGGGTGGAAAAGAACACACATTATGACTACCAGAAGTGAAGGAGGGCCTATGGGCGTTGAAAGGATGGTAGAGGAACAGCTGTGAGCCCACCAGTGTAAGTAATAGCCTAGAGGAAACGGAGTGATCCCTTGAAAGACACAATTTGTCAAAACTGATACAGGAAGAAATAGACAATTTGAATAGACCTATAGCTATTAAAGAAATGGAACCCATAATTAATAACCTTCTGAAACACCAGGCCCGGGTGGGTTCACTGGTGAATTCTACCAAACATTTAAGGAAGAAATTACACTAGTTTTCTATGATTTCTCTCTCTCAGGACAGAAGCAGAAGGAAGCTTCCTAACTCATGAAGCCAGCATCACCATAATCCAAAACCAAAGTCATTATGAGAAACGTACAGACCGGTATATCTCTCATAAACATAGATGCACAAATCCTCAGACACGTAGTAGCAAACCAAATCTGACAGTGTGTGAGAAGTGGGATTTATCCCAGGTGTGCAAGGCTGGCTCAGCTCTGGTCAGTTAATGGCGTCCGTCACGTGAACAGGCTGCAGAAGAATCACGTGATCATATCAGGCGCTGCAGGAAAATTACTAGAGTTCGGCCGAGGGGGAGAGGAGTCTTAGTTGAAGGGCAACTGGATGTGCCTGTTGCTAAAAGGGAAGACTCACTTATGAAACCTGCAAATGAAGGTTTTAACTCTTGAAGTCTTCCTCTTTTTTTCCCCGTTTACCATAGCGCCCCATGGGTGTAAGTCAGCCTGGTACAGGTTTCAGCGGTCGCCGATTCCCGTGGGACTGCAAGCCATGTGTGTTCGTACATCTGATGATGCATGTTTCCAAATTGTTCTTCATGTTTTTTAGGTGTTTGTACTGCGGTATTTGGGACACAGTCGTTGGAGCTTGAAGAAGTTTTTTTGCCACCACCCTTTTCTGCTTCGTGCAGAAGAAAAGAGAGGCGCGCGGGGTTACGCCAGCCCGCGGCAGCGGCGGCGCTGCAGCCTGCGCGCTCGGATGCAGCGGACGGGCCCGGCAGCTGTGCGCACGCGCGAAGACTGTTCCGCAGCCTCCCTTCGCCTCCCGCAGACGCCGTAGCTGTGCAGCGTACGTGCTGCGGCCGCACGGCGCTAGCACGGTCCCTGACGTGTAAGATAGTGTCACGCCTCGCGAGTCTCACATTTCATTTTTTTAATCGCACGAACAAAAGCTGTTGTGCAGTGTGCTTTCGTCGTCATGTCGGTTACATTGCACGTGGATTACACTTGTGACCTGATGTTTGGAGACTGGCCTTAGCGGCCAGTGCAGTCTCGTGCAGCTCCGGTCGGCACCGTCCACGGGCTGCTTACGTGACCCACGTGAAATACCAGGTTGGTCGTTACATGCCAAAATGAAATTAAAAATGGAGATTTCCTGTGAACTTTACACTGCCCGGCACGCTGTTGATTTTAAAGCATCTTCATCCGGATCAGCTCAGGAGGCGTGGCCCGAGTGCCTGCAGTTTGGGGCCCCGTGGTCAGCGCTGGGGGCCCCGGTACTTTCAGCCAGACTTCCCAGGCGACAGACCTGGGGCCCCGGCAGGAAACACCGTGTGGCAGTCGCCAGCGTAGCATCACTGCCTCCTTTTACGCCCGTTATCATTTCTGTTCATTTTAAACCCACTGACTCACGTTAATGTTGAAGGGACGCCACCGAGACGTTTCTGCGGAGTTTCTGCGGGAGACTCGATGCCTCAGCACAGCTATAATGCACAGGAGGTGGACTGAACTGTAACATCTGCTGTACCGCAAAGACGCGTTCCAATATTTTAAAATGTCAATCCAAAACATATGTAAATTGAACTTTTCTTTCAAATTGAAATGCAGCCTATTTAAGGCTGAAAGTTTAAAAGCATTGCTCGCCTCACCTGTGCGAGTTCTACCACTGTGAGCAGCAGCAGCCTGGGGGTGAACGTCGCTGTCCCTCAGTCAGGAGCTGCCTGTTCTTTGCTCTCGCTTTATCTTCCTTGACAGAGCACCAGCGGCACAAGCCCTGAGAAGTAACTCGAGAAAAACATCAGGCTGTGTCCACTTCAGTTACTTTAATTTGCTTTTAAAAAGCCTCGAGTGTTTTATTTGCGACGTTAGAATATGAAGCGGATGCTCAGACGCAGCCGCCCCTGGACGTGGCTGCAGGGCGCTCGGCTCGGGGTCTCGGCTGCGACGGTTCTGCAGGCTGCTCGCGAGCGAGCAGCTCTCTGCGTGGGCAGGGGCACGTCCACTCTGCCACTCCAGTTTATTCAAAAGGAAGACTTTCTAACTAAGACGGATGTTAAGTTGGTCTGTAACCGAGCCTGTTAATGAAACCATAGTACTGCGTATAAATTCCACATCCTTTGACCAATAAAAGTTGCTGGAGGACCGGAGCTTGGTGGCTCTTACTAACGGCCGCTAGGGGGCGCGGGGCCAGGCCGGTCGGTGCCGCGCTCGCACCTCTAGCCGGTCGGGGCCCTGCAGACAGCGGGGTGGCCGGCGGTTCAGCTGTGACACTCCAGGCGACAGGGCCGGAGCGCACAGGCTTGGGGCTTGGCCTGCCGTCCCAGCACGCGCACACACATGTCAGGTGCCAGTAGCAGGTCCAGGCTGCCACCTGCGCCTCCGGCCATTGGGCGTGAATCCGAGGTCCCCGCGACGCCTGGAGGTGCGCACTGTGGGGCTGTGGGCCGCCACGCCCAGGTCGGGGGCAAAGTCACGCTGTCGGGGAACCCGTGTTTTTCTTCTGAAGTGGCGTTTGTGTTTTCCATTTTTTCTCTCTGGAGGTTTTCAGACGCGTGTGTGGAGACGGTAGCACCAGCCCCTCCCACACAGCCTGCGTCGTGCCAAGCTTGTTTATTTCCCTTTGCCCAGCTTTTTATGCTCTACATTTGGGAACATCCAAGGCATCTGTCATTTCACCCAAAAGTAGTTCAGGATGCATTTCTGACAGTATGTATTTTTAATCTGAATAGGTATCGTACCATTGGGAACTTCTTAAAAATACTGTCACGAAGCCAAAATGGTTGCTTTCTTATCTTGTGGTTATACCAAGTTGGTTTTCTAGCACGTGCTGTGTACAGTCCAATCGGGGTGATGCCCCAGTCTGTGGCGGGCAGTGCCAGTTGCCACCCATCAGCCCAGAGGACAGTCATCTTCCGCAGGGACAGCAGGGCAGCAGCCTCCCCCCCACCCCCGCAGCCATGCGGCCTCAGAGTGGTTGGCGCCCTTGCTGTCCAATTCTTACCTGTGGCAGTGTCACCCCTGCACACTTAATGGACGTCGTCCAGTGTCCTCGTCCCGTGATAGAGAACATGTCCCACTCCGGCGCCTGCGCCCGGAGCTCGTGCTAGCCTAGGGGCGGGTCCGGCCGCCCTGCGCAAGCGCAGTCATCGCGATGCGCCCTCTCCTGCGGCGACACCGCCCTCACTGCCATGGGGACCGACCGCAAAGGAGACGCCTCTGCTCCCGGCTCCTTCCTCCAACTCGTGACGTCACGTGTAAGTTTCATTTTAAAGAAAACTAGCATTAAGGAAACAAACGCTAAATGTCTGAGTATTTTACATTACAAATTACCATGGAAATAATTGCGTTCTCTAAATATTTAGGAACCTACTGACCGCATGAGAGTAAAGAGCTAATTTCCGTGTTGGGTGGGAGCCCTTGAGCTCCCACAATTCACTCAGGGCAAGCCGCCAGCTATTCCCTCTTCTGGAGAAGCCGTCATACTGGTCATACGGGTCCTTGGCCCCTAGCTTCCTCGTGGCCTCTCTGCCTGTGCACCCCCTTCCTCACATCTGTGCTGGAAGCTTCTCCATCCCCCTTCTACCCGACGCTGGGCTCTGCCCCGTCCTTCCTGCCTAAGCTCGTGTCGCAGGACAGGGCTGCCTTCTGTGTGCCCAGAGCCGGGCCCACAGGGCTCCAGTGCTGTGGGAAGGACAGTGGACCAGTCGGTCCTGTCCTCAGGTCTTCCTAAAGGGCCTGCAGATCTAGCCCAGCCACCGCAAGATCCTTGTTTGCAAAATCCCCACAAGGTGGCCATGTGAGCCTGCTAAACCCTTCCTCCCTGGGACGGACTCTCATAGCTCCTGGAGCCTAGTTCAGGTGACCATCAAGATGGAGACATAACAGACCCCCCCCCCAGCATCTGGGACAGTGACCCAGGAAAGAGGCAGGTCTGGGACAGGGCTCAGAAGCCAGGAGCAGTGGGACAAAGGCCCGAGACTGAGCACAGAAGGGGGACGACAGCTCTGTCGTGCCTGCGTCTCCCCCTTCCCTCCCCCCAGGCCACACTGTGCCCACCAGGTGGGAAATCCCAGCCTCTCAGGGCACTGTGTAAGACCCTGCTTCAGCTCCCCTCCGCCCAGCAGCTGGCAAAGCCGAGGGGTTCAAGGACAAAGGGCGGTTCCTGGGACGCTCTGTAGAGGACCCAGTTTCACCACTGAAGGGGTCAGTGGCAGCACATCTACAGGCCCTGCCACGGACGCTCCCACTTACAGGTGCCACTGAGTCCCTCCCAGTCCAAGAGTCTCTCCCACTCCCTGAGTCCCCCCACTCCCCAATTCTCGAGTCTCTCCCACTCCCTGAGTCCCCCCACTCCCCAATTCTCGAGTCTCTCCCACTCCCTGAGTCCCCCCACTCCCCAATTCTCTCCCACTCCCTGAGTCCCCCCACTCTCCGAGTCCCCCTCCAGCCCCCACCAGAGCTCAGGCCTCTGCGGCTCTGTGTGCACCAGCACCAGTGAGGCCCCCCGCCGCCCCCTGCCTCTGCTCGGCCCGGCTGTCTGGAAACCCACCTCGAAGGCAAACGTTTTGAAATCTCCAGCTCACATTGTGATGAGTCAGGCGTTAGCAGTTGGGTACCGAACCTACACAGAATCGAGCTTTACAAATCAGCACCATTCTTTAAATCTAGTCCAGTGAAATGTAAAAATTGTCCACCACACAATGTTTTACTGAAGCAGTCAGTGAGAAAAGCGTTTACTTCTAAGATACATTTCGCCTGTCTACCTCTTTGCTGATGATACCTTAGACATTGTAAACGATGAGGGCTGTGAAATGCCACGCAGAAAGGCCACCTGTTCCCAGTCCCGCATCATTGACTTCAATGGGGAGGAAAACACATCGAAGGTTTCGTGAACCTGCAAACCGTGCAATTTTGTGTTTGGGATGTAATGATTTCCAATAACTCAAATAGTGCAAGTTAGTTAGCTGAGTTCGTGTGACCTAGCACACAGGTGACGAAGTGGCATAAGTGTGGGCCTCCTACGCGGTGAGCACAGCGTTCACGTGTGCCTAGAAAGTTCACGGGGGTGGGGGGGACACAGAAAACCAGAGGTGCTGACCGGTTTGACGCCTAAATGGCAGTGGTCTTTTAGGGTGGAAAAGGAAGAATCGATTCCTGTGCACTTCTTGGTCACGCCATGCCAGCAGTGCGAATGGCACTCAATACTCTGTCACTGCTCTTCATAAAAACAGCAGAACCACATTCATGACACATTGTCTTAAGAGTTTAAAAGCAAAAATGTAGAGTCTTATGTAGCCATGATTTTATTCTCTATTCTAAATACCACCGGATTCTCGAGTCGTTTCCAACTCTGCCGCACGAAAGGTCATTTTAAACGATCTTCTGTCTTGTGAGTTGTCCCAAGAACGAGGATGTATATGTGGTGACGGAAAGAAATGTCACTATGGGAGGTGAACACACAGTGTAAATATACACATGCCTATAGTTAGTTAAGGATTTCGTTAACCAATGTCACCATAAAAAAAGAACGAGAACATGATCACAAACACCCAGTTTCTAGAATGAGAAGGGAAGGGTAAGACCATCGAATCGTTACAACTTCATTTCATAAGCTCAAAAGGTGATTTTCACCACTAAAGAGAAAGAAAAGAAACCCTCGCCCACCAATGACGGGACACGGGCCAGGGACTCAGTGTGTTCACGCGGATTTATTCGTCGTTCATGCACACCAGAAGCACTTTACAAACCTTCATGTGTCCTCCACGTACAGGGGTAAATAGCCGAGACCGCCTTCTAGGCTTTTCCAGGGCTGCATCTGGAGTGCTCAGGGCCATGTTTTCAAAGGGAGCCGGGCCTGTTCAGAGCCCAGAGGAAGCAGGCTTCGGAGGTGCCTGTATGCGCGTAGCCGGAGCAACCCCAGGTCCCGCCCTAAGGTCGTCTGGGGCAGGGCGGCTGCTCAGCTGGGTGACCCGCTGACCAGCAGGCAGGGCTGAAAGGACAGCTTTTACAGGCAGCTACACTGTCCACCTGCTGTAATACTTTGACCTTTAAGGTATGTGCAATGTTTAAGGACTTTAAAAACAATGACAGCAAAAGTCACCAGGGGCAATGGCCAAGGTTGCTTTGGACAATGTACAGGACCGCATGCGCCCCACTGACTAGGACAGCCCTCTCCTAAAGCGTTTCGCCTCAAGATGCAAAACATTTCAAGTCTTTTTTCAAACTTCACGGATCTTCACTATGAGTTTTCAAAGCTTCGTACAGTTTGAAGATGACACTATGTGAAGATTTTATGTGGCATAAAACACATTTGTATTTTAAAAACTGACTGTGATCCTTCAAAACCCAGAGTAAAAACGCCGAGGAAACACTCAGCCTCACATCGACACCGAACGGTGGTGCCCTCTCCCAGGAGCGGCCGGCAAGCGTCCCCTTCCGTCCCCTTCCCTCCAGTCCGGTGCTTGCCCTTCCTGCCCCCCTGGGGGAGCCCACTTCTCAGCCGCTGATCCTGTCCCCAGACCCAGCCGCTCACACCTGGTTCTGAACGAGCCCGTGGCTGGGAGCTGGGCAGCCGGGAACACCAGGCTAGGCGTGCCCACGCCCACGGGCTCGGGCGCTCTGAGGACAGACAGTGGAGGAAGTCGGGCAGGGTGCATTCCTAACGTGCGTCGCGACATCGTCCCTCATACCCAGTAAGCAAGACGATCTCGGTTTTATGAGGTGAAATTTCAGGTAAGCTGTAAAATCACTGCCAATGTGGACACAAGAGGCAGAGGCCCACAGCAGGCAGGCGTGGGCCGGCAGCGTGGTCCACCCCTCGCTTTGTGTTCTAAAAACATCTCACAATAAAAAACAAGTGACTCAGGAGACAGTTCACCCTCGTGAACGGTGTGCTGGGGACCCCCCAAGGTGCAGACGGTGGGGCGACCGGCAGCGGAGATGGCCCCGTCCAGCCCCGGCGTGTCCAAAGCATCATGGGCCCTGGAACGCAGTGGGTTTAACTTTTCAGAAACGACCCATGGCCTAGCCTCGCCATGCAGGGACTGGGTGTCCATGTCACTCGGCGTCCGTGTCACTCTCCATTGGCCTTAGGACCTCTCAGAGAACCATCAGGAGGGAAACGGGCCTCGTGCCGTGGGCTGTGACGCGACCTCACTGCTACGGAACCTGAGACGTGACCCGGGACAGGACGAAACAGGCCTGGACGAGTGGAAAGATGTTGGGTGTCGCGCATTGGCAGCCACTTAAAGGCATCTGGTGACGACATCTTACAGCGGGAGGGCGCTTCGCAACCAACCCTTAGAACACCGGAGACCTAGGGCATCGTCTTCACAAATAACCAAATGTCTATGGCTTCGACTTACTGCCGAGGAGCGCGACTAGCATTCACCAAAACGGCACGATCGCTTGGAACTTCCCTGGTTCCGTAAGCCGACGCCGACCTCTTTGACGTCCCCGTCGCGTCCTGCCGTCGTTCCTGCAGCGACTTCTCAGGAGGCCGCGGCCCCCCTAGGCGCGCGCCGAGTAGCACCTCATGTACTCGGTCACCCAGGGGCTCTCCGCGGAGGGCGGCCTGGGCCCCCGGGCCCGCTCCGCGTCCGCCGAGTGCGCACGCTGCCTCTGGGCTGCCAGCCGCCGCTTCTCCACCTGCCTCCTGTTCTTCGCACGCAGCGCTGACTCATGAATCTAGGGCGGGGTCAAAGACAAAGGCACAAAGCCTTGCATGGCTTCTGAGCTGACTTTCAAGAACATTTGCAGTGAAGCCACCCCGGGTCACCAGGAGCCCGGCGGATCGGGCCCAAGCTCACTGCTGTCGGTTCTGCGGAGAGAGCCATGCCTGGGTCTGTGCTGACCCACCGTCTGTGACGCAGACAGCGAGCGACAGAGCGCCCGCCGCGCTGGCCGCCACCGCCGATGGTGAGCGTCTAATCCACATGAGCCTCCGGAAACTGGCTCGGGGTGACGGGACCTGCTTAGCATCAAGCATGGCTAAGAGTTCCACTAAGGGGCATCAAATGCTTAACAGCAAAACACTAAAAAATTCCCAAGGGATTCTGCCACCTGAGACATTTTAGAGGACAGATGAGCCTGTGAAACTCAATCCTGTGGGACAGCCTGAGGCCCTTGGTTAAAGCACAGCTCTGCTGCCTCAAATATCACTCTAAATAACACCATCTGCTCAGTAAAAATGCGATGAGTGTATAATCAGAATCCACAGCCTGCACTTTCTACCTCTCAGGCTGACGTAATAGTATCAACGCAAACACACGTGCCTGCTCTGTGTCTCTACATGTGAGGACCCCGCGTGGCACGTTCTCAGGATGGGGAACAGGGATGACCTGGGTCTGAGGCTCACCCCTGGGAGTAAGAGGCTGAGGCTGGTCTGAGCGGAATCAGTCATTCAGACTCACTCCAGGAGCAAAGAGGCATGCAGGGCAGACGTTCAGAGAGACAGGGAAGGCAATCGGGCAGACAAACCAGGAACAGGAATCAAGGAAACGCCAGCTATCAAAGCAGGGGCGCTAGAAACTCTCAAGGCACCAGCGGCAAACCCAGACAGGCTGCCGCCAGCCTCAGGGACCTTGGGACGCGAGGACCCCAACTCCAGCCACTTGCTCACCCAGCTCAGTGCTGTGAACCCAACCAGGGACCTGGCCACCCTGTGGCCCACTTCTGGCCTTCTCCTGCTGGCTGATCCGATGCCCACTCCTGGTTTCCCTCGGCCCCTGTACCAGCCCTCAAGACCTCCCAGGGATCACAGGGTGTGCCCCGGTGACAGGGACGCAGCCCGAGCCCACCCTCCTGGGGGCAGGGAGTGGGCTGCACATGGACTCACCTCGTGCACCGGGGCGGACGCACAGACGTTGTGAGTCTTTTGGCTCCCTGTGTCCGTCTGTCTTTCTCCCCAGCCATACAGAGCGAACGGATGCTTCTTCTGCCTAATTTTACTGGATGATCTTTGCGGGCTCCTGACGGCCCTCCGGGCTCCTCCAGCAGACGAGGTGCTTGGCCGGGGTCCAGCCTCACAGCCGCCGGGTAAATCGTCGGTCTCTTTCGTCCCAACCTGCTGCTGCTCAGGGTTTTCTTTTCCATCTTTCACTGGCAATGCTTTAAAAAAAAAAAGAGAGAGAGAGAGAGACAAAACAAGATCAAAGTGCTTTAAAATCAGGCTTGCATAGAGTGACTTTAAGTATTTGGGCTGAAAAATATACAATGCCTAATTAAATCGGTAACACTTTCACTTAGGTTTAATTCACAAGTTTCACTGAAAGCAGAAATGAGGAAACAAGTTAGTATAATAATTTTGAAACAGTGTATACTATCTTTAAATCAACAACCAACACAGCAAGACTGAATAAGCACATTCAAAAGCAACTACTGTCACTCACATTCTAAGATTAAGCATCTCAAGTACACATCAAAGGCAAGCATGGTGGCCGCTGGCTTTGTCCACTGTACCCAGCAGTCCAGTAGTCCTGACGCCCAGCCTCAGGGGAGACCTGGATTTGTGCTCATCAGCAGGTACAGGAGGTTGGTTTCTAAGTTACCCAAATGCCCGGATGGATGCCACCCCTTCTTGATGTCCCACAATTATGGGACATGCTACTCACAGAGCTAGCTGGTGACTTGAACTTGAAAAGTCCCCAGCCACGGCAGGGTGTGCTCACTGGGCTCGGTGCACACTCGTGCACTCCAGTTTGAAGAGCTAGATGGGAGCCCCTGCTCCGAGGGCCTCCCCTCCACCTGTGACAGAAGCGGCTCCAGGACTCAGGCCCCGTCCCCACCCCCACTGCCCCCCCCCCCGTTGTGTCTTTAGAGCTGGGAACCCCAGCAGGAGTAGGGCTGCCCCGCCGAGTGAACACTGGGTACCAAGGACGCCCTTCAACACACCAGTATTCTCCTAATTACCTTGTGCGATTGTGCCATCCATTATTTCTTATAAACTCTTTATTTTTTGTAAAAGTTATATTGTTACGTTTATGCCCCTTGGGAGCCGTTTTCATTGCAGCATAAACGCACATTCAGAGCGCTCCTCAGCACTCAGGCCCCGCTGGGTCTTAGGGACCTCCCATCAGATAGATGCTGGGGGACCGAGCTCCAGGCGCCGCTTCGGGACTGCCTCGTCGCACCCCGCGCCTACGCGGGGCCCTCATTACTTGGGCTGGCGCGTGTGCGCACGCGCGGACCGGCTGTGGCTCGGCTCCGCCACTTACCACTAAACACGGGGCGCGCGGCCAGGCCTCTGCGAGCAGCCCGCCCAGCGGCTCCGGGGCAGGGGTCCGGCCGGCGCGTGAACAGCAGCCACGGCGCGCGCCCCGCGAGGCCAAGGGCGGCCCATGGGGGTCTGGAGCGACGCAGAAGCGACCCTCTGACAGGTCCGCGCAGGGTGGGGGTGGGGGTGACGCTCCTGGAACAACGCGGCGGGCAAAAAGCTGGGCCTAGTCAGGGGCTCAGGAGAAGGTGGGGAGCGAGCAGGCGGAGCAGGCTCAGGTGTGGGGCGGGTGTGGCGTGCCGCCCAGCGGAAACACAGTCGCGGGCGCGGAGTCCGACCCGGGACACTCCTCCTCACTGCGCGGGCAGAGGACGCCGCCCAAGGCCCACGACAGACCAGGTAGAAGAACGGGCAACGAACCAGGGCAGGTGCTGCGGAAAGAGCTTCAGCGAAGGAGAGAACCCACCATGAACGGCGCCAGGTCCTGCGGGGAGGCGGGCAGGGCAAGCACGGGGGCGCGGCGCGGGCAGCCGGGCTGGCGCGTGGGGGACCGAGCCCCGCTGGGGGTCAGAGTGAACGGAATGGAGAGTCCCAGCTCTGGTACCCGTGGGCCACCAAGCCAGCCGTCCCATCATGGATGACTAGAGAGAGTGACAAAAACTGATAGTGTCCACAGGCGCCCAACACAAGAAACTAAAATCTCTCTGGAGACTATAGGCTTCAAATTATTCCTAAAAAAACTTTTCAAACGCAATTGTGAGTGTGCTGTGAGGTGACCAGGTACACAGGAGAGAAGATAATGGGAAGGGCCAGCGGGGGCAGCAGACCTGCGATGCTGGAATTGTCACCTACAGATTACACAACTGGCCCTCCGTGCTTCAAGAAAAAAGACAAGCGCAAAATCCCCTGCGGCAGCAGGAAATGAGACGGGAGGACAGAGCTGCCCACCACAGCGTTGCCCTTTACACCCTCCCGAAGCAGCGCCTGGTTCAAGACAAGGTGTGTGTGTGTGTCTGTTTCAAAACCTGCTCAAAAGGGCGAAGTTTAAAGACATTTTCAGACCAACCCAGTGTCACCATCATCATGTTCACGCCTCTCTCAGTAACTGGTAGACATTCAAACAAAAATAAATTCAGTCTTCGTTTGGGACTGTGCTGTGCACTACAAAAGCCACTAACCGCATGTGGCCATCAAATATAAGTTTAAATCAAATAAAAGCAAAAATTCAGTTCCTTGGTTACACTAGTCAGAGTTGAGCCGTCAGTAAGCACAAGTGGCTGGTGGCTCCTGTGTGGGGACGGTGTGAACAGGGAACGTGTCCACTGGCACAGAAAGTTTCACTAAATGGTCTTAACGCATTCGAACTGCGGAATTAACACACCCGGCCTAAGAGATAGATGTTTAAGTATACACACAGGACACTGCATCTGACAACTGCAGAGGACACAATGTCATCGAGCATACAGGGACCATTTACAAGAACTTACATATCCGAAACCATAAAGCAATCTTAATATTTACAAAACTGAAGTCACGTAGAATGTATTCTCTAACTGCAGTGTAATCAAGATAGAGACAGCAACAAACTAACTGAAAAATCTCCAGTTCTGAAATTTAAAAACATTTCTAAATAATGCACGGGTCAAAAACAAACCACGCACACATGACAATGTGAATGTACTCAACCCCACAGAGAGCTGTACACTTAAAAACGATTGAAATAGTAAAACTGTGTTGTGCATCTTTTACCAAAATTTTTTTTAAATAAGAAAAGAGTAGTGGTGATGGAGGGCTCGCCAGTCTTAATCCCGATCTTATTCGAAATGTTTCTAAAGTTTCCTAAACACAACATTTATAGGAGCTTTTTGGTATTTAGTTTGTTTCTTAAGGATGAATGTTTTCTAATTTGTGTATTTATACATAAATGTCAAGTTTAGTAAATTTTTTTGTATTTTAAAAATCAATGAAAATTAGAAAATGTGCTTATGTGAATAAAGATGTTATATAACACAACTTGTATGGCATGGCTAAAGCGGTAATCAGAAGGAAATTTATAGCCTTAAAATCAATGTATCAAAAAAGAAACGCAGGGGAAAAGTCAATAATAAGCATCCATCTTAAAAACTAGAAAATTAACTCAACAAAAATTAGAGTAAGGGAAAAAAGATCACGAATTAACGACAGCACATAACACAGAACGGAGAGCAAACGTGAGCCGGGCCGACTCCGTCAGAGGGGCCGTGGCTGAGTCTGCGGGTGCTGGGCGGAGCTGCTGCGGCCGGGACCCCGGATGTCCCCCAG
This sequence comes from Eonycteris spelaea, assembly GCA_003508835.1. Lineage (NCBI taxonomy): Eukaryota > Metazoa > Chordata > Mammalia > Chiroptera > Pteropodidae > Eonycteris > Eonycteris spelaea. Next base: position 160,884 of record PUFA01000421.1, read on the forward strand.
TCCCAGGGGCAGCAGGAGTCGGCGCCCACGCCACCACACGCCACACACAAAGAAAGCCCAGTGCCCAGAAAGAGTCCACGGACCTCTGGCGAGACCCAGCAGCGGGAAAGGAAAATAAAAAGCACACGGAGGATGCAGGCTGAATGTGCGGACCACACGCCCCTTCTTCCCGCAGCCCCACTAAGTGACGGGAAACAGTATAAGGCCACTGGACAAGGAGCAAGAGAGGTGATGACATCAGACAAGTGTCGTCAGATTGTGGAAGATGGGAAGTGGCCCCGCAGAGCCGCATGGGATGACTCCTACCTCCCTGCCAGAGGGGGGCCCACAGGACAAGGACGAACCCCAGAAAGAGCCGGAAACGGGGGCTCCAGACTCCCCGGAAGGCCAGTGCAGCGGGTTGCCTTTGCCGAAGCCCCAGCGTCACGGGTGCCACAGCCCGTGGGCTCCCATGATACTGTGACAGCGAGCTGGCTGGTAGGGAGCTGGGTGGCCACCTCTTCCTCTTGAGCTCAGCACGCTTTGCAAGCGCAGAGTAGGGTGCGGCAGGCGTGAAGCCTCCCTGCGCTAAGTCAGGAGGGGCCACCCTGCAGTACACAACTCTCCCTGGGACACCCAGCCTCAGGGGCTGGCCAGCCTGTCACTGGAAAGGCCAGGCACCTGAAGGTGTCCCAAGCATCCTAGCGTCCAGAGCCTCCAGCTGAGGCCATGGACAGCATGGAGCAGAGACGAGGCACACCCCTGTGCCCAGCCACACTCTGCCCCAGAAGCCATGAGCAATAAGACTTGAGCGCTGGAGTTGCAAGCCCCCGTGGTCAGGGTGATTCTGTTTCGCAGTGCCCTCTGGTCCATGTGGCAGGTGATCGTCCCTCCCGTCCCGGGAGCATGAGGGTTACTCTGGAGAAGGGGTGCAGGGGGTGACAGCTTCCTGGAAACAGGTTACAAGGCAAGGAGCACATCCCTCCCGCCCTCGCTGATGCTGCTCCCAGCCCGGGGACAGCCAGGCGAGTGCCATCCCAGGCAGGAGACCGGAGGAGCGCTGTCAGAGGAGCTGACCGGAAGACGGCACGCGCTCCCGCGTGGAGCCCAGGGGACAGTGGTCCTCACCCGGTCACAGTCAACAGCGCTCCATGGACAGCGCCCCCCAAAGCTCTCCAAGCCTCACGCTTAAGTAGGAGCAGACGGGCTGAAAGCAAGCGCCTCTAGTAAGAGAGACAAATATACAGCAAAAAACTAGGCCAGGAACACGGGAGAGCTCTCGAGGATATTTATAGCTTTTTTGGGGGGAGGGGAAGGAACCAAGAAGAACAGGATGCTATTTTATTTAAAACGCTGGCACCAAAAAAAAGCAATTTCTTCAAAAGCACGCCTACCCCCAGCCCACAGGGGACTTCCCAGTTTGTCAGTACCATCTCTTAAGGGAGAATCGATAGACATTTGAGAAAATTTTCTAATATGAAATACAGGATTAGAAGCAAAAAGAAACAAAAGCAGGGAGAAGGAGGGGGGACAGGCTGTGCTGAAGAAACACGCAAGGAGAATAAAATGAACAAAAATTTCTAGCATTATCTTCGGCAAGATAGGATGCCATCTGCATGAATCAGGAAGAAAATTCTATTTTTTTTTTAAGAAAAAAGAGGAAGGGAAGGATGGGGGAGGGGAGGAAGGAAGAAGATCAGAAAACAATTCAAGAGCTCTTAAATTAAACAATAACTAGCCTGCAAACGAAAAATGTCATAGAAGAGTTGGAGGATAAGGTTGAGAATATTGCCCAGAAAAACAGAAGGAAAACACAGATGGGAAGTGGGAGTGGGGATTAGAGAATAAATTCACGAAATCTAACATCCAACTAAGGAGTTCAGAAAGAAAGGAACAGGGGAAAAAAGAGAAAAAATCAAGAAAACTTCCCAGAATTACAAAACGTTAGTTTGACCACAAGGACCCACCGAGCACAGTGGAGGAAAACAGACCCAGAGCCGGGAGAAATTTCAGAGCTCTAAGGCCAAAGAGAAGACCCCAGTTTCCCAAGGGGGAACATGCTATCTGCAAAGCATGAAGATCAGATGCTGGCTGGTGACAGCAACCCCAGAGGCTACAGCACAGTCCAGCACCGCCTCCAGGTCCCCAGAGACAACCACGTCGAACCCAGCCAGCCACCAACAGAGCCGGAGCGCAGAGTCAGCCATCTTCCCACAGGCCAGTTCTCAGACGCGGAAGCTTTCACACAGCCTTTCTCAGGAAGCTACTGGAAGGTGCATGCCACCAGGAGGCGGCAAACCAAGAAAGAAGATGCTGTGAAAGCCACCGCACAGAGCCTCCCACCCAAGGGAGAAGCAGGGAGCCCCTGGGGAGGTGGCCTGGGGGCCTCTCAAGATGCAGCTGGACGGCAACCACCAGAACACATGCAAGTAGGTCAGAGGCCCTGGGAGGGCATCCTAAGGCGCGCGTGACGGTGAACCACGGTGCTGGTTGTGTTGTGAAGAAAGAAGAGGAGCCGTGGCAAACAGCGCAGGGCAGCTTTGAGCAGCGCGGGCACGGGCACAGCACCCTGGGCACTGACGGATGCCGGAGCACTGCATGACGGCCGTGTGGCGGGGTGTGGGGGTGCGCCCTGTGTCCGGGCTGGCACGGCGGGAAAAGGACGCTGACAGATAACATTAAAGTCAAGAAATGTCAATAAAAGCTAGGTTACTTGGAAAAATAGATATAAGCACCAGAGGGAAACCCAGAGAAGCTGGAAGTGGCCACCTAAGCAACAGGCGATGGTGTGTGTGTGGCCAGGAGCTGCTCTACTTTGTACAGAGCCGCGCACACGTGTGTGTGTGTGTGTGTGTGTGTGTGTGTGTGTGGCCAGGAGCTGCTCTACTTTGTACAGAGCCGCGCACACGTGTGTGTGTGTGTGTGTGTGTGCGCGTGTGTGGCGGCTTCAGCAACAACAAGAACTACACGTTTCTGTTCTGCACACACTCAGGAGTGGCACGGTTCAGCACATGTAACCGCCCACTTAGAAACAAGGTTGCTCCAGCCCCCAGACAGGCATGGACCGGCTGCCACCCAGAGAGATGAGAGTGGGGGATGGCGGGGGGCGCCTGGCCTCCCCGGATGCCTAAACTGGAGATGCCAGCAGACAAGGCTTCACTGACCTTAGCCACGGGTCGGGGCGGTGTCCCGAAGAACACCAATCACGAACTCAGGCAAACGCAGGCCCCGCCAACACTACGGTGTGGTCCGGAAACTACTAGGACATACAGACACGCGCACACGTGTGCACACAGACATGCGCGCACGTGGACACACAGATCCGCCCTTGCAAACACCGAAAGGGGAGAGTGGGCGAGGAGGCCCATCCAGTCTGACAGCGTGCGGCTCCCGACTCCACGGCAGGTCAGCGCCGGCAGGGTAAAGGGGACGGGGTGCCCCCTACCCGCCACGGCTGACATCCCCTTCCCAGCAGGGACCACCTGAGCAAGACAGCCAGGACTCGGTGGCAACTCACGCACACCACGAGGACGAGGACGGAGAGGCAGCACTGCCACACGCACGCCCGTCGAACAGTGTGACAAGGGCCACGTGGCCTGGCTCGGGCTGAATGTCCTCCCTCCTCGCCGCTCAGAGTCTGGTCATTTACCCTGAGCTTCCATGGTCTTCATCTACAAACCAAACAAACACCATGGTCCCGCCTCTTAGAACTGTCTCCACCAAACACATATTCTAAGATCAGTCACTGGGTGTGTGTAATAAGCTCTCAATAAATGTCAGTCATTTTTCTCAGAGCCTCTTTAAAATTGAGTGACTCCCACCCATGTTGTCTGGCCTGGGTGGCAGGAAGGAGACACTGGTTACCCCGTATCCGAGGTGGCCCTTAGCACCAGCAGCCATGCTTGCCCTGGCATGCTGGGGACCCCACTCTGCGACCCTGTGGGCAGGAGCCAAGGCATGGGGCCAGGCCACCCGGGGGCGGCACAGCACCCAGGGCTCACTGGGACGCCCTTCCCACCCCCCGACCCCCCCCCATTCCTTCCCTCCCGCCCGGTGTTAAACCGTCTGCGTAAACAAAAGCAGAACACTCATCAGCACGGCGGGGCCTGGGGTTCACGGAAAAACAAGGGCCCATTCACAAAAGCTTCTCCCGGTGGCCCCTGGCCCCGGGTCAGCCCCGAGCCGGAGAAAGCGGCCCTGCGCACAGAGAGGGAAAATGGTAGCAAGGCCACCTCAGTCCCCGCTTGGAGACCCGGGCCGCGCCCACGCGCCTCGGCTGTGTTCACAGCTGACCCCAGAGCCGCCAGATTACGGAAATAAAGGGGAGGCGGCGGTGGGCCAACCTGTCCTTGTCTAGACTCGCCCGCAGGGAAAGAGAAAAAGGCGAGAGGAGGATAGAGCGGGGCCAGGTGCGCAGCGCAGACCCCAGCCTCCGAGCAGCCCCTGCGGCCCGGTACCTGGCTCAGACGTGTCCTCCGCGGCCCCGGCCTCCGCGGCCTGCTCCTCCGCGGGCCCGCGCGCCCGCAGTGCCGGCTCCTCCCGCGCCGCGGGGCCCGCGGGCGGCGGCGGCGACTCCGGGGCGCACTGGGGCGCGGGGCTCCCGGCGCCCGACGACGCCGACGACGCCGAGTCGTCCGAGGAGCCGGCCGGGCCCCAGTCGTCCCAGAGCCAGGGCGCGTGCGCCTGCTCGAGCAGCCGGCGGCCCAGGCGGTAGTGCAGCAGCTCGCGGTAGCACGGCGCGTACTCGTCCCAGCGCGGCTCCCGGTAGCGCTTCATGTACTCGCTCTTCACCCCGCTGCCCGGGGACATGGTTTCGCCCGCCGGCCCGAATGCCCGCTGTTCCGCGCCACCGCCGCCTGCGGGACCGGACACGACACAGAGACCCACCCCGCCCCTCCGACCGCCCGGCCCGCCGCGACGTTTAAACCCGGAGCCCCGCCCGGACGGGCAGGCGGGACTGGGGCTGGGGGGGGGCGAGAGCGGGAGGGCGGGGCGAGGACGGGGCGGGGGCGGGCGAGGACGGGAGGGCGGGGCGAGAGCGGGAGGGGCGGAGCGAGAGCGGGAGGGGCGGAGCGAGAGCGGGAGGGGCGGTGCGAGTGAGCGGGTGGCCGGCCGGGGGAAGGGCGGGGCCATGGGGTCCCTGCAGCCAGCCGCCTCACCTTGCAACCGGGTCCTGAGAGCCCGGGCGAGGTTCCCCGGTAGCAGCCCGCGCTGCGGGGCTCGGGGTCCCCTCGGAAGGCCGCTCCGGAGCTAGGACGCCAGAGGCTGCGGGCCCAGTGGGAGGGCGGCCGCGATGGGCGGGAGGAGCGAGGCTGCGGAGGGGCGGGGGCGGGGGCGCGGGTACGCGGCGGCCTCCGGGTCCTCCGAGCGCCCTTCCGGGCCGGGCGGCCCGCGGCTTACCTCCTTCCTGCTGCGCCGGCCCGTCCTCCGTGCGTGTGGCGCAGCAGCAGGAGCGGCCCGCGGTTCCCCGCGCTTTCCTCCTGAGCAAGATGTCGCCGACGGCGCGGCGGCCTGCGTTCCTGCGCCAGCCGCTCGTGAAGGCGCCGCCTCAGTCCCAGGAGCAGACACCGCCCCCGCGCGCTCCCGGCGCCGGCTCCGTGGGGCGGCTGCTTCGGTGCAGAGCGCGGGGACGCAGGCGGTGGGCCAACTCCGGGGATCAGGCGCGGGTCCCCGGTCCCCACTGCAGGAAGTGTCGCTCAGCGTCTGCAGTTGCTCCCCGGTCCTGTGAACCATGCAACGCCCCCAGCCAGCAACTGTTCCTTCTTGACTCACCTGCGCTGGTCGTGTTCTCTAAACACCATCCCAAGAGCACGCAGTGACTGTTGATTCCATCCTCTCTGTGTTGACGGCACCTGTCACTCTGGTCCTTCCTTGTCTACACCTCCAAACATTTTTAACTGTTTACTAAAACCACTGCGGTGCCCTCTCTGAGACCCATCGACACGTGAAACCTTGACTCAGCTGCGGTTGCGGAAAGATACAAAGTTGCCTCCGCTGTTACAATTTCTGAAGCGGCCCCTACAGATACTCCTGGTTTTTAAAAGGAGCCTTGATACATTAGTTGCAAAGAGATTGGAAAGAAAAAGTTTTGGAAAACCAAAACATGCTTAGCCCTTGAAAAGGAGGCCCAGGCCATCATTGGGTCGCCGGATCCAACTTCCATGCTGGGGTTCTGCCGCATCACCATTTTCAATTGTCTCCTCGTTCTGTCCCCGCCCCAACGTAAGAACCTGATCCAGTGGTAGACACGGCCCAGTGGGACGAGTCACACTGTTCTGAGAACTGGTCGTCGTCCAGAAGTCATTATCCCTGGACTGTTACCAGCAGCTCACTGGAGAGACGCTCAGTGACCCCCACCCTGGTGACATCCCCACGATGGGCCTGACTTCTCCCTTCCCCAAGCTTACTTTCTGTTCCTTGAGGTCCCTCCACCCCATCCTCAGGACCGTTCTCATGCATTTCCCTTTTGTTTAAGCTGGCCAGGGTTGGTTCCTGATGATTGCACTGGGAAGAACCTTAATAAGTACCTGAATAACATGGAGTTATGAATGTGAAAAATGCAGAATGCAATGTTCCCGTTTCCACTGTATAATTAATCTCTCCAAAACTCAGTGGTTTAAAACAACTAAAACATTGTTTCTCGCGATTCTGTGAGTTAGTGGGGCAGCTCACCTGCCGGCGTAGACTCGTATCGTTGCGTGCAGCTTGCAGGAGACCTGGGCTGGAAGCCACATTGCCTGGTCACACGCCCGGCAGTAGGGCTGGCTATGGGCTGGGCTGTCTTGGTTTCCCTGTGGCCTCATCCTCCAGGAAGCTAACCTAGACTGCACGTGGCCCTCTTCTGAGAGAGTAATGACAAGCTGGACGGCCTCCAAGAGTCATAGACATCTCGTCTGAGGCATTCTAACACTCAGGTAAGTCACAGGCTAGACCACACTGAGAAATAAACCACCTCTGCCCAGGAGGCGTGACCTCAAACGTCACACAGGGCACACGTGCTGCATGGGGGATGCCTGGCCATGTTTTACAGTCACACAGAGCTGCACACACAAAATAAGCATGAAAGGTTTGATACCGGTTTTTGCATATCTAAAAAATAGGACCAGGGATAATTTATTTGTTTACTTTTCCCTGTTTGTCACAATTAAGTATGTGACTTTCACTCTAATTGTTCAAGTGTTGTTATTAGTCAGGGCTCATCCACTTGGAAGTGACACAGACCCAATTCAAGAGACTGAAACAGCAAGAACCCTCACAGGCCGCGGCAGAGCTAGTCCCATGGATCCAGCTAGTGTCATTAGGACTCGTTTCCTCTTTGCATCACTGAGCTCTGCTGTCCTCTGGGGGCTGGCCTCGTCTCCTAGCACTGATGGCCCTCCGGACAGCTGGACAGATGCCAGTCACAGCCCCAAGCCTGTGCTGTCTTCGTTGACAGCCCCCAGCCAAAAAAAAAAAAAAAAAGTCTTGGTATTCCAATCATAGAGAAAGATGCTTCAGTCACATAATTAGCTGTTGTCCACAGTAGCAGGTTATGTGACTGCTCAAGCCTTGGTCACGCCCACCCCTGCAATGGTGACAGCCCAGGAGAAGCCCATGCAACAGGAAAGGGGCGACGTCCCAGAAGAAGGGGCAGGTAAAACAGCGCGTGCCCATCTCCGCACACGCGTGCGCAGTAAGAACAGGGGGGCACCTGTGAGGCATGGAGTTGACCCGAGGGATGGAGTTGCCCCTGAGACCGTGCATACAGGCACAGGTGCACTGTGTGCCCGGGGCGTAAAGGATTCTCCTCCCCGGGGAATCCTCTGCTCATACACCCTGAAGGATGGCCCAGGGGAGTGACGATGTCCCATGATTCTGCAGGTGGAATCGGGACCAATGAGCAGAGGTTACAAGATACAACTGTGGCAAATGTCATCTACCCGAACTACTTTCTAAGCAAGGTGGAAATTTCAGGAATGGCCTAAGGGGCTCACAGAAGAAATGGGCAGGGTGGAGAATGGGCAGGCCCCAAAGGATCCCCAGAGGCCAGGCAGCACGGCCCTGGCCCTGGACTTTGGTAGGGGGTCCCTGGGAGAGCCTCTCTGTGAGGGAGACTGGGGAACCCACAGGAAGGTGGTGGGACGCTGGGCTGCTGCAAGCTCACAGAGAAGTCGGAGGCGTTTGCTGCACCAGTGCAGGGTCCACGCAGGGAGACCCAGCTCCGGTGTCCGGCAGTGGGGGAGCAGGGTGCCCGTAGGTCGGCCTCCACCCTTGGGTCACAGCTGAACTACCTTCCTCCCTGAGCCCCTGGCACTGTTACTCCTGGGTGCCATCCGACCCATGCCAACGGCCTCATTCTTCTGAGCCGAGGGAGGCCGTCTCCCAAGGGTGTCCTGGACTCCACCTTTCCTTCCGACAGGAAGTTCTTTCCATGCCACATGTTCTGTGCCCACGTCTCCTGGTTCCTCCCACACGCTGCTCCCTCCACTGGCCACCACCACACACTGTGCCAGCATCTCTCTCTCCCTCCAAACACAAACGGGCTCAAGAGTCCCCGGGAATCCACCGTCTGCTGCATCCTTGTTCTAAGTCCAGCTCCCAATGTAGAAGCTGAAAAGCTGTGCTCCATGTTTTTCCCAGCCTCCCTTGCAACTAGAGGGCAGTTGTGAAGCCTGAGCTCTGCTAACCAGACCTCCAAGCCCAGCCGTGGAGTCAGGGGCTGCGGAGGACCAGGAGGGTCTCTGCAGCTCACACGCCAGCTTCAGGACTGAGCCCCTGAGTGGCGCTGGCCGCCATGCTTGGTGCCCGAGGAAGTGCTGCATGAGAGCCGCCGTCAGGGACACAAGCCGCAGTGTCTAGGACCCCTGGGGGGCGGGGTGATCATCTCTGTCAGTCTCTTCCTCTCTTAGCTGCGAACCTGTTGTTCCAGGCCTTCCAGAGATTTTGGAAGCCGCCCAAGCAACTTTTAAATATGTGTCTTTTCTCCTAAAACTAGCTGTTGGTTTTGCTGACAAGCAAGTTAAGCATTTTCAGACACGGGACTGAGCGGCTCCGCCCTCCTGTCCTGTCAAGTGGCCTTTATTTCCCCCAGGGGTGACAATACTTTTAATTCCCATGGGCAAGGTAGACCCAGGCACTGGGACCAGGCTCATGTCTGTCTCCCAGGCCTGGCCTGGGTGGCACAGAGCTGGGGGTGCAGCCTGGCCCCCAGGAGTGAGCTTCAAGGGCAGAGCTCCGAACGGGTGGCTGGAGGCAGCAGGCTGCAGGGGCCTCAGCAGCCGTCATCGGCTCGAGGGGCCTCATAGCCTGGCTTGGATCTTCCCAATGGAGACAGGGTGCTGGGCTTGACGAGATACACAGAGTAGCCATGCACACAGATCTTCCTCCAGGCTCAGGTTGGGGATGTGCCACCCTCTTTTCTAACCTAAGAGTCCCCACTCTCCTCACAGCGTTTGCACAAGGGAGCATGAGCAATGACCTCCTCTGTTGCCATGGCAGCCATACCTCCGAGCCCTGCCCCACGGGGCAGACCACCTGCCAGCCTCACCCTCTGTGCTCAGGTCTCACCATGCCACCTGCCAAGCCCCTCTCCTGCATTCCGATTCCCCCAGCCACAAGGTCATAATGTCACGGTCATCCTTGAGCCTGAGTGCCCACATGCAGTCACTTGCTGTGGCACTCATGTCTATCAGACACGGTCTCATGTGTCTGTCCCTTCTCTCATCACCTCAGTGTCCCTGGTGGCGACACATTCACAGGCACCAAGCCTCCTTCACAGCCCTGCAGAGAGCAAGGGCCTCATCAGAGCAAGGGGCCTGAAGGGGGGCGAGCCTGCTGGTGTCACTCACCAGGGTCCCCCAGTCCACTGTGGCAGGGGAAGCCATGCATGTGGCCCAGGACAGAGCCTTCAGAGCTACGGGCTGATCCAGATGCTAAATGAAATTTTAAAAAAGACATTTTCAAAACGCTTGAGTACAGCGAGGTACTGTTTACCCGCCCACTTCCCCTTCTCGTCCCTAGTGGATGTAGCCAGGAACAGAGTGTAGAGACTAGAGAGAGCACACAGCTCCGGCCAGCTCCTTCTATGGGGGCAAGGCCGCGAACGAGCACCAGAATTACCTGATCATTCCCGGTAGACACAACCATACCAGCCACAGGGGAATCAAGAATATACATACTCTACACCCAAACATCTGAGCAGCGCTCCCCTGGGCTTCCTGCTGAGGAGCCTGGGGAAGAGCCTCCATGCGACAGCCCGGGGCCCTCGCCCGTCACCTGTGCCTCAGGGACAGCCAGCCATAACCTACCTCAAGCGGGGGTCGGGCTTCTGGAGCCCCACAGAAAGCAGCCTTAAGTGCTTTACCCACTGAGAGGAGGCAAGGGAGGCTCCACACAGGACCGTGGACCACATGCCCTGAGCTTGCCCGCCAGCTGAGCTGGCCCAAGCGGGTCAGCCCTGGAAGGGCCCCAGCTGTCCGATCAGGCGGCTCAGCCCCAGACGGGCTTCGAGCTGTCGGATCAAGCTGCTGGCTTATCGAGAACAGAAACGGTGCATGTAGGTCTGGGGTGGAGGCACCAACATGGTTCACAACCTTCTCACTGGGCCCCCGTGTGGCAGCAGGAGGGACGGGGGAGCTCTCTGTGTCCTCCACGAGGACACTAGTGCCACCCGTGAGGGTTCCACTCTCATAGCCTGTCACCTCCCGATACCATCCCCTGGGAAGTGCTTTCAACACACGGGTTTGGGGGACACAGACGAATGTGGTGACCCCTGGCCTCCCTGCCCCCCTCATCCCCACACGGCTGCCTTTACCTTCAGAGCCTCCGCGGATGGCCCCGCCAGCCCCTGTCCTCCCTCAATCTCTAGCACGGTCTGTCCCCCTGGACGTCAGGCGCAGTGCCCATCCCTGTCCAGAGCAGCCCCCTTCCCCGATGTCGCTTCCTCCTCTCGGTCCCATCTAACAAAGAAGCAAAAATATCCCCAGTTATCCTCGCTGCTAGATAATAAGCCATCGAACCCAGAGCAGGGCAGTAGCCACTGTGGATGCCTGTGCGGCTGGTCTGGGCTGGTCTGGCCGCCTCAGCCACGCCTGCTCTGCGGGGGGCCAGCCGGCAGCCCTGACCTCTGCCCTGGGGTGTGGACTGCCAAGCGGTGCCCGTGAGTGCATCTCCTAAGGGTTCACGGCCTCCTGCATTGCTCTGTCAGCGGCCGCCATGTGGGTCAGCATGCCAGCCCCTCTCTGTGGCTTCATAATTTCTGTGAGTGGCTGGTCCCTCTGCTGCCCACTTAGTAAGTGGTATGGAAACCCTTCGCTGCAGGCAGAACATGGAGCCCTCCCGACCTGACCCCTGCCTGCCTTTCTTCCCTCGTCGTCGTCCCAGCCTGTGCTTATCCTAAGTGCCAGCAAGTCCCTGCATGGGACAGGCCCTCTAGTGTCCAGATGTTTCTGTACAAGACTCCGGGCTTCGCTGCTTCCGGAAGCCTGCCTCCCACTCTGGCATCACAGTGTCCTTCGTCACCGTTCCTGTTTCCCTCATTGCCATGGTTCTAACCACTTGTCGGTCTCTGCCAGTACTCGAGGACCTCCCCGATAGGCTGCAGGCACACGTGCAGACTCACGGGAGGACGGGGGGAGGGGCTATTTCTGAGACTCGAGGACCTGGCATTCTGGAAAAGTGCAAACCAGCTGCAGCCTCACACGAGCAGGCGCACGACCCCGTGGGAGAGGAAACCAGTGCTCAGGGCGACATTTCTCACGTGGCAAGAGAAGTGATCAGATGAAGCAAATGTGGTTTATTTTCTGATTACACTCTTTTCTAGGGTTTCAAGCCGCCAGGTGTGAACGTCAAGGGGACCATGCCATCTGTTCATGGGATTAGATCTGTCCCCAATTTGTCACCAGTAAACACCTTGCGGGGGTGGGGACAGGCGTGGGGCGGGAGCAGCCAGCACTGTGCTAACCCAGCCGCCTGCAGGACGTGGGCCTCCTGGGAGGCTCTGCCCGCCCAGCACTGGCCGCCAGGGGCTGCAAGCGGCCGGTGTTGCTGTCCGGGGTCCTGCAGGTCCTGCAGGTCGGCCCCGCACGCCTCGCCAGCCGCTTGCGGCTGCTCTGCTCCCAGCTCTGGAGGCGCAGCGGCTGCTTGGTGAAGCAGGTCGGGCAAGCACCCCGCCCACCCACCTCCTGCCCCCTCCAAGGGCTTCCTGGTTATTTTTCCTTTGGCGGTGGTTCCTCTTGGGCTTCTCCATGCCAAGAGCTGAAGTGCCAATTATTGTAGCGACCCAGCGAAGCAGCTCGCTATTCGGGAGGCGGGAGGCCAAAACCCGGGCGCAGGGGGAGGCGGCCGTGCGCAGCCGCACAAGCTCGTGGCCTTCGCAGCCGGGCTCCGCCGGGCGCCGCGCCGCCTTCCACCCCCAGGGCGGCTGTCCGCCGAGGCCGCCCGGGGCTCTGTCTGGCGGCCGTGGCGTCTGCCCCTCGACTCTGCCATGTGGGAGCCGAGGATTTGCACTGTCACAAGCGCCCAGGGGACCCGATGGAGCAGGTGAGGACCACACACAGGTGACCCTGCCCTCCCTGGGTTGAGCAGACTGGACTGGGGTCCAGAGGGTCCCCACTCAGACCGTGTCCACAGACCAGCATCAGCTGGTGGCACCTGGGAGCTTGTTATGAACTAGAACCCCAGGCCCCCAGATCTACAGAGCTGGACACTACATTTTAATAGGGTCCCCAGGCCACACTGTGTACCAGGAAGTCCAAGGTGCACGGATCCAACTGTGGTGGGAGGAAAATGAGAAAAAGGCAAAGGGAGTTCCCACGAGTCGCCCTGGGGACAGCTGGGGGTGGCTGGAGCTCTCAGCCCCCGGAGGCGGTGCTCCATCTGCCACACGCGGGGAGGTGTCGCCACCTGACTCAGCAACCGAGGAACCGAGGAAGGTCTGGAGCCTTTGGGGGGCACTGACTCTGGCACCCTCAAACGTGAGCAGAGCCCGAAGCCTGTGGCTCTGAAATGGCTGGGTCTCACCAGTGGCATAAAAAGGAAAATGCAGGCTGACCACTCACTCGTCACAGGACGCGGACGTCCACTGGAGGCCCCTGATGCCGTGAGGCCTGTTCGTTTGGCTGAGACCTGCCCACAATGCCCTGTCTGTCCTGGGGCAGCCTGATGTCTGTGAGCCCCGCATCAGTGCGCTGCATGCGCCGCTGCGGGCAGAGGGAGCCCCACAGAGACACACTCTTCCCGAGCACGTCGCCGGCTTGGTGGCGGGGTGGAAAGGGGCCCGTCCCCGGCTGGTCCTCCCTCCACCTCCCCTACCCACCCCACTCCCTCGCCAGACAGAACAAGGCCTCTGGTCTCGTGTCAGTTTTGAAATCACCTTCCGATTGCATGCTCTGGGCCAAGCAGCTCATGGTCATGGGGGTCCAAACAAACACCCAGGCTCCCCTAAGAGACAGCTTGATAAATAACATCTCCACAGGTGGCAGGTGGCAGGTGGCAGCAAGATGGCCACCCCATCGAGGCCCAGGCAGGATGGGCCACTGCAGTAGGTCCCTCCCCTCTCAGACTAGAATGAAGGTTCTCGTCCCAAGTCTTGCCCGCCCTTCCCTGCTCTCCCCTCCCACCTAAACACAAGGTTTCCAAGAGGGAAGTGGGGGGCAGAAGGAGAGTGAGAGGACAGGCCACGGCGGGGGCTGGGCTGGAGCCGTCTGCGCGCTGGCGACACACCTCAGTGCGGCTTATGGATCTGCGCTAGGCCTTGCCTGGGCTGTCTGCCTGGGACCTGTCACAGGGCACAGGGGACTAGAGGCCACGTGGTGTCCTGGGGGGAACCCGGAACAGGAAGAGGGCCCGAGGGAGCTCTGTTACTGGAAACACAGCACGCTGGTTCCTGAGAGGGTTGACTGCCCCAGGGCGTGACAGCCCGGGGGACGGGACAGAGCACATGGAGGCCCTGCGTGTGACCATCGCAGACTTCGGCGTGTGTACAATTTTTGCAGAATGTTTATTTTTAAAAAAACTTCTTTTATGCCTACAGCACCTGGTATTCCCGGGTGGTCTCCCATCCAAGGACTAACCAGACCTGACCCTGCTTAGCTTCCGAGGTCAGACATCGGGCTCGCTCAGAGTGGCATGGCTGTAGACCATGGACTGTGGCTCCACTGGAGTGTGAACCCAGGACCTTCTGCCTGTAAAGCACACGTACTAACCGTGACACTATGGAGCCACACCCTAAATGCTTCCTGTTTAAAAAGTTCTCACTGAGCTTTTAAATAACAGACTGGGCACGGCATGCGCCCCATGGGAGGGCCACTCTGAGCAGCACAGGCACCGCCATGATTCTGACAGTGTCTCTGCTCGCTGCCCTCCCGGGCCTCCCTCTCCGCTCAGCTCCGCTGCCCTGCTCGCCCCATGCCACCCAAGGCCACGCTCAGCCCTCCCCTGCTGTCACCAGAAATCCTCCCCCAAACAAAACTAACTCTCGCACGAAACATTTGTGTGCGTGGCCCACTGGACCAACGATCTGGAGAGACAGCGTCTTTCCATTTCTAAATGTCAGACGTCTCCTCTTTAAAGCAGCGCCTGGGGCAACACACAGAGCTCCCGGCCCTGGCCCCCTGCTCCTGTCCCCTCCCCTCCCACCTGGACGCAGCCTGGCCTGAGCTGAGGAAGGCCCTTGAGTGACTCCCCCAGAGGCAGGACCCCCACAGGAAGGACACAGAGCTTGGGGGTGGGAGGCGACCCACAGGGACTGCCACAGGCAAGGCGGCAGTCAGGAGCCCAGAGTGTCCCGGGCTGTGAGTGGTGACTCCGGGTAAGAGGGACCCTAAAGGTGATTATTCTGTCCTTCATTTTACAGATGCAGAAGGTGAGGCTCGGAGGCCAAGTCACAGGGAGACTGTCCTCAGCAAGGGGAGTGCCTAGGAGGTGGGGACACCAGGGAGTGGCAGCATGCATGGGGTTGGCCCAAGGATGCCACTTTGGGGAAAGATCACCACTGGGCCACACGGTGTACCTCGGGTGGGAAAGGGGACCTTGTCGAGAGCTTGCGTCGAGATGTCCCTGGCCGCTGCACACGGGCTGGAGGGACGGCGGTGGGCTGCAGACAGTGGAGAGGTCCTATGAGGCTTCCAAGGAGGCAAACTGAGTTGAGTCAGCGCTGCAGGACACGGGACCTGCAGGTGCCAGGCGCTGCCGTCCCTCATGGGCTGCTGGTCTGTGGTGGCCCACGCATCTGAGTGGTGCATTTTCAGCTTTGTGCATTCGCGATTCGCTCTCTGCAGCCCACGGAGCTGAAGAAGCTTGGGACGAAGGTTAATGGAGTCCTTGGCCTGGCTAAACGGTAGTAACAGGGCCACACTGCTCACGAGGCCAGGCCTGGCCCTGAGCCCCAGGCAGGCTGAATCGCAGAGGGAAGGGGCTCCACTCCTCTCCTCGGTTCCCTATAGACACTGTCACTTCCATCACCTTGGTGGCAAAGCCACACAGCCTCTCTCCTTCCACTGTCACTGGCACATTGTGCGCGGAGGCAGAAAGAGGACACCTGTGTACTCCCCGCTGCGTGGGCTCCGCCACACCCCCAGACCTGGTCCCAAGTTCCAGAGCAAACTCCCCTGTGGACTCCCGCTGCGAAGCGCCCCGCAAACCTGCCCATCTATGAGTGGGGAGAGAAGGATCCCAAGCCCCTGTCGGCCACGAACCAGGCTGACTTACAGAACAGAAAGGAGGCCTGGGTGGGGGCGGCTGGAAAAGCCTGGCCCATGACGGGGCTCAGGACAGCTGGGGTCAGCGAGAAAAGGCACTAAAGCACTACGGCACCTTCTTCACTTGCCAGGAGTGGGCCTGCCCTCTACCACCCGAAGGTCAGGGTCAGAGACAAGCTCCTCCCCCCTCAGACCTGGCTAGCCCCACCCTCCAAGACTCTCCCACCTCGGCAGGCATCCCTGGGACTTAAAAATAGGCACAAATTGGAGCACAGGCTGCAGGGCTGGCCATGCGAGGACAGGCGGACAGCTGACGCCCGCCAGCCGCGCCCTACGGCAGCGGGGTGCCCAGCCCTACAGCCAGGGGCCCCTGCTGTGCCAGTGGCACCCTATATCGGGGGCATGAGCGTGCTCGGGGGAATGGCAGGCATGTGGCCCAGCTGTCGCCGGGAGCCCAGCCCACACAGCCTGCTCTGTCCACACCCTCCCTCCCACCCCAGGCTCCCTGCCTGCTGGGACCAGACAGCAGTGCCACACAATGGGGACCAGGCACAGAGGGACTGGACTTTGAAAGTTAAACGCCTGCTCAGGGAGGGCAGGCTCTGTTCTCAGTGCTAACCTGATGGGGGTGGGGGTGTCAACGCCCTCTCCTCTCGCTCTGACAGAGGCCTGCTGCTTGGTTTTGCAGCCACCCGGCTCTCACCCCCCCCCGGGCACTCCATGACCCTGGGATGGGCAGGAAGGAGACGTGGGCCTTTGGCACAACTGCAGCCTCAACTATGGTCACCCTCAGCCTGTTCTTCAGCTCTCCAAGGGGGCCCCAGCGGAGCTGACTGCTGCTGGCTGCGGAGGGAGAACCCCTCGGGCCAGCTCGCCATGGGCCGTGACACGCGGGACTGGTGGGGGCCGCAGCCCTGACGCAGCGGGCTCTGCAGGAGGGACTCTGCTCTGGTGGCCACGTTGCCAGGGCCTGGGATTAACAGGACCCCAGTCAGGCATCTGGAGGCACGAGCCCCTGCCATCCAAAGCCAGGCCACCCTCTGCCCGGGACCAGGGACAGGCGCACACGGCTCTGCTCCAGCAGGGCACCCGTCTGGGACAGGAACAGCGGCTGCGGGGAGGGCGAGCGGTGGCGTGTTGGAGCAGGCACTGCGGCACGGTGGCCTGGGGCTCCGTCACGGCGCTCGGAGCTGCCCCCTTGGGACCTGCATGCCTCGCGTCTCCCCCAGGGCCCACCAGGGTCACTCGGCTTTGAAGTTTGAGTTTAAAGCTGTGCTCACTGGCCCAAGGAGAAGGAAAAAAAACCAGGCCACTTGTCAGCGCCCCTCTGCTTCCTTCTAGGGTCAGGTAGAGCGCGTGAGGGAGAGGACAGCTGTGTGTCCTGGGAGTCCCCAGAAGGAACAGGCCAGTGCCAGTGGCCGGGCACCTCTCCTAGCGGTGTGACCCTCGGGGCACTCGGAGCTGCGCTGGCCACCAGCCTCCGTCCTCAGCAGTCCCCTCAGACCTGCGGGGCCACAGGACTTGCTCTGAACATGGGGACTCTTCCTGAGGAGGGACGGAACCTGCTTGTGCCTCTCCTCAGGCAGGCCCACGGGGGCGGAGCCACAGGGTGTGTACCTCCTGGAGACACGGGCCCACACTGGCTCTAGCTGTCCTCCTCACCAAGCCCATGAGAAGGGCGTGATGCCCCAGCTCCCCGGCTCCCCAGCCAGAGTGAACCCTAAGATCCTCTCTCGAGTAACCTCTAAGGGCAGAGGTGACGTATTCAAATTCGCGCTTTGGTTTGATGTAAACAAGTCAACTCCTGGAGCCAAGTCCCAAATCTCCATGTGGATTTTGCCCTTCACCCTGCCAGCGACCTTGGAAAGTCTGTGTGCCCCGTCAGGGCCCAGGGCAGAGCAGCACTGTCCAGAAGGCCTGGGGCAGGAGTGGCTCTCCGCAGAACACAGCAAGGGGGCGCAAGAGGCCACCAGCCCGGGCAGCACCACGGACGCTGGCCCCAAGCACCTCTGTCACTTTGCTGCAAGCAGCATGCCTGCAGGGCTGGGCGCACGACCTGCCTCGCAGGTGGTTGGCACAATAAGGGGACAGGCTTGCGGGTCAGTGACCGCCAGGTCCAGTCCCTGGTTTTATGTTTTTGGTTTTTTATGCCTACAGCACCTGATCTCCCTAGGCGCTCTCCCATTCAACCAGGCCCGACCCTGCTTAGCTTCCGAGGTCAGACATGGGGCTCATTCAGGGTGGCCTGGCCGTAGACCAGGGACCGCGGCTCCACTGGGGCACGAACCCAGGACCTTCTGCGTGTAAAGGAGACGTGCTAACCGCCACACTATGGAACCACGTTCCTGCGTTTGTGTCTGATCATGCGTTGGCCGCTCCACTCCGTGTGACAGTGACAGCTCCCCACTGTCTGCTGAGGAGCCCATTGGGCAGGCATCACCTCTAAGTTAGCACAGTCCCCTGAGCTCTGCCTGCAGCTGCCACCGTCCTCTGGTCCCCAGCCCTGACTGACGAGGGTGTGTGGGGGGGTGTTATATGCCTGCTTATTAAAAAGGCAAAGATCCCCTAATAAGGGAGGACGGCAGCTCTGTAATTCCTGTGTAGACTCTGTTATTCCCTTAGTCCCCCACCCCCACCGTCAGTCCTCCCACAGTCACAGGCCTGCGACCAGGGCAGAGGTGAGCGCATTAAAAATAGAGGCGGGCAGGGCTGGCACCCGACTCACCCGGACAGACAGGAGGCGCTGGGCCCGCCCCGCCCCTCCCCCAGCACGCAGAGGCTGGATAGAGCAGTAGGACCCTGAGGCGCTTTCTCCCGGGCTCGTGTACCCTCCGAGCGCCGAGATCCCCCTGCCTCCGGGCTGAAACCGGCGGTAACACTAAAATAGCACAGCCCTGGTTCTCCCACGCGGCCGGCCGAGCGCTCTCTGCGGAGAACATTCCAGTTCTAGGGGCCCGCCTGCCACCTCCAGGGTGGGACCAGATGGAGAGAAAAGGAAGGGCTGCAGCCCCAGCCACACCCCCAACCCCAGGGCCCGGCCCCACGCTCAGACCTGACGCGAGTCAGAGGCCGGAAGCTGCCACGGACTCCCCCTCCCGCCCAGCGATGCGGCTTCTCCCCCGCCCCGCCCGCCCCTCCTCTCCCTGCTTCATGCGTAGCTTTCCCTCGTTCTCAGAATAAAGGGAAAATGCGCACTCGCCAGTGGAGGGTCTGCCTCTCTCTCACCCGGCGCCCCCCTCCCTGCCGTAGCCTCCTTTGGGCTTGGGGCCCCACCTGCAGCCCCACCTGGCGGTGCGGGAGCTGGCCCCTCCCACTTCACCTGCGGACCCGGCAAAGCCCCTCCCAGCTTGTCCTGCTGTCCCAGGCTGAGTCTCAAGGCGCAGGCTGACCTTGACCTGTGCTGCCTGCCCACGCACTGCTCCACGAGGGCTGACACCCCGACTTCCCCGGCCCCTGTCTCCTCGCCCGGCGCCGGCCTGACACGGAGCTGGTGCTGAGGAAAGCAGCGAAGCCCTGAGGGCGCGGGTGTGGGCCGCGGGGCGCAGCCGGCAGAGCGGGCCCAGGAACAGACCGCCCGCCCCCCAGGAAGGGACGGCTCGTCTGCGGCCTCGGATGACCCTGGAATGCCGGGCAGGACACCTCCCTGGGGTGCCCTTCTGTGGCCGGAGCAAATCTGTTGGCCTCGCCGGCCTCACTGCCCTTTGGGAAAAATACAGCCGGCCAGTGGGGCTGGGCCTGGGGTGCGAGGCCCAGGGCTCCCCTGCGGCGAGGGCGGGGCTGGGTGTGTGAGGCCAGCCTCTGCCGGGTGACCAGCGTCCTCCCGCGGCCCTGGTGATGCCCCGGCGCGGGGCAGCGTGGCGTGGGAGGCAGGGGCTCCTCCCGCGGGGCGGCACCGAGCACCGGCCCTGCTCCCAGCAGGCCCCCACCCTGGTCAGGGGGAGGGCGGGTTCCCGGAACCTTCCAGAGCCAGCGTCGCCTTTGCAGAGGCCACTGAAGAAGTGGAAGCACAGTCGCGACATTGCACAGGGTGCCGCCGCTCGGGAGATGCGTCGCCTGCTCGCCGCGCTGCCCAGCAGACAGGAGGGGCAGCAGGGCAGCAGGGGCAGCGGGGACAGCAGGGACCGGAGTGACAGGAGGGGCAGGAGGCGGCGGGCGCAGAGCGCGCGGGCGGGCGTACCCCAGGCCCTCGGCAGCCCCGGCCCTCTCCTAGCTGCCCCCTGTCCTGCATTCTGAGCGGCTTCGGGACAGCCCCTCCCCCAGACCCCACCTCCTTCCCGGGGAAGGCGCGCAGGGCGGAGTCGCGCCTTGTCAGAGCAACGAGGGACCAGCGCCAGCGGGCCCGCCCCTGGGGTCAGAGGGAAACCCCGCCTCAGCAGCAGAACCAGCCCGGAGCGCGGCTCCCCCAGCCCCGGAGATTGTCTCCCCTGCGGTCCGCCAGGCTCAGGCCGCCTCCGGAGCTCGGGGCAGAAACGGAAAGTGCCGCCTGGGCTCCTGCAGGCCGTGGCCATCCTCTGGCCAAGCCCCACCCAGGATGCTGCTCCTGTCTCCGTCGCCCGCGGTGCAGGACACTGCCCGCCCTCCTCCCTGCCACCGAGGCGCCCTCGGGGCTGCTGGGCTAGCGGGGCCTTCTCTTTTCTGCTTGTTTATTTTTTATTCCTCGCTTTAATATTTTAATATTAACTTAAAACATATTTCCGGGGGCAGAAAGCTGAAATATGGAAGTATGGAAAAGGCAGGAAAGAACCACCTCCCGCCCACCCACGGAGGGGTCCTGGAGAATCGGTGGCTTCAACCTGCTTCTTTTGTTCCTTTTGTCCTTCATTGTCCCCCATGGTACAGCTGGTCCCAGATGCCATGAGGGGGGCCAGGGGCGATGAGGCGGGACGAGGACCTGCGACCCCTGAGGCCACTCCAGTGACCAGCGGCTCTGCAGGGCAATGGGGTTTAGGAAGCAAAGGGCAACCCCGACACCTCCAAGAACCTTGACCATCACCTTTGCACCTTTCACAAACTTCCTTTCGCTCACTCATCCCTCTCGAAACTGTTCAATATCAGGAAATCCACTAAGAAACTGACGAGGGCCACTAAGGGCTCGGGCTCCCCAGCCTGATGAGGGTCCTCAAGTGCCCGCTCGGTGATGCCCAGCGCTCTGGGTCCACATCCAGCCACCGCCTGCTCCTCAGGGCGGCCCTGCCCGTGGGTGACGAGGGTGCAGGCAGACTGGGAACCACGTCCCCTGTGCTGTCAGCCTAACGACGGTGCCAGCAAAGCCAGCTTTTCTCCGCTTCTTTCTGAGGCCCGCAGCTGAGGCCCAAATGGTCAGCTTGAGGTCACCCCTCAGAAGGACCGTGACGTATCAACAGTGCTGCAGTGGATGCTACCAAAGGACAGGGCGGAAAGAAAGGAAATGAAGGTGACAACATGTGACAACAGGACAGGCAGGCTGGCTGCTCGCGTGCCCATGCAGCAGTGCCGGTGCATGGCACAAGCCATCCCCACCTCCAGTCTTCAGGGGCCTGGTGGTGGCACTCATGTCCTCAAGGCCAGGGCTGGGGCAGGCCCCACAGGAGCCAGGATCGGGACCTGTCCAGCCTCGTCGGAGAACAATGCTGTGCCAGACAGAAGCGGCCTCAGCCGCAGCAGCTGGACAGGCATTGCAGTCTCACTGCCCCCAGCGCCCATGGTTCCAGGTGGGCGGCCTGCCTGCCTCTCAGCCAGCAGCTCCTGCCAGCGCTGCGGTCACCAGAGTGGAGAGACAAGGGCCCAGCGACACTGGGGATCGTGACAACAAACCCCAAAATACGAGGCCACACCTGGCCTTCTCGGCATCCCTTGCACATAGTAGGTGGGCACTAAAAGACTTCATGAATCTCAAGTGAGTTCTGCCGGACCTGGGGTGTCAGGTGAGGGGACAGAGGTGGCTGGGAGGGACCGTGGCCCTGAAACCTGCAGTCGACAGGGAAGGCAAAGGTCTTAGATGAGAGGCACCAGCACGGCCTTCAACAGAGCATTCTGGGTGTCTTGGCAGTTACATTGTTTCTGGTCCAGGATTAAGAACGTAAATTAGTTAAGTCCCAGAGGCTCGCCTGCAAAGCAAGTTCTGGAAAAAAATGTTTAAAAGCACACTTTGAGATGATAGAAAAATGGATCTAGTTAAGTGCAAAACAACGAATTTAACCAAGACCATAGTCCACCACACCAACATCCTCTCAGGCCTAAAACAGGTAACACAGGTTACTAAACACCTGTAACCGGGGAGCAGGAGAAAGCACAGGACTCAGTGCAGATGTTTGTTTGTTTTTAGAGAAGTGTCAGAAAAGGGAAGGTGATTTTTATATTGGCCCATTTCCAGCAAAACCACACAATTCATATTTTTGCATGTTTTAATAAAAGGTAATATCGAAGGTGATGCTTGGGGACATGCTGGCAGGTCCTACTGAAAACTATCAGTTCTCGAATGTTGTCAGTCGCTTCAAGGTCACAGGAAGCTCGGCGGGTGTCCTCCCTTGCATGCCTTACTTAAATCCTAATTAAGTGATGCGGTGTCTGCGTTAAAATATGTTTAACACGAAAGTTAGCTAACTCGTGTGATTCTCACATCCTTCCAGGCTGCTGGATGTGTGAATCATTCAGGCTTTGTGTTCGCATGTTGCGTGTGCTCAGATATGGCCGTACGTGTTTGTTATAGCAATAGAAGCCAGATTCCTCCGAAAGACTAGAACTTAACCCATCTCTAGCCTTTATCCACCCTGGGAGGGGCAGCGAGACACGGTGGAGGTGGAGGTGGCCTCATATATTTGTTCTGCTGAGATCTTAAATTTCAGGATTTGGGTTCTCTTGCCGTCTGGGCTTGGCGGCTTTCCTACCTTGGCGGCCTCAAAATCTCAGCTTTTCAGCAGGTGAGAAGGGAGGGAACAAGCTCACGGCCATGCGGCATGCCGCATCGGTGTGCCGTTGTTCCACAGGAGCTCAATGCCTTCTTTGAGTCGGGATCTATTTGGGGATCTCTGCTCTAGGGAATCTTGACTAGGAAACATTAGGGTATGGCAAAGACTAGACTCTGTGCTGCCCCATGGAAAGCCAAGCTGTTAGAATGCTTTGCGCCTGGGGAGGCTCCAAAGCGTAGTGGTCAGCGTGTCAGCTTTACACGCACAAGGTCCTGGGTTCCCGCCCCAGGGGTGCCCACGGTCCCTACCAGGGTGCACCCCGGGTGCGCCCGGGGAGCGTGTGGGAGGGGACACCCCACCTTCAGAGATCCGGTCGAGACGGTAAAATCCATAGGTCAGGGGTAGAAGTGGGGGAGGATTAAAAATATATAGTTTGTGCCTATGACACAGCTTGGCGGGGGGCCCTGCCCCCCGCCCGCTCCTCTTTGCCTGGTGCCCTCGCATTCCTCTTGGCTGGCCGCACACGCTGTCCCTCCGCACTCCCGGGGCGCTTCCTCCCCACCTATGGGTGCCAGCCTTCCCCTTCTCCCCGCTCCCCTCGCCCCCAGGCACCGGGGACGGCGCCACCGGGCACGGAACACAGGACTTCCTGACGGGAAGAGACGTGGCTGCCGTCACTTACAGATGGTAACTGGTCCATGAAATGCAGGTCACAGCCCCTCGGTTAGACCTCACGGGCCTCGGCGGGGAGCCTGCCCCGAGCAGAGCCTGCGGTGGGTGCTCAGGCAGGAAGGAGCTCCGGGCGGCTCAGGCCAGCCCCGTGGTCAGCACCACGGTCAGCGCCCCCGCCCGCTCCCCGCTCCCCTCCCCCGGAGCGCGGAGCTCGGCGACAAGGACGCTCCGCACATCGCTTGCCAGTGTTTGGGACCGGATGTGATCGGGGACCCGAGAAGACGCGAGGAGTGAAAGCGAAGTCGAAAGACGGGTCCTTCTTGGTTCCCTGTCCTCCGCCGCCCGTCCCCGCAAATAAACGCAACAAACAACTTCACGCAGCATGACAGAATTTAATGCTTCAAGTTTTCTCTCTCCTTCCACAGGGCTGTGTTTGGAAAATAGCAAAATGAGGTAAATAAGTTAATGTATGTACAGGTCAGAAACACTGTGTCGCTCTGCGGCGCAGCAGCGGAAGTTGTCAGCGAGCCCGTGGCTGCGCCGAGGCAGATGCGTCGTCCTGGGGAGAATCCGCGCTGCGGGGCGCGGGGTCTAGAAGCATTTGCGGTGCACGATGGACGGGCCCGCCTCGTCGTACTCCTGCTTGGTGATCCACATCTGCTGGAAGGTGGACAGCGAGGCCAGGATGGAGCCGCCGATCCACACCGAGTACTTGCGCTCCGGCGGGGCGATGATCTGCAAGACAGCGAGTCAGGCGGCCGCCGCCGGGAGGGGCGGGGACAGGGGCGGGGACAGGGGCGGGGCCGGGCCGCGGGGCCGCCCACCTTGATCTTCATGGTGCTTGGGGCCAGCGCTGTGATCTCCTTTTGCATGCGGTCGGCGATCCCCGGGTACATGGTGGTGCCGCCCGACATGACGTTGTTGGCGTACAGGTCCTTCCTGATGTCGATGTCGCACTTCATGATGCTGTTGTAGGTGGTCTCATGGATGCCCGCCGACTCCATGCCTGGGGGCGCGGGGAGCGTGAGCAGGCGCCGGCCCGCGGATAACGGCCAGAGCGGCGGGACGGCCAGGGACAGGAGGGGACGGGCGGGGACGCGCGGGGACACGCTGGCAGACGGCGGGGACGCGGGCGGCGGGATGGGGCGCTGCTCACCGATGAACGAGGGCTGGAAGAGCGTCTCCGGACACCGGAAGCGCTCGTTGCCGATGGTGATGACCTGCCCGTCCGGCAGCTCATAGCTCTTCTCCAGGGAGGAGGACGAGGCGGCCGTGGCCATCTCGTTCTCGAAGTCCAGGGCCACGTAGCACAGCTTCTCCTTGATGTCGCGCACGATCTCACGCTCAGCTGCGGGCGACAGGGGCGGGAGAGGAGCCCTGAGCGCGGGGCCGCGGAGTCTCCGCACGCCCGCCCTCCCGCCCAGGGTGCCGCGGCCGCTCACCTGTGGTCACGAAGGAGTAGCCACGCTCGGTAAGGATCTTCATCAGGTAGTCGGTGAGGTCGCGGCCCGCCAGGTCCAGGCGCATGATGGCGTGCGGCAGGGCGTAGCCCTCATAAATGGGCACGTTGTGGGTGACGCCGTCACCGGAGTCCAGCACGATGCCTGCGCGGGGGGAGGGCAGGGACGCGGGGGACTGAGTGCGTCGCCGCGGGCGCGGCGGGCCGGCCCCGGAGCGGAGCGCGCGAGGCGCGCGCGGGGCCCAGCGGCGCGCACTTACCGGTGGTCCTGCCGGAGGCGTAGAGGGACAGCACGGCCTGGATGGCCACGTACATGGCGGGCACGTTGAAGGTCTCAAACATGATCTGGGTCATCTTCTCGCGGTTGGCCTTGGGGTTGAGGGGCGCCTCGGTGAGCAGGGTGGGGTGCTCCTCAGGGGCCACGCGCAACTCATTGTAGAAAGTGTGGTGCCAGATCTTCTCCATGTCGTCCCAGTTGGTGATGATGCCGTGCTCGATGGGGTACTTCAGGGTCAGGATGCCTCTCTTGCTCTGAGCCTCGTCGCCCACGTAGGAGTCCTTTTGCCCCATGCCCACCATGACGCCCTGCGGAGGAGACAGCGCGTGGCGCGCACTCGTCACCGTGGCTCAGGGCGGCGCAGCGCTGGGCCGCGCGCGCGGTCCCTGGCTGGCACCCTCAGCGCAGGCGCAGCCTGACCTGGTGGCGAGGGCGGCCCACGATGGACGGGAACACGGCCCTGGGGGCGTCGTCGCCGGCGAAGCCGGCTTTCACCAGGCCGGAGCCATTGTCGCACACGAGCGCGGTGGTCTCGTCTTCGTCGCACATGGTGTTTGGTTTCTGCAAGGACAGGAAGGCCGCGGAGACCACCGGCAGGTCGTCAGCGGAGGACGCCGCGTCGACCGAGCGCCCTCCGTCCCCAGGACCTAGGACAGCCCCCTCCGGAGCGCGGCATCAGGAGCGCCAAGGGGACCGGCTGCTAGCTGTGCTCCCGGGCTCAGGGCTGCGCCCCGCCTGGGAGAGTGGCGCAAGGTCGAGGAGACGCCACCGAGAGCTTCTCCACCCCGGGGACCCAGAGCACAGTGCCCCAGACACCACTGCGCCTTTGCTTCAGGCCACCTGCTGCAGAGCCAGGGCCAGCGCTCACCCTCTGCGCATCTCGGTGGCCTCCCCTGGGCGAAGGCCCGCGGTACCGGCTGAGGGAGGAAGAGGCCCTGGGAGAAGCTGTGGCGCGCCCCCCAGGGAGGAGTGACTTGTTCGGTAGCCACGATATTCCAGACTCACCGCGGAGGACCCCTCCCCCGGATGGTGAGCTGGGAGCAGTGGCCCTTGCTGTCCCTTGGCTCTGGTGCTCGGGTGAAAGGAGTTGCCCCAGGCCGGACTAAAAATCTTTTGTGCACCCGGGCGCGTACTAAGTGCCAGGTGGAGCAGCCCACCGGGGGACAAATTGGAAAACGTTCCCAAAGGCAGGTTGTCTCTTGTCCCCTCTTTAAGGCGTCTGTGGCTCTGGGAACCTGGGGCTCGTGAATTGGTTGGGCCCTGTCCCCCTGTCCCTTCCCCACGCTCGCCCTACCTGGGCGGGCGGCTACACCTGCTGCTCTCTGGCTAGGGTCCCGGTCTCGGCGGGAGGAAAGCGAGGGTTCTTCTGGTGCTGTCCACTGCGGTGGCCGCCGGTCCTGCCGGTCAAGTTTTATATAGCCCGCGGGGGCCCCACACCCCCGCGCCGCCCGCAGGAATGTCGCTCCCCTTCTCGAGCCATATTTGGATGTTGGGCACTAGAGACCCCTCCCCCGGCCAATTCGTAGCCTGGGCCCCCGGCCGGGTCCCCTATGCTGACCAAAGAAGGAGCGGCCTGGCCTGGGCCCAGGTAACGCGGGCCGGGCCGTATATGGCGTGTCTCCCCTGCAGGTCGGCCCTTCCCAGCCCGGCTCAGTTGCCCGCCGGAGGGGCGGGGTGCGGCGAGGGTCACCGCGTGCGCCCGCGGCCGCGCCTGTGCGCCTGCGCGCCTGCGTCCCGGCAGCTGCACCTGTCGGCCCCGCGCGCACTGGGCGCTGAGGCCGCGCCTCTCACATCTCAGTCCTGCTCTGGGTCCTTGGCCCAGACCCCAACCCCTCGCGTGCACCTGCGGGAGGAGGGGGCCACGTCCTAGCGGGCCGGGACCGGTGGAGAGGCAGTCGCGCCCGGCGTCCCAGGCAGGGGAGGAAGGCGACCTTCCCCCTGGGGAGCTTCCTTCCCCCTCCCCACCCCTGAGCTCCCCGAGTCCGGAGGGCTGACCCAAGCCGGGCCCCTCCCCCACTGCAGCGGAGCGGCCGCAGCTGTCCTGGGGCCGACAACTGGCAGCGGTCGCGGTCGCGGAGGGGGCTCGGGGCTCCCGGGGACAGGCCCGGGCAGGGGCTTTGACAGCCCAGGGCACAAAGCCAGGGCACCCGAACTGTCTGCCTGGGTGACACGCTGCGCGCTCGGGGGTCGTGAAGCAGTGAATTTTACGGTTCTCTTTCTGGCGGGCGGAGGGGTCCAGGTAGCAGTGGGCCAGGGGAGCGCCCTACCCCACGTCCTCATGGGGCTGAAAGGGGAGGTTCGCAAGCCACGACCTGGAGACAAGGTGCTTAAGCAAGACACGGACTCTGCACCCAGGGCCGGGCAGCAGTTTCCCTCGGCAAAGGCGGGACAGACTCATCTTTATATTTAGCGGCTGACGCCAGGCCGAAGCCAGGCTACTGTGCCTCGGAGTCACCATCTCCCAGCGCCCTGAAGCGCTTCTATTTATACCACGGTGGGATGTGCCTGTCAGGTTCTAGAAGCATTTGGATCTACTTACGGTGAGGTGCAGTGGGAGTCACAGGTCACCCAGCTGGTGCCCGTGTCCCATTTCCCCCCAGCACAAGAGCAGTGCGCCCTTGCTGCAGGCTTTTGTGATGGACTCAGTGACATGCCTCAGGGGACATTGTGATGTGGCGCAGGCCAGACGGAGCCCTTCCTTTCTCTGATGTGCCTAAGTGTCCCTAATGGCTGCAATTCCCACGTGGGGGTGGAACTCAGCAGGGGACGGGTGGGGCCCCAGGCTCACGGAGGCACGTGCAGCCCTCCCCAGCCGCCCAGGTCACCGTGGCACTTCCTACACACGACCCAAGTCCATGAGAAACCCCGGAGCGTGGTCAGCGTGGGGAGCGTAAGCTGTCCGTTAAAAGCCACCGGTCTCTTTCATATGTAGCTTTTTCTTTTTCTCCCCCTTTAATCCCCCCCCACACATCCACCCTGACCCATGGATGTTGCCATCTCCCCTTAAGAACTGGGTCTCTGAAGGCGGGGTGCACCCAGGGGATGGTCCGTGGCCCCAGGGTAGTGGAGACACTAGAAAAAGCACTGGCTGGTGAGCGTGCTCGCTGCAGAGTAGGGGAACAGCTCGAGCTCTGGCCTTGGAGGTGGAGAGAAACGTGCTGTCAAACACTAAGTATCTGCCAGTCTGTTGGCATTTAGAGGGGAATGGGGTGAACCTTTTCCAGAACTCTTGCTCAGTGCACAGAGCGAGGCTTTCTGAGCTCAGGCTCATAGATCTGAACAGCCGGAAGTTGTGCATGAAAACAGTCACCGAGACTTGCTGGTGCACAGACTGAGGACCGGGGACCCGGGACGCGGTGCGGACATTGGCTCTCCCTGCAGGCCGGCGGGGGCTCCCAGGCTGCTGGTCGGGAGGGGCGGGTTCCAGCCCGTCTGGCCTTGCATTCTCACCGGCTTGGGGAGCCACCTCCACGTGCGCATGCCTTGGGGACTGCATCGTGCTGCTGAGTAGCGGGTGACTCCTGTGTGTCCTCAGACGGTGGCCGACAATGGCCCCGCGGGGCTCCGGCCTCCAGGTGTGCAGGCGCAGCCGCAGCTCTGATGGTGACAGGCCCTTTGCTCACACCTCCCTTCTCTCCAGACTTGTCCCCTCCGGTCCCCACACGCCTGCGCACCCTGAATCGTGCTCAGTCTGTGCAGCATCTATTGTGCTGCCAGCAATTTAAGCGTTAAGCGTGGAAAACACTTTACACACCCCCATCCCCACCGACGCTGTGCCCTGCGTGTGAGGGGCACCACCACGGGACACGAGAAGACGACACGCGGGGCCCAGGGGGTCGCCTGGGTGGCCCACCCGTCCCCTGCAGGCAGGCGGGGGCTGCTCTCTCTTCCTTCGACTCCCCAGTGCCAGAGGAAGCGGGCCACACACTACAGCGGCGAGCACGGTCCACGCTCGTCTACGGTGTTTCGAAATGGCAACAGATGTTAGTTCTGGCTGGTGGGTATACAGGGGTTTCTTTTCTCTTGCACACTTTTTTCAAAAAATGGGTAACATTTTGTACAGTATTTTAAGTTTTGGGTTGGCTTTTAGAAGCGCACTGCGGTGTCGAGTGGCGCTGTGCATCGCCTCTGGGGGCACCCTCCCGAGTGTCCCGAGGGAGTAGGGGAGGCCGGCCGCATGTCCAGTGTGCTGAATTAGGACAGTGTGGGAAGCAGGTCTGGGGGGCCCCATCCCATCCCGCCGGTGACCAGGATTCAGACTGCAGAGGGGAGAAGCACAAGCCAGCTCTTACGAGCTGTCTTCGGCACCATGACCTGGTCAGAGGGTGGCTGGGCCCCATGCACAGAACCCGGGGCACCCTGCGCCCACACGGGAATGGAGCTGCCCTCCCGCACGGGGTTCCTGAGAACACAGTCACCGTCACGCTGTCTGTCCTGTCCACACGTAAACCGAATAACCTGCAGAAAGCTGCCATGCTCTGACGAAGGCTGTGTGGTGGAACGCATCTTGAAATATTTAGAAGAAAAAAATTCAAAATCTTGGGCCACATGACAAGTCCTCTCCACTCCTCGGGGCCTTCACACACTAAGCCGTCCCCACACCCACAGGCAGCCCTGGCATCCCTGCCCTGTCCCAGCGAGCACGCTCGAAGGCTCCGTCTGCCCGGCAGGGGACGCGCCAACGGTGGCCTGCTGAAACCAGGAGCCGGGCCCTCCTCACCACAGGACCGCAGGGCCTGTCCATGCCACACCCGCTCCTCAAAGGTGGATAAAAACCGAGTGAGGATACTGCCCCGGACAGAGCAGCTCTGAGAACCGCTGCTTTGCGGTGAGTTCAGCTACAGTGGTTTCCAGACTCACGCGGGCCGTGCATCAGCTAGACAGACGCTGGACGGCGGTCCGGTGGGACCAGCGTGAATCACTCTGAAGGCATGAGTCGGCCCAGGCTCCCAAACCGAAAGGCTGTGTGGCTCAGCGCGCACGATGAACATGCCTGCGGTAACTCAGGCCAGAAAGCCACAGAAATGTTTTATTCACTGAAATACTTCAACACTCTTATCGCTTATGCAGAAGTTTAAAATTCCCCTGATGAATGACCCAGTAACCAAGCTCTGGGGGATTAGGCCATTTGGGCTTTCACTCTTGTAATTTAGCAAAGGCTGACGTCCAGTTTATCAGCATGTCCCACCAGCCTTAACCAGACTTGACGCCAACGCTCCAGGTTTTGCTCAGTGCATGACACCCGGTCACAGCAAGTTCGGAGAGATTCCAGCACAATCCCATTGTTTACTCAGTCACAGAAACTGAAGCCCAGAAGTGACATGTGCCAGTGGGGACAGCGGCCAGCACCAGGACGAAGACTCCAGGGCCCTGGGCGGAGGGAGAGAGGGCATCGGGGACAGAGACAACCGATGCGGCTCAGATGGGAGAGAGAAGGACCAGGGCCCGGAACCCAGCACCAGCCACGCGAGCTGCAGCGGCTTCAGATGACGTGCCAAACGCTCAGCAACGTGTTATGAAGCTGGACGAACTTCTAGATGTGTGAGGCCTGACATGTTTGAAAGGACGCGCTCACACACATTTTCCGGAACGATAGCCATTTTTTGAAAAAGTTACATTTGTCCCTGGACATAATATTCATAATTTGCTTTCAAAACAAACTCGAAGTAGGGGTTGGACTTCAGGCTTCCCAGCTGGTCCGCCTGGAGCAGGCCTTCCACCTCCGGCAGATACTCGCGGAGCTGAACGCCTGCAGACGAAACACAGCGTCAGCGCCCTCCTGCACAGAGTCCCACACGAGCACGACACGCGATAAAACACCTGAGCTCCTACCTAGAGCACATCTCCTTGTGCCGCTGGGAAATCCTGCTTAAAACCCCTCCCATGTCTCAGACAGACTCCCAGCTCTCACCTGGGGGGGCTGCGTGCTCCTCCCACTGGCCGTCAAACAGCCAGTCCATTTAAAGTCTACCGAGATCTGAAGTGGTCTGTTTTCTGCACAGCTTACGTCATCCCTCCAATGTGGGAGTCTTTAACTATAATCACTTGAAACGAGCATTTCAAACAATTCTATGTTCTCCCATTTGGGAAATAATTTTGTAGAAATACTGTCATGAAAAGTAGCTAGAGTATCACCAAATGCATGAAAGTTTAAGCCTAAAGTCAGGGAGGCGGAAGAACCGCTGCTTCGCCAGTCCTCGACAGAGCGGGACGCCACGAGCACTGACTGAACCGTTTCAGCTGAGGGCTGAGCAGTTACTCCCTTGACAGAGGCTGGAGGAAAGCTCCAAGTTCACGAGGTCATGTCGCAGCTTGTCGCTCGGCCGCAGGGTCTCGAAAGCCAGCTTCGAAGCGCGCAGGGCGCTCACGCTGCGCTCTGGCTTCACCTCACACCGCCCACTCAGGGTTGATAAAGGGCATGAGGCTGAATCCAAGTCACCTGCATATCGCTTATCACAACGAGCACTGTCAATAGGCTTTTTCTCTATGAAATATGGAGCCTGCGAAAATACATTAATTTCTACAAGATCAGCTCTTTGAGGAAACACCGGCATCTCCTGACACATCTTCGCCGCGCGGGCCTCTGACCCACGGGCGCGGTCGCGGGCGCCTGCGCAGTCAGGCGGGCGCAGCAGGGCGGTCAGGTCGCCGGGCGCCAGCGGCACACAGGCTGGCGTCGCGAGTCTTCCGCTGCAGGGAGGGCGGGACGCTCCTCGGCGGCTCGACGTCGACTCCGCGCGACACACGCGTTCCGATGGCTGTGAACACAGCCGAAACGCTCCACGTGGATCACGTGAACGTCCGCAGGATGAATTCATTCCACTGATGGCTGAAGTGACCATCGAGCTGACAAAGTCCATGAGGCAGGATGTGAGGCCATCTGTCTCTTTCTACCTTCAGGGTGTGTCCTCTAGAAACATTTACTATTGCAAGGGGAAGTCATGTTACTGAAAAGTTTCCAAAAATGAATGTCCTTGGCTTGCTGTAACAAATATATATACTGTTTGTTTATTTAATAGTTTCTACTTTGGTCAAAATTTAACAACTCTTTTTGTAAAATTATAATTTTCCATTCCTG
Organism: Eonycteris spelaea; assembly: GCA_003508835.1. NCBI lineage: Eukaryota > Metazoa > Chordata > Mammalia > Chiroptera > Pteropodidae > Eonycteris > Eonycteris spelaea. The sequence continues at coordinate 192,913 of PUFA01000421.1, forward strand.
ATTCTTTCCCATCCATGATTTATAATCTAAGAATAGCAAAAGCTGTCAAGTCACCTTTAAATGGCACTAAATACTCAATTAGCCACAATTCAGTCCATGGCTCTTTACGAGAACTAACTCCATGGACGGCCTGAGACCTGTCCAGAGAATGTCTCCAACAGAACAGAGAAATCAGCCGTATGCAGTTGCTGCTTCAAACTCCAAATACAGAAAAGAGAAAGTCTTAGAAATGTGTTGGTTTTTTTCTGAATTTCAGAGAGTTTAAAGCAACAGATGTTTTCTTTTGCTTTATCCCTTCCTTGTTTTTAATCTCCTCTTTCTGGTCATTGAAAAGGCTGTCAGTGTGGGGTGATCAGTATCCGCTTCACATAAATGCAAGTCCGGATCAGTTCTGCACACATTCCAAACAAGGCGGTCAGAGCACGCACTTCCGTTTCGTCCATTACTAAAGGAGCCTGACCCTCTGCAAAGTATGCGGAGACGGCAAGGGGGATGGGCTGGAAGGGGGGTTCCGGGGACGCAAACACGGAACGTGCTGGCACTGGCATAGGCCAGTGACTCCACTGGAGGCTGCAGGGCAGGGGCCACGCAGGAGGAGACGGGCTGTGACCATGCAAAACAATCCCACCTGTTCAGAGACCAACTGTTTGAGTGGCTACGAGGCACCAGGTACCAAGCTGGGCATGTTCTATGCAGATTATTTACGTTTTGTGTAGATAAATGTATAAAAAGTCCTCAAATCTGTGTAAATGTCTGTGTGAAGAATAAAATTCGCATCCATTTAGAAGGACCGCTGGATTCATAACAGCCTTTTCATTATTTTTTCCAAGTGGTATTGAAGAGTGTCCTTACATCTGAAGACTGGTAAACACCTGGCCGGACTGCTTTGTTCACTGCATGAATTTATCATCATCTACTTTGACCTAGTAATTCTATCATAAATGGAGGCCATACTTGTGCTTATGTAATGTATAAAATACGCAAAATCTCTCACCTTCATTCTAACACTGTCCATATACTAAGCTCTTAGCAACACGAAACATGTGAACGTCAGTGTCCTCTAAGTCAGCAGTCCCAACCTCGTTGGCACAGGGGACCGGCGCTCCTACGAGCATCTAATGTCCGATGACCTGAGGTGGAGCTGGGGCGGTGATGCTGGCACTGGGGAGCAGCTGCAGACACAGATGAGGCTTCGCTCCCTCACTTGCTGCTCACCTCCTGCTGTGTGGCCCGGGTCCCAGCAGGCCACAGACCAGTACCGGTTTGCGGCCCAAGGATTGGGGACCCCTGCTCTAATTCATCTTTCCCCAAGAAAAGCATTTTATCTGCAAAAGCTTCTTTACCTGTGTGTGTCTCGGACAACAAATGGAATTTTGCTCACTGCTTTAGGTACAAAACAACTAAAAAACATACTTTTTCTTATTAGTTTGTTCCTAAAATGAATTTTAGTGTGCTCCTGTCCCAGATGGATTCATAAAGAAACATCATAATCTGTCCTCAGCGTGGTGCAGTTGAGGAGGGGTGCACAAAAAGCTCCTGTCACATTTCTAGTTTTCAACCTTTACAAGTTAACTGAAAGATGAGATGACTACTTGCATCACGCCGAGTGTCACCCCTTGGCCGTCCTGAGTCAGCATGGAGGCTGCCTGGGGCGGGGCCGAGGACCGAGCGATGGGTACGTCACGCTGACACATGCCCCTAACTGGAGGGGCGGAAGTCCTCCCTCTACTTTAGACAAAGCCTCTAACGGTGAGTAGGACACTGTTTACCAGCATCCAGCTCCTTGGCAAATCCCCGTTATTCTGAGGCGTTCACACCTGACGCTGTCCATTCTCGACAATAACAAGGCACTTACCGTCTTTCAAAAGCTTCTGTAATATTTTCACAAATATGCTGTCTTTAGATACTTCAATTGGATCATCTTTACCATCTGAGCTCGACCAGCTAGAAAACAAAATCACTGTGAAGTGACAATGAAATCAGGAACAAAAGCCAGGAATTCCAGGCAAAGTACAGTATGACTTTAAGATTAGGAAGGAGAAATGAGCAGGCAGAGCTGGAAGCTCCGAGGGCGACCTCTGAGACCAGAGTCAACAATAACTTTACCTGCCGGGGCAATCAGAGGAAGAGACACTGTGTAATGCCCAGCCTGCTGCACCTGCTCCCGTAGCACCTGCCCGGGAACACGGGAGGGGGGCCCGAGCGGGGGAGGCTCTGAGCACTCGAGCCACGCCCTCCTCAAACTCTCCTCCTGAAAACAATCCAGCCCTACAACCAACTGCTCCTAACGCCACCTACCGCCACCACTGCTGTGGACAAAACCCTCCCCTGTGGGAAGGTGACAGATGTGAGAGGGAGGTCTCAGGAGCCCAGAAGAGGGCACTGGACCCCACATCGTAACAACTTCTCTTTAAAAATAGAAATAGGTAGCCTTGTGCCTTGTTTGGCAGAGCTGGCCCTACTTCTGTGAAAATAGGACATGTGTCTCTGGGCAAACCGTCTGAATTTAAAAATAGAGATGATCACGCCAGTGGTCCTGAACCGTAGGCTGTTCCTCAACCACTGAGTAAAGCAGTTAAGGTGACTAATGACCCAGGTGGGTCACCAGGACCCTGATGCTGCCGCGCCCCGGGCGGTCGGAACTCACTTGTCTCTCCGCAGAGCTCTGCAGAGGACCTCCAGCTTCAGGTCGTTTATGTCCACGTCTTCCTCCTTCACAGCAAAGCAAAGAATCTGCATTGAGTGAGACTTTAAAAAGCGCATGCTTGAATCCGAATTATGTCGACTCCTGATTCTAGTTTCATAGCTCTACGTGATTATTGCTTTACTTTAATCCATAATTTAAAAAATTTCCTCTCCTTTGACACGTGGACACTACGCAGACTAGCCAGCACATGGACGACGTGTGACCCGACTTTACCCAGAGCCTTAAACAAGTGACATAAAAGCCAATACGTCACACTTTAAAATCCACTAGACGCTTTCACTCATCTACAGGATTTTCCCTGAAAGCTAAGCAACCGCTTCTCTAGCGTGACTTCCATCAAGAATGACTAGACAGACTAGCGACGTGTCGGAGGGACCAACTGTGACTCGGTAATGAGAGCGAGCGCTGCACCCGGACTCTGAGAAGCAGCACCCTGCATTCGCAGACGGAGAAGACACCTGGGATGTGGGGAGATCGGGAAGCGGGGTCGCCTGACAGGCTTTTCCAAAGAGCTGGACGAAATCCAAAAGCACGGCCGCCAAACCAGACCGTCTATTTTAACTGACACATTTCACGACTGGCCAAACGAGGTATTTTTTTCCTCCTTTTCCTTTTGATTAGTTCTGCAGAAAATGCTGTGAATCTGGTACTTGTAGTAAGCGTCTCGGGCAATTTCACTTACCTCATCTATATATTCCAGCAAGTCCAGAGCTTTCTTGAAATCGTATTCATTAGCTCTTCTGTTTTCATCACAGATGTATAGCTGCACAGCAAGTCAAAATAAGGAGGACTGTTTAAGGGAGGTGCAGGCACAACCAGAGACATCACGCAGAAAAACACGCGTTCCAGGAGGCCGCAGGTGTTCTCGCGGTGCAGAGCGGAGTGGCGTTCGGGAGCGACACCCGCCACCTCGCGGGAAGCCGCCTTTAAAAGGGGCCTCTGCTCTGTCCGTGGCTAACGAGAACGACCTGGGGTGTGCACTTTCAGACGCCAGTGAGTCCGCAGTGTCGGGTTCAGATAGCACACGCACTTCCGGCTTAAGTGTACCGTGCGGCCAACTGCTGCCCCGGCCTTGAGGCTGGCTAGCACACTGCTGCCACGCCGCCCTTTCGAGAGGTTTTACAAACTGAGATCTGTGGTAAAGCATGAGGCTAGTCTACAGTTTACTTAAAAGACACGACATGTGACCGACTTGTCTGCGGTTTGTTAGATCGCAGCTGCCCATATACTCACTTCCATGTTCTTCAAGTTTCCTGTGATTTTATAATCGTAAAAATACTCGCCTTATTAAAAATACGTGTGAATTTTTCTATATTCTTTACATAATGACTATTTACAATACAACAAACTTCATTTTAACCCATTTCCCATTTAGAAAAAAAAATGCAGTTCGCTGCCAGCGTTAATTTATCATCACGTATAGGAAACATACGTTTTCTAGGACTTATTTTCAGCTATTGAACTACTAAAAACAGAATGCTATAAATAGAATGACACCATTTGTCATTTCCAAGGACTATCGATGCACTAGAGCAACATGAAACTAATGACAGAGGCGCCGTTGCGTGGCTCTGCGGGTCAGGCTGCGGGGTGGTCTGCGCCGGCTCGGGGCACGCGGAGCCGCACGGGCTGCGGCGCAGGCCGCCGGGCACCACTCGGACCCCAGCAGGAAGGCCCGCCCACTCTGCCCTACGCACTTACACACGACGCTTCGTGCCCCTGCTTCTGAACATCCTTTTTCCTCCACAACGCTAATGTCTCTGAACTTGGCACGTGGCATTAAAACTGACGTTGAATCACGTAAACCCGGCACTACTTCTTCCTTCTGATACATAAAGTAATGGTGACTTTTCCAAGCAACAGCATTTTAGATTTTGAACCTGGATATTCTATATCTAGAGGCTGCCGTGAGCTCAACCACAGAACACGTTACTAATAATAGCTACAATACTCTTGTTTTTGAGTTCCTTTTCTTTTTACTATGATTAGAGCATATTCATGGGGCCCGATGGCACGACTCCTCCATTTAAAATGCTTTCTTGAAAGGAAAGCAGTAGCGCTAAAACCACAAGCGGCTGGAACAGCGGAACGAGTCTGGTCTGGGCCGCAGCCCCGGGCCAGCGCGCTGCGGAGGGAGAGGGTGACGGTGGCACCCACCGGCTGGCATCAAGGCCCGTACACCATTCTTCCCACAGAAGAGCCTGAAACGCATCTCATGGCACCTACCTGTCCCACACGGACAAAACAAGCTACGAGTCATTTCCTCGGTCGCTGGATGAGCAGAGGCTGACCCTCGCCCGTCTGCTACCCGGCGTCCTGCCCCGCATCACCCTCAGGCACCACGCCCGGGTCCCCACAAGGCCGGGGCCGGCGCCGCACTTACGTTGATGAGCTGCGGCGCGGTGAGCACCGGCATGGCGCTGAGACTCAGCTGCCGCTCCGCCAGCAGCTGCTCGGGCAGCGTCTCCTGGTGCAGCAGAAACCGCTCCTGCTCGGCCATTTCTGAAATTCAAGACGAGAGGGCGGGGTCAACTTCCACGTCTGCCAAATCCAAATTTAAAAAGAAAAAGCAGTCTCTCTGGAGAGCTCTGGTCAGCAGTCAACGACCCCGCTGTGTCACAGCTCTGCTGTTCCAGGTTCTGACTGCGTCACCGCACACCGTGGTCAAGCCAAGTCTCAGGGATCATCACAGCAGTCGGAACCAGTTGGGGGGACAGAGAGAGGAGGAAGCCGCCCTACTACTCAAAGTGGCAGAGTGGACTGGTCAGGCACAGCCCCCCGAATATGGGGTCTCTAGGCCCTTCTGCGAGGTAGCTCAGTGAAGCGCTTCCTCCAGCCAGACTGCAGGGTGACGCCACCCACCCCAAGAAATGGCCATTTAGAAGCCACCGGAGCATGTTCTAGGAGAAGTGAAAACCAGTTCTGTCCAGATGCCCCCCGCTGCGCCCACTTGGCAGAGGAGGTAAAGGGCACCAGAGGCTGGATGGTCACGTGTTCTCCCCGCCCCGCCCCAGAGCTGACAGCCCCTCCGATTTTTACTTTGAATGATCTCAAACCTACGGAAACTCTAAAGACTACGACATGGCTGTATTCAGCTGCTGTTAACATTTTTCTACTTTTGCTTGCTCTGCTGTCTCTACCATCTATCCACCCACCTACCTGCCCTGCCTTCCCCGCTAAACCTCATGAAACTTGCAGACGTCGTGACGTTCCCTCCTGGAACACGTCAGCATGCACGTCCGAGAATGAGGACGCTGAACCACGGCTCGTTACCAGGACTGACACGTTTAACGCCACCACAGTAACGTCGCCCAACACTGAGGACGTTCAAACCTCCACGGCTGTCCCCATAACATCTGTCACAGCTGTTTTGGTCGCTTGGGGATTTTAGGAGCCAGTCAAGGATCTCACCCTGAGTCTGGCTGGCATGGCCCTTGGCTCCTCCCACCTAACACGTGGCCCATTCACTGCCGCCACCTGCGATCACTGCTGTCACGAGGCTGAGCCTCATGGGCTCTGGGCCAACCGCATTCTAGCTATGTCACCCCGAAAGTGCATGGCACCCTGCCCTGCCATGCACATCACCCCTGCACGCGCGTAGTGTGCATTCCTCTCGTGCTGGTGGGGACGCCTTCAGATCTCAGCAACGACGGGCAACACGAGAGTACCCTCGTCCCCTCACCCTAAACGCCGTGGCTTTAGTGTCCTTTGATGACCATTTGCCATAACTACAAAATGGTGACTTCCAGTCAATCATTCTTTCTCCCTGAACTGCTTGGCCTTATTCTTTGGTAGAGAAACATTTCGCCCAGCCCTTCCCTTCTGGGTATCACCGTGGACTTTTTAAAAAACTGAAATGAAACGCTCTGTCACCATTCTTCTTGGTGTTCGTCTCCCCCACACGGGGTAGGCGGGGAGCTGCCGCGCTGTGACGTCCTGCGTCAGCCTGGCCTTCGGGCCCTGGCACCCCATGCCATCCCCCCACAGGCCCTGCCTGCCCTGATGGAGATGGTGGTGAGAAAGCAAAACAGGGGACTCGGCCTGCGCGTGTCCCAGGGCGTCACTGCCTCGAGGCCCTTTCAGGGGACAGAGCCAAGCAGTTTTTGAAGAGCTGCGATCCCCTCTCTCATCCCCGATGCCAATGCAATGCTGATCCCTCCTTCTCCGCGCTTCTCAGAAACAACGCCACGTTCCATCCTTTTCTCAACCTACAACGCACACACAGTTCCACAGTGACGACACCGAGGAGTTCTGAAGTCCGGAACTGACAGCTTCAGAAGGGCCAGCGCCTGCCACCAACCCACAGGGCAAAGGTCAAGTTCCCCTGTAGCAGTTGCTCGCAGAACACTGAGTCACTCCATTCGAGTCACCTGGACTCCCTCAGGAATTCTCACCTGAGACGCCTCAGCATAGCGCCACATGGCACTCCTCTTGGGGGGGGAGTGGGAGGCTCTGGCCCTCAGGGGTCCCCTTTGACAGCAGCAGGGGCGCATTGCGAGGGTTCCCCAACGGTGTGACTGAGCTGCATGTCTGCCTGCTCACATTGCTGCTTTTACCTTCAATTTTTTCCTGCAGCACATCCTCTGGAAAGTCCGAAGCTAATGCAGCCAATTTACTCAAGCCAAGGAGGGTTTTCTTCTTCGCGAAGTAACGCGTTTCTGCATTTGCCAAACCCAGAAGCGTTGCATGTGCCTACGAGAAGCAAAACGTGAGAACTGGTTACTAATTCAAGTTGAAATAAACCCCCCCAAAGCTCCAGCAATAAAAGATCAAGTCGGTATCAGCACACCTGAAAACGAGCGCCACACACTGAAAAGTAACTGCCCATTATCGACCGCCCACACTAACCACGTGAAGAGAGACACGTATCGCACATTTGCTCCGTGACCATTACGTGTGCACTTGGACATTACCAAGAACTTTAATGTAAATGTTTTTATTATAAGAAAATGCTCATTACAAAAACAGGCCGACTTATTTACATGCTAACAAATTTTTGTGCTTTATATTACTGTAAGAGTCAACTCACAATGGACACATTTTTATTGAGATATGAGAAGTAATAGTAATTCCATCATAAATCAAAAAGAATATTCAAATTATGTGCAAATAAGAGAAACACATTTAAAATAATCTATAATAAGTATTTCAATTACTAAAAACAGACTATTTAAAACTAAAAGTTGCTCAAATTTTCTCCATGTATCCGAACCCTCCTTACCTTTTCTAATTCCTGGCTGTTGATTTCATGCAGCCAGCTGAGATGTTCGTGAGCTTGCAAAAAACTTGCCAACTGTCCGTGCTGAGAAACGGGCTGTGACAGCAATTTGCCTCTCTTCCCCTTCTCCAGATACCAGCGGAAGAGGAAGTCTGAAAAATTCTATCAATGGCAGAGCCAAGAAGCCAATGACATTTAGCAATACGGTTTAAAAAATACATTTCTGATCATAAAATTTCTTCCAAAGCTCTTAGACTCCATAATACAAATCTTGCTTTAAAAACTAATTTCCCATATTTTAGGGCCCTCAAAATCACCTTATTTAGTCCTCTCATTTGCCAAACAAGGCCAGATTCAGAGGGGGACACACTGCTTGAGAGCACAGACTTCAGTGTGTGCTGGGGGTGTGGCGGTCACCAGCCACGCAGCTGCTCAAATGTGATTAAAACAGTCGGGCGCCACATTTCAAGTGCTCAGCTGCCCTACGTGGCTAGAGATGCCCATTCTGGACAGCACACGTGAGCGAGCTCGCCACTGTTAAAAGAAAGTTCTTTCTACCAGACAGGGCCAAGATGACTGCTCCACAATGACAGGTTCTCGGGCAGAACTGTGTAAAATGGCCGCGCGGGCTGACAGAACACGCCAGCGCCCGGAGCCCTGCTGGCCCAGCCAGCCTTCCCTGCGGGATCCCTGCGGAAGGCTGGGCTGGGGCAGGGCCTGGGCCGGAAGGGAAGATCAGCGTTCTGCAGTGTCATGGTTCCTAGGAAACAGTCTGCCTATAGGGGACCCTGCAGGGGACACACCAGTCCCACAGACTTTGAAACCAGACTTGAAATGAATGCGAGAAAAACTGCAGCCAGGCCCTTTGACCCCCTCCCTCTCCCCCCACCAACGAGGTGACACTGGTCTACCCTGATGAGTGGCCTGCATCTCCACTTGCTGCCCCCGGGGAAACAGCACTGACCCCCAGTGTTACGGTTCTTTTATACACAATGTCCAAAACACAAAAAATCATGAGACAGAAGAAACAGAAAAACAGGACTAATAAGCAGGCGAGAAAAGCAGACCTAGGAACAATCAGATTTTGTAGTACTAAAGGACTTAAAAATAACTACTCAACATATTAAAGAAAAGGAACAATGCAAAAATGGATGGAAAATGTAATGGGGAACCAGAATCCATAAAAAGAATAAAATGATGAAAGTATGAAAATACACTTTCATGAAAGCGTTTATTTTAGCACTACTGTCAAATGCTAGCTAGACCAGCCATGTCCAACAGCCAGGGACTGATCAAATTCAGGATGTTATACCCAGCCTGTGAAATTATAAGGCACTACAAATGCGGGTGTGCAACACTTCACGTGACAGGCACCTATCTGTGACGCAGTAAGTCAAACCAGCAGTTGACTGATGTGCTTGTCTATAATAATATGGAGTAAAAACACTGGGAGAATACAAACCAAGTGGTTGGAAGGGCTCCCAGTGGGTGGTGGGATTCTAAATGATTTGCTTAAATCTTTTTGTTTATAGGAGTTTTCTGAATTTTATACAATGTTGCTTTTATAGGAAGAAAAAAATCAGTTGTTACATGAAGATCAACTGATTGAATAAGCTGGCTTTGAAAAGCAACTCAAACTCACCCACACGGTGTCAGGTGGGGACTGTGTTAAAACGGGAATCAAGATTTCAAACAAGGACAACAGAAATTCGAGGTGTGCGGGACCCTGAGCTTTCTGGAGCAGCGCCCTAGGCACCCACGGTTTTATATTCAAATTTTTAAAACTCAATCAGAATTCATATACATAAGAGCTTTAATTAAAACTGAAAACACAAGAATAGAAAGTTCTAACATTTTTCAAAGGGCAAAGAATGTTTCAGTAATGTTTACATATACAGAATCATCTGCTAAAACCAAGAACCACAACACATAAATGAGTGTCTCAGTTAACTACAATAAGATTGCGTCACATCTAACCACCCCAGTGAGGCATGAAGTGGCCCCATCCATCACGGGGTCCCCCACCTCCATCCCCAATGTCCGCTACCTGATCAGCAAACTGGGTCATGTAGCGCTGTAGTCTCGTCTGGTTGTTGGTCTGCTCGCACAGCTGGACTAAGATGTCAAAGTCACAGTATTTTTCTGCTAATGACGCAGCCCACGTGTATTGGCCTAGCATGACTATAGACATGAAAACAGATGGAAAAATCCTGTTAGTGAAAATTTCACCTGTAATAGAAAATACTACTTGCAATTCTATCCTCATTCATATTTTATACTAAAAATAATTAAAGGAAAAGAAACTTTTCTAGATGCTGGCATTTGGTTTTGCATTCATGTAAAATCATTAAAGATGCAAATTCTGTCCCTTGCTTCTTCACTGCCTCTAAGAAACTACTGTCCTCTGCCAAGTACTAGCAAAGCGAGCTGCTGCTCCTCGTCAGGATGAGAATGGGCCGAAGACGCGCACAGAGACAGCTGCACAGCTGGGTTCACGACAGTTCACTGGCTGCACTGCGGTGACGATGTGACTCCTTCCCCCACCCTGCACATTAAAGACCTGGAGCACTCGCCAGGTCCCACACACTTACGAAGTGGGGATAAGAGACCGAGCCTCTTCTGCGTGTACTCCATTTCCAGGCTGTTGTATCTTTCCTGATCATTGGACTTGTCCAGAGATTTAAGCTGAGAAACATAACCATCCAGGAGGCAATCAATCAGGGCGACCAGCTGCTCCATCAGAATGTTTCGGAGGCTGCTGTCCGCCTGAGGGTAAACCATCTTCAGCACAATCTCGTGCTGGCGTGCTATTGCTGTTCGGATGCTAGCAGGACCTCTCACCGCTGCGGGACGACATAAAACAACAGAGATGGGAAGCGAGGGTTCTGGAGCGGCTGGAGGAAAGCCAGCTGCCTCGAAACGCTCTTCACCGCTGCTGGAAAAGCAAACCAGACGGGCTCAGCTGCTACCTCCCGTCCTGCTCCAACCCCGACTCCCCAGGACCTCCGCAGCAAAGCCACTTAGCACGATGCCGTCCTCCAGTCCTTTAATGCAGAGGCCCTAACCCCAGGCCGTGGACCAGCAATGTCGTGGCCTGTCAGGAACCGGGCCGCACAGCAAGGGCGGAGCGGTGAGCCGGCGAGCAAAGGCTCATCCGTATGCGCAGCTGCTCCCCAGCACCGGCATCGCCACCTCAGCTCTGCCTCAGATCCTCAGGCATTAGAGGGGAGTGCCAGTCCCCGGTGCCACCAAGCTTGTGGACTGCTGCTTTAAGGCAACTCTACTTAATTTCTTGTATTAAGTCAACATAAAATATAGTCAATACCTCCAGGGCCAGGACCTGCTTCTACAAATAACTGTATGTACTAATACTTAGCAGATACATGTAAGTGCTGGTTATGTACCGGTTAAAGACATAAACCACAGAGGGACCTATACATTATTCCAAGGGAATAGAGTGATTTTCACAAGAATTGCTCATTTTGGAGATGGCACTTAAGTTATTTCCCGTTTAGCTTGCTAATGTGCACTACCGGAATAACACAACTCCCAAAAACTAGAAATGTAATTTGAACAGCTAATACATCAGTCTTTGGACTTGGTGCTGGCGACCTCACCTGTCCACGGAACGTACTCGGGCTCCTTCCCACAGGTTCTTCTCTTCTATACAAGGACTGTCTGTTCTGTCGATAATGACTGGCAGCCTGCAGCATGTCCTGGGACAATGACACGCGTTACCACACACAGAGTGACGACCTCCCCCACCCCAATATTTCTGAAGATAATTTAAAACATCAGTCTATTAATACAAGAGAATACTCAACACAGGTCTGGGAGATTACTTGTGATTCTCTTTGGACTGGAAATTTGTTTAACTTCAATTTTGGAAAACGATAGTAACCGAAGTAGGAACGCTGCTATTATAAAGTACACCAGCTAAAGTGAAATGGAACATTTTAATCAATAGATATAAGCAGCGAGCTTTTGAGTAATTAAAAAACAGAAACTTATTTGGACAGTTACATTTGCAGTGTATCCTTCCCCAGAGAAAAGGCTTATTTCACCAAACAACTCAGGGTGACATCAGACTCCTCTGACGTGCAAAAGCAAACCACTCCGAACGGCTGTTTAGGGACTGATAAAATGACTGACACTTCCCCAACTTTTCGGCATCAGAGAGTGGCTGCTCGCTCACGCACTGTGGTGACAGAGCAGGCACGCGGCGTCCCCTGCCTGGGCCCTGGTACCTTAAGGATGCTGTTCACGTCGACCACCACCTCGGCCCAGTCGGCTGCGTCCAGCGCCGTGCCCTCAGCACCTGCTCCTCGTGCTCTAGCAGGCACTCACAGATGGTGTCTACCTGGGACACCTGAGGGGCGGAGAGAAGTCAGCCACGTATAATCGGAGCTACGGCGACGGGTGGTGACTGCAACGACCCTCACCCCACTCAACAGCTGTCAGATTGCGCCCACGGCTCACTTGTCAGAAGCCAACAGTGAGTGGTGCAAACGAGTGAAAAAGCAAGAAAAGTGAAAACTTACTTTCAGAAGTGAGCCTGCCTAGATAACTATGTCTGACAAATAAGCAAATTCTAGATTATTACCAGGTAGGTTTTTTATTTAAATACCAAGTACAGTTAGCCCTCACCAACTGCAGATCCAAAACACTCAGGGAAAAAATGTCACGTTGTCGCTGCCACATGCTATGCGTTTCAGCTTGCGATGGCAACTGGCCTGCACTGTCTGTGCTGTCCGCTGCACAGCTTTCTCTTGTCATTATTCCCTGAACAACACAGTGTCACAGCCGTTCACACAGCACAGACAGGACTAGGTGCTTAAGTAGTCACATTATTACTGTAAGTGATCCAGAGGTGATTTAAAGTACATGGGGGACATGCACAGGTTATAAGCAAATACCACGTAGTTTTGTATAAGGGGCTTGAGCATCTATGAAATTTTCATGGTGCTGGGGGTGAGGGTGGTGTGTGTGGGAACCAATCCCCTGCAGGTATTAAAGGACGACTGTGTGAAAACAAGGCATTCACCAAACGTTCACAGAATCCACAGAAAAACAGAACATAGTTCAGTGTCTTCAATTATTTTTAGGTTACGTCATATCAAAAATCAAGCAAAAAAGAGACTTCTTGGCACGGCCTGTCAAATGCTAGATTACAGCTAGACTGTAGGATGGAGGAAATAAAATTAGAGACCCAAATAGAGTTCAAAGTTCCCCGGATGCAGAAAACAAGTCCAAATTTCAGTCAGTTTGGAAAAGAGCGAGCGCTGTTTCTAAACCGGGACAGTGGCGCCAAGGGACAGGACAGCCCTGGTGGGCGCCGCAGGGGCAGCTGCAGGTGTGGCCGACACCGTGCGCTGAGTGCTGCCGGCTCCGGTCAGCCAGCCTCGCGCGTGGGCAGCGTGCGCTGCCACCAGTTGGCCCGCGTCTTCACCTTCTCAGCCTCCGAAACACATAGGTTTTCCTTTCCTTCTAAAGATAAATCTGATTTCAAGGAGGTGGCCAGCAGAATCCTAGCAGGCCGCTGAGGAGTTGAGAGAAGGGACTGTCTACGATGGTGTGGGCAGGAGTGAGGGGACCGACGGGGGACGCACAGCGCCTAGGCCTGCAGAGCCACCGTGAGGCCTGGCCCATGGTGGGTGGAGCAGGGCGGGGGGTGGGCTTCTTAGTCAGTGTCGCAGGCTCTCCGTTATGAGGACATGGTGAACAAGTGACACAGAATTTACCCAGCGGGCGCATAGCCCCGTGGGGCATCTCCACGGGAACCTGTGTCCTCGGTCTCATCCCTCCTGGCCACAGTTGGCAAGCCCCCGCAGGCTCCGGGGAAGCTGCACCGGGGGATGAGACAGACTCGCTCACCTCTCTGAAGAAGACGTCTGCAGGGGTCAGGCTGGGGGGGACCTCGCGGTCCCTCCTGCTCAAGGCCATCAGCAGCGCTGTGTTCACGAGGTCAGGCAGCCGCGAATGGTGGTTCTTGAGGACGATGGCGGCCGACAGCTTCTCCGCATGCTCGCACAGCAGCAGCCGCGTGGCCATGGGCGTCCCCTCACCGGGAGAGTGCCCAGACGCCCGAACAGGCCGACCTGCGGGGAGACGCAGCACGAGCTCCTGGGCGGTGTTAGTGACACGCACAGCGGGCTGCGGCCCAGGGGACACGCACGGGCGCAGGGCTACCGGCCAGCTGCCCCCCGCGGCCGTGGGCACACGCACACACGCCGGTCAGAAACACAGATGGCCTCTGGGAGGACCAGGTCACGCAGAGTCGCTGCTGCGGGCCGGCGGCGTGCCGACCCCCCCACCGCCTGAGTACCTCACGCTCTCCATCTCCCACAGCTGTTTCCCAGGACCCCAAGCCCGGGGTGGGGATCGGGGAGCCCAACCCTCTGCCCCCTCCATGGTCACAGGCCGCTCCTGGGCCGTGACTGGTGCCAGGGTCTCTTGTAAGCTTCCTACCTAGTAAAGTGTCACAACCACTGAACTTCAACAAAGCCGAGAGACAGACGCAAATAATAACTTCTCTCCTATTTAAAAACAGAATCCGTCTCATCAATAGATGACCTGATTTTTTATAATATCGACAATTTACTTTAAGTAACAGAAGTAAAACAACAGAAAAAAACAACAAAAAAAACAATACTCCGAATCCCCTCAGAATTCTTACCGACACAGTGACAGACACGCAGTTGGAGGCGCTGTGGCCCAGAGGTCACGTGTGCGGCCCGCCCGGGCCTCTCGTGGCGCCTGCTGGAGCCCCGTGCTCTTGCGGCCCTCGGGTTGCTCCGTGTTTGACAGCACAGGTCAACCGCCGTGTTACCTGACGACTATGGGCACATCGACGGTGCCCGCCTCCCTCCCCAACAGTCGCTCAGTGCCGAGCCCCCGAGGCCTGGAGCCGCGTTCTCTGCCCGGTGCCAGGTGCCCGCCTGCCGTACTGGTGCGTGTGCCTTGGCGTCGCTGCGCCGCCAGTGACGGAGGCCACGTGCTCACCTCACGTGCCACGTGACGAGGAGGCTCACAGGAGCCCCTGCCTCCACTTCCCCAGGCCAGGTGTGAGGTCACGGCTGCCCCAGTGCCGGACAGCTCGAGGCCGGGCCCGGAGGCTCGCGGTCACAGGCGTCCAGCCGCATGCGCTCTGCGCATCGTCACTGCGCGGTCACCGCCGCACGAAGGCGGGGCCCAAACGGGATTTCCAGACGCAGCTAGACGTCTCCTCGCAACGACACCACCACCGACAGCGGGTGGCTCCAGGACGGACTCCGGAGCCGGGGAGGCTGCGACGGCTCGCGCTGCACGGCTGGGCCACCTCTGCTAACCAGCGTCTGCGGTGCGGTGTGTCGGAGCCACCGCCGCCGCCCGTCCCGGGAAGCACGCCCGTCTGCCATGTGACCTCACCACTCCTCCCACTGAGGTACGATCAATTTCTCAATCCCCGTCGCCTGGGCTGGCCTTGCAACTTGCTTTGACCGATGTCACTGGTGGAAGTGACTTTATCTGACATCTGCGGTGGGACATTAAAAAGCCTGCATCTCCTACGACCTGCCCTCAGAGCGTGGCCAAAACAGCACAGAAGTGTGGCTCAGTGGGTGCCGTGTGGCCCGGCGACCGGCCAGGTGGGGGGAGCCCAGGACCCTCTGGCCCAGCCCCTGAAGGCAGCTCGGGAGTGGTCTCCGGTGGACCCAGCGGAAGCAGCGCCAGCCCACGCACGAGGTGGGTCGTTGTGGATGAGCAGCTGGCACTGACAAGCCGACGGGCAGCTGGGGCGGCTGGCGGCCCCTCGCCCAGACTGCAGGGCTGGCAGCAGCCAGGCCGTGCACTGAAGCCGGCGTGGGGTGTGGGGCTGGGGCGATCGTGCAGTCTCTAGGGCCATCTAGAACTGTGCTGTCCCGTGAGGTGGCCACCATCCACCAAGGTGGAGATTTAAATTCAAGTTCATTAAAATTAAACTTAAAAAAAATGTCGTTTCTCAGCCACACCAGCCCTATTCTGAGCTCTCAGCAGACATGACACGGACACGGAGCACTCTCGTCACCACAGAGGTCCTACTGGGCGGCACTGACTAGAAGCTTTTTAATACAAAGGCATTACTGACTTAGGAAAAAATAAGCAAAAATGGAACAAAACCCATCCACCTGCATATGTAAGACACCTGGGAGCCACTGCTGCTGGCCCAAAGGGCTCGTCTGTGTCCTACACTGTCTACAGCCAGAACGTGCTCTCACTTCGGCTCTGCATGAGCGGGGCTAGCCCTCTGGGGACCTCGGGCCCCACCGGCCCCGATGGCCTGGAGAAAGAACAACAAAGTAGGAGGCATCACGCTGCCTGATATCGAACTACACAGGGCCACGTCATCAAAACAGCACGGTGATGACAAGAAACCAGGCACACACAGCAGTGGAACTGAACAGAGCGCCCTGAAATGAACTTCATCTATACGATCGCTCCATCTATGAAAAGGGAGACAAGAATACACGATGGGTAAAGACAGTCTCTTCAATAAATGGTGTTGGGAAAACTGGACACATCATGCAAAAAAACTGAAACTGAACCACCTTTTTACACCATATGTGAGAATTAACTCAAAACTGATTAACGACTTAAATGGAAGACCCAAAACATAAAACTCCTAGAATAAAACACAGGCAGTAAGTAAACTCTGATTTTGCTCTTAGTACTATTTTTTTCTGACATGTAACCTCAGGCAAGGGAAACAAAAAAGTAAAAAATTGCAGTGCGTCAAACTAAAATGTTTTGCACAGCAAAGGAAACCATCGACAAAACAAAAAGACAAACTAGTGAATGGCAGAAGATGTTCACAAATGATACACCTGATAAGGGGATATTATCTAAAATATATAAGTAATTCATACAGGTTAACACCAAAAAAAACAAAAACAAAAAACAAACAAAACAATCCAATTAAAAAATGGGCAGAGGACCTGAACAGACACTTCTCCAAAGAGGACATACAGATGGCCAATGGACAAATGACAAGATGATCAAGATCACTCACCATCAGAGAAATGCAAATTCAAACCATGATGAGATGTCACCTCATACCTGTCAAATGGCTATCATCAATAATGAAAAAATCAAAATCAAAAATCAAAAAATAAGTATTGGCGAGGATTTGGAGAAAAGGGAACCCTCATGCACTGTTGGTGGGATGGTAAATTGGTGTAGCCATTATGGAAAAGTCTGGAGCCTCATCCAAAAATTAAGTCTAGAACTACCTTATGACCTAGCAATTCTATTCCTGAGTTATTTACACAAAAAAAATCCAAAACACTAATTCGAAAAGACAGATGTATCTCATGTTCATTGCAGCACTATTTACAATAACCAAGATATGGAAGCAGCCTAAGTGTCCACCAACAGACGCCTGGACAAAGAAGTGGTACACAAATACAAGGGAATATTATTCAGCAATGAAAAAGAACGAAATCTTACCATTTGCAACAACAAGGATGAACATAGCGGATATTATGCTAAGTAATATAAGTCAGAGAGAGAAAGACAAATGTCATATAATTTCACTTACATGTGGAATCTAAAGAACAAAATAAATGAACAACAAACAAAATGAAACAGTCTCACAGACAGAACAAACTGGTGGTTGCCAGATGGGAGAGGGCTTGGGGAGGGGGAAAAAGGAGAAGGGATTAAGAAGCACAAATTGTCAGTTATAAAAACAGCCACGGGAATGTAAAGTACAGCACAGGGAGTATAGTCAATGGTATTGTAATAGCTACGGTGTCGGGTGAGTACCGGACTTATCAGAGGGATCGCTTCGTAAGTTATATAAACGTCTGACCACTTTGCTGTACCCCTGAAACTGATATCGTATATTAACTATAGTTGAAAAAGAATAGGTATATTTCTTTAAACGAGAATGTGATTCTTTCTAATGGTACTTCAAAATTAAAAATCCACACATAAAAATCTTGTTTTTATCACATCATTCTTCATTGTCTTTCTAATAATACAAAATCAGCTCATGAAAACTTGATTTTTATGTAAAAGCACACATGAAATCTGAATGAAAAGCAGGCTATTGCAGGATGTTACAAGAAAAGCTAAAACATCCTCTCTGCTGAAACACACTATTTTTCTTTTTTTTATCTTATTTTCAATGCAGCTGTTATACTTGGAGTACTAGTCTTCCGCATTTTAAGTCAGCAAAGAAAATGCAAAACACTAGTCATACCCTACCCAGCGAAATGCCTCAGAGTAGGAAGAAGGACGTCCCACTGTCCTGGAGAGCTGACAAAGGGGTAGCAGTGCCCGCGCCCCGCCACCCCACTCACAGTGACCGGCATGCTTACTTGGTGGATGAAGTCCATGAGGAAGGAATGGGCCTTCATCTTGTCTTCCAGCTGGTGAAGAATGATCAGGGATGTGTTGCTAAACCCAGGTGCTTCTGTCAAAACACAATAACAAAACAAAAGTTAATAAAAATCTACACAAATTGAAAATACCAATCTTTTAATGCAATTGTTTATAACATTCCCCAGAGTTAAAAAAAATTTAGAGAAAAATTTTGGAAGTTTGTACAATTCATACCATATTTATTCAAAACACAGAATACGTTATCAGTGTAATCATTTATATCAATCTAAGCTTGACGGCTCAAAAGAAATAGTCAAGGAAGATAAATACTGATTTTTTCCCTTAATCTCTAACAAGGCTTAGCAAACTTGTCAAGTAGGAAATCAGGGTGATGAATGGGTGTTTGAGAGCTCCCCAGGGCGCCCCTGTGCTGCAGTGGAAGTGCAGCAGAGAGAGCCACGGGGACAAAGGACAGTGTCAGGCGGCTAGACGGGACATGCCCGCCCTACGCGCTGAGAGGCGCTCGCTGCAGCTCTCAGGCAAACGCACAACTTCTATTAGCCAAATGCAGTGATGATGCCAATCATCATTGAATTGTGGCTACTAAGTGCCACATACTACCTCTGCCACGAATTTCCTTTTTCACATAAAAAGGCGAAGCAGCTAAGTAGGGCTGATTGATCTGCTTCTGTTAGAACAAGTAGGGTTTGCTCCAATCGACCCTCAGTTTCCAGTCTATCTCAGAAATCTGTTCTGAGCTCTTTTCAAAGGCTCAGTACCTACTTCTGAGACAAGGTACAACTTTCTAAACTGAATAGTAAGTTGTTTCAGAAATTAAAAAACATACTTTCAGAGACGCTGTAATAAAGGAACTAGAGCGTCCTCCAAACAGACGACGCCCTAGGAGCAGTCAGTGTGAGCTCACCCTCGGGGACGGACTCGGCCCAGCGCGGGTCGGAGGCTGGGTAGTCATCCACCAGGTCCATGCTGATCTGGGCGACAGCTCTGTCTAGTTCACAGTCAGGATCCGAATCAGAGTGAGAGGACAGCAGTTCATCGACCATCGTCTGAGCATGACATAAGTCTTTCCTGAAATGAAGTTGGAAAACGAAGCATTAAAGAAGGTAAGCGCTTCCAGTGCTCACCACGAAAGAGTTAATTGCAACACTAAAGCCCCGTCTTAGCCCGATGGCCGGTGAGCCCGTGTAGAGAACCGGACTCTTCTGAACTGGTCGGAGAGACGGAGGGACCAGCACAGTGCAAACAAAGGCAAGGCCGGACAAAGCGGGCTCAGGAGCGGACATGGCACATTCGGAAGGGGTGAGCCGCAGAGCCAGGGCACAAGCTGCGTAACCCACGTCAGGACACGGACGGCCCTGGGAAGGTGTCGCGATCCGCTCTGTTTTCCCCAAGGATCATTCTGACTATGCATGGAGAGAGCAGTAGACGGGGCATCAGACAGGAAGGAGGACAATCCAGGTAGGAAGTGTCTGCAAAATCTAGGAAGAGAAGATGGTCTGACCAGCAGTGGCTGTGGGGAGGAGACAAGGAAAGTCTGAGAAAGATGCATGAGGTTGCTGGGCAACCGGCAGGACCCGATGCATCATGATGAGCCCCACATCTGTGCTCTGAACAAACAGGTGGACGGTGGTACCTGTCTCTGGAACTTATCACTGGAACGGGGGCAGAAGTGAAAGATAAGCTTTGGAGACAAGAACAGTGCTGGGTGTACTGAAGCTGAGGTGCCCACGGAAGACACACTGCTTGTGTGTGTGTGTGTGTATGTGTGTGTGTGTGTGTGTGTGTGTGTAACGCCCTGAGCAGGGAGGCTTGCGTCTCCTCAGCACAGGAAGCCAAGGAAGGAGCAGAGGTGCAGGGAGCAGAGAATGGGGAGCACAGGGAGTGGGGAGCAGAGGGAGAAGCACGGGTGACGCCAGCGAATCGCGCACCACTAGCCTGTCCGGGTGCTTTGCTGTGAACGGGAAGACACAAAGACTGGTCTTAAAAAATAGCAGGTCAACCGTGATCGACGGATGACGAGAAGCCAGCACAGAACGGTCCAGGGAGGAGGAAGAAGAGAGCGCGCGGTCCCAGGGCACCTCCTCCCACTCCACACGCGGGCAGGGCTGTCTGCCACCCCACGGCCCTGAGAGAGGTGAACAGGCCACCTGAGGCAACGGAGCTGACCAGCCACAGCCCTAGAATGTGAGTAAGTCCAGCCGGGACAGCTGGCAGCTGACCGCTGACAGGGACTAATAAAGTGGCCACCTGAGCCCAACCACAAACAGCCCGACCGCAGAACCATGAGCCACGTCACGTAGGCCGAATGCGCTTGGTGGTTTCATAGACGGCGAAGCCCGACCAGCGGGCCAAGGCTTCCTCACCGACAGAGCCCCACGGACTCACATGCTGTAACAAGAGGCTGGAGAAGAGACCTGACAGTCGCCAGCCCGAACGGTGCTGCAAGAGGGTGCGTCACTTCGTGTCTGTCCCCTGACCTGGCTGGGACCCTCCTGCAACCACCAAGTCCAGAATCGGGTTGCGAAAGTGCTGAAGCTTAGAACATCCCCTTAATGGCATCATTCTTCCCCCTTGCTCCTGCCGCTCAACAAATATGTAGCGTGTCAGTAAAATGTGTCCTCAGACCCAAATGAGCCGTAACTGAAACATGTGTCGTACCTGCAATAGTGCAGAAAAGCAGCTTTAAGCAACCTGGCTTTATCTTCCTGGGCTACGGTCTCATTCTTCACAGAGGTCTCGAAAACCACACTCTGGAAAATAACAGACGATACCTTAGAGGGCAAGGCGTCAGGATGTTCTCAATTACTGGACTGAAAACTAGACCCGCCCGTGACGGCAGCAGCACAGGTCACAAGCTGTCCCCCACACGCTGCAGCTGACACACATAAAACGTTTACTAAAACCAGAGAAGGCGCACCAACTGGTCAAGCGGAGTCCTACAGAGAAGGTGCGTGGAGCTGAGAGTGACAGAGGGTGACAGAGTGGCACTGAGTGTGGCATCACGGGGATTTCGTTGGCGCCGACAAAACCTTCCACACAGCTGGCTCTCACGCCACCTGCCACCACGCGTGTCACTGTGCACAATGGCTGACCGAGCGTACGCAACGTGTCAGATTTGCTTTAAAGACGTGGCGCAGAACGTCAGCAGTATCACAAAATCCACGTGGTTACAAAAATAAAAAAAAAAGATGGTTTTTACCCCACTCTCCCTCCCAAAAATCATCCTAGAGTAACAGGAAGAAAAATACAACCACACGAACATCTGTGATTCTAACCCCCACACGTGAGGATGGGGACCAGAATGAGTGGCAGAGGCAGAGCAGAGACCTCTGTGCCTGTGGTGGAGGATCAGGTCCTAAGGCCCACGGAAAGCAGAGTTCCCAGGTGACAGGACAAGCAGAGTACCAGAGGCCTAAGGGGAAGGCGTCTCCAGAGCTGCTGGAGGGGTGGGACACAGGAGACGGACGTGAACGAACATAAAACTGCCTGCTACACGCTCCGAGGACCATGTCAGGGGGTCCCGTATGCAACTCTTGGTGAGCTGGAAACAGTATCCATATTGTTGCTATGACCAAAATAATTTATGTCAGGATGATGAAGCCAGAGAAAGGCCCATAAGTCACCCTAACTCCTCAGCTTCTATAACAGGAAACCAAGAGATGTGTACAACTGTTGAATCAGGAGACAGCAATCTGTGCACCTTGCTTAGAAACATGGAGAAAATACTAGAAGAAACAGCTAGAAGACTCAAAAGCAGTTGCTTCTGGGAAAGAGGACACAGGGGGTGGGGGAGATAAAAGAATGAATGTTTTCATCACAACTCCTGTAAAAATGTCCGGCTTTTAAAACGTTGGGGGAAAATACTCTGATAAAAATTTCAAATCATGTAGAACCACATTACCTCATTGCTGGGTCCAGCAACTGAAGATGCTAAAGAGTCTTCCAGGTCCTCTGCCAATATGGACACATTTTCCCGAGAAGTGATAGACACCAGTCCACTGTTTCTCGAGAAAAGGACGGGAACACCGCCACACGAGCCAGCTCCCAAGATGCGATCTCCTGAGAGAGAGAAGAACGCACGGCCACTTGCTGACACCCGCCAGCTGACGGGGAAACCCTCCTCCCCACCCAGTCACTCCTGCTCTGAACTCAGCTGTTTAATTCCAGAGCAAAGGTCAAGGACCCACTGTGAATGCAGCAGCAGGCCGCGTCCTTCGGCTCCAGGACAGCACGAACTACCCTTGCAGGACAGCAGCACGAAGAGTAAGCAAAAGGTAAAACCACTCATTCTGCAAAATTCAGACCGCTTTCTCAATCTACGGAGTCCTCTTGCCCACTTCTGTCTTGACCTGCCAGTAAGCCAATGAGTCAGCCAACTGGGAAAGATACCTAAGTCTGCACAGTGCCTGGGTGCCACTGTGCCCGCCCAGTCAAGGCCCCGGGGCTGGGACCAGAACCCCAGGTTCTCTCCTGCAGCCTCGCCTGGACCCTGCTCTCTGCCACCCGCTTCAGGTCAGCGTCCTGATGAAATCACCTGCCTGGCTCTGCATGACTCCTGGACGGCTCCCCCCACCTCTTCCCTCCCCTCCCCTGCCCGCTGCAGCACCTGAGTCCAGCACCTGAGCTGCTTCTTACCCAGGGGTCTGGACACACTTAAAGAGCAACTGAGACCACACTGCTCTTCCTAATAGGGATAAGCAAGTTACTTCTTAGCGTCGGTCCTTTCTTTCAAGGCCTGTGCGGGAGAAAATGTTACTCTTTTTGCCCATAAATATAACGGTTTGGGAATTCCACTACCCTTTTGGTTTTTCAGCGGGGTGCAACTTCGGCTCCTACAGGTGTGGTCTGCAGTGTCTCAGTGATACCTACAGGTATCACGTCTGAAGCCACATTTATTGGGAAAAGAATGGAAACTCCTCAGAATGATGACTGAGGTCACCAATCTGCATTCTGAAACGCCGCTGTACCTTGCGCATCAAAGACAATCTTCTCCTGAGGCAGAGAAAACTTCCCGGTCCCCGTGGAGCACACGTAGACGGCACTTCCGGTGTACAGGCAGGCGGTCTGCGACGAACAGCTGGGGACCATCAGCCGACACGCGATCAAGTCTTCTGACTGACAACGAAACGCCAAACGACACCAAATGAGAACTGAGGCCGTCTGTGTTTACGGTTTTGTAATTCACATTTTTGTACAATACTATGTTACAAAAACGATACAACAATTCAGACTGTCCTTGTGAAAACACCACCTGTGGCATGATTTACAAAATGTGGCGGAGTAAGTTTATAAACATCAATTAGAATAATTCATGTTGAGCAGCAAATAATTAGCAAATTTTGAAGACATTTCCATGGTGATAAGATTTTACCTAGAAACCTAGCAACAAATGTGAGATAGAAAATAAAAGGTTTAATTCATCCTGTTATTTATTTTGGAATTGGTAAATACTTTCTAAATGCTCCCTGATAAACATTTTGGTTCTTACTTCACTGTCACGATATCAAGCACAAGAAAACTCAGTTACTTTGCTCCTAATAAATCAGAAGCAGAAATAGAAATGAGACCTGATTACGGCTGACCCTTGAACAACACGGGTGTGAACTCCATGAGTCAACTTACATGTGGATTTTTAAAAATACATATTTTGGAAAATTTTTGGATATTTCCTTTCCTTGCTACTATGAAGCAATCCTATCAATGACACTCCACTGCCACACAGAAATCACACTGCTGCTGCTCTGTTATCAATGCATAAACTGTCTTCCCTGCAAGTGCTTCTTTTTCAAATTATCTTTTCATTTCTGATGTCTCGTGTTAGTAACACGAACACCTACAGGGTTTTGTGTCACATCAGATAACAACGACGTAGGTACTGACAGAAAGACAAATCATTGTACGAAACGATGACAAGTTTACAGCATCAGTAACAACAGTGCAGTGCTAGCAGCATGTTCTCTCCTATGATTTCCCTAATAACACTTCCTTTCCTGACGCTTACTTCATCATAAGCTCACAGCACGTAACACACGTGACACACGGAAGTGTGTGCGTCGGCTGCTTACGCAGTCGACAGAGCCCCCCGTCAACGGCAGGCAGCTACAGTTAAGTATTTGGAAAGTCAAAACTGTGCAAGAGCTTTCGAATGTGCGGAGGTCCACACCCGAACCCCGCACTGTTCAAAGCTAACTGTAAATAAAACTGGTAAGTGTTAAAAATGAGTGTTATTAAAGAAGCAATTTTACCAAAACAAAAAAAGCATTAAAAGCAGGATCTGACACTTTAATTTTCAAACAGTAGTCTTTATGCCAGTTTGCATCGTCTAAAAATTTTAACCCTGAGCATTTTTTCTTGCATAATCAGGTTTTCCTCATGAACATCTCATTTATTTATTTGCTTGTTTATTTGTTTATTTATAAGTGAGGCAACCCTTGGTTGACCTCATAGACTGCAAGGACTTTTGTCAGCTAACAATCTCGTATTTTTTGCTTTTAACGCCTACAGCGCCTGGTCTTCCCAGGCGGTCTCCCATCCAAGTACAAGCCAGGCCCGACCCTGCTTAGCTTCCGAGATCAGACAAGATCCGGCTTGTTCAGGGTGATATGGCTGTAGACACGTCATAGTTATTAAGCTGATGAGTACATAATGCCTTCAAATATAAACCTACTCTGAGTAGAAGGGACATTTTTCTGTAATTTATAGGGCTCAAAATCGAACCCCAATTCCTCTCTGGTTTCTTCCTTACTTTTCACTCTGCAGCGCATCAGTATTTTCTTTCTACTCAACATAGAAATGACAACCCCTTCCCAGAGCTGCAGCAGACACAAGCTGCCTTGGCGCTCAGCTCTCTTCAGCTGAGGCTGAGCAAAGGACCAAGTCTGAGATGGCAAATAAAACGCAACGTCTGAAAGACAGCTGTTTCAAAACACCCCCGAGCTCCGCAGAGGAAACTCTCCAAGAGGGAGTGAGAATGCAGTATGTTAAGGTCCTTGTGATCTAACTTACAGACACGAATCTTACCTGGAAAGGTGGGTTATACTGAGTGACTTCGACTGTCACCGCATCTGGCATTTGGGGGCCGTCATCTCCTATTGTTACCAGAGAGTAGTAGACGAGACACGGGTTGTCTGCGGGGTGCCATGCTGCTGCCAGGACCAGGAGCCCGTCACTAGTCAAAGCAAAAAACAGACCTGCAGTCTCCTCGGAAAACAGCCCGGCAGCTTCTCACAATTGGACACACTCACCGTGGGGCCCAGCGGCCCCGCTCGGACCGGACCTACACGGGAGGTGTGAAACCGACGCGCGCACCTTCCCGCGTGCGATGCACTCAGTGGCTTCAGCGGCCACGGCCTGAACGCACCGAGCAAGCGGCACGATGGACCAAGCGGCGGAAGAGAGGGTGGCAGAACATGGAACACTCCACGCCACGTGAGGGGGCCGGTCTCGGAAGAACCGTGTGGCTGTCACGTGGCCTGAGAGAGGTACAGCCACGGGGACAGAAAACACACGCTGGCTGCGGGGCTGGACGTGGAGGGAGGCGAGGGTCGTGGGGGCTGATGGCTGCTGTGTGTCTTGACCTCGGTTACGGTTAGACTGTGCGTCTGTCAAACCCACAGACATGACTCTGTGGGGCCACGAGTGACAGCCCTGCGAAGGCGTTTTCCCTTCCTTATGACTGGACTTGACTGCACATAAAAGGTAACTCACTAAACCCAACTTCAGACACCCACAGGTACAGCCCGCAGGCCGCCCCGCACCCAGGGCAGTCTGCCAACGCGGCTCCGGTGGGAGGCCGCGGCCACCGCCTGGGAACTGGCCCGGCGCCTGCGGTCATCGTGGGGCAGCGACGGCCACACAGCCCCCCCCCCGCCCCCGAGCCTAAGGCAGCTAGTTTGGGGCCCCCATGGAAAAGGCTGCTGATGCCTGCCCTGACCTGCTCTTTAAAACTTAATTCCACCCAGGTGAAAAACACTTCGTGGTGATCTTAACAACCAGGCGCAGACATATTAAGCTGCAGTCGATGTGAAAACAAACCTCTTTCCATTTTAAAGCTACACGTTCCCCTTGTCTATCAAGGCTGCTCCCCACAAAGAACCGATGGTCTCTAACCTCAGTCCTTCCAAAACATTTAGCAGCATTGTTAGCAACTTTCATTCAGGTCTCAGAAACAGTAACGGCCAACACCTCCTACTGACAACTGAAAATAAGAAGCCAAGGGACTTGAGACCACAGGTCCCAAGCTGGGGGCTATACCGCACGCCACTTCGAATCCGGCAACGCAGACAGGGCGCCCGGCTCCCTGCCCACTGTGCCCAGGTCCAGCTTCCAACATCATCACATCCGCTTGGATTCTTGAAAAGAATTCAAGGATACTGGCCCAAATCAGCGACATACTGGCAGTGACCTCAGGAGGTCCTAGATGACATAGGAGAATGTCACGCATAAGAAGGAACTAAGGGAGGTCCCAGAGAACGCGGTCCTGGGAGCCCAGGCGGTCACCCTGTGGCGAGCCTCTACCCTGAGGGCCATCTGCAGACTGTGTCGCCGAGAGACAGAAGTGCCCGCAGAGATGCGGACGCACGCACCCCTAATAGGGCCCTTGGGGTGTGGTGCCAGGACATTTATTTGACATCTTTATAAAAAAATCTTCATATTTTAAAAAACATGAAACTGTTTTAGGTGCTAAAGACGGAAAGAGAATCACGATCTGGCAAACCGACAAATTTCTGTGTGACTACAGATAAGGTTTAAAACTCCCAGCCCCACAGCTAAGACGGCGCTCTCAGCCTGGGGTCAGTAACGGCCCAGGAGGAGAGCTGCGGAGCCCCGAGCCTCCGCGAGCAGCGGGAAGACGGACACCAGCCTTACATGGAAGAGGCCCGCCCCACTGGGCCTGGAGGATGAGGCTGGTGACCGGACAATGCAGAACCGAGGCGGGGATGAGGGTCAGGAAGGACCATGGTGTCCCATAGGCCTCTCAGCCCTGCTGGCATGACGCTGCTGGGGCCGGGGGCCGGGGCTGACCCAGCCCAGCGTCCCTGAGCGTGCGCCCCTTCTCTGTCCTGAACACTGCCTGTGACTGAGTGTCCGCGCCACGTAGCCACAGGGAGCTGTGTCTTGGCCGCAGTTCTAAACCTCTGGAAATCCAGAAAAAAAATCGATGAAAATAGGAAGACTGTTTAATTAAGTTGCTTGTGGAAAACGAGCGTGTCCTGTCGTTCTCACACGTGTGGAGGTTTGTAAAGCTTCCAGAACTGTGAAGGTCCCTGCCGGTCTCCATGGTCCGAGAGGGAATGACAGTGGAACGCAAAGCCAAGGAGCAAGCGGGGCTGCCCCCTACTCTAGGCCACTCCGGACACGTGCGAGTCGCCCTGGACTTTGGCTAAGCTGGGCTCTGAAGGATGACAGGTCACATGGCTATCTCCACTCGCTACGAACTTCCTCACAGAAACCCCATTACTGGTGGCTCAGCTCCATGTCACCTCTGGTACCCGAGCTGAGTAACCACGCTGCGTGCCCACGTGTGTGCCCGGACAGAAGCCGAGCCCCCTCCTTCATGCGACACGGCCACCCACTGGGCCCTCCCAGGCTGAGGGGAGGGGGACGTTTCCATGACTGGGGCAGACGAAGGCGCGAGAACACGGCAGAGGGCTGAGACCGCCGCGGGCCCGGGGGAGTGAGCCCGTCCGCAGAGGACACAGCTCCGCGTGGTGACAGCATGGTGTGCTCGGCACAGGGGCCACGCGTCCGACACACTCACGGCAGGACTGCTGTCGCGTGGGCGAATGTCGTCCGCCACCCAGACCCGCGCCGCCCCCTCCGCGCCGGACGGGCCACTCACCAGCTCCGCTTCAGGTCCAGGTACCGGACATGCACGCCCTCCTTGACGGCCTCGTAGTTGCTTTCTGAGCCCTGGACGGAACCCCAGCAACATAGCCCCTGAGTGTGGGGCCCTCGGCGCCTGCGTCCCCAGCACCTACTCCCTCGGCTGAGCGGACAACTGTCAGCAAGTCTGGGGGCTCACTGTCACGGAGACTGCACTCCCCATTTGCGTATCTGACAGCTACACCCAGGTTTGCGCGTGGCAGAGACAGGACCGCACGGCCCCCTCACCCAGACGGCATCGGCGACGCTGTCCTTCAGGACCCGGTTCACGTCCCAGCTGAGGGCAAGCCGCCCCGAGGCTTCGTCTAGCTCCCACCTGCTGACGCTGGAGCTCGTCAGGCTGTAGAAGCTCGACCTCTCTCGATCCCAAAGGACGCCCGAGAGCTGCATGGAGAGAGGACAGCCACATTCGCGGGTTGAGCTCTGACCTGAGTGAACTGTTTTTCTGAAATTCGCATTTCATGTTTGGACTATTCGATCAGTAATCCGAGCAGAAATCTTCAAGGAGGGAGCGCTCCTGCAGCAGGCCATGAGGGCGAGGCAGGGCTTCGCGGGCAGAGGCGGAGTGGGGGGGCGGAAGGGTTCAGGGTCCCCAGAGGATGGCAGCCCCGTAACCACCTGCCATGCGGATTACGGCTAGAAAAGCGAAATAAGGTTCAAATGAAAACTCAGACACACAGCGGCCAAAGAATGTGAATCATAAGCCCAGCGAGCGAGTGAGTGTGACCCGGGGCTCTGAACAGGAGAGCTGTGTGCAGTGAAGCGGCTCTGGGGGGGCGTCACCCGCAGTGTGGCACTTTGCTCTGCAAGTTCATGCTGGCTTGTGAAGTACGGCTGTGTTCTTTTAAGTTGGGCACACGTGACTGTTTTGACTTAAAATCTTAACTGCCTCCAATTCTCCTGCACTGTGCCTCTGGCCACTGATGGGACAGAAGGGGGTCCAGTGAGGAAGCAGGACGGGCAGGGGTGCCGCGTGGGGGCTGGGGCAGCACAACAGGAG
The DNA here is from genome assembly GCA_003508835.1 of Eonycteris spelaea. Classification (NCBI taxonomy): domain Eukaryota; kingdom Metazoa; phylum Chordata; class Mammalia; order Chiroptera; family Pteropodidae; genus Eonycteris; species Eonycteris spelaea. The sequence continues at coordinate 222,085 of PUFA01000421.1, forward strand.
AGGAAGGATGGGGCGGAAATGGGACGTGGCACAAGTCAAACCTATGGAATCTGGTACATGACTAAATTGCTATAGAAGGAGAGACACCCCACACCCCAAATCAAAGTTCTGTACCTGGTCCCTGAAAAAAGTGACAGTGCCATTAACAGAAACAGGTCAAAAGGGAAGCGAGTTTTCTGGGTTAACGTGTCGTCATCCAGAGAGGAGAGCAGTTGGACGTGAGCCATCTGCCTCCAGACACGCTGAGTTTCAGGTTCGAGACCCTTCTAGGAAGCGGACGTGAGGGACACGGCAGTGAAATGATGTGCTTCTGGCTCAAAGCAGATGCCGCCTGGAGCTGCCACTGTCACGCGGTGTGCGAGGGGCTCACGTGAAAATGTCGCACTCAAGAGACCACAGGTTTCGCCTCGTGCACCCTGCTCACAACTGGCCCCCCGGGAAATCTCACCTTGGTTTCACCATGGAACAAGCTTGGACGCGAAGGCACTTCACTGACTTACCGTGAGATCACTGCTAGGCGACAAGATTCCCAAAAGAGAGGAGACCTTCCGGCCAATCCCCGAGAGCACACCCTGGCCCTGTGGCAGCACGTGCTGGTGGAGCCTGCCCGAGCTGTCAGGCGTCAGCCGGACCATCTGGCCTCCTGCAGAGGACAGGACAAAGCTGCCTCCCTGCCAACAAACACCGTGAAGCCAGCTCAATTAGGCATTGAAGAACATGAGGACAGAAACACAAAACACCTCGCTGCAGAGGAAAATCCCCTGTACCTGAAACAAACCTCAACTAAAAAGGGACGGTGTTACTGCATTAAACTAATCTACTTATGAATCCATTCGCTTCATGTTATTCATTCTACATAGGAAAACTGCTGCTGCACTGTTATTTTTCTCACTGCACGTTTTTAAATTCTGGTTTTTAAATTACAGGTTCACCATGTTGCACATTCAGCAAATCACGCATCAGATTTTATTTCTTTGGTAAACCTGCAGAGTATACGTCAACAATGACATATCTTAGATGCTTCAGAGCATCTAAGAGTTCTTAAGTTGTTCTCACAAAATGTTCCTGAGAGACGCGACCACCATGAGCTACGAGACAGCATCGACCTTCCAGAGCCCACGAGAAGGGCTCCCGTTTTCCTGCTGTTCCCATCACAGATCCCGCATTCCTGTCTCTCTGCCCCTACCCCCGGCCTGTGTGGCTCAGAACCCTGTGCTTCCCGCCACCTGAGCCCACCTCCTGGTGGCGTCACAGCTGCCCAGCACGCAGAGAACGTGTCTACCTGCACTGCGGTCAGGAACCGGTAGGCCTTGTCGCCGCCCGCGCCCACGGTGGCCTCAGTGAAGATGCCCTCTGCGGCAAGGCTTGGCCAGTAGCGGAGGACCCCTTCGGTAGTGGCAGCCAACACAGCGACAGCCTCAAAAAAGGACACAAGACTCAGCAGCCACAGCAACAGGAAGACCCCACTACCTCGGAATCTGAGGCAACTGATATGAAGAAACAGTTTCAAATCCAATTTAGTTTAAGAAAAATCAGAAATAAAAGCTCTTTGTACTTTAATAATCACCATACCATAAGAGAGACCTTTCTCTTTGCGCGGACCTGTGAATTTTAACATGTGCACAGGCCCGTGTAACTGTCGCCACACAAGGACGCAGAGTGGCCCCTCGCCCCCGTCCTAACCCTGGCACCCACGCTTCCCTTCCATACAGTTCCGTCTTTCCGAGAACGTCCCCTCTGGCACGGGCTCATCTCACTCCGCACGACGCCTTTGAGGTTCGTCCCAGTCGCTGCACGCACTGTGGCTCACTCCGCACCCCGAGCAGCACTCCTCTGTGGGTGACCCTGTCTACTTGTCCATCTAACCACGAAAGGACGTCTGGCTCGTCCCCGCCCTTGGCTGCCGCCAGCAGGGCTGCCCTGACATCCCCGTGCTGCTTTTTGTGTGGACCTGAGTTTTAACTGCTCTGAGATAAACAGCGAGGACTGGAATTGTCGAGTCCTATGGAGAAGTGTATCTTAACTCTACAAGAAAGCGAAACTTGAGTGACTACAGTTTGCAGGCCCGCCGACGACGTCGGAGTCCAGCTGCTCCATGTCCCGTGGGCGCTTGGCTGTGTTGGTACGCTTTATTTTGGCCACAGTGACAGGTGTGCGTGGTATATCATGGCTGTGTTGAGCTGCGTTTCCCCAGCGGCCTTGGATGTAAACCTTTCTCCACGTGCTTACCTGATACCCGTCCGTCATCACCCGGAAAGCATCTGTTCAGGTCTGAGCCACTTTAAATTGGGCTGTTTGTTTCCTCATCAAGCTCTGAGAGTTCTCTTATGTTCTGGATACAAGTCTTATTGGCTACATGGGTTACAGATATTTCCTCCCAGTCGACAGCTTGTCTCTTCATTTTCTTACCGGTGTCTTTGGCAGAGCAAGTTTTTGATTTTGATTAAGTTCAGACTAACCATTTTTCTCTTTTCTGAATCATGCTATGGGTGACTTCTAAGAACTCCTCTAACCCCAGGTCATGATAATTTTCTCCTAAAAGTTTCATAGTTTACATTTTACACTTCAGTCTATGACACGTTTTGAGTCAATCTTTGTCTAAGGTGTGAGGTTTGGCGGGGACTCTGTTTTTGCATAAGGATGACCGATGGTTCCAACACCATTCATGAAAAAGATGTCGGGCCGATGCCTTTGCAGCTGTCAGGGCGAAGAGCCCCTGCACGGGTCGCTGGTCACACTGTGTTCCGCTCCCCTCCCTACGTGGGGTCCCTGCCAACACCACAGTGTCTTAGCTCCTGTAGCTCTACAGCTATGTCTGAGAATTAGGTCAGATGATTCCTGCAACTTCAGAGCTCCCTTAGTTAAAAAAAAATTTCAATAAGCATTTAAGTCACCTACCTGAGTAGAATGAGTGTCACCAGAGGTGGTGGAGTAGGACAGCGCCACCAAGTCAGCATCCCAGTGGAAATCGCTGGGTGGCAGCTGAAGTTCTTTGCATACAGAGAGCTGCGGAACGGACACAAACAGAAGACCTTCACGTCGAATCCATTCTGAATACGCACCTGACCGTGCTCTTCCCTTTCTCTGCATGTTTTCCATTCGGATTCGCTGCTGGAAATACCGTTCTACGAACAGTCTTTCTTCTCACATTTGTTTAATCAGGCTTTTAGTGATTTTAAAACAAAATTTCTTAAGAGATATAAAATCAGGAAGCTTAAGAGCCAGAATGAATCATGAATGTCAACTAGCCCAACCTCTTCTGGGACTGAAGAGTCTGCTGGCCATGGACACCTGTAGGCTCCCTGTGGCACCCTGTCTAGTCTGGTCTGTTTACTTGATCTTTGAAATCGGCATGACTACAGAGTTAAGGATACGAACTGCCTAGAAAGTATCTCTGAGATGCAGCCAAATCTCAGGCCCCCTCTGCTAATTCCTCATGCCCCTGCCTACGCTTGTAACTAAAGTACCGCTGTCTAGACAGCAGGACAGACGGCAAGGGACAGAAGCTGGGGTGAGCAGGAGCCCCCAGCCCCAGTGGAGCAGCCCCAGTGCAGTACTGAGTGGGGCCAGAGTATGCCTGAGCTAGAGCAGACGGACAAAGAGGTTGCTAGACCTACAAGTGACAAGCTCTAGCTGAGAAACAAACAACTGAAAGTGAAACTAGCAATTATAAAAACTGGTATCGTTTTTCTCCTCTTATTAAACATCATTCAGTAGATTCAGTGACACACAGTCCTATTTTCTTAGAAACAAAGGAACTCAGTTCATGAGCTTATATAGATGGCATTTAGTATTAGTTTTCTTTATGCAGACGTTCATTAAAAATTTCAATGTCTCTATTTTACTGAATGTGAATAACATGGACCTTGTTTAAAATCATCAAAAAGGAGACACTTTCTTCCCAATACACAAATGTGTATGCTCATTCGGTATTTTATACCAAGACAAAAATGCGAATTCATAATGCTTAAGGAGGTTCACACTGCTATCCTCCCACAACTCTAAAATTTAGGGCAAAAATTAGGTGCCACTGGGTTCCCCTCTTTGGTCTCCTCTGTCTCTTCAAAGAGGCATTACCTTAGTAAGAGGCGACAGAGCAATCTTCCAGATGATGAGTTTCTCTTTGCAGACCAGACAAGCCCATCCACCTTCATCTATGTGAACTGTCAGCTGATCGTCATCTGAAGAAAATAATGAGGAACAGGGTGAGTCTTAAAGCATGAATAAGAGCAACTGTCAGAATTTCCATACGTCAAAACCCTTACTGCTACATTCTTCACCAAAAAAATTGCCACTCGTAAAAAAACATTAATTCACAACAGAAAATACTCTTGAATAATTCAAGAGTTATCAACATCCAAAACATGAGATTTATCTTTGATAACCACTTTAGAAAATGTTCTCAAGTATTTGTTGGGCCTAGGTTCAATATTTATTCATATTGTTATAAATAGATAGATTACTTTTCTATAATAACATTCGTAATTTTATTTGATAAAGTAACACAAATAACACACTCCCTAAATATATAAAACATTTCCAGGAAAAGTTACTTTCCTTCAAAAAAACACAATTTTCAAATAGATCTTTGAAGGTATGATAAATTCTTCATGATATGGAGATATAAAGAATGACAGTCTGTCCATATTATGTGACAAAACTAAATTAGCATATTGTTCTCTTAAGCACTGGCGGTAAACCTCCATAAACATGTCAAAAGCCTGGAAATTTAATCAATTTAACCTCCGCTCTTTGCTTAAAAACAGGGTAGAGGTGCAAAATAAAAGGCACACATAACATACAAGCCAAAATACCAAATCAGGCCAGGCTGAATGTGGGCTTTTTGCCAAGTTGAAATATCTGCTTGGGATTTTTTTTTTTCCTGAAAGCTCCGGACTCTCCACTGGGCACCTGAGGACCTGGAGTCCATGCTCGGCCCTCGGCAAGCTGCCGTGGGGGGCGGGGCTCAGGTCCACACCTAGCTTCAGTCTACACGCCCTGACCTCTAGGGACAATCCTCCAAAGCCAGAACTGTTTGTTACGACACAGTCTGGAGCCGTGGACCAGAGCATGCAGAAAGGCTTTAACGTGTAATCTATGCTGGACACAGTTTTAGAGGGGAAGAGAAAAGTCCATACAGGTTATACATATTTAAACAGAAACAACGCGTGGTAGAGGTTAGCAAAGACAGCTAACAAGGACTCAGGCAAGATGTGCGAGTTCAAGCTGAGAAACAGTCCTTCCTCTAGAAGGGAGCACTTCACTTTTTTGACTATTATTCACAGTATGAAATACATTTTACATCATGATGCGCTCATGCACACTTTAAGCGAAACAAAAGTTGTTTAACATTATATGAGATGCACTCTGATATTTTGCATTCATTTTATTTCATTTTTTTAAAAAAATGCTGGTTATAAATCACTAAACTAATTTCAGTCACTACCTGCGGTTTGAAAAACAATGATCTAGAAAATCACAAAGATCTAGATTTGAATCCTTAATTAAAACGACTTGGGCAAAACACTGAGAATGCTCTAAACTCTGACCCTCCAGTCACCCAGCCCCTCACCCTTAATGCAGTCGTTCTGATGTTCGGGTTGACATCTTTCCAAATTCCCACTCTAACTCTCTGCCAACAGAATCTTCGAAAGGTCCCCCCCATAACATCGTGGGTTTGTGCATAGAGCCTCTGGGGTACTACACAGGATCCAGACATGGAGCTAAGACTCGATTTTACTGAATTAGTAAACTCAATCACTTGAGGCACTAGATTTAGGTTTTTTAAAAGCTAAACTTCACATACTCGATTAACTTTTGAAACTAGACAGAGTTTGCACATGCAGTAGTCACAAACTAATATAAAGAGTTAATTTGTGCTGGAATGAACTCATTCTGCTTTATAAATGTATGTTTCTCAATTACAGTGAAAAACCACATAGCTAAGCTCTTCCTCCCCATTTAGGTGAAGCATATCAGAGAGAAAACAAATTTCAACCGCTGCGCGAGACTCAGGCTTCATCTGAATTGCCAACAGAGGCCAATGGAAAATGACACCCACCTTCAGCCAACGTTAGGGCTTCCATAACCTTCACGGGAAGAGAAGATCCAAACGTTTTCACATCATAGTTCACCGACTCGGTCCTGGAATGGTGTGGGTATATCCGTGTAGGTGTTCCTCTAAAGAAAAGAAACCATAGTACTTCACCACTAAACCTGGCCACGATCCTGATTTTTATGCATATGTTTCACAATAAAGAGAAGATCTTTGATAAACAAGAAAGACAAGGTATAACAGTGAAAACAACCCTGGCTCATGTGTTTGGTGTCGTTAAATGTATTTTTCATTTAAAAGGCTGGCGGGTTTTAGGAGAACTTGGCCTCAGATTCTTAAACTCCCGTTTCAGATGCATGCTCTAGTTACTTACAGTCTTTGCAACTCTGCTTCCTCAGCTGTGAAATAAGAAGGTTCAACTAGATCAGCGGTTTTCAATTTGTGGGTAATTTTGAGGATCTCAAAGAGTATTTTTGAAAACAAAATAAAATACAGAGTTTACCATATGCTGCGGTCAAAAAGTTTTACAAGCATTAGATTAGATAATCTTTAAGCTTTCGTTACCACGAGAATTATAAGAATCTACTCAATCTGTAAAACCAAGTGAGAAACTAAATGGATCATGAGCATCAGCTCTTACCTGGCCTTCAGCAGCAGATATAGCAGTATAAATTACATTTCCTTCTCACCTTCACTTTAACATTCAGAAAAATGTAGAGTTACTGGAAAGTTATTCTAGCTCTCGTCACGAAGATTCGACAAGGAGATGCACATATGGGGTAGGGGTGGGGGGCGTAGAGAGCTTTGTCTACAGCGGAGTATTATAACAAAGGGTTTTTTTTTCAATGATCACCAGACAGTAAGAAAAATTTTAAAAACACATTAAAGTATGGTTTTAATTTTTATTTCCTAAACGAATGGAAAACACTAAAAAGATCAGCACTTTGAAGAGCACTTTCCAAAATGCAAAGTCAAGGATACCGTGTATTCTTTAAAACTCATTTCTCCTTTAAAGTAGTGCAAACTTTTATAGATAAATTTTATTATAAGTTCTAGACCCAATATTATCATTTTCCTGCAGGGGAAAATTTGTTTTTGATAGAGGAATCCAGAGGAAACCACTGATAAAAGAAACATGTTGCCTTCTTCTAAAGTTCTAAATTATGGGGCGGTAGGGGGGTACTGTGGAGCGGAGAGGCAGACTGGTGGTTTGAACTTTCATTCTGTAACAAAACTATTCTCTCACTGCTTATGGAAAGCCTCTTCCCTCTGAAAGCAGCTACAAGTTAACTTCTGTAGCTAAAAGCCCTTCATAATTACCAATCGGCAGATATGAACGGCACTTAGCTTGTTAGGTATTATACAATGATTCCAGAGTTGAAGGCCCTCATTCCCACCACTTTACGTCTGCGTCATGACACTTCACACTGTCGTCGCCTGTGGCATCAGGAAAGCAGGCTCAGGTCAGATACTATCTTTGCCATTTGGCAGATGAAGAGTCATGTCTAAGGTACACCAGGTCACAGGAGTAGTAAGTAGGGAGGCAGGTAACCACCGATTCAAATCTCGTTCATTCTTCCCCTCTACACAAACATAACCGCATGAAGAGTGCAAAGCGAAGACTCAAGGGCTGAAATAACCGCAAAGGTGGCCAAAATCTATTTCCCCAACACTTTTGGCATTCCCCTCGCCGCCTTCTGTTCTGAGGGCTTCCGGAGAAGGCCCATGAACCCGTGGATCCCCAGACCCGCCCCAGGACGATCACGTACCGCGAGCTCAGAGAACTACGCCGGCCGACCGGTGAGAAGAGCAGTGGGGAGCTGAGCGCAGACCCCAGGGGCAGGCCCTTTCTGCCTGTCGCCCGGGGCGTGGAGCCCGGGCCGACTCCGCCCAGTGGGCCTCTTCGGGCCCCGGGCCCTGGCGTGCGCGGAGAAGAGACAGCCGGGAACATGACGGAAGGGAGAGGAGATCGAGAGCGCGCGTGCTTTGGCCGTGAGGAAGCAGAGCGGCCCGCGCGGAGCTTGAACACACAGGAAGCTGTAGGCGCGCCCTGAAGACGTCAAAGCGCAGCGCCGCTGGCTGTGGCCAGGGCGGGCGGGAATGGGAGGAGGCACGCCGTGAGCACGTCAGAGCGCAGCGCCGCGGGGCGTGGCTAAGGCGGCGGGGATGGGAGGAAGCGCGTTGTGATGACGTCAAGGCGCAGCGCGCAGCCGCGGGGCGTTGTGGGGCGTTGGTTCCTCCCAGACCCGCCAGGAAGTGAAGAGGCAAAACCAGTTCCCGCGTTGACTCGGGCGTGGGGTCCACTTTCATGCGGCTGCCGTGCTGAGCCTCTGCGCGCCGCTCCATCCTGTACCCCTGGGAAATGTGACCAATCCCTGGCTCGGGATGAGACGGGAGGGAAACCAGCTAATGCTGGTTTTACGCTCGGTGTTCTTTCCCTTCTTCCCTAGGTTTGTCGTTTTCCCATTCGCCGCCGCACAGGTTCGTCCACGCTGGAGACCACCGCTCCGTATCTCTAACCCAGATCTTACTCAAAGCCCATGGGTCTCGAATCGTGCCTTCGCGGACACGTCCCCTAGGATGACCTGCGGGCCCCTCAGAAACCACTCGTTAAGAGCTGGGTTCGTATTTCCCTTTAGGACCGCTCCTTTCGCCACCTCCCCGGTCTGTTAACTGGCCTGGGGCCCGAGGCCGAGAGGAGCGCTCCGGAGGTCACTCCTGACGCTCACCTCGACGGACTGTACTGGCGCCTTGCAGCCCTTAGACCCTCCAGCTGTACTCGCGATTGTACTCTTCCGCCCTGCACTCAACATTCCCATCTTTTTAAGCCTTTAGCCTCTTTTTTTGGTCTCTTTGTCTTTGTCTAGTAGCCTGTTCAGGCCCCTTTGCTGCCAGCACGGTGAACCAAGGCAAAGCTGGAGTGGCTCTTGTAACCGCTCTGGTGGTTTGATCCCAGCCCACGGTGATTCCCTAAGCGCCTTTGCAAGGTCCTTTGTCATTTAACTCTGCCTGGCTCTTTCTGCCTGCACCTTCCAATACTTCCCACTGGCACACCACCTCCCAAGGGGGAAAAAAAACATCCCCCTCCAGAGCCTTTGCACACCTTTCTTTCGCCTGGGCTGCCTGCCCTGTTGCCTTCACATCAAGTCTTGTATCAGTGCTGCCTTCTCAGCCAAGCTGCCTGCAGGGTTAATGCCCCTTTACTCTTTGCCCTCTGTGCTCCTGTGTGTAGGCTATTATATTTTTACCCTGCTTAATCGTTGTTTACATAACTGCCCAGCCCAGAAGGGATTGGCAGGAAATATCCAAAGTCATGAAAAGCAAGAACCTGCTACAGAGATGACTCTACCCAGCAAAACTATCATTTAGAATCGAAGGACAGATAACTTCTCAGACTAGAAAAAACAGTTTATCACCACCAAGCTAGTATTATAAGAAATATTAAAGAGACTTCTTTAAGAAGAAGGGGAAAATATCAAAAAGGAATAAAATGGCAATCACTACATATCTAGCAATAATTACTTTAAATGTAAATTGATTTAGCACCTCAATCAAATGACATATAGGGTGGCTAAATGGAACACAAGACCCTTCTGTATGCTCCCTATAAGAGACTCACTTCAGATCGAAAGACACAGAGACCAAAAGTAAAGGGAGAGATAAAGATAATGCATGAAAATAGAAATGGAAAAAAAAAAAGCTGGGGTAGCAATACTTTTATACCAGACAAAATAGACTTTAAAACGAGACAAAGAAGGACCCAGCAATCCCACTTCTGGGTATCCGAAAAAACCCAAAACGCTAATTCAAAAAGACTTATGCATCCCAATATTCATTGCAGCATTATTTACAATAGCCAAGACATAAACCTAAGTGTCTATCAATGGATGATTGGATAAAGACGAAGTAGTACATACAAGTGATGGAACACTACTCGACCACAAAAAAGTGAAATCTTGCAGTCTGCAACGGCATGGATGGACCTAGAGGGAATTATGCTGAGCGCAGTAAGACAGAAGAAGATGAATGCTATATGATTTCACTTATATGTAGAATCTGAAAAACAAAACAGAAACAAACTCACCGATACAGAGAACATTTTGAGGGTTGCCAGACGGTGGAGATGGGGGTTGGAGAGACGGGTGAAAAAGGGGAAGGGATTAAGATGTGCAATTTGCCAGTTATAAAAACAGTCACAAGGAGGTAAAGTACAGCACAGGGAATATAGTCAATAACACTGTAAGGACTATGGTGTCAGATGGGTCCTGGATTTATCACAGTGATCCCTTCATAAGTTATGTAATTGTCTAATCATTGTGTTGTGCACCTGAAACTAATATAATATTGTATGCCAGCTATAATTGAAAAATAAGAAATATTAAAAAAAATAAGTCAGGCAGCTTCTTTTACGTGTCTTGACAGCAGGGACTGTGTGGCATCATAACAGGCACGTGGTTAAGCAGAGGCGGGCGCATCCGCGTGTGGGAGGCCACCGCATGCAGGCTGTGGACGTTTCCCCAGGGGAACCCCTCTGTGTGCACTTCAATGGCGTCTGCAGACACCACACCGAGGTTGTGTGGCGAGGCGCGAAGCGCCCCCTGCCACCTAGGTTTCTGGCCCAACCTTGCAGCCAGCCAAGAGCAGGTCCTCCTTGTTTCAGCCTGACTTGGGGACTCAGGAAATGGAGAGTGGCCGTGTCTGAGAGGGTGTTGCTGGAATGAACTGGCTCCTGGGCTCTGCTGCTCTGGTTAGTGCCTTGGCCCCATTCAGTTACGAAAGCGGCTGTTTACCAGCACCTCTGAGCAGGGACTGCCCTGGAGTCCAGGAGTGCGGCTGGTGAAGGAGGGTGAGCAAACGGTCCTCTGTCGTTCATTTGGTATGGATTTATGAGCTGGGCTGCGCGGCTAGCGCTAAGGTTTGTGACTGTCAACATGAGACAGAGCACTGGGAAGGACGGACAGCGAACAAGTGAGCACAGGTGTGTGCTCCATGGCAGGCTTTGCCCCCCGGGAGGAAAGAGCCGTGAGAAGAGTCACGGGGTGCATTTGGAGGGAGTAAAGGACTTGGCCCTGAGACAGGAAGTGTGAGCTCCCGGATCAGGAACAGGATGAGCGCTGGAAGTGGAGGCTCCTCAGGCAAAGGTCCCGAGGCAGCAGGGAGCTTGGTGGCTTCTGGGGTCTTTAAAACAAACTGACCAACCTCAAGTGACTAAAAGCAGAGAATTGGAGAGATTGCGGGGCCAAAAGGGCCTTGTGGGCTCATCACAGGACCCAGAGGACGCAGCATCCAGCCCAGCAGTTAGAGCTTAACGCAGGACCGCTGGGGTTGAGTCACGCCCGAGCCCCCAACAGACCGCCAAACAAGAGGGGCAGCCCCCAGGGTGGCCTGGGTCTGGGGTTCAGGCAGGGGCTGGGAATGGAGGCAGGACGGCGCTCCGGCTGGGCCCCAGCTGGCTCTGGAGCCTGGGCCCGAGGGAGGGGTACGCTGGTCGAGCCGGGAGGCCGGCGTCCTGGAGCCGCAGCGGACGGCGGGCAAGGCCGCATGCGCGGACGCGCGCTGCGCTGGACTGCCGCACGCTTCACCGCACAGCCCCTGCGGCTCCATTTCCTTGCTTTTCTCTTTACCTTATTTCCTCTATTGTTGTTGCTTTCACTAGAAATCCAGGAGAAAGCAGAGCGTGCGGCCTAGCCCCGCGGTCAGCACCAGCGCCGCCTGGAGCGCTGGCCTGAACCTTGGACCCAGGAGGCTGGAGAACTGGATTTCTAACGAGCTCTCAGGTGTCCAGGTGCTGCAGCCCGGGGACCACACTGTGACACCTGCTAGAGTAGCAGCTGAGGGTGCATAGACCCTGGATTTAAATGGGACCTGCTTCAGATCCCCCTCTGCTATTCACTGTGTCACCTTTGCAAGCGTCCCTTATTTTACTAATAGTACCACTTGTGAGAATTAGAGAACGAATGTGTTCCAGGAAGGTTCCGTTTATGGATACGGAAAAGCAGCTTTTCTGGAACTCCCATGTGTGATGAAATGTTTTTCTTGTGATTTTTAAAGCCATGTGAAGCCGTGAAGGCACTTGCAGCGTGCAGGGAGCGCTTGTTGGCCGCTGCATGAGCTCTGGAGAGAGGCACAGCCAGGACCCGACAACGCAGAAGATGCCCAGGGAAACTTACTGAATGAGCTGCGCAAGTGGAGGTTACGGGGAACACCTCCGTGCTTCAGACGTTAAAAACGCAAACACCCTTAGAGGCACTTTGACGACGTGTGGTTTTCACGCCTCCTTCGCTTACACACACAGTGCTTCATGACGTTTACGTGTTTCATCTTCTACCAGCTTTGGCATTTTTATGGAATAAAACGGGCCCCCAATGGAGCCCTACTTTACACGGCTTGTGATTACTTCCTGGGGTGTCAGGCCAGGTGGGAGGGGACCCGCCAGTCAAGGTAAGCCAGGGTGAGCGCTGAGCTCACAATGTGGACATTGATCCTCCGAGTAGGGTGTTCGGGGAATTGGCCATCCTTCTTTGCTCATCTTGTAAACTGCCCCCATTGCCACATCTGCCTTTCAGAGGCCCCCACGCGCACAGGGTGAACGCGAAGGTGTCCGGCCCCACCTGTGTCTCTAACGGCCTCGCTCACACAGCGTCAGGGCAGCCATTAACTCACAGCGTGCCTATGTGTCTTTCCTCATCTGCGACATGCGGATGATAGGTGTTTGTTTAAATTACAGGAGTGTCAACGCATCAAATGTGGTAACATGTGCACACCCTCTGGAAAGAAACAGGTGGCACCAACCAGCGATACCTGTTGTTGTGACTGATGTTTATCTGCCCGACCTGCTTTTCTAAACCAGAGCCCCGGAGGGCAGACACCATGCCTGCCCACCTGCCATCGCTCCAAAGCATAGGGAAGGCCACGGTCCCTGGCGGGGCAGGGCATAGCCATTTACCAAAGCAACCAAGCAAGATGTTTGTGAATAGTGAACATGAGGACGTCAACACCCTTAGCAGGGAGGGTGGAACTTGTCATCACTACTCACTTTACTGTATTTGCAATGTTAGTTTTTTCTCTTCCTGAATCTCCATAGCCAAATTCTGGCAAGAAGCTAAATGCAATGGGAAGTTTTACAAGAAGCGACAGACACAGATAAAGCACACTATAAATTTAATCCATGACATAAAGACACATCGAACACCTCGTATTAAAAAATAAAACACAACAGTCAAATTTCATCTTGAAAAGGCTTCTGTGGCGCGGAGACTTCCCACAGACTTCGCACCTGGTCTGCTTCCGGGGAAAACGCCACACGACACGGTTTAAACACAAGTAAAGCTGTCAAAATGAGGTCACAGAGGCACTGTTTACTCGTTCAGAGAACACTTAGTTCTTGTATTCACTAAATTATTCTATTCATCAACACATTCCCTTATGCAGAATAAAATCTAATACTTCACGTGTGTCGTGAAATAGCGGCTCCTTCTTCCCGTGTAAGTAACTGGGGACCTAGAGACACTTGGCACAAGAGGAAACTTCTGTTTTAACTGTGTGGACTCAGCTGCTACTCAGGCTGACATCTCCCATCCGGACGAAGCTCTCTTTCTCGAGCTAAGAGCAGATTAATAGCACTGCGGTGAAACATGGTAAATCCAATGGCTGTCAACACTGCTGTCAGAATTTCAGACATTTAGGTGAGTACAACTATAATCACAAATAAAAGAAAACATTATTGTTCTCTTTTCAGAAGAGTGATGAGTTTTTAAGTTTTCTTGATATTCAATAGAATAGCAAGGACTTCTAAACCTTCCTCGAATGTTTTAAGGTTGAAAACTACAGTTGTATTATTTAGATGTTAGCCTGATTAAATGAAATTTTTAAAGTATTTAAATAATTATAAAAAGCCATACAATCTAGGTTAGGGATTATAAATTTTTAAAATATAATTTTCAAAATACACACCTTCTGACAGAATGTAAAATTCATTTTTCCATCTATCTTGCTAATACCTGGCAGTTCACGCTTCGCTTCCCCCAGTTCTCATAGAAAGAAGTATGTGAATAATGAAGATAGCCATTTCCCTAGTCAAAGGCTGGGGCTTCTTCCCTTTGTAAAACTCGGCAGGCTCCCCTGTACCCAAAACGCTGGTGATGACACACATCCAAACAACGTCCTCCAAGGGGACACGCGCCACTAAGCCGCCACACCCGAGGAAAATGCACGTGTCTCCTCGCACCACGTGCCATCAGCTACTTCCGTGTGGACAGCAGTCACATTCCTCTCGTAAGGCTATCGGGCTTACATAAAGGCTTAGGAGCTGGTCTCCTGCTACGCGACCTGGTGACATTCGACCCACGGTGGGCAGACTCCCACTGAGAGGATTACACAGTGCCTGGCAAACTGGCCTAAAATAATTAGGCTTTTTATTTATAGTTCCCTTTTAGAAGGTGTCATTCAACAATAGCTTTGATTTACAACAGCAGGTAAAAAAAAAAAAAATGAGGTGTCCTGCTATATTCATTAAAAAATTCCAAGATGAAAAAAAGTACAAATCCTGAAAATAACTTCAATGCTATAGACCTTTAAAAAGTTACAATGATTAAAAGTCTGAATAAAAAGGTCTGCAGAAAACAACATTTTCTACACTTTGGGAAAAACAGGCAAATTTCAAATAACTTGAAGTGTGATTTGCGGCTTCCACGCCATGTGTAAGGGTTTCCCCCCTGCAATGCAGTGTTGCTTGAACGTCTGTCACATTCAATCTACCAGTAATTGCTTCTTCACGGGGAAGCGCAGCTCTGTTTGCTCATTAACTTTCTGTACATCCCGTCGGGATTCGAGAGCAGGTCCTCGTGCCTCCCGTATTCCACGATCCTGCCCTGGTCGAGCACGGCCACCACGTCGGCGTTCTTGATGGTGGACAGACGGTGGGCGATGATGAGCACCGTCCTCCCCTCCATGAGCCGGTCCAGCGCTTCCTGCACGAGGTGCTCGTTCTCGGCGTCCAGGGCACTTCACGGGAAAGCAGAGCCGTCAGCGCCACGCACGCTGCGTGCGCCCACGCTGCCCAGCACACCGGCAGAGGCCCTGCACTAGCAGCAAATTACCACTGGGGTCAAGACCGCGGCTTCTCGGTCTACGACATGCACTTATACTATGAAGATGATAAGCCTGAGACGGCCATGGAGCATCCCGCACAGGAGCTGACCAGAGGGGCGCGCGGCTCATCACCAACGCGCCCGAGTCGGAACGGGAACCTGGCGCGGGGCTCGGCCTGCGCGGCCTCCTGACTCCGTTTCTAACTCCTTAAGTGGCGGGGGAAAGGCACCTTCAGCGGTGGCACCCTGAAGTACAGAGTAAGGCCTCGGAAAAGGGAGACTTCATTTAATACGATTACACATAGCACCAAGAAATCCTCACCTGGTTGCTTCATCCAGGAGAAGAATTTTGGGATTCTGAAGAAGGGAGAACATCCAAAACCAGAGAGGAAAAAAACCACATGTTATTAGAAAACCACAAACTCTCAGCAAGAAGTCCGAATGAAGTGTGGGTATGTGCTACGGCCTGGACAAACCGCGAAAACACTTGATATGTGAATAGTCAGTCCCAAAATGCTACGTGTCGCATGACCGCACCCACGGGGCACGTCGGGCAGGCTCACCGTGGACACGGAAAGGGGACAACGGGGCGGAGGGGAAGGGCGTGCGTGTCTGAGTGCTGGAGGGCACAGCGTCTCGTCTGCGGTGACGAAAACGTTCTAAGTTGATCAAGGTGATGGCTGCACGATGCGGGATGAATGGAAACCCAGCGAATGGCACACTTAATGGGCGAATTGCATAAAGTGTGAATTATATCACGGTAAAGAGAAAGGAAAACCGCAGACTCGCGCGTGTGTGAGACGCACGAACGGGGCGCAGGAGACGGCTTCACGCCCCCGTCTCAGCCGTCGCTGGCTGGGTGTTGCTCAGAGCGCAGGGTCAGGTCTCACGAGTGGGAAGGCAGCTCCCTGACGGACGGGCCCCATGTTGAACTTGGCCCCACTCCCCTGGCACAGCATGGGCCCCTGATGCCCAAGGAACGTCTGTTAAGTGTGGGCGACATGCACTCGGGGGCCCCCCAACCCACCTTTCACCCGCCTGTCAACTATTCACCCACTCAGCAAAAAGAAAGCAAAAAACAGAAAGTGACAAATCACAAGGTCTCTAACTGAAAACAGTAACAAGCAAGCCGGGCCGGGGGCCTCGGACGTACCTTAAGCAAAGCGCGGGCCACGGCAATCCGCTGCTTCTGGCCACCTGGCAACGACAACATTTCGTTAGAAACCGAAAGCCTTCAAGAGACCCCCGACAACAGGCTTCTGGGAGAAGCCGTGAGGCGACCTGAGGGTAGCCTCTTCAGCCAGTCAGGGCTGGGACAGATGGCCAAACAGAAACCGACGTATACATGCACCATCTCCTCGTTTACTTCAAAATGGGTAGCAATCGCTATCAAAGCTGACATGGACCGAGAGGTCCCCCGTAACAGGCATTTTCTAAACGCGTGACAGGGATTAGCTCATCTAACTGTAAAATCCCACGGAGTCGACCTGCAGTGACTCCCTCCTCACACACGAGGCCCGCGGGCCGAGGCGTCGCAGCGGGCGAGGGCAGAACCGAGCCTGAGCCTCCGACTGGGATGGGGCGTCCGAGTGGGCGCCCTGCGCCGTGAGGCGACCAGCAAGTCCGGGTCCTCGGAGGCTTCTGAACAGCATGCGAGAGGTCGGGGCAGGGGCGCCTTGAGGCCCCACTGTCCTGGCTCAGAGGCCTCGTCTCCTCCCGCCTGGGGGGAGCTTGCACGTGGAGCGGGGGTGACATGCGGGGCAAGCACGGGACCCCCTTCTAAACTCAGACTCTCCCAAAAGCGAGGGGACGCGTGGGGAGGCTGGGGGCCATCTCACACCACCTCCGCCCTGGCCTCCTGGGGACCCTGCTCGCTGAGGCACAGCGGTGAGGTCCCAGAGGGCAGGACTCGGGACTCACTGCTCCCAACCCATTTCATCTCGGAGAGCTCTGCTTCGCGATGCCGAAAGTGGTCCTTCTGGGTTGGTTTCACGTCTGAAAGGACTCATGGTGGCGCCCGCTGGACGCCACACCGCCTCGCCAGGGGCCGGATAGGTGGGGCTGAGGAGCTGCTGGCCGCGGCACGAGCTAGCTGGGGCCCCCAGGACGCGAGCGCACGGCACTGACGCCCTGCGCCCCACACGGGGACAGCCGAGCCCTGGGCTGCGGGGCACACTCCGGGCGGACGCTGACGCTCGCGGGGTGGGGACGGCCAGCCGCCAGCTGCCACCTGCCGCCGTCCCGGCTGGGGCTCCGCCCTGCGCTGGCCCTCACAGGGTCGAGGCACACAGCGACGTGCCCCTCCACTCCGGGGGTGCCCACACCCGACAATAACGCGTCTTCACCTCCTGCCTCGTTTCAAAAACGAGGCACAAAGAACTCAGCGTTTTGCATTAAACTTCCTGCGGTCAGCGTCCAGGAGAGAGCTGGGCGCTGTCTGACCCGGTGGCCTGGACCGCGACATGGCGCCACCGCTCACCGCGGCCCGGACGCCTGCAGTGACGGACCTCGCTGTCGTGGGAGGGGGCGCGTCTCAGCATTTGTAATGAAAAAAACCTGTATTTAACCAACACAAATGTGTTTCCCTTTAAGTTCCGGTCATCGGTCCCAGGTTTGCGCTCTGAAGGGACGGCGCTTCTTCCCCTCCACCCCCCGCCCGTGTGCGCACAGCCCTCGGGCTAAGAACGGCTTTACATTTTACATGCTGTTAAAAAATCCAGCGAAGAGGATGCCACGTGACAGACCTCCCGTGGCCATGACCCTGAGGCAGCTGCGCCTGGTGGCAGTGCGCGCGGCACGGAGCAGGAATGGCGCCTGCTCAGGGCCCGCGGGGCCCCCGCGCCTGCACGGGCCACAGTCTGTGCTGTTCTCAAGGGTCTCAGGTGGCAAAACACACCTTCCCTCAGGTGGGAAAAACACTGCCCTGCTGAGTGCAGCTCAGCGGGACAGTCGCTGGGAAGCCAGGGGAGGAAGCGAGGGGCGCGGAGGGGCTGTCCACACGCGGGAGGGGCTCCAGCGGACGTGGGGCTCCGAGCCCCCTCAGCACCGAGGCCGAGCTGAGGCCGCAGGGCACGTGGACTCGGGGGCCGCCAGGTACCTGACAGGAGGACGCCCTTCTCGCCAACCACGGTGCGGAAGCCCCGCGGGAAGCTGCGGATGAAAGCGCTAGCGTTGGCCACGTCGGCCACTCTCTCCAGCTGCGCGGGGGTCACCGAGGACGGGTCGTCGGCGCCGTACGCGATGTTCTCGGCGATGGAGCAAGAAAACAAGATTGGTTCCTGCAAGTTGGAAAGATGTTTATGGCGAATTTCAAACGGACTTCGAACGGGCCTGGTAAAGCGTGGAGCTTAGCACAGTGCTTGTACCTGGAAACGGTTAAACTGCCCCCAAAGGACACAGTGGGTTTCCTGGCGCCCCTTGCTCATCCCCCACGAGCCCGCACAGCAGACTTGACCAGTGCTGGAGAGGAGGGCCGCCCGCTGCCTGGCACCCAGCAGGTACCTCGCAAACGTGAGCCCCCCCTCGGAGGCAGCGAGGCGCACAGCCCCCGGCCCGGCCGCGTTTCCCAGCCTTCCGCCGAGCACAGGGGCTCTGTCCCCATCCACCATGTCTTGGAGTGTGCGCCAACCAGAGGGGACGCAGCACCTTGACAGAGCGCGTGGAATGGCCCTACGAACGAGTGAGCGAACGCCCAGCTTCTACTCTCCAAGCCCTGACGCCAGGCGCCGCTGACAACCTCACAGCGGCCGAGCCGCCCGCACCGCTGCCGACACCTTGGCCAGCGCCGGCGGCTCAGGCCCGCCCCGTGCACAGGGTGTCACCGATGTGAACAGCTGTGTCGAACCCCAGCACACGCGGCCGGGGAGGCCGGCCCGGGCAGAGGGGCGGCCTTACGTGACCACTCGGCCTTGCTGTCTGCAGCCTCCTGGGGGGCCCTGGCTGGCCCCATGGTCTTTGCTCATCTCTAAAACCATTTATGCAAAACGGTGGACTGTGCCCGCGATGAACACGGGCACGGGGCCGAGTCAGCCGGAGCTGAAGGTGACACCGCGTCCCCAGCCGCCAGCCTCTCTGCGCTGCAGAGTGACGTTGGGCCGGCCTTGCCGAAAAGTCCACACCTCCCCCGGCAAAGCGCTGCGGTCCTGAGGGAGGGGCCCCCTCCCCAGGCCCCCACTCCCGCCCCTTCTGAGAGTCAAGACCAAGCAAAAGGCAGAGGACGAAAGCCACAGAGGAGCTGCAGGAAAGCAGACGCGCCCCCCTACCTGACTCACTGTCCCGATCCTGGATCTCAGCCAGACTGGATTGAGCTGGCGGATGTCGTGGCCATCGAGACTGATGGTTCCTTGGAGGGAGGGAAAGAAAGAGTCACTGATCCCCGTGGGGCCCGTGAGTAAGGCAGACGCAGAAAGGACCCGTGGGAAAATCCCAGACTCCGCTTTGAAGATGAAAAGTATACTCGAAACTGAAAACCAACACGTCCTGCGGAATTTCGGAGTTAAAGGCTCTCCTGCGTGCCTGCACCTGCCGTCTCCCCGTGGCGCTGAGGTGACAGACTGGCAGCCCCGGCCCTGCCCTGCCCTGCCCCATAGAGGCCCAGCACACCCCGACCCCGAGGGCGACTCGGGCCCAGCTGGATGCGGCTGTGTGCAGCTCTGGCTCAGAAGCCGTGAGGGGTCCACCCGCAGAGGCGACCCACTTCTGAAGCTGGCCCCATGATGGTGGCTGCCTGGACCTGCCGCTCACAGGCCCTGCCGTCGCCGGCAGCCACCCTGCAGGGCTGGTTCTGCATCCAGGGTCTGGCTCGGCTCTCCAGAGAGTCTTGAGGTCTCTTAATACTCCTTGAAGTATGAGCTCAGCTGGAAGGGAACCAGTCACCCGAAACTCGTGATGGACAGACACGGTGGCTGAGCCTTTAAGTCGTCAGGTGTGACTCTGACCCTAGCTAACAGAATTCATTCTGCACACCGACGGAGCTCAGGAATGCCTGGTGACGATGACGAGGGGACGGACGAGAAAGGCCATTCCCGCTTGGTCGTGGTGGGCGAGGCCACGCGCCAGCTGTGCACATGCAGCGGCTGCAAACGCGGGTCCGGCTTGGACAGGATGCGGCTCCCGGGCCACGCAGGCAGAGGCTCCGCGCCGTTCCCGGTCCCGATCCGTTCCCCGCGATGAGCAGCTGCAGACTCGACGTTTGGACGTGATGTGCACCACCTCACTAGGGTTTCTGAAAACTCAGGATTCTGCAGGGCAGAGAGCGAACGAGCCGGCCGCCCCCACACGGCTGGCGACTCCGTGGTCTGCGGCGCAGGGGGCGACTTGGCCCGCGACCGGCTCGCACACCCGGCGCAGGAAAGGCACAGGGCGAAGGCCACGGACGCGCTGTCAAATCCCCGGCTCGGTTTTCACTGCCAGTTGCTTTCCTGCTGAAAACATCGTCTTCTCAGCCAGAGCTACGTGGACGCCGCGCTGCCCCAGGCTGGGAAGCGTGCGGACGTCCAGCGTGGGGCGTGGGTGTTACACCCACCAGTGTGAGCGTTCTGCAGCTGACACCACGGACCCAGGAGGTGCACCCAAAACTAAGGTGCTACGTGTCAATTATACTCCACAGACGAGGATGTAAAGCAGCAGAATGACGTGTCTGCTCTAAAACATGCCATAGTCCAGTTAAAAGTAAAGTGCGAACCAGAACGAGGAAGCCCGCTGAGAAGCCCGCTTCCTGCGAGCCGCAGGGACGAGGGTGGCGCCCTGTCTGGGCACCCCAAGCCCAGCGGCCTCACCCACACTGCTGGGGGGCATCCAGCGGGTGGGGGGGACCCCAGCAGTGGAGACGAGGAGGCGGTGCTCAGGCCATCTTGGGGTTGACTGGCCGCCGGGCCTTGGTGTGAGCCGCCTGTCGGGGTCCCCTTCCCTGGGCACGCCCCGCCCCGCCCCCCGCGCGGCCGACTCACCAGCGCTGGGGTCGTACAGCCGTAGCAGGAGCGAGACCACGGTGGACTTGCCCGAGCCGCTGGAGCCCACCAGCGCGGTGACCGCCCCCGCGGGGATGGAGAGGCTGAAGTCCCGGAACACGGGCGCCTCGGGGCGCGTGGGGTAGGCGAAGTGCACGTTCCGAAACTGCAGCGCGCCCCGGAAGCCTGGCTGCTTCAAGACCACGCCCCCTGCGACAAGAGAGTCATGTTACCCAGTGACCCAGCTGGGCCAGTCCGGCCCAGGTCGGCGCCCGTGGGCCCACTGCGGGCCCGGTGCACCCGCCCAGGCGCTGTGCTCACAGCGCACGAGCGCGCCCAGCACCCACCAAGCCTCGGAGTCTGCACAGGGTTCCCACCCCCCGCCGCCTCTGCAGCCACCGGGACAAAGGGAGGGAGGTCATGGGGCTATCAGAGCTACGAAGGGTGCCCATGCTGCACGGCAGCCCCGAGCCAGAGGGGCCAGAGGTCCCTGCGCCCTGGTATCACCCGCCACCGACCCGGGAGGCATGCTGTGTCCTGCAGCCCTTGACACGGGCAGGCCCGAGGACATCCTGGGGTCAGCGAGGGTGGACACGGGCAGGGCTTGTCCCCAGCACCAGGGAGGAAGCTGGCGGCTCTGCACCCGCGGCACAGCCCCCACCGACCCCGCCCACCCAGGGCTGAGCCCAGAGGCCTCTGCCAGGGCCTCCCTGCCACACACCCTCCAGGCCACCCCCTGGCGGTGGGGACGAATCCCCTACTGGGGGTGGGGGGGCACCACGTGGTCAGCCCTGCGCTTCCGGGGATGTCCCTGGGCCCTCCCTCTGAGGACCCTTTCTCCGCCGTGTGGCAGGGCAGGGAGCCTTCATGTCACACTCATCCTTCACAAGCAGAACAGGGCGCTGGCCTGACGGTCCCAAGCAGTGAAAGAGCACCCACAGCGGACCCACCGTCGAAGGGCAGCCCGGGCTGTCTCTCCAGGAGCTCCCACAGGCGGCCGCCGGCGCCCAGGCCCCTCATCAGCTCCGAGTAGAAAGAGCTCAGACCTGCAGGCGCGAAGCGGACGTCGTCACCGGCGCTGGGCAACCACTGGGGACAGTGACAGCTTTTAATATAAAACTGTCACTTCCAAGAGAGGACTCGAGGCTGCTGTGAGAAGCGGGTTCAGAGCCCCTCGCCCCACAGGCTTCTACCAGGGAGTCGTCTGGTCGTGGCCTTACAGACCGACCACGGAACTGCAGTCACAGTCTTGCAGAGGAAGCCCGAGTCAAAAACATGGCGGCGTAAATAAGTAAAATATCATGCTTACCCCACACGCAGCAGGAATATAAAACACCCCAATATTCATTTTAAATTCAAACCGACAAAAATCAAGCCTCCCTCTCAGGCACTGGAAAATTCAACTTTCACTGGGCTGTGGCACTTTCTGGCCCTTTTTGGCAGCCCCCTGGTTGTGGACAGGGGGACCCCGTGCAGAAGCCGCGTCCTCCCCCAGGGAGCTGCCCACCCTGTGGCGGTCTCCCAGGGTCCCTGCTCAGCCCGGCCTCTGGTCCCCGCAGGCACTCAGGGGAGGGGGGCATGGGGTGCAGCATCCTAACAGCAGGTCATGAGATGCCACTCCTCAGTGACCTGAGCTCAGTGACGTGAAGCCTCCTAGAGCCTGGGGTCCAGCACGCGGACCCTACGCCACGCCGCAGAACCGCCACTGGCTTCCCGTTCTGTTAGGCTGGGGCGACAGCCTGGGAAATGGTGTTTGCACGGAAGCTACTGGATGAGAGGCGCTGGGAGGTCAGGTCTGCACCCCAGAAGCTCCAAGCTGCCTTCCCCCCACAGCCCCGAGCCGCACGCCACACACCTGCGATGCTCAGGCCGACCCAGAACGCGTACATGAGGAAGGAGGAGAGCTCGCCCACCGTCATGTGGGTGCTGCCCATCAGCAGGCCGCCCTTGTACAGCACCGACAGCAAGATCAGGTTCCCCGAGAGCCCCGTCTGTGGGACGAAACGCAGGGGTCGGGGCTGAGACCCCACGCAGGGCACACGGAGATGGCTCTGGCCGCCCTCCGCATGGACCTATCACAGCGAGAGTGCTCCAAAAGGTGGTGTTTTAATCTGAATTCTGAACGAAAAATGCTCTTAAAATACTGCAGTATTGAAAGAAATGATCTCGTCAGCATGGAAACTGGAGCCGCTAAGTCCCTCTCGTCAGATGACTGTTTTACTCTATCTGCCCTGTTTGCCAAGGGAGAAAGCCGTGAAGGGCTCCTGCCCGGCTGCTCCCCTCCCCGGCCGGCAGGCGCGTTGTGCACCCCAACACCAGCATAGCCTCAGCTCCCTGACCTGCTTTGTGTTGTGAGAAACCCCTGCAGTCCTGGCAGGATGCCTGGTGCTTGGAGCAACAAGGTCATCGGAAGCAGATGTGGACTTGCACACAAGGACACATTGCAGGGAGGGCACACACGCCTGACCTATTCTGGGGCTTCTTCTTGCTCTAGGGACGAGGATAAGAAAAAGAGAAAAAATAGCTGATAACACAGTGGTGGCCTGGAGGCTGAGTCTGGGAGCTGGCTGCAGTTTGTAATTACTAACCTGATAGTAACTAATAATGATAACAAAGCCAGCTTTGTGAGGGAGAATAAAAAGCCCTGGAGACAGGGGTGGGGGAGGCTGGCATTGCCCATCACCCCCTCTCCCTGACCCTTGAGAGAAAAAGCATTTCCAGACTCCGACTCTTCTTCCTAACCGTCTCCGCTACACCTTGTCCCGGGGTAGGTGTGGGTCTCCAGCGAGCCTGTTCCCTTCTCTGCTACATCACCTGAACCGTCACTGAGTCATCTCCCACCGCCCCGTCTGACTCCGTGGTGACCGGTGTGGTAACGCGGTGAGGCTTCCTTCTTGCAGCCCTCCGAGGCTCTCTTGCTTTACTCAGTCGGCTCCACACCGCTGGGTCCCGACACCCACTGTCCTTCTGAACTACGTTCACTTGTCTTCCTTCTCTTTCACAAACGTGTTTAAAAGAAGGCAACCCTCATTCTGAGGGAGCACAGCATAATTTTCTATTTATGGCAAGAATCGCAGGATGAAATCTCTCCCCATGATAACACCCGACCTTTTTGCTCTTCCCAGAAGGATGTACTTACCGCTCCGAAGAAGCCGGCCTGGGCGAACGCCACTCTCCTCGCTAACTGCATCACGTCGTCCACCTTGCTGGTGTACTTCTCTATTTCAGCCGTTTCTTTCCCAAAAGCGCGGACGGTTCGGATATTCCCAATACGCTCCTCGGCCAGCTAGGAGAGCAATGGGCACGCTTCAGGGAGCGAGGCCACAGGTCGCGATGTCCAGAGGCACCATCAGCACGCGGTCCTCTCTTTCAGGACACTATCGATGCAAAGCTGTGCTACGTGGCTAAGTCACAGCAGGTTACAAAGCAGAGCGTTCAGAACCACCGCACATCGGAAACACGCGTCTGTGCACGGGCACGTCGGGTATGAGGTGGACAGTAAGCAGGGGAGCAGGGAAGGGCACAGACACGTGTCCGGATGCGGAGAAAAAGGCACATGAAGGACAGACTCCAAACTGCTACTAGCGTCAGTTCTGAGAGGCAGGAGTCTGTGTGGGAGTTTTCTTCACGTTTTCAATTTTCTGTTAGAAACACATGGTTTTGTAACAAAAATATAACGATTATTTTTCATTTTTTAAAAAGATGCTATTGGACGGCACTGCAAAGCTACCAATTTCATTAATGAACAAAGGACAGAGTGTCACGCAGTGTTCTGAAGATGTGATTAGCTTTCTCGTCCCACAAGGAACAGTGGGGGTGAGAGCAAGGCCCGGGGAAGCGGCGGGCTCTGACGCGTGGGTGGCCCTCTGGCTGAGAAGGTGGCGTGTATTAGGGACCCAGGACCCAGGGGTCCCGTGTGAGGAGGAGTCAGCACTTTCTGAATAGCCTCAGCGCGGGGCGCAGGGTCCGCGTGCAGGGCACGGCCGAGGCCAGGCCGCGCAGGGGCCGTTACCTGAGTGGCTTGTGCCAGGGAGTCCTGAGTGCGTTTGCTCAGCTTCCGCAGGTACCGCCCATACAGCACGGCGAGGATGGACACCGGGGGCACCACGCTTAGAACGAACATGGCCAGATGAGGCGAGACGAAAAACTGGAAAGCAAACGCCCCAGGCGCCTGTCACGCGGAGCAGCGCGTTCCCGCCGCCCCGGGCGCGCCTGTGGCGCGGACCGGCCTGCGGGGCCTGCGTCGCTGGACCGCGCGGGCCGCCCGGGCGCACGAAACCCCGGAAGGCGCTGCACGCCCCGCGGGGGGGCAGCGGCTGGGGGGGCACCGCACCCCACGACGCTGCGTGGCCACAAGCCACGCCCTCCGACGGCGGGGAAGGCAGGACAGGAGGGCAGGGCCACTGTGCGCGCTGGCCGGCCTCCTGCGGGGGCCTGAGCTCCGGCCCACACTGCCCCAAGGACACCAGGCGACCAGAGATGCGTCTCACCCAAATGACCAAGATGGCAGAGACCAAAGCCCCGCCCCATCCGACAGCAGCTGAGGAGAGGGCTTGACCCGCTGATGCTGACAGTGGAGGAGGGGCGACAGGGTCTGGGGGCCGGACACCTGACTGAGCGGGGTGGCCAGCGCGGGAGCAGCGCGGGGGGGGGGGGGGGGGGGGGGGGGGGTGTCCCCGCTAACCCTGCGGTCTGCTGTGCTCTAAACAACCCGAGCATCTCTTCTGCCAGTTACTAAAATCTGCCGTCACCCGTCACTCTGCACAGAAAGCGAAACCAGGACAAGGCTCTCCAGAGGTGAAGTGACGGGCAGGACGGGTGATCACACAGTCACTCCCCACTGGGTGTCCCTCACAGGGGACGCTACGCAGCCACCCGGGGGAACGGACCCACGGGAGCACCCCAAGGGGGCGGGGAGTGGGGGCGGGTGGCCAGCGAGGACAGAGAGAGGCCCTCCGGGCAGAGCAGTCTGAGGAGAGCCAGTGCACAGCGGCCCTGAGGGGACTGAGCTGGGCACTCTGACTTACGGAGTGACCCACCACGCACGTGAGCCACCGTCCAGTGGGTGCTGAGGTGACATGTGCAGGGCAGGGACGTGGTCAGGGCAGGCCCGACCGTTCTGGGGCCTGAAGGCAGCCAAGTGCATGGCTGTCCTCTACGGGGCAGGCGTGTCCAGGGGCCCCGGGCCCCGAGGGGCTGTCCCAGACTGCACCACCCCCGCCCCTGGCTCCGTGATAGCAACAGCCTCCCATCCCGTGAGGGTGCTGGAACAGCAGGAGGGGACCCCACACCCGCACTGCCAAACCAGCGGGACGTGATGTCCCAGGAGCACGCCCACCATCAGTCAGGTCCCGGGCGGGTGAGAGAAACAAGTCATGCTGCGTCCCCTGGAGCTAAAGACCAGGCCCCAGGTGACACCACTCGCGAGGCCCTGTCCCAGGCTGGAGGTTTACGTCCCCTGTACCTCAGGTGCAGAAGCCTCAACCCCGCCGTGGCTGCGTCTGGAGATGGGGCCTCGGAAAGTAACCGGGGAGATGAGGGGACGGGGCTGACCCCTGACCCCACAGGGCTGCTGTCCTTGTGAGGAGACACAGCGGCCTGCCCCGCCCAGACCAGCCCAGGCGAGGCCCCGAGCACACAGCGAGCGGGCGGCCGCCCAGACTCCATGAACCTGCTTTGCCACCACCTCCCTCTGGGGCTCCTGCCTCTGACGCCGTGCTTGCGCCCCCATCTGCTTTTCCAACTGCACGTTTTATGAAATCTGAACACAGATCAAGCATTTCCAATGAAAATGTAGCATCCAGACTGAGATGCTTCATGACTAAAAAGTACACACTGGATTTTGAAATCTTAATATAAGAAATAATGTAAAATATCTAGTGAATAATTTTCATATAAAGTACATGTTGAACTGATAAGATTTTTATACTGGGTTAAGGAAAATATATTATTAAAATGAATCTCGTGTATGGCCGCGCCACACTGAGCGCGCCCCATCCCGTCTGATCTTGGAAGCTAAGCGGGGTCGGGCCGGGTTAGTACTTGGATGGGAGACCGCCTGGGAAGCCCGGGTGCTGTAGGTGGAAAAATAAACTAAAATCAATCTCACCTCATCTTTCCTTTTGCTCCTTAAAATGGGGGAACTAGGAAACTCATGAGCACACACGTGACCACATCACGTTTATACTGGCCAGCAGCGCGGGTCCGAGGAGAAATGTGGTCTGAAGCGGCAAGTCCCGCAGGCATGAGGCCACTCAGCCCGAGGGTGGGAATCGCTGTTGCCCTCAGGGGTCGGGGGGAGTCCCACTGCCTCTGGGGTGTCCCTCACTGCCTGGCTCTCACCCAGGGGCTCACCACTCTGAGACCCAGGCAACATGGCAGTCTCTGCGAGATGCAGGGTCCCCGCCTGGAATCTCATCCTTCCCGCCTGGATGAGATTCACCGCGGAGCAGCGCAGGTGCGGGCGGCCGGCTGGGGAGGGGCACCTTCCTGTTCCCGCGGCCCTACGGACAGCGCTCGGGGACGTGCACAGCAGGCCCTGAGTGCCCTCCACCCGCGGGCCCCCGCGGCCTCGCCCTGCCCAGGAGCCATCACGTACCATCATGCCGGTGCCCACGGAGGCCTGGGCCACGGCCCTGAGCCCGTCGGACAGGTTCTCGGTCACCGAGCGCCCCAGCAGCATGGTGTCCGCCGACAGGCGGTTCACCAGCTCCCCGGTGTGCGTCTTGTCGAAGAAGGCGACCTCCTGCCGCAGCACCGCGGCGAACAGCGAGGTGCGCAGCCGGTTCACGATGCGCTGGCCTGCGGGGCACGTGGTCGGTGGTCGGCCAGGCGGGACCCGCAGGCCTGGTGCCCCCGCCCGGCCACTGTCTCCTCCACCCCGTGAGACAGGCGAGTCGGAGCACGGGTGACAGGCGTGAGCCATGGGCGGTGGACGCCACTGAGGCCACAGTGACATAGCAGACAATGTGACTGAGACCCCAACGAATACCACTGACGAAGACGGCTCACCACACCGCCTGCCTCCGAGCCTGCCCTGTCCCCAGGCCCTTCTCCCTGTGGCCCTGGCCCACGGCAGAGGGGGCGCGTGCCCAGCCACCCGGCCAGCAGAGGCTCAGAAGGCCCGCGGCTGACTGGAGGCCAGGCTCCAATGTCCGCAGACACCCGGGCTCTGTCCCCACACTCACCCCCGCCTTGTGAAGGGGGATCTGGAGGAAGGAGCCTGACCCAAGGCCACTGGTAGCGTGACACCTGGCCCCGGGAGCCTGTCCGCACGGGCGTGGCGCCGGGAGGAGGGGGGTCCCGGGTGGCCGCGTGGGCCCGGTGCCCGACTGCTGGCCCGCGCGAGCTCTTACCTGAGGTTTGCATGAGGTAGACGCGGACCGCGTTGGCAGCGGCCCCGCACAGGAAGAGGCCGCCGAGCGGGAGGCAGAGGCGGGCCAGGTCGTCGCCGAAATCCGCCGCGGGGTCTGTGTAGATGACATCGATGACCTTCCCCAGGAAGAAGGGGGCCGACATGGTGATGACGCTGGACGCGGCCAGGAACCCCACTGCGGCTGCAACACACGGGGCAGCTCTCAGGGCCACCGGCCCTGGGCGGAGGGCTGGGCGCTGCACTGCCCCTGCCCCGCTCCCGGGCCTGACTACAGGGCGGAGCCACGCGGTCGCGAGCGAGCCGGGTGACTCAGGACCGGTCACACCGGACCCGGGGGATCGACTGCTGCTCGACCCTGGGCTCTCCTGTCCTCGCTCCGGTGCCTGGGAGCCCCCCTCCTGCCTGCGCTGGTGACCGTGCTCGGGCAGATGGCATCGTCTGCGTGCCCGCCGCACGCACGGCGCCCCTCGGCACCTGGCTGTGTCCCAGCTGCGAGGTCAAGTGCGCGGGCAAAACCCTGCGTTAGGGCCGGTGTCCCGAAACACTTAAGCTTTGAAAAGCAGCAACGGCATCCCACAGGCGAGCAGGCGAGCGGCTCTTTCTTAGCAGTATTATTGCCTCGGGGAGGAAAGCACCGGAGCATCAGCATGACGTAAAAATCAACAAGAACGTGGTGTTGACACACCTACAAAACAGACAGCGGGGACAGAGTCCTATCGAAAAAGGAAAACTGAGAAAATCCAGTAAGGAGCAACGCACATCACAGACAACCTCACTCAGGAGAACGCAGCGGAGCTGCGAAGACCCGCCACCGTTCATCGACCGGACTGGCAGAGGTCGGGGTTCAGCAGCACCCCATGCTGGCGGCACTGGGGCAAAGGGCCACTTCATGGTGCGAACGGTCCCATCACAAGGGAGCAACTCGATCTCGTGGGGCAACAGGAAGCGCACGCTGCCTCCCAGCCGGCAGCTCTGCGGACACGCGCCCGGGCGTGGGTACGCAGCACCCACGGCGGACGCTGCGGCAGCACGGCTCACACCGCCAGCGGCGACGGCGGCCGAGCAGCTGCGGAGGGCGTGCTTCACAGGGGCCCTGCGTGGGTGCGGGCGTGCGGCAGCCGCCGGGGCACACTGCTGGCGAGGAGGGTCAGGGCCACGTGCTCACATCTGGGGCTTCTGCCGGGCTTCTCGTCTGCACACGCACAGGGAACAGGCCGGGGACAGTGCCAAGAACAGCACAGTTCCGTCTGGAGCCAGGAGCTGAGGGGGGGGCGGGGTCTGTGCCATTGGGCGCCTTTTCCGTTTGGTCCAAAGTTGAGGTAGGACCCAACCTGAGAGGCACAGGCGGGCAGGGCCCCCGGTGGATGTGGCACGGGGTACGCCCCGAGAGGGGGCTCCCTGCACCCGGAAAGAGTGCAGTCGCTTCTCTACTTTTTGCCTAATGCTCACTCTTCCATCAGAGGTATCACTTTTTTTTTTTCAATATACAACTTTTATTGCATCTTTTAAGTACCACAGGTCAGTCTGAGGGACCATCCGACATCTTGGTGCTTCTGTAGCTGGTCGACCTTGGCCTTATTCATCAGCCAGCTGAACGGTTCCTTTTTCAGGAACACGGTTACCACCCCCAAACTTTCTGATAACTGTTGTAGCTTGTTGAACCAAAGCAGCTGAATTTGAGACAAGTTCGATGTCGTTTCCTTTGAGAACTCATCTTTCTGGGCTCGAGACACTGAAAAGGAACACCGGACCTCATCCGAATCCTGCAGAAGTATTTTTCACCCAGAACTTTCAAGTCCCACCAGAAGCATCCCCTGAGCAGCAGCGTCGATGGGGACTGGCACGCACAGACCCTGTCTTGTGTCCGAAGCCTCGGTCGGGCTCTGCTTGTGGCCGCGGACATGCGAACGGCGGCCAGTCCCTTCTACGTCCCGCCACTTGTCGACCCCGAGCCTCTTCTTTTTCTTTCCAAGGAGGCTGAGTCCTGCGTTGATATGATTGAAGTTGCTCCCCAGGGCGCCGCTGGGCTTGTCACAGCAATGAGCGTCCCTCAGGGTGACGTCCACATTGTGTGGAATGTCCACGGTCTGATTGCTGAGAACGGTCTCCATCCTCACAGCAGATGCAGCAGCAAGAGCCAAGGCTTCACCCTACGCGACCTCAGCGGAGCACAGCGAACACAGTGCCAATGGGCTGCTTGGGCGGCACTTGGGGCTCCAGGTGACATGGGAGCTTTCAGGGAGGGACATTTCACGACGCAGCCCTGCCTCCCTGACGGGGGCCATGTCCCCTTCTCCAGATCTGCCCTGGCAGCCCCGTGGGAAACACAGGTGCCCAGCAGTACCAGCCTCACCTCCACCCCCCGCACCTGCTGGCCCTGGTGCCTCAA
This sequence comes from Eonycteris spelaea, assembly GCA_003508835.1. Lineage (NCBI taxonomy): Eukaryota > Metazoa > Chordata > Mammalia > Chiroptera > Pteropodidae > Eonycteris > Eonycteris spelaea. Next base: position 252,941 of record PUFA01000421.1, read on the forward strand.
CATGGCTGCGCTGTGGTCCCGCCCCGCGGGCACGCAGAGGGCTGGTGTCAGCTTTGTTCACCGCCGTGGCCCCACAGCGCACGGGGGCACGCACAAGCTCGTCCAGCAGCTGCTGGCAGCCAGGGCAAAGTTCCTTGAGCGCCCATGCGGGAATGCGGGATCTGGCGACCCTGAAAGTCCTCGGGCCTGGCCTAACATCCCACGCCCACCACCATCAAACAAAACTGTAAACCTGGCCAAGGGCCGCTGCATTTTGATGTAGGACCCAGAGGACCGAAAGCCCGAAGGGCAGAGAGGCCGTCTAACTCTGGCTTCTGCGGGACCCGAGAGGTGACCCAGCCTGCTCCAGACATAGGTGTCCTGGTGACAGCGACCACCGTGGAAGCCAGGGGCTCATCTCTGGTGACTGACCTCCTTGGTCAGCACCTCCAAATGTGCAACATGCTCAAGGTGCTGCCGGGGTCCGTCCCCACCCCCAGTTCTCAAAGTTCATTTGGAAACTAAGAATCTGCAGTTCACGATTTTGATTCTGACCACAAGACCGTCCAGTGATGATGACGATCACAGAAATCCAACTCGTTCCACCATATCCTCTCACGTTCTTTGTTTAATCAAAACAAAAAATGTATCGACTTTTTAAAAATAAACTGCTGTCTGCCTTTCTCCTACAAGGTGGATACAAAGTGGAGATTTGTTCCACTTCCAGCTACGTGCAGCTTGTTAATCAAGGCGCCACTGTGTTCCTGCGCTGACACTAGTGAATAGCTAAGACACCCCCCACGCCCGCCTCTGCCTTGCTCCTCCCCTCCACCTGCTGCGACCCGTCTCCTGACAGGTTGCTCACGAGTCTTTCTGTCACCCTTCGTCTATGGAATCACGAATCTCGGCCTTCAGGAAAGAAACAGCCTACAAAAGGGGGTCGGGGGAGACCCCACAGCGTCGCTCGCTGGAAGGCGGCTCTGGGAGGCAGCCCGCTCGCTGGTGGATGGACAGGTCTGGGGTTGGTGGAGGACGCTCAAAAGCATGCCCACCATCTGCTGGACATGGGACAGACATTGCAGTGACGCGTGTGACTCAGGCAGTAGCCGTCCCCACCGCGTCCAAGGACGAAGGAGCACCCCGCACCATCACAGCAGGGCAGGTGCACTGACTCCGTCAGTCCCCCCACCACAGCTAGAGGGGACTCCAGCAGGAGAGGGGGGACCCCCCCCAAGGTCACCCAGTTCTCAGAAGGCAGAACCACACTCATCTTCCGTTACTCCAGGCAGAGAGAAGGGCAGGGCCCGGGCAGGGCCCAGCCTGCGGCGAGGGCAGGCCAGAGCTGGGCCTGGGGGAGGGGGCAGCGCTGGGGAACCGCCCCTCCCACAGGACTCGGCTCTGCACTGTGCGCGGACGCTGTCCCCGCTGCAGCTCGCAGAAAGGGGGGGCCGGAGGCCAGCGCACAGCAGTTAAAACGCTATCCCCGTGCTCCAGGGGCCGCGGACGAGGCTGACCTGGGGGAAGCAAAGGGCACAAGGCAGGTGACAAGGACTGGAGACACTTTTAAGAACGAGACTCGACAGGACCTGGCGCCCGGCTGAATCTGGGGAGCCTGTGGAGGGCTGTTCCTGAAGCCGGGACGGACAGGCCCCAGCCCTGACCTGCCGTCCCGCTGTCTGACCTCGCGTCTCCCAGCCTCGCGGTGCCTTGGCCGCCATCTGTAAAATGGCAATAAAAACGCCTCCCTCTTGGGAACGTGAGCAGCCATGAAATGCACATGTAAAGCCGCTGTAGTAACAGTAAGTAGAGGCTACTACCTTTACCACGGCTGTCACTATCAGGAGCCAAGGATGGCCGTGTGTCTGGCTTCAGCAAAGGGGACCACACCGCGGCCCCACCCTCTGAGAGAAGGGACAGGGAGGACGGCGGCTCCGGGCAGCTTTGGCTTCAGGATTTGGCTTCAGACATGCCGACTTCCCAGGGGCCTAGAGGGCATTTTTGCAACGCCGGTGGACAGTGTGTGGAGCAGAGGCAAAGGCGCCACGTGCAGGTCAGGGGCTGACACGGAGGAGCCTGGCGTCTGAGGGGACAGCGAGGGAGGTGAAGACATGAGGGTGGACAGACCAGCAGAGGCGGAGTGGTCTGCAGGGCCAAGGCCGGAGGCCGGGCGCCCCAGACCCCGGGGTGGGCAGCAGGAAGGGAGCCACCTACCGCTACATTTCTAGCCGTCACGTTAAAAAGGGGAGAAGGAGTAGGTAACTTTAATTTCAGTAACGTGTCTGACTGGAGCCAACACATCCAAAATATTAGTTGATATGTAATCAACATTAAAAACTCGGGATATTTTGCCTTTGGTTCACACTGAGCCCTTTCATGATCTGGTGTGCGTTTCAGGTTTACGTCAATTCTGATGAGCGCGTTTCACAGCGCGGCCACAGCGCGCTCACGGCCGCTTTGAAGGACGGCGTTTCCGGAGCAAACAAACCTCCCTGGCTTTCTGCGGCCGTCTCAATTCCCAGGTTCGGCCTCACTGTCCCAGCAGGACTGTCCTTGTCACCTCTGTCCTGACGTGGGCTTCAAAACAGTCATTTTGAGCACCAGTAGCTCGCTGCTCGCATTCCCTGGTGTTATCACTGCGTTCATGCTGGTGTCTGCGAGTTCTATCTGCATAAAACATCACCACGGATTCAGCAGAAGCTCCTGACGGGCGTCAGCTTCTGGGAACAGCCCTCATCACGACCGCAGGGCCTTATCTGGAGCTCCAGTGAGGCGCGCCCTCCCGTGTCCCACCACCCCGTTCCCCAGACCATGGAGGAAGGGGGGCACCTCGAGCCCTCGGGGGAGGGCGAGCGGCCGCCCCACAAAGAGCGTCCTGCTGGCAGCATCACTGGGACCTCGCAGGCCAACGCCGGGGCTGAGCCCGCGGGGTAGCATGTGGCTCAGAGCAGTCCCAGCGGGCCACACGGCTCCTGCATCGGTCAGGATTCCTTTCGGCCAAGGTGACTGACGGGATGAAGAATTATCAAGGGGAAAGTTGGGAAGCCCCCAGGGCCTTTCCAGTGGGCATTGGGCATCGCACCCACCCCATGGCACACACTTGGGACACCTCGGGAGGCACATCCTGCTTTTGTGATAAAAATTACTTAGGATCGTCTACAGCCATGCCACCCTGAACACACCCCATCCTCTCTGATCTCAGAAGCTAAGCAGGGTCAGGCCTGGTTAGTACTTTGGATGGGAGACCACCTAGGAAGACCAGGTGCTGTAGGTGTAAAAAATAAAAAAAATAAGGGACTGTAAGCTGACAAGGTCCTTGCAACCTGTGAGGTCAACCTTCGCCTAAAAACAAAACAAAAAACTACTCAGGATCAAAGGGTTCTGGTCACAAGTACAGTTCAGGGGCCGAGTCTACAAACTGGCTTACACTCAAGTTGAAAATACTGTTATTCAAATACGGAAATGAATTTCTGAAAAATGTTTGTTTTTTGAAACATTAACATTAGAATTTCCTCTCAACTCAACTTTGTTTTGGTGTCATGATTAAAGAACAGACACACACCCTGCTGCTCTTTATCTCCAGCACTTCAGAGATCTGCCAAGTTCAAGGCTGCTCTTAGCAACAATGAGTTACAAGGTAACGATGCTAAGTCACAGGCTAAGTTACAAACCCCTTCCTCTCACCCTCCAGATCTGCTGCAATGTATCACCTCGGAGGAAACATATGCCCTCTTAGGATTTTCATCAGATGTCCTCATAAGATACAATATGTATTTATTATCTGTTTAAAAAGTTTAAAAAAAAATTAAGTGTGCCAACCCCAGACTTATTTCCTCAGACTCTTAGGTTCATTGTTACTCAATGCGGCACAGCAAACTAACTCCCTTTCTTCAGATAAAACGAGGTTCAGCCCTTGCCTTGTTTAGGTCTGTCTTCTCCACCCAGTGGCATGACAGGACGTGTGGGAACAGGGTACGAGATAACAGTCACAAGAGAGGCTGGGCTGCCCAGCCTGACATCTGAAAAACCTTCTTGACTTTTAACACTTCAGAAACAACCAAAACTGGGTCTGCATGCTGACGGCTCTCCACATTCAGGCCTCCCCTGGGGCCTGGTGATGCCATCACTCATTCTCTTAGCTGGGCACTGAGCCGCTGCGAGAGAGGAGAGTTAGGGGGCCGTGGCTCAAGCAGCTCAGGCCATGCGAGCCCCTAGTTTCCAAATTTTCTTTTAAAAACAGAAAGGATCTTTATTTCCAACAAAATCTACATACAGCCTACCAAGTGATAAAAAGCTTGGTATTTTACACCTCAGTGATACTGTTACCGTAGGCAGAGATACTGATATCAGCGAGCAGGGAAGAGACCACCAGGGCACAGATGGGGTCGCCCCGAGCCCTGAGGAGGGGCTCAAAGCCCACAGCCTGACCGTGGACACAGGCGGTCTTCCCACAGAGACGCATGCACAGACCAAGCCCCGTGCGCCTTTGGCCTAATTGATCCCTCATTATATAGCTATTGTAAGGGGAAATATGTTTGTGATTTGAAGAAAATCAGACGATACAGCTATCACAATAAATTAGCATTGCGGTTAACGTGTGCCCATCACGCATCTGACACCATGACAATTCCAGAAAACCCCCATGGCAAAAAACCCCGATTCTAAGAGAAACCACCTTCTTTCTACGAAGAGACCACCCAAGATCATGACTATCCCCACCCCTTAGGTCAATGGATAAAGCCCCACACCCCGCGAGGTGAGACAGCCCCCCGCCAAGCTCTCCCAGCTGGCGCTCTCCCAGCCGAGAGCACCTGTGCCCTCAGGTGCGGACCTTTGCTTTAAATAAATTCTGAGCTGTTGCTTCGACGCCTTCGCCTTCACTCTGCCGTGATTTCTTTCATGACGCCGACGAGATCCTGGTCAACTGTGCAGTGACAATACCAAGACACCCCCGAAACTTCAACAGTCAAGGAGAGGTACAATGCCCTTCTCCAGGGTACTGGCCCGCCCTACAACACGGGTTGCCCGCCAGCAGGGCCTAAGGCGACGCGTCTGCAGCAAAGAACGTGAGCGTCACACGGTTTCGAGTGCCACAGCTGTCGGCCCTTTGCCAGCCTTCGCCACAGTGGCAGTTTCCTCTCTAGTCCAAGAGGATTGCCATTGCGTTAACGTCCCCTCCCCCGAGACGGCAGTCCCAGCAGCCCGGGGTTTCTTTCTGTTCCCCAGGGCAAGCCCAGGGCCTGGAACACATAAGGCACTCAGTACACATTTATTAAAGAAATGAAGATTTAGAGAAATCTGAAAAACTTGCACTTAATTATTTTTTCTAATTATGGCTAACAAGGAGCTACAGAAAATCATGTTTATCTGATTTTGTTTCTAAAACCATTCGTTTTGAGTTTTTCTAAAAATTACTGTTATGATTTAGTCGGGTTGTGATCTAGCTTCTCCAGACTTTTGGAGTTTGCAGGTCGCTGCTCCTGGGCTGGGCTGACACTCTGAGAAGGCGACGGGAACTGCCCGCTTCAGGCTCAGGAGGCAGACACACGGGTGGCCAGCCCGAGGGTTCCGCTGTTTTGCTTCCCGCGCAAAAACCCTGCGGACTGCGTAATAAACCTGCCTAAAGCACGCAGGCTGTAAAAGTCAGTGTAAGAGCATAATACAAAATAATACGTTTCCAGCTAGAGTCAACTTAAAAAAAAAAAGTAAGAGAGAAGGAAAGCCCGGCTCCTCCTGAGAATGCAGGCACACGCAGGCGCAGGAGCCACAGAGGGACAGCCCCCAACTCCTAGTGCTCCCTGGGATAATGTGGCACGAGACAACGAACACGAAACGGATCTCCCACCAGGTCCCCAGCTACGCCGAAGGGCACGGCACTTCTCCGGGCAGGCGAGCCGCCGACCAGCACTTCTGGGTAGGAATGCCCGGGGCCAGACCACCGCGTCCCTGCGCCGGTGCCGCCCCTGCGGTGCCCCTTCTCGGCCGCCCCAGGGGCCCTACCTGCCAGCCTCCGGCGCTCGGGGTACGCCAGCCCCAGGAGCTTCCGGGCCTCCGAGCGCCCGGGCGCCGCGGGGCGCAGCCGGGAGTCATCGCTGGGAGTTGCCGGCCCGCGCCGCCAGGCCTCGTCCCCGCCCGGGCGGCGACGGCCGGGCCGCCGGGGAGCGCGGCGCGCGGGACGCGGGGGGCGCCGGGGAGCCGCGCCCACAGCCCCAGGAGGCGCGCGAGGCCCGCCCCGCGCCCGGGGAGCCGGGACCCCGCGCCCACGGCCGCGGCGGCCCCAGGCCCGTCGTGGGCAGCCGGCACGCGCGGTCGCAGGCGGCCGGGGTCCACGCGCGGGCGGCCGCGCCCCGGCTCAGGAGCGGCCGCAGCGGCCAGTCTGGGGGCCCGCGCATGGCGCCGCGTCCGAGCCGTGTGCCTGCGCCCGCGCGCCCGGCGCCGCCCCGCCCGCCGCCTCTGGCCGGCGCCCCGCGCGCCCGCCCCGGGCCGCGCCCTCCGCGCGCACCCCGCCCCCGGCCGCGCTCCGAGCGCCCGGCCGCAGCGCCCCCCACCGGCCGGCCGAGCGCCCCTGCGCCTGCGCGCCGCGCGCGTTTTCGCGCTTCCGGGTCCCCCCGGTCCCGACCCCGCGGCGCCGCGAGCCCCTTCTCACGCCCGCGGCCTCGCGCCGCGCGCGGACGCGGCCGCCCGGCGGCCGGCGCGGGGGCGCGCGCGCGCGTCCTGTCACCGGGGTCCGGGGGGTCGCGTCCTGCCACCCAGGTCCCGGGGGAGGGCGCGTCCTGCCACCCAGGTCCCGGGGGAGGGCGCGTCCTGCCACCCAGGTCCCGGGGGGAGGGCGCGTCCTGCCACCCAGGTCCCCAAGCCGAGCACACGGCCGAGGCTCGGGAACACCGCTGCGGGGCTGCGCAGTCCTGAAAGGCGGTGTCGGGGACGCGGTTGGCGACTCATGGGACTCAGGCAGCTTTGAGAAAGGACGAGACCATTCCGCGACGCCAGCCGAAGCACAGAGCACACGTGGGCGAGGCGCTGCGGCCGCCCGGGGTCGACACACTGGGAGCGTCCGGGCCGCGCACCGCAGCGCCCAGGGGGGCAGGGCACCCGCCTAGGTCTCACTTAAGAGCCGTGTTTGAAAGGCCAGGCTAGTGAGAGGTACTTCCTCTGGTTGCAGCATTTATAGTTTCGGAGGTAGAAATAAAACACATCAATAATCAAGATAAATATTTTAATGAAATATTTTTAAAAATCAAAATTAATGCAGAAAAATCCACGATTTTTTCTGTATATCAAATTTACAGATGTGGGATCGGCCCCTGCATCTCCTCCCACCTTAGTCCCCGCCCTGAACACTGCACTTGCAAAGGTGGGCAGTTAGCAGCTGGTCTAGTTTCCCGATCTGGTTTTTAATTTTTTTTTTTTTTGCATTAAATATAATTTACTTGATTACTGAAATTTTATGGGGTCTCCTTAAATTTCACTCCCTTACCTCGCTTACCTCACCCTACTTGGGGCCCTGGTAGGTATGAAGTGTAGAATTTTCGAGGGAAGTTTCAATAACTGAAAGATGATGTGTCATTAAATGGTGGTTTAAATGTCCCGGTGAAGCGAGCAGGAAGCCCGCCACCCTCTCACTCCGCGGGAGGCGCGCAGCTCCCCCCCCCCCCAGCGAAGCACACCACAGGCGGGCCTACATTCTGGAAAGCAGGGTGTAGGTTAAAATCGACATCACTGCTGTGTGAGTAGCCCTGTGCCTTCTGAGGAAGACTGTGGCACAAGGCACTGAGCCGCAGCCCACAGCGTGCAGCCTGTCACCTACCGTTGCGTCCAACTGAAGCAATGTCGAGAATGACGACAGTCTTCCAGTTGGAAAGGGACAGTTCTATCTCGAAAGTAACCTTGCTTTCTCTTTCTCACTTTCCAGAATATTGTTGCCCCTGCCGCTGTGCAGGCGCTGGGAGCCGGCACGGAGGAGAGAGACCTGGGCCCTCCGGGGAGGTGGCGTCTTTGTGGGCGTGGCCTGTGAAAATCTAGCCTGCCTCTTACCAATGACGTGGAAGAGCCAGCGAGTCTGCCCGGAGAAACCAAAATTAAAGTCAGAAAGTAAAAAGAGGTGTGGAAAACGGGTGCCGCGACGTCCGTGGTTTGCACGGTAAGCGGGTTAAATCTCAAAAACGCTGTGTGTCACCAAAACACATTCGAAAGGCAGGACACTGCCTCCAGGGGGCATGCCCGGGGTCGCTGGCTCCGCAGACAGGCGCACTGGGCTGGGGAGCTGGGGAGCAGGTGCCCAGCCAACAGTCAGAATGAAACAGCCGTCCTGCCGGGCTGTCTGCCTGCCTGCCTGTCTGGGGGCAGGGCCAAGGCCCAGCCTCGGGCTTCCTGGATGCCAGACGGGCCAGTCCAGGCCGTGGGATCAGAATCACGGGGCTGAATCCGGAAGAAAGGGCTGGCAGCAGGTGAACTCCGGAGATTTTTTTTTTTTTAACACGTTTTGATAAAACAATGTCAAGTTCAGGGAGGTCAGCACATCCGTTGCTGAAGCTGCACTGTGAACAGAACCTACTGCGGAACAAGCAACGGAAACCAGTCGGAGTGGTCCCTGACTCGTTTTAGTTACAGCTCCCGCTCCCTTTCCTCCTTCCTGCCCCTCTGGAAAGGGCCTGCCCCCGGGGCTGCTGCTCCCCCCCCTCCCCACCTTCTCTCCCCTCCCCTCTCCTGTCACCAGCCCCAATTTGCATGTAATGGCCTCATTAGCGGGCCATGAAATTACTGGCTTGTGACCAATGTTAAAATATATATGTCACAGTACATCACGTGTTTTTTATGAACTACACTCTGCTGAGTCTAAAATGTAATCTAAAAATTTTTGAACATTTCAGCAAGTAGGGACTAGGACTCACAGCTGGGTGGCATTTTACGACTGCTGCTGGCCAGGTGGTAGTTGTGACACGGAGGACTTTGTCAGGGTGACTGACCACTCAGTAACACATTTAAGGACAATTTAAGGAAGGATAAAGAAGCCTGGTTGTTTTCTGAAAGCCTGGTGACACTTTAGATAAAGAAGGTGCAGGAGGGATGTCAGGGGTGTGGGAGGAAACCCGGGGGATGGCGAGGGTGCTCTTCAGATGCCCCGCAAGCCCGCTTCTGAGGGCCCGGAAAGGAAAATTCGGATTCTGACTCACAGAGCTGGACTCTGTGTGACGTTTTAGGGAAATGAATAGCAGAACACTTCACTTACATTCTGAAAACTTAAGTCTAAAAGTGCTTTAAATAAATAAAATGAAACTTCTCAGTGATTAAAAAACATGTTTATCATTTGATGACAGTTTTAAAAATGGTACATAAAGTAATGGCGCCCTTCTCCTAATCACTGGAGTCTTAGATTCCCTGTGACCCGGTGCGTGTGCGTATCAGGTCGCGGTGCGAAGCCTTTTTACTGTGGGTTGAAGTGTACGACTTTGAGAGCCTCTGCTTAAGGAATTTTCATTAGAACAAACAAATAGGCAAATGAAACAATTCTTTCTTGATGCCACACGTCTCCGTCTCCATCTCTCCCCGCTTCATGTGTCTTGAGAGCGGTCTGCACCCCAAGCTCCACTTTCCATGCCATCAGCTTTTTACGTTAAGATGTTTTGAATGTAATGATATAAAACTTCTCTGTGCCATGTAACAAACAGTTCCTAAGTGCAAACCGGGGTGACCAGCATGTAAGCCAAAAAAATGGGGCGCCGCAGGCACTCGGCGCCCCTTCTGATGGGGAGCCTCCCACCGCACGCCCGACAGCTGCCTTTGCACACTTCCCACAACACAAAGTGCTGTTTGAGGCGAATGAACTCCGCGCAGACGGAGCCATTCTGTGGGAATAACGTGGGTTTCTCGCCACTTAGGCCGACGGTGCACCGGGGCCCCCGTCGCTCTCGCCTGCCCGTTTCTTCTTGGGCTGCATCACTGCGTGACCGATCAACAGTGCATGTCTCCACGCACACGCTGACTTTGTTTCCCGCTCCGGAGAGGGTGGACGATGCTGCCACGGAGGCTTTCGCGGACGAGTCCTGGCGGGTGGCCGCGTGCCATCTGGACCCTGGGGCGCGTTGCTGGTCGCGTGTCTTCCTTCCACTCTGCTGGGGAGCACCAGACGCTTCTCAAAACAGGTCACGCGTTCACGTGCTCCCCAGGGGCGGAGGGGCCCGTCACGGTATCTCATTGTTTTAAACCTGCATTTGCCCGAGCAGCACCAAGTTGGGTAATTTTTAATTGTTTATTGGCCACTTGGATTTATCCTGAGATAGATTTATCCTGCACTTCCCTTTATTACTTTTGCCTTTTTTCCCCACGGACACGAGTCTTGCATATATTTCAGAATTCGGAGGCTAGGGTGTTAGCCACGAGTCTCAGGTTAAATGTGAAGGAACACAATTGAAAGCCATTCGGTGTCTGTCACATGGTCCATATTCGGGACGCTCAGTATCTGCCTGTGGCTGGCAGCTGCCTCGCCAGACGGCCGAGGGCCACAGAGCACGGCCGTCCCCACAGCGCTGTCGGCAGGACAGGGCGGACGGGAGGGCTCTCCCGCCGCACAGTGCAGCGCTGCTAGCTTGTCACTGTCACTCAAGTGTCACAGTGTCTTCTCGCACTCGTAGCCAGTCTGTTACTTCTTTTTGTAGTTCATTTATTAAACGAATGTTTGTGAATTTAATGGACCTTTCCATTTTTTGGTTAGGGCTTTTTGTTTCTTTAAAATTTCTTTCTATCCAAAGGTTAAAACAATAGTCTTTTAAATGGTTTCTGTGGCTGCTTTCGCCTCTCGCTCTTTAACTACCTGAAATTACCTTTCGTGCATGGCGAGGCAGGGTCCCCGTTCACTCTCCTCCAGGACAGCCAGCCGTCTGGGCACCGAGGGAAAAGCCTGCCCACCCCGCCGCCCCCGCTGCATCGCCGTGTGGCCTGTCACGGTTTGTTCCGATCACTTTCCGCTCTGCAGTCCATTCCGGGGCAGGGTCCATTTCCATTACCAGACGTAAGGGCTGGTGCTAGGCTTGGTGGCCGCCTCCCCACGAGGTCTGACGGCCGCTCCCCAGCCCTGCCTTTCTGGCCCCTCGGTGCACGGGCACCGCTGACCCCCGGCTCCCAGGACAGTGCCCACCCCGTTTTCTCCCCGTTGGCCGCTCCTCCTGCGTGGCCTGTAAACATTCGAGAAGGTCGAGCCACAGCCTTGGAGACGCATCTCCCGTCTCCGCGTTCTTAGACCTGGTGAGCACGTCTCTCGGAGCTGGGCAGGGACTCGTGGGCGGGTCCGACCCAAACCGCAGAGTTTGGTGGGGCTTCTGGACCTTCCTAAGAGCGAGGAGCTTAACGTCAGCGCACACCCCCGACACCGAGCGGGGTGTCTGGCCCTCGCTGCTGCCGGCCGCAGACACGCCACCCGCACACGGGGGCTGTAACGTCACAGAGCGGACGGGTGGCACCTGACACCCACCTGAGCTCCCGTCTTCATTACGTGGACCAACAAATTTCCTTATTTTTAAAGCCATTTCTGTCCCCGGTGGCATCGAGCGCTCGTGAGCACAGCCCCCAGTGAGCATGGCGGCCCGGGCCCCCCGAGGGCTCCCCCCATTCCCACACGGTTCCCTCACGAGCCCCTCGCACTGGACAGGTCCTGCCCCCGCCACTGCACGGCTCACGCCGGACACGTGGGTCACCTGGGACCCCCCCCACTACGACCACGGCTCACGCCGGACACGTGGGTCACCTGGGACCCCCCCCACTACGACCACGGCTCACGCCGGACACGTGGGTCACCTGGGACCCCCCCCACTACGACCACCAGACAAACCCGCCTCTGAACCACTCCTGCGACTTGTCCACTTCATCTCCACTGTGGCCCACCCAGGCCCTGTCACCCTCCTCTCTCGGGACAGCCATGGCCTTACTCACTCTCACACAGCCTGTCCCTCACAGCTGCCACTAGCTTCTGAACACCCATAAGGGGTTCACTTTGTCTAGTGGACGATGGGGCAGGGGCAGCGGGCAGGCCAACGGTCTCTCGCTACACAACGGCCCCAACCTTCACGGGCTTGAAACGACACTGAACATCTGTTCGTTTGTGTGGGCTGGGCATCTGGGCAGACGCTGCCGTCCGGACACTGGCCAGGCACAGCCTAAGTGGAAGGCCCTGCGGGCAGGGGTGGTGCCCGGGCTCAGTCGTTTGGCCGGGGGCAGGCGTCGGGTCCTCATGGCTGTGGCCGCAGGATGCTCCCTGTTCACCGTGCAGAGCTCGGCCCCTGTAAACGCGTCTGCTCTCACGCGTCCGCGGGCTCCGGGGTCCCCACCCACCAGGGTCGAAGCAGACTCCAGACAGAGCCCAGAGCCCCGCCAACCACCGACCCTGCACACCGCACCGCACGCCACAGCCTAGGGTGCCACGTCCCTCCCATCCGGGGTCCGGGCCGTCCTCGCCTGCACGCTGCCCGGCCACCGCCTCCTTGCTCTCTGGGTCCCGGCGGAAGCGTGATCCCCTCTGGGAGGCCTCCGGATGCCCTGCATAGGTCCTGGGGTGAATTCCCCCACAGCGTCCGGTGTAGCGCTCATGTGTAACATGGGCTCACGGGGTGTGGGCGCGCGCGGCTAACACCTGCCCCCTTCCCGACCACAGACGCAGCCCGGCCAGCACACCAGGCCTGTGTTTCCACCCGCTGACACTCACAGACTTAACATAGCAAGACTTTTAGGAAGTTCAGTCAATCATAGGAAAGTAGCAAAGTTGTGCTTTAATAGGTCAAACTGACGAGGAACGTTGCATTCCTCAAATTCCATGATGAAATTTTCTGTTTACAACAAAGCAGTTTCAGAACCATGTGGCTGCTGTGTAGGTGCCAACAGGACGTGGGTGCAGGCCGGGCACTTTTCTAAAACATGCAACTGAAAGACAAGTTCAAGTACAGACTGTTTTAATCCATGTACTTAAAGACCAATCTGGGCAATAGCAAAATTAGGAGCCTACATACTCTTTAATACAACCGAAACACTTTTAATACACAAATAAAACTAATGAAAAGCTAGTAATCATATTCTCAGAAGCTGGATTTTGAATATAAAACCTTTAAATTGTTTCCTGTTTTGTCTCCACTCATTATTTTCCTGTACCCTAATTTTCTCTTCCTTTTGGCCAGTCTACTGCTACACCAAATTACAGTCGGATCGGTCAGTCTAGGGAATTCCCCCCCACGCACCTTATCCGCACTGCAGAGATTTATCCCTGTGGGTCAAAATGACAGCACATCCTGAAGTTTCTTTATTTCATGTTGGGCGTGGACAGATCACATACAGCCTTTCTGGGGCTGAGACAGTGGCATCGCCAGCCCTGTTCACACCGCACGACGGCTCTGAAGACGAAGCGCAGCAGGGGGCCACCTGGGCGCCTCAAGGACACACACACACGGTGTGGCTAAGATTTGGGGGAGTTGGGAGGGGCACCCCATAAAGTCCAAGCACCCCACGTTAAAATTTAGTCCACAAAAGAAAGAAGAGCTGACCGTGCAGGTCCCAGAGAGCTGGGTCAGCAACCGCGAAGCACACGCCTGCGGGGCAGCGCGGGGCTGGCCGGCCCCGTCCACACTGCACCTGGCCAGCGACGTCCGCATTAAACACAAGCGCGGAACCAGCCGATCAGCCCACAGCAGCGACACTTCCGGTTCCTACAATGATCCAATTTGCGGATTTCGTTATTTCTGGTAGCGTGCCATACAGCCTGACGTGAGAATTCATTTATTATAGGTGAGACACGTCAGGGTTCTAGGCTTTACCTGCAGACTGTGTGGAGGGGGCGCTGTCTGGCTGAGCTGCCCAAGGATCCTTCTCACAATGTCCCATGTAAAGATTTTTATGACTAAGAAACAGTTTCTATGATTTAGCACCTTAGGCTCAAGTAAAAAAAGACTGCCATAGAATTCTAGAGTCTTCCTATTTAATTTCCTGATACTTCTGGCATCCTTGCCAGAAAATTATGTATTGAAGTACATTTTAAAATTCTGGCATCATTTAAATCTTTGAATGAGTCCTGTGTCTGGAATTGTTCAGTAAATAGTTTGAGTTAAGTAAACAGCACAGTTCTCAGGCCCTTTTGGATTTCAGAATGGGGTCTTTAAGAAAAACTGAAGCAGGGTCTTACCAAATAACTCTAGATGCAAAAAACATGCTGTCTCGGGCCCGTGGTCGGCAATCCTGGGCGCCCCACAGCACTGAATGGTGCCGGCGGCCACGCACGGGCTGCGAGGCACTGTGACCACAGCGAGCCGGACAGCACACGCGGGCGGAGCAGGGCACACCCCCGGGCTCCCGCGGGCCCCAGAGCTGGGTGGGGGTCGCCATGCAGCCACCGCCGGGCAGACCACGCCCACCCACCCTCACATTTTAAATGAGATGCCCCCCCCTTTTTTGGTGGAAACTAAATACATTTTAATAGAAAACAATACAAAATAACTCTTTTCAGAAAACAAAAATATTTAATCCTTTTCCCACAAATCGGAACTTGCTTCGTCCTCCACGCAGTCTCAGACGCGTGCACAGGGCTTCCTGTCTGTTTCCCAGGGTGTCTGCTTAGCTGCTGTCCCGATGGCGGTGGGCTGGACCACCTCGCGGAGAGAGACGCTGAAGAAGCCACATCTTCGGGAAAATGCTCGTTTGGAAATTTGACATTTCTAAGTCTAACTTTTGACTTATCGCTTCAAATCATTTCCATTTCTTTAGCACAACCTGTCCTGTCAGGGGAGAGAATGCTAACAGAAGTGCAGCCACGGGACGAGCCCTCTTTGCCACCAGCGCTGCCAGAAGCCAACGCCGTCTCCACCAAGCCCACCCGCTTCCACGAACGGGTCGGTGGCAGGGAGCACCCCGTCACCCGGAAACCTTCCCTCTCTCCCAGGACACTGCTTCCAATCTCCGAGCTCCCGGAACCTCAAGCTGACAGCCGGGGCCGGACACTGCTGCTGGTGGCTCTCCGTTCTCAGAAATGACAAATACTGTAATTACAATGACAATAATAAAACTCCTGTTCTCTGCAATTAGGAAAGGAGAGATTCTGGCCAGGGCGAGGCCCGCGCCCTCTCCCAGGCCCCTTGGGCTAGGGACCGCACCCATGACCCCCGCGGTGCCTGCGACTCTGCAGCGCCCGGGACCCCGCGACCTTGCAGCAAGTGCAGTCTCTCAGCGGGCAGTCGACACCCACGAGAGGTGCTCGCGGGGGGTCACAGTGGGGTCTCAGCGGGAACGCACCACCCCACCCCAGAGCATCTCACTGTTGGTGTCCTGTGCACCTGTCACCCCGCCCTCCCCCCAGTCCGTCGACATCTGGGGGCCAAGTGGGGGCTGGCACGTCAGGGCGTGTGCGCGGGGTCGGGGCTGGGGTCAGTGCTCCTGGCTCTCCTGCGTGACCCCGGTCACCAGCAGCAGGTTGCAGGCCATAAACTGCACGCTCAGGACGTTGCTCATCTGGCCGGTGTAGACGCCCACGAGCTCGCCCGAGGAGCCGTCGGCGGGCGCGCTGCAGCCCGCGCTCCGGATGTCCCACACGCGCACCGAGTTGTCCATGGAGGCGGACGCCACCAGGCTGCTGTCCGGGCTGAACGTGAGGCTGGTGATGTTGTCCGTGTGGCCCCGCAGCTCCTTGTAGAGGGTGCCCGAGGCCAGGTCCCACAGCTTCAGGCGCTGGTCCTCGCCGGCGGACGCCAGGTACTTGCCGCTGGGCGAGAAGGCGAGGGCCAGCACGGGCCCGCGGTGGCCGGTGAACAGCCGCACGGAGCTGCCCTGCTGCGCGCTCCACAGCCGGACCGTCTTGTCGCTGGAGCCCGTGGCCAGGTAGTTGGAGTTGGGGTGGAACCGCACGCAGTCCACGTCCGCCAGGTGCCCCGCGTAGATCCGCAGCGGGTACGTCCGGTCGAAGGACCACAGCCGGGCCGTGCGGTCGTGCGAGCCGCTGGCGAAGTACAGGCTGTAGGGGCTGACGTCCAGGTCCCACACCGGGTAGGCGTGGCCCTGGTACAGCACAGTGTTGGTGAGGCTGCCGAGGTCCCAGTACCGGATGGACATGTCCTCGGAGCAGGAGAGCAGGCCCGAGCTGTCCGCGAGGAAGCGCGTGCTGTACACGGGCCCGCAGTGGCCCCGCAGCACCTTCATCTCCGCGCCCGCCGCGTCGTCCTCCTCCTGACAGCGCCGCGGGGCGGCGAGGAGACAAGAAAGACAGGTTTAGTGGTCCGGCCCGGAACGGGGGCCGGGCGCCTGCCGCGAGGCCGACAGCGTCTGTCCTCGGGGGGCCCGGGGGGAGGGGCACGGCCTCCCAGGGGCCCACCCCGCAGCAGACACTGCGCCGGGCCGGGCGCGGGAACGCGAGGCCACCGCCCAGCGCGGCCCTGCGCCTCGCTCCCAGGCTGGGGCGACAGACCACACGGCTGAGCAGGGAGCTGCGTGCGGCCTCCCCGGCACCCCGGCCGCCGCCACCCGCGGGGTCCCTCCCGATGGCCGCCCACCTCGGGCGCCTTCACCTGCGGCGAGTCCCGCACGCGCCACTCGGCAGGACGCGGTCCCACTGCACCACCACGGTGGACTGTGGGCTAGTGAGCCCGGACGCGTCAGAACTAAGGGTGGCCGGGGAGGGGCGCGTATCGACACAGCTCGCGCGGACCCCGTGGCTGGCCCAAGCTGCAGGCGCCCACTGCAGACGAAGACGAAGTTCTCCGCTGACTCTCGGGAGGGTCAGACGCCGTCCCCAAGCACCAGCAGGACGCGGATCCAGACAGGGCCAGGCAGAACCAGGCGACCCCAGTGGCTCCCAGAACCAGTGTCCGTGTGGGGGACAGAGGGGACGATGGCCACCGACGGTCTCGAGAGAAGGTGCCCCTGTCCACACAGGTCCACGCTGTGCTCCAACCCACCCCGCCACTGCCCTCGGGCGGGCCCCCGACACCACAGTGGCTCCTGCCCTGGAAGTCACAACCTGAAACGGGATTTCACGAGGTGCAGGGAGAATGAGGAGCGAGTACCCCTAAACCAACCAGCTCTGCGTACAAAGGGGCCTTGCTGACCCGAGAAGAGGCTCCCTCTTAACGTCTGCTGGAAACCGCTAAATTCTAAGTAAAGCAGACGCCTCCTCGGAGGACGCACATGACGCACGTGCACACGGGACGGCTGGAGGCCAGCCGCGCAGGCCCAGTGTCCCCGAGGCTGTCAGCGACCCGCCTCTCAACGAGATCACGGCAGCACCCTGAGGCCTCAAGAGTGACTTGCTGCTCCACACCAGGAAGCCTGCGTGAAAAGGGCCCCGCGAGGCGCAAGGACTCTCTGCCGGGCCAGGTCACCGCCCCGAGGCCGGCCTGTGCCCACCTCCCTGGGGCGCCTGGCTGGGAGCTCAGGGACAGGGAGAGGCGGGCGCACTGCGTCAGGCCGGCATGGGCCGAGGGCCCTGACGATGGCTGCCCCAAGCCTGTGGAAAGGCGCCTGGCTGACGCGACAGGCCAAGGAACCGGGAAACCCACACGTCCCTGCGGGACGCCACTGCCCGCTCTTTGCCAGGACCCCAGCTGCGGCCCAGCCGAGTCCCACAGTGCCGCAAACTAGCCACCGGTCGCACGTGTCCAGCCACACCGACAGGACAAAGTCCCAGGGCCCTGACAACAAACGGGGCCCGGGAACGGGCGCGCCTCCCCGGGGCTCTGTACTTCAAATGTTCGCATCATGATACAGCATATTGCACGTACCACAAAATGCACATAAAACAGAAATTTAAAAAGCAGTATAAATAGAACTTCGAATACTGTCTGATGCACCTGTCACTTGTGGACTCTGCTTTAGACTGTGCAGCCCTGGAAGCTCAGGCCGGTTGTGGACACCTGTCCCTCGACGGCATGTCTCGTGGCTTGGAGCGTGTGCCCATCTGCCCTAGACCAGGACTACGGGGTCTGGGACCACAGGGGCTACGGGGCAGAGCCGCAAATCCAGTCTGAGGCGGCAAAACTGGTAGACAAAGTTTTACGCTGAGGACCTTTCGGTTACTATTTCTGGCTTTAAAAACTGAGATCGTCACCTATTATAAAGTTCACTCCTGCAAGTGCTCAAGTCGATGGTCTTCAGTATATTCACAGAGTTGTGCGACTGTCACCACCATGTGGGGTCATGACATCTTCGTCACCTCAAAAACCTGTGCCCACTGGCAGTCCCGGCCCAGTCCCCGTCCCCAGCCCCTGGCGGGAACGGCCCCACTGTCTGTGTCCATGGATCCGCCCACTCCGGACGCTTCCCACGAAGGGGACGGGCAGCACGGGGCCCTTGGTGACCGGCTTTCACCCAGCATCGCGCCACAGGAGTCACCACCCACTGTCGCATCCTCACACGCCACGTGTCTCCATCCCTTTCTACAGCCGAATAGCATTCCCATGCACGGAGAGATCACATTCTAGTTATCCGCCAATCGGCTGAGGGACATCTGGGCTGTTCCCATATTTTGGGTCTTACGAACAACCTTCTATGCCTCCGTGCACAAGTTTTTACGTGGACGTACGTTTTCGATGCTCTTGGTCATATACCTATGAGTGGAAGTGCTGAGCTTGGCCATGGCTTTAAGTGCCTAGTGTTAAAGTATTTTACCCACAGCTACTGCTTCACAGAGATCAAAGCGGAGACCACGGATGGGCTCCCGCCTGGGTCTGCACGGCACCTTCTCGCTCCCTGTCGCCTCCCTGGTCCAGGTGCTTTGCCATTTACCTTTTTACCTGCTGGGCTTCTGCAGGCGCGTGCGATTGTGACCTTTGTATTGAAGGTCTAGATTTTAGCTGTGAATTCCACGAGAAAAGAAAAAGTCCCAATTCTTACTGAAGAGACACTAAACTACCAAAACTAATCCATACCTTTTGCTTTTCCCCAAATGCTCTGTCAGAAAACAAAAAACCTGACTTTCCCTCAGCTGCTGTGACAAAACGGGGCAGAAATCTCAAACAGAAAACAGAAGAAGTGGGGGGTGCAAACCTTTAGCGCGAACGCTAAACGAGAATGAGCGGCGGGTCCCCCGGGAGGGCAGAGGCTTGGAGGGCTGTGGCACGGGCGCCCCAGACGGGGCCTGAATGGCGGCCCCGCCCGCCCCCCGCTCGGCTGTCCAGACCGGGCACAGCTGTCACCCTCACGGCCCCGTCCGCAGCGACGTGCTCCCGTGTCAGCCCCACTGCCTGACGCCGGCTGGGCCACCGCCGGGTCCCGTGACAGGGCAGCACCACGCCGCTTCCGGTCGGACCCCCGACGCCAGCCATGCTTGGTTTCTTCCAGTTCACGCCCCACTTCCGGGCTTCACAGGCGCGTCTGGACCTGGGGACCGTTTTCAGTCTCAACGTTTTTTATCTCAGTCTAACGCTTTTTCCATCTTTGCATGTCTTTTTTTTTTTTTTTTAATGCCTACAGCAACTGGTCTTCCCAGGCGGTCTCCCATCCAAGGACTAACCAGGCCCGACCCTGCTTAGCTTCCGAGGTCAGACATTGGGCTTGCTCAAGGTGGCATAGCCGTCCGCGGACCATGGACCGTGGCTCCACTGGGGCACAAACCCAGGACCTTCCGCGTGTAAAGTAGACGTGCTAACCGCGACACTACGGAACCACGTCCTGCGTCTGTCTGTCTTGCTGTCTTCCTTCGTATTAATTTTTAACACCTAGAATAATCCCCAAACTCAGTACCATCAAAGCTAATAAGGTCAGTAGAAATACGTATTTTTTGTATTTACAGACAACTGAAAGTAAATTAGGGCAGTATCTCTCAGTTGCATGTGAAGAGCCCCAAAGGCTGGCACTGTCTCCCAGGAAAAGAGGAATTTCACAATTCAAATACATGTGCACTGAAAAGTATTTCAGAAGTTCTAAAATTCTAGAAGCCAAAGCTTGTACACTGGAATTTAGCCCCTTTACCCATCACAACAAACTCTTCTAATTATACTGTCGCAGTTGCAAGAAACAAAATTCAAAGGACATACAAAGGCGAACAAGGAAACAGGAAAGAGAAAAAAGAACTTAATTTGTGCAAGAAAATTTCTGATGTCCCACCAGCAGCTAGGAATTAACTAGGGTGACTTTTTAACACTCTTTAATTTTTTAACCCGTGCAAAGACTTTTCCACGTGAAGTAAGCTGAGGCACAGCTACTACCTGGACCTCAGAGGTGATGCAACATTCCCGCCCTCAGCTTTGTGGCGCCAGCCCAGGCAGGGACGTCACCTGTGTGACGTTCAACTCCCGACCTCCTCGCCCACAGAGACCCAAAACTCAGGCCACGCGGCCTGCCCTTGTCAGCGACTGTGCCCAGGCAAAGCGAACGAGGCCACCACGCTGGAGGAGGGACGTCACCTACACTCTCCGGTACGTCCCAGAAGGGGGTCTGGAACACAAGCCAGAGGACTCGGCGACACTGCCAGGGTCCCGTCCACTGCGGACGGGACTGGAAAAGGGCCCCGTGTTGGTCACAACTTACCCTACTGTACTCATTTGTGACTGCACAAAGGCACACACTCACACAGGTGCTCACAGGCACGCCCTCACACACACAGACGCCCACACGCGCGCACACTCTCACCACAAATCTCGGCATCAGCCGACGGGTCTCTGACGAGGCTTCCTGAGGTCGTCCGGTCACACCGACCGTCCCGCACACTCACGCACCATGTCACGGGGGTTAAGAACGGGGTTCGCCCTCCCAGGCTCAGGACAGGTGCACCTTCGGTGGGGCGTGACCGGCCCTGGCCACATGGTGAGGGACGCGGGGGTGGTCGGCGGGGCGGGCGCGGACACGGGGGTCCTACCTGGTCCTCCAGGACGTCGCAGGCCAGGCGGACGCGGGACACGTCCACCGCGTGGGCCACCGGCGCCAGCTTCTTGGCCCGCAGGCTCCACAGCTTGATGCACGAGTTGTCGAAGCCGGCGGCCAGCAGCTTGCTGTCCGCAGAGACCTCGGCGGTGTTGAGCTGCTGCTCCGTGTTGTGGAAGGCGTAGAAGCAGACGGTGGTGAGCGAGGGCGGGCCGTCGCGCACGCGCCGGATGCTGTCCTGCAGGGCCTCCAGGGCGGCCTCGCTGCGCAGCAGCGGCGCCGGCACGTCGGCCGGCTCCAGGCCGCCCTCGCCGCGCGGGGCGCCGCCGCCCGCGTACAGCTGGTAGCCGGTGCGCTTGGCCGGCTGCACGTCCAGGTGCACGTGCAGGGCGAGCACCTTGCAGAGCGCGGCGTTGTTGTCGCTCTGCAGGAAGCGGGCCAGGAAGTGGTAGCTGTCCTCACGCAGGCGCACCACGTACTTGTGGTCCAGGAAGGCGCGCAGCTGCGGGTTGCCCAGCACGTCCTGCGCGGTCTGCGCGCCGCGCAGCTGCTCCACCACGTCCTTCTGGCCGGCGTGCTGCAGGAACATGCCGTGGAAGCGGCTGTAGAAGCTGTCGGCCGTGCCCTTCGGGCTGCCCTGGACCAGGCTGAGGTGGAGGTAGACGAAGAGGGGGTAGAGCAGCGGCATCACGTCGTGGCTGAGCCGGGAGTCGGACTCTGCAAGGCAGAAGGGAGGGCCTGACCCCGGAGGCCCGGGGAGCCCACCGCACCCCACGGCACAGCACCATGCAGAGCTCACCGCACAGAGGCCCCCCATGCACCCCCCCGTACCCCACCACAGCCCACCACACGGAGCCCCCCGCAGCCCCATGGCCGGACCCTGTAGCCCAGTGGCCTGCGCGCTGGAGGCCAATGTACGCCAAGGCTCCTGCCAGCAGCTCGCGCCCAGGCCAAGGTCAGCGCCTCTGTCAAAACGTCAATGCTCTCGGGCCTCTGCCGTCCCCGGCGCCTCGGCCACACTGAGCCTCACAGAAACCCTGGAGCCGGACCGTAGTGTCCACAGAGCGAACACCAGTGCACTGGGGACCATCTGCACAGCCGTGTGGCCTCGCGACTCTGGTTCTGCTCTGTGCCTCCTGCTGGAGCCCACCACCCCCAGATACATCGACGCCCTCACGCCCGTGGTGCCCGGGCTGTCATGTCCCAACACCATGAAGACCGCACTCGCCCACCACAGCCCCGTCTGCCAGGGCCCTCACTGGAAACCTCCTCTCTGGCAGTGGCGACAAGGTACAAACGAGACATCTCACTCCACTGCGCCTGAACCACTGACCAATCTGACGCTTTAACACCGTGAAACTCAGTGACGAAGGTTCAAAAAACGCACGTCTTTAACTGTCACAGCTCAGCAGCAGCCCAGAGGCGGAGCTGGCACCCCCCCCACACGTGGCATTCAGCGGCCAGCTCCATGCCGGTCTGCGGACACTCCCGCCACACTCAAACGTGAGCTGCACGGCACGACTCCGGCTCTCAGCCCTCCTGCACAAGCTCAGCTTCCAACGCGGACGAAGGACCACAAGCTACAGCTCCCTCGTGCTCCGGAAAACATCTGCCCGTCTGATTCGGTCGCCTACTCTTCAGAGGCCTGGGGCACACAGAAATGCTCCAGGAAAGGCAGTCTGTAACGACAACGCACACGCTCACCCCTTCCCAGGGACGTGTGACCAACGGATTAAAGGACTAAATTACAGACAAGAGAGTAGATAGACAGCTTCTTCAGTCTAGAAGCAAGACACAAAACTGCAGGGAAAGACTGACAGGTTTCAATTTATCGACATGTAACGTTCTAGGAAAATGAAACAAAGATATAAAAATAAAGAAGGTGCCATGTTTCAGGGAAAAAAGCGCACCTTCAAACACAGGGGCAGATGGTAAGGAAACACCCAGGGCCCGAGAGGGAGAGACAGGAGCAGAGGGCTCTGCGCGGGGAACAGGGCATGGGCGGCCCAGGCACGCCCGGCGCCTCCCACACGCGCAGGCCGAGGGGACGGGCCTGGCCCTTCACGAACCGTCCCCACCACCGGCGTGGGGAGAGACACCTGCCACTGAGAAATAATCATTTTTTAAAAACCAAGTAAAGTCACTCTAAAAGCTGATTTAAAATTTTTCAAAACCACTTAAAGCCTCAAAAACCAACATCGATAATTAAAACAACTTATCTCCAAACTCCTGCTCACCTCATGATGAAATCCTTCTCACAAATTCAGTCTTTTTCTATCCTTAGCGGAGATGGAAGCAGCTGATCACTGTTCTGAGATATTAACGTTCACACAAGAGGGTCTTAATGAGTTTCCTCTCCGCTTTAAACCTAACAGACTTTTTCATTTTTGTAACTATTTAACAAACTAGTTTCTACTTATGAATTTCATTACTAGACAACTGTGAGACTAAAAAGACACCCTCTCTAGGCTCTTACTTTGTAACCTTTACTTCTTGTAACGTTTTGGCCACTTTCCCCAACAACAGAATACAGGAAACATGGATTCTTTACATTAAAACAGTAACCACTGTGAGGGCCAGTGTAGCATTAGGGCAACTCTGTGTGTATAACTGGATACGTTAGGTTCACATATGGCACCTTATATACATCTCTGCCCTTAAAACAGACTAACCCCACAGCTGTTCAAATCAGGACAGAAAAGTAACACAACTTCCAAGAGTTTTCACTCTAATTTCCCGCTCACCCATGCATGCTCCTCACTGCCGACACTCTGAGGGCGGAGACAGCTTGAGTTTCTCGCACCTCGAGTGCTTTTCCGTGAAGAAAGCTGCAGCCAAGGCTCTGATTCACAGCTGCAGCCAGCGTGGCCCCGGCCTCTCCATCCCGTCGCGAGGAACCAAAGGCCCCACAGAGACTGAGTGACTCCTTTTTTTTAAGAGACTGATTTTAAAAGTCTCCAGCGCGTCGGGAGCACGGATCAGAACGTGCGCCTGTGACTGGGCGGTCACCGCGCCCCCCACAAATGGCCCCAACGACGACTCGGGATGTGTCTTGCTGACTCCCGGGCCTCTGCCTTGCACTGCAGGTACCGGGGGACAGAGCAGTCCGCACTGCACGACACCATCGCCGGTGACATCGACGCGCATCTCAAACACGCCGCCTGAAGGAAGCGTCTCCGCCAGGCTGACTTAGCTCCCGCGTCTCCACACGCGTCAAAGTCACTGCCACAGCCGAACGGGGGGGAACGCCGAGGCCCCGCAGGCTTCAGCCCTGACGTCTCGCCCTCCGAACCCCAAGAACCCCAACGACCATGCGGCGGCAGTGAGAGCGGAGGGGAGCCCCGCCCCTCCCCCGCGGCGGGCGGGCGCGCACTCACCGGTGAGGAAGTTCCGCAGCCGCGCGAACTGCGCCTCGTACTGCTGGGGCTCGGCCTGGCAGGGCGCCGCGGACACCGTGTTGGCACAGCCGGACTCGGACTGGACTGAGGACGAGAAGACAGGCGGATGGGGCGGGAAGAGAATGTTAGCCCGACGGGCGGCGGGGCGGATGGGGGCCGGCACGCAGCAGCCGCACGGCCGTCTCGGGACGCGGTTGTCCAGGTCACGCCGCCAGACTGACGGCTCGTGCCCAGGGAGACGGCGGCGGGGAAGGCCAGGCGCGAGTCCCAGGACGAGCCCGCGGGCAGGTGGACCCCTGCGCCCGCTCTGGAAGCACCTGACCCCCCGACGTCCTCCAGAGACCGGCCCCGTGCCGAGCTGTGCACCCCCGTGCCGGCTCGCAGCGCCCCTCGGCCGGGAAGCGCAGGTTCTCGGTCCTGACATGTTCGAGTCCTGATTCCGCCCCGCGTGTGCTCTCTGCCGCTCCCGCTGCTGCAAGGCTGACCCCCTCCCCCGCACTCCACTGCGGGGGGGGGGGGGGTCCCCTCAAACTGCACCCCTGCAACGCTTTCTCAGCTTTACTGTCATGGATTTAAACTTCCTCCCTTTCTTGTTCTCCAAATGCCCTTTCTCTTCTCAAGGCAACGGCAGTTTTGAAGTTTTCTTCTCTGCTGTTTGCTGCCTGAAGCTGCTTCTGTCTCTTTCCACCTCTTCTTTCACAGTAAGTGGATCAGTTTCTCCCAGGGCCTGACAGGCCCCAGCTGTCGGCACAGAGCTGGCAGCGGGGCACACACCCCTACCTGGGGGACCTGGACGAGGGACCCCCATGCCAGCGTCCTCACGCCTGAGGGCAGGAGGCTGGCGTCGCAGAGCTCACAGGGCACGAACACGCTCTGGGCCTCTACTCCACACGTTTATGCTTTCTCAGAGAAACAAACCCCGACCCTTGCTGCGGGGTGGGGGAGAAGGGACCGAGAGAAGCCATCTTTAGTGACAACCTGATGAGATGAAGGTATAGGAATGGTGATTAACACAGCAGAACCAAGAAAGCCACGGCAAGGGGAACAGGGACAAGGACTCAGCGGACCTCACGAGAATGCAGGATGGCCAGCAGCAGCAGGAGGCATTGAAGGCCACACACGGAGCCCCCTCCCCTCCCCCTGCCCTGGCTGCCAGTCGCTCACCAAGCCCACCAGACCCCAAAGTCTCACCTCTGCTGTCACCGCTGCCCTGACTCAGGCTATCCTCACCGGACACTTCGTTAGCCTTCCGGGGTCGATCAGGGCCTTCCCCAGTCAGCCCCCAGCCCCCCACTGACCACCAGCAAGTCCTGTCACTACTGGCTGGCCGGTTGCACGCCAGGAGCCGCGAAGCCTTGGGGAAGCCGCCCCTGACCTGCCAGGCTGGCTCGGGGCGCCGTCTGCTCTGCTCCCGCAGAACCTGAGGCCGGCCCCCCAGAACTTACACCACACCCCCCCACCATGCCCGGTTTCTCTGCCTCACGCCGACGACAGCCAGCTCTGGGGGGCCAGGATGGACTCCCAGCTGTGCCTAGAGCGTCAGCACCAGCCTGCAGCGGATGTCCTGGGATTGCCCGCCGAATGAAGACATAGCCGCCTTGGCCACTCAGCTGGCAGCAGGCCCCAGGACGGCATTGGGCGATGCTCGCGTGTCCTGGTGCCCTCCCAGGAGACACGGTGGCTCCCCTTGGGGACCACGGTGCCTGAGCTATGATAACTCAGGGAGGACGTTCTGGAAGCTGTTCCAGGGTGCGCGCACCTGCTGTCAGCACGGACCTGCTGTCCCTGGCTCTGGCAAGCACGGGACGGAGGAGACCATGAGTGCACGCCAGGGGCTGTGACGACGACTCTGCGGCCAGCCGCTGCCCTGCCGGGGACGAGCAGGCACTCACGCCTGTTCCAAGCCCATCACCTGACCCTTTCTCTCCTCGTCTGTGACGCGGCAGGGTCCGCAGGGGGCAGGATGCAAGCAGGCGCCTGCTCCAGCCTCCCACACAGTCGGAGAGGGTCGGGGACTGCTGTCGGGGACAGCCTTGGGGTCCCAGTGTCCCCTCTCTTCCTGACAGCAACTCACAGCCCTGAACGTGGCGGGTCTGGGTCCTTGGCCATGAAGGTGACAGAAAGAAGGAGCTGAGGCGGCACCATGGCCAAAAGCGATCGGGACGGTGAGGTGGGGACACCGGGCGGGCGCCCCACACACCCTGGAGGACGCCCGTGGTGCGGCTCCTGCAGGGTCAGGACACAAAGTCACCCCAGACGATTGTGTTCTATGAACACCTGCACTCACAAAATGGCTAAGGAACAATTACATTATTCAAGGTGGGTTCAAGACTAGCTAAAAAGTAAGTAAAGAATCCAATTTCAAAACTAAGAACACAAATCAAAAATGTAAAAAGTCTCACGAACACATTATATCGCAATATCTGTGGCCACTGACAAATGTGCTGGTTCCCCAGCACACCCAAGCCCTGCGAGGCTCGCCACGCGGAGGGGCAGGGTGACATTTACGGAGGAAGAGGCCACGCGAAGCGCCGGGAGGCATGGCATCTGCACAGGGCCTGCAGGGAGGTGTCCCTCAGCCCTGCTGTCCTGGCGCCCCACGCTTACCTGCGAGGCTGGCCGCCATCTCCTCAGGAGTCTGTGACAGCCGCAGCCCTGGCTTCAAGGGACCGTCGGAGTCCACGTACTGGCGGCGTTTGAGGTAGCAGGACACGGCCATCTGGATCTGCTCCGTGCGTACTCGTTTCATGACCTGGGGACACAGAGCACAGACCGTGAGGGACGCAAGCCCTGGAGGCAGGAGCGGGGGCGGACCGGCCACGGCCAGGGCCAGCAGGTGCAGGGCGCCCTCTCCCACCTTCTGCACCTCCCCAGACAACACATCCAGTCGTGGAGTCGTGGACAATCGCGACGTCGTCGACAGCTGACCCCACATCACCCAAACTCCACTCGACGCCCAGACGTCAGTCGGCCCCCCCCCCCGGGGCCTTGTGCTGGCGATGCTGACAGGGCAGACGAGGCCAGGCGACGCCCAGGTGGGTCCCCCGCCTGCTTTGGGAGACAGTGTGACTCGGTAGCCAGCAGGTGGAGGTGGCCCCAACTCAGGGCCTGGAAACCCAGCCACCAGACCAGGAGGCGTGGAGACCGAGGCGCTGCCAGCACCGAGCCAGGGCCCGGGCCGCGTTGCGTCACCTCCTCACTCATAACGTAACCATGAGCACAGAAAAGCCACAGTGCACTGAGAGGCTGTGTGTGTCAGAAAACACCTCACGAATTCTTGTAAGGGAGGAAAGGAAGATGGGAGGAAGCGTTCACAGGAGTAACTCAAGCTCATCTGAGGGTGCCCCCTGCGAAACCATGACCTTCTCTGACCCCTGAATTATCCAGATTGGCAGGGGTCCCCGATACGGCCCGGGCGTCAAGCGCACGTGATGTCCACACGAGTGACTGTACCTAGCAAGGGAACAATCTCGAATCGAAGGTTCCCATTTTAGGGCCGGAAGGTCTGCTTCGATGACTGACCTGGATGGGTTTAAGTTTTCAGTTTTGGTTACATACACTGGCCTTCTTCGTGATCCCCTCCATTTTCTTTAAGATTTAAAATCTCCCTCTTTCCAGAAATCTGTTATTTTTTTTCTTTAAACCTTTAAATACATATATATATTCGTATCTGATTTTTATCCATTTGTAATTTTTTAGTGTGAGGCTTGTGGTAAAGAACCAAACAAACCTTTCACCCAGACACCGCAGCAAATACTGCTCCCCAATCACCTGCAAGCAACCCCCCTGAGCTGATGCGTGCAGCGCCTCTGACGCACCCTGCGGACCCCCTTTCCAGCGGGCGACACACGCGGCCACACGAAGCCAGGTTCTAGGGCGCCACAAGTGAGTCAGGCCATGTGTGCGGAGAGACCGCGTGACCCAAGCGCCTCAGCTCCGGATTCCCCACGACAGCACAGCGCCGGGCCCGGCACAGCCCCAGCTCCGCGGCACAGCATCTGCCCACTTGCTTCTGGTGTGCGAGTTTTTCACTGTGCTGACAACTTTGATTATTTCTCAACAAAGGTTTTTAATTGCTAACATCAGGGTTCTGATGTTCCTGTGCTCAGCAGTCACCTGCCTATCCAGGAAGACAGAGAACTGTTTCTCTGCGGTTACTAATACGTATCACTGTATCAATTTGTATCAGGGAGGCTGCAGGGTTCTCTGACCCTGCCACACTTGAGAATCTTGTGTGCATGTGCATGGATTCTAATTCAATATCATAGCCAGAAAAATAAATAAATAAATGCATACAGACTGCGACAACGCTGTGGGGTCCCGGTCTGGCCCAGAGTCAGGACTAGTCCATCCCAGGAGCCCAGCTGCCCCGCCCCCAGCTAGAGCGGCTTCTCATCTAACTTCAAGAGCTCGCAGTCCCCAAACTCTTCCAAAGCATCTCGATTCCTCATATTTTAGCGGAGACTAAAACTTTTCCAGATTTCCTACTGCCAATCTCCTGTTGCCATGGGGATACAGGCTGGTATCAACGTGTGTCTCAGTGTTTCAAATAAGACAAGATGAGAAAGCACCTCAATGGGAAAACGGGCGGGCAGGAGACAGAAAAACGGACGGAGCAGAGACCGGCAGTGACGGTGTCTTCGAGGTGGGACAGCGTCCAGGCCTTTCGAGGAGCAGGATGGGAGGGAAGTCAGAAGAGCAAAGAGAAAGGAGGGAGAACGGACCACGGCGAACACTGGCCACATTTGGAGCTGCTGGGAACTAGTTTGTACATAAGAATCCTAACAAGTCTGCCCACACTGGGTGCCCCAAACAGCAGCTTCTCCGACCCAAACCTCCCTTTCTGACAAGGGACCGTCCCTGAGGTGGGTGAAGGGCCTGCTGTGGGCCCAAGGACCAAACAGGCAGGGACGCTGCCCTGGGCCCCCCTTCACAGCCAGAGGTGTGATCCACTGACCTGACTGGATCTGAGGCCAACAACACGTATTTCCAGAGAAACAAATAATTAATGAAAAGACTCTGGCAGAGCAGGCAGCTCCTCCCCTGGCTGGTCTCTGTGGTACCAACGTCCACAGAAGGGCCCAGCAACAGCCGCAATCGCCTTAAAACAGACCCATCTAGTGACAGCGTCGGACACGAGGCTGACACCATGATTTCAGGTTACCTGCTTAGGTTTTCCTCATAATTACAAAAGTCTTTCAAATTTATACTGAGTTTGGATATAACTGCCTTCGTTAAAATTCCAGGATTTCTCATAACGTTATTTACGTAAAATAGCTTAATTTTTAAAGGTAAAAATGGATGACCACGCACCTTTCTCTTTACGTCACGTTATCAGTGTTTCTGGAATTGGCAGTGAGGGTTCTGACGCGATGGAGCTCTCCTCCACCAACGGCTGCCCTCCGCTCCACTGACCTTCACCTGAGTTGCTGTACAAAACCGGACAGGGTTATTTTCTGGGCCCAAAGTAACAACCGTGCAGGAAAAAGTACAGCCACACTCTTAATATTTAACTACAGAACGGGACACGAAGGCGCACGGAGGCCAGGCGCGGGGCCGCAGCTGAGTGACTCTCCCCCCGCACCGCGTCCCGACGCCTCGCGCGCTCGTGCAGACCCGCACAGTGGCGGGGCGGGTGCTCCGCGGGCGAAGGGCTGGCCGAGTCTGTGAAATGCCAACAGTCCTGTAGGGACAGCGCCCCCAGATCTAGGGTGGCAGCTTGAGTACAGATGAGCTCAAAAGAGACCCAGCAAGCTCACCAGCGCCGTACCAAATCGGTTCCCCAAATGACTGGCAGTGAGGGTTTTGGGGGGTTGTTTTTAAAGTATATTTTTCCCATTGTAAATTTCTGCTTAAAACAGATCAAAAGTGATTATGTTTTGTTAAATGTATGTGGTGTGAAGTGCCGCCCAGGCACTCACATCAGCAGTCCTTTTATTTGCAGTAATCAGAACGGCTGAAGTAGCTGTCAAAGATCGCCTCTGCGGGGCCTGAAACGTAAGCTCTGCACTCATCACGAGAAAGTGCACTCAGGCTGTGAAATCGCGAATCACAGAAAACAAGCATGCACACGACTCAGCCGGGCGGCCGGTCTCAGGCCAGTCCACACCTCGTGCTTTAAGATCATGGCGGCCTTTCACATTCAACCTCCGCTCAGACAGACGACACGGACATCTGAGCTGGAGGCCGCGCTCCTCCTCACGGTACCCCGAGACACAGACGGCACAGGAAGAGGGCTCGAGCTGGGGCTCGGGGGGAAAGTGGAAGCTGAAGGGCTTTGCTTGTTTCTGAAGCAGAAATCACGCACCCAGGCAGGCAGATGCCACTAGACGCTGATTTGCTCCAACCACCGCCAGGACCCCATGACGTCCCAGATGCCTCCTCTCCCCCCAGGTCCCGCCCCAGCCGCTCCAAGCCACACTGTCTCCTCACCAGCGGCCCACTGCCACCTTACCGGGCCACACTAAGACCTGCGTCCTCAACTCCTGCCAAACCCAACAGCCACTTTCCACATCATCCTACAGGCCTCCTTCCCCGAAACGCCCCTGCTCGGTGGCACCTCGCGTCCCTCCTGATCGGCCTCGCGTCCTCCACGTCCCCAGCGTCCGGCACCACTCCAAGGCGGACGCGGTCTGCAGCTCACACTCCTGAAAGACCTGTCTACTGGGATGCTGCGAACCCCCTCAGCTCACTGTGCTCCGAACCCCTTCCCTCCCGTAGCTGTCCCATGGCACCATCGGCCACCACGGGGACAAAAGGCCCGGCCCTCTCCTCACAGCGCTCCCGTCGCCCGCGTACTTCTCCGTCGGAGCCACCGCGCCCCAGTCGCTGCTGCCGCGGCACACGCCGCTGTGGCATGGCCATGCTGGCCCCCTCCGGCCCCACCTCCCGCCACCCTTTAGAAGCAGCCCGAGGACACACGAACCTGCCACTGCTGCTCCCAAGCTCAAGACCCACCCTCCCCCTCCGTCCCTGCTGTCCCCGGCCCCCGGCGGCCCCAGGAAGATGGAGAGGACCCCAGAACACGGCTTTCTGATCTGAGAAACTCACGTCAAACACAAAGCATGCACGTCGAAACCCGCGTGCAAAGCGTTTCGACGTCGTGACAGAAGAGGCTGCTCTGCCCTGAGACGCAGCAGCAGGCGTCCTCCACGACGTGAGGGCGAACGCGCAGGCGAGGGCCCAGTGACGCGTTGTGACATTAAGGTGTGCGTGTGCGCGCACATGTGTACACGCACCCTCGCTCCTGAGAGAGAGGAGAGAAGGACCTTCCCTTGCCCATTGCAGGACAGTCCCGCCCCGCAGGCCTTTCTGCAGGGACGAAGTGCTGGGCACGTGCGCTGTTCAGCGGGGCGGCCACCCACCCTGCAGGGCTCCTGCAGCTGAGGAACTGAATCTCAAGCTTCACGTGGATTACACGGCAGTAACCGCATGCGGCCAGCGGAGGCCGCGCCGGACGGCACAGCGCGGGGGCAGGTGTTACACGGAAACACGTGCATCAGCATCTTAGCCTGAAAGTGTTAACTCACCAAGTCTTACAAGACGCTTCTGACGACTAAATCGCCAAATCTCCAAACGTCAGGACTGTTAGTGAAAAGAGCAACCATCATTAACAACAGTGTAAGTTACTGAGACACAGGCAGACTCCGACGCGTCTTCCCGGAAGGGCGTCGGACGAAATCGCTAAACGAAGACTCATGACAGAAGTCCTCTGTGGTGTTTTCTAAATCTCACCCTATAAACCTTTTTAAAGTTAGAAAATGAGAAGGGAAAGGGAATCGGCTTCAGCAGAGCAACAGAGTACCGTTTAATTTCTTTAAAATGTCCAAAGAAAAGATAAGCTGAAAGTTAAGACAACCTTACCTCCGCAACAGGAAAATGAAAAATCAAATTTAACTTAAAAAAAACACTTTTAGGCTTGTAAATAAAAAATTCAAATGTCAGCTTATAATCTTTAACTTACTAATTTACATACCTCTATGTAAAAACATACTACAGAAGGCAGTACACATGTAGATTCAAGAAATGGTTTTACTCCGACTCCTCACTTACACGCTCAACATCAGTGTCTCCGTGGTGACCTGAGCCCTCGGAGCTATCAAATCCCTGTCCAGAGCACAGCACCTTCTCACCTTCCCAAACCAGCTATAGCAGAGCACCTGTTGGAGCCGCACGTGAAGCTCTCACTGGAAGTCTCCAGCCAGGCCACTGACAGCCACGCACGGGGCAGAACCTCCCTCCCCCACCGCTGACAGTGTTGACTGTACGAACACCCCAAGCAGCATTGAGACCCGGGTTGTCTTAGCCAACACGTATTTCCCAAACAGCATCTTGTTGTTGGAAACAGAGAGAGTGCCCTGGACATGTGGTGACATCTTGTTTTTAGAGGCTCCCCTGCCTTAGAAGCGTATTCACTATACTCCTCAAGACACCTTTGCGGAGGCCCATTGCCCCTCGGGGCCACACAGGCCTGAGGCTGCAGAGACCAGTGGCTGGGTGCTCCCTCTTCCAGCCCAGTCTCCCACGGCTGCAGGGACTCTTTCCAGAAAGCTAATTAATCCGTTGTCATCTGCGCTCCGCTTAGAAACTTTCCCTGCTCCCACCAGTATGGAGGACAAAAATTCAATCTTCACTGTGTCATTTCAAGATTACTCCGACCTGCCTCCACGAACCTCACGGGTGAGCGCCACCCCACCTTCTTGCCTCAGGGGCTTTGGTCAACGCACTACTATTAACTGAAGGCACCCCACACCAGCACCCCAACCTGGCACAGCGAAACCCGGCCCATGCGTCTCAGCCCAGCTGAGCCACCTCTTCCTTCCAAAAGCTGCCTTGCACGTGGCCCCCTCCACCCACGGACCCAGGGACAAGCCTCGATCATGCGACCTGTTTGGTGCATCACCATCACGGACACCCAACACCTGCTGAGTGTGCACCACTGCTAAGGACCGGGTTCGAGTGCTCCTCCTTTACACTCACGGTAACCCTATGAGCTGGGTGGGAAAGGTGAGGCCTGAGGAAGCCACACAATGTGCCCGAAGTGCCACATGCCCACACAGGGACTCAGGCCCCTAGGCTGCAGGTCTGAGCCTCACCCTCAGTGTCCTGATGCTCAAAGTTCTACCTTAGGTCAGGGGCTTCCAGGGACACGACTGGGAGGCCCACCAGACGCTCGTGCAGAGAGGGACCAGAACGGTCCCTATCCGAGAAGCTGTCTGTCACATGGAGAGGCTGGAAACTTCCAGCACTGTCCACTGAGCAACGCTGGCTTAACGGAGGGTCCCCAGGGCTCCCGTGCCTCTAATGTGAGTGACCAAGCACAGAACCCCATCTCTATAGACCTCCACAGGTTTGCAAAAATTAAAACCAAAGAAACCTGTGACTGAGCAGTTAGGCGAGGCCTTTATGTAGTTTCAGTGACAGAGGCACAAAAACCTCACATTTAGAGGCAGAAGCAACGAAGCTACCCCAAAACACACTGCCCTGATTTATCATTGATCACAAAGAGAAACACTCAAGGGGATACCACCTTCTGGTGTTCTAGTTTAATGCTGATTTTCAACGCAGGATGATTTTGTAATTCATAAAGGCAGTCTAAGTCAGCATGCTTCACACTTAGCACAAAAACTTAGGCTAACAAGATACCTAGAAGCATTGCGACAAACAGGAAATTGAAATATTTACAGAGGGTTTTCAACGCCAGACATTTTCACATATATGATTCCTTTCTGGGGCCCTTTAAGCACTCAAGCGTTTAAGTTACCACGCCTGACTCTGTGAACATAAGAGGAAACCAAGACTCAGGGGTTACAAACAGTTACATAGTTTCAAGCTCAGGCCTCTGCACTTACCAAGCCCCATGCGCTACACCAAGTTCCTCCAAGCTTACATTACAGGTGCGGCGCTGACGCGCCTGCCCACTCCGATTTTCAGGCCCCGCGGTGACCGAGGAGGGGAGCGGCGGCGGCTTCGCCCTCCCCACCCCACGACTCAGGTCTGAGACACTTGCATCACCTAACTGAAGACACACTGCGCGCTTACCGTTCTCCCGGCGCAGCACCCAAATGCTCGTTGGCGGGAGCTACCCTTCCCAGACTTCCATCTCCAAGGTCAGGTTTAGTTCATTGAGGTCGAGCGCCGCGAGGGACGGGCACACTTACCTTTCGATCCTAGAACCGTACGTGCTGTGAGATCCGCATTATGAGGACACTTCCACGACTGATGGGGACCCGCACAAAGCCTCCCTGTGCGCCGCTTCCGCCACGTCGAAAGCGACGCCGCGGTTCCGACCACCCACTCGCCCGGACCGACGCGTCGCCGAGCACGTTTTCCGAGCCTTGGGGCGCGGCGGTCCCGCCCAAGCGCGCAGCCCCACGGCGCTGTCAGGAGCCAGGCCGCGGGGAAACCACCCCGAAGGCGGGCGGCGGCGTCCCCCAACAGCCACCCCGAGTCGAGGTCGCAGCCCCCCTGTCACACGCAGGGGTCGGTTTCACGCCCGTCACCCACAGGCACCATGTGCGAAGTTTAATCTCGAGTTCGGCCAAAGCCATTTCCTGTTCCCGTAAACGAGAGCGGGGTCTGGAGCCGGCCGCCCGGCGCTCGGCGCCCTTCGCGGCGCCGCCCGGGACTCGGAGGCCGCCGCGCCCGCCCCGCCCCACCGCCCGCCGGCGGGAGCGGCGGGCGCGCGCCCCGCCCCGGCCCGGCCGCGCCCCCGGCCCCCGGCCCCGGCCCGGCCGCGCCCCCGCTCGGCCCCCGCCCCGGCCCGGCCGCGCCCCCCCCCGGCCCCCGCCCCGGCCCGGCCGCGCCCCCGCCCCCCGCCGCCCGCGCGCGGCCCGCGCCCCGCGCCCCCGCCCGGCGCCCCGCGCTCACTGAACATCCCGGCGGCTCCGGCTCCTCCCGCCGCCGCCGCCGCCGCCGCCGCCGCCCCGCCACCGCAGGGCTCCGCGCCGACGGCCGGCTCAGCCGAGCCCCCGCGCCCCGCGCCCCGCCGCCCCCGCCGCGGCCCTGGGCGGCCGCCCCATGACTGACGGACGCGGAGCGGGCCGCGGGCTGGGCCGCTCGGGCCGCCGACGCGCAACCGTCTCCGCCAATGGGCGCGGCGCTCGGCGCTCGGCGCTCGGCGCTCGGCTGGCGATGCCTGGCGTGCGCGCCGCCGCCGGGCGGAAGCGGCGCGGGGGCCGCCCACGTGCCGGGCCGCGCGCGCCGGGCCCGCCGGCTCCCGAGGTGAGTCCCTCGCCCGCGCCGCCCTGCGCCCCACGTCCCTGTCCCGGGGGGCTGGGCCCCGAGGTGCGCCCCTTCGCCTGCGGGCGGAGACACGGCCCCCCACCCGTGGTCCCTTCCCAGAGTGGATCCCGAGGTGAGTCCCTTACTTAGGGGCTGCCCTGCGCCCCCGCCCGCACCCTGGTCTCGGACCGGGCTCCGAGGTGAGCCGCTCAGCCTGAGAGCTGTCATCCGTCCTGGGTTCCTGTCCGGGACCGGCCCCGAGGTGAGTCTCTTCCCTGGGGACCGCCTACAGGTGAGCCCCTGCCCATGGTCGTCTCGAGGTGAGCCCCTGAACCTGGGGATTCCCAGCCCGCGGTCCTCCCTAAAGAGCATCCCGAGGCCAACTCTCTACCTGTGTGAAGCGCCGGCGAGGGCCCTCTGGGCTGGCTCCCTCAGCGGCTCCCCACGTCGCCCCCGGTTGCGCGCCCTTGTTCCCTGGTTTCGTTCTGCTCCGCAGGATTCAGGGCGGCCGCGGACTTTGGGGAGCCCGGCCGCGGGACTGTGGGGAGCCCTGCCGCGCCTTTGTGGTCGCTTTGGGCTTCTCACACCCAACGTCGGTAGGCTCCGGGAGGGGACGCGGGGCGTCTTTGTAGCCGATTCTACAAACACTTTTTAAGTACTTTGTAGCTGGGGCGATGGCTACAAACATACTGAACTTGGAAGTTAAGTGAGTACTTGTTCGATGGATAATAGGTATTGGGCATTTTACAAAACAGGGAAATGACAGCGCTCGACACTTTTGTTCCTCGTAAAAGGGTGAAGGATACCGTGGAGTTTGCTCATTCCCTGTAGTTAACCTATTGTGAGCTCCAGGTGGGGCCATAGGATTTCAGGCAACGTCTTTTTAAAAAGTGCAAGTGACTCGCCCTCAGTGTAGCCAATTCTTTTGGTTTGATAATTTTACCTTAGGATCATGGGGCTGCGATTTTTTTTCTTTTTCTTTTTTTTGGTATCTCCGTTGTCCTATTTTATTTATGATAATTTTATTTCAGCTTTAGGCATCATGAAAATTTTTCTTTTGAAGATCTTGTGTCCTTTCATGTAATAAAAATGGCTTAATCAGATGTTTCCCTTTTTTACTGTGACTTTTAGGAAACCCAAAGCTGCATTTACCTCAGTTGTCTAGAAGTACAGGTGATTGGTATGTTTGCTTTCCTTCTTTATTCATGATTTTATCATATTCTGTTTTTGTGGTCTTAATTGTGCAACTATGTTTTATGGACTTTTTTGGAAACAGCATGTCTTTAAAATGTACATATTTCTTTATTACGGAATAAAGTTACAATGGGAAGTTACTCTTGCAGCTGAACTAACTAGTTCTGTTGGGACTAGGTTTATGCTATATTTCCTTTTACTTGGAGAAATATTACTGTCTCCAAATACTGCTAATTTAGCTGTTTGCACTACTAAATGGAACTGTTCCTGATAATGCAATACATAGTATATTTCAAGAGATTTGTATGGAAACTTAACTTTTCAATCGAAAGCCATGTGCGAATGAATCTCCTTTCACGAGTAGTTTGAACACTTTGGGTTTTGACCATTTGAGTTCCTGCACACCCACCTCTGACGATGTGATTGATGTTCAAGCACCGTGGGAATACTTGTACCTACGTGTGTAATCCATCTTCCTCCTGCTTTTGTCTGAATTTCCCCCAGAAAGTTCTTAGGCTCAAGGCAGCTATGTAAATATTATGCCAACAATTCCGCTGATGTGTTTTTTATCATTTTAGGAATGAATATACATGTGTATATAACGCGAACAATAAGACACATAATGTTCATTTTCTGGTGCCTATTTTGTTCCACTGTAATATAATTTTCTCTCATCATTTTAAGTTGTAGATAAAGTGTAGCAATGGCTGCTATTTATTCTGGCATTTCCCTGAAGCTTAAAAGCAAGACAGTTTCCTGGGAAGATAAACTTAAGCTAGCTCACTTTGCTTGGATTTCCCACCAATGTGTTCTTCCAAATAAAGAGCAGGTAAGTTTAACCTGAAACTTAACATTTTTATAACCTGAAACAATTATCATTCATGCAGATTGCATGTTGACATTTAGTTAAAAGTTTAAAAGGTTTAAGAAAACACTGGGGGAAAGGACTGTGGTTGGAAGTTAATGTCGGTGAGAAAAGTAGAAGCCAGGTGTGTCGTTAACAAGCTTGTCGCAGAGCCTCCTTAGCAAGTCCTCATGCTTGGTCTCTTACATTCAGAGCTACATCCACATGTCTGTGACCCCGCTGGGAGTTAGGGCTCATGAGTCAGGCCCTGAGTGTGTCGGCAGCTCCATTTCTTTGGATACCAAAGCGACTCTCCTTAAGCGGCTGCTTGTCGCAGCTCTGTTAGGCTCCTTTGGAATCTGAGACTTGAAGGCTGGCAAGCGGAGAAGTTTTCCAATTTGTGTTAAGCCATTCTAGAAATAGATTAGGGACCAAGGAAGCCATTGCCGTTTGTGAGCATTTCTGTGATATAACGTTGCCGAAGGTAAGTTTTAGAGGAGAGTTTTCTCCCTGGCATTTGGATTCAATTGCACGGGAATGTCCCTTTAAATGTTCAGTGTTTTTATTTCTTGGTAAAAAACTTCATTTCTTTTCAGAGTGTATTTCTTCCAAATTTAGGTATTACTTGATTGGGCAAGACAGTCATTAGTTGCATTTTATAAGAAAAAACTCGAACTGAAGGAAGACATTGTCGAAAGGCTTTGGACCTACATAGATAATGTCCTGCACAGCAAGAAGCTGCAGCATCTGCTCGAGAGCGGGAAGACCCTTAACCTCCAGCTGTCGCTGGTCAAGGTAATGCTCGAGCTGCGCCTCCCGGGTCTGCCTCCCGGGTCCGCCGTTACTGCGGGGGGCAAATTCATTTTAGGCTAACTCTGGGAAGACGCAGGAAACATCAAGGTAAGGGAGAAGGAGGAAACGATGTTGTTACTAGAATTATAATAATGACTGGTCTTTATTGACTGACTGTTGTATACGCTACACTGAGTTGAGTACTTTATGTTGTTCAATATTTAAGGGCTTAGAACTACTTCTTGAAATGGTTGTTGATTGCCTTCTTGATTGGAAAAGATAGCAAATTATGCTACTTGTTGATTCTCCCCCACCCCATACACACACTTTTCTATTGGCCTGAAGGGAGATCAAAGGCTAAAATCTGGATAGGGATTTCCTCAAAGGTTTTTGACTAAAAGTGATTTTGAAGTCTCAAATCAGAATGATTAACTTTGCTGTCAAAGCAAGTATTTGGAAAAAACTGTGAGAACAGTTGGTGACAATAAAAAGAACTGATCATGAACACTTGGCATGTGTCAGACTCGGAGAGGTACAGTAACTTGTGGACGTTGCACAACTAGTGAGTGGCATGGACCCTGGACGTGCTTGATGGCAAGCCCGTGCCCTTCCCGCCACAGCGCTCACCCAGGCGTGCGCAGGCAGGAAGGAGATCGGTCGTGACTGGTAACAGAAGAATTAAATGCTTGAGCTGCCTCGTGGTTCGTAGGCTTTGATGGTTCCTGAACTTATGTTCCAAATTGCATGTCGCTTTTAAAAATAATAGATTGGTGGCCACTGGAGTGGGTTCTTCTGAATGATCCTTCAGGAGAATGGAAAAAAAATCTGATACCATCTTTTTTTTTTTTTAAAGTCACATTTTAATATTTATGTATGCTTTATGGTTACGTACAACATGAACACTGTAGTACAGGCATGCAGTGTATAAGTAAATTACCCCTTTTTGGGTATAAATATAAGAAAAGTTGGAGATCACCGCAGCAGTGCGTTGGCACCTGAGTGTTTGACATGTTTCCGCTTCTCCAGAGCCAGCAGCCCCTTGATTGGAGGCAGTCACAGTGTGTCACTGGGTCACTGTAACTTAGCGCACAGGGTCAGCCTGAGTCCCAGGCTGCGGGGCTGGGAGCACGTCAGTCAGCCACAAGTGACCTTGGAGGGTCCGACCAGCTCTCAGGACGTCTGGTGTTTGTGGGTTTCGGAATTTTGGAAGTAGTAGACTGTGGGTTTGCTGCGTAATATGTAGTAACTGGAAATTTGCTTTCCTCTATTAAGAGTTTCTTTTGCTTTGGCTTTTAAAATAGAAACAGTTTAATTAACTACACAAATGTAACATGAACTGTGGGATCATAACCCGAGACCCCTGTCCATCCACCTGCAGCATCTCAGCTGAACTGCAGGGCCAGGAGCTGTGGAGTGCAGGCCTCAAACCCAGCTCTGTTCTGGATGTGTGTGGGGGAGGGGTGTGTGAAAGCATGCAGACAGTCCCAGTTCGCAAACGTGCTAATCTGGCTTCTCGGGAAGGGGGTAGGGCGTGAGTAGATGGGTCCTGTCACTTCTCTGCACGTGCGGGTTCAGCATCAGTAACGAGTTCCTGTCTCTCTCGTGCCCAGATCATCAACGAGAGGGTGGCCGAGCTCTCTCTTTCTGGACCGCAGAGGAATGTCGGCGTGGTGCTCAGCTGCTGCCAGGGCATCCTCTCCACGCCCGCCCTTGCTGTCGTGTACACGGCCAGGCAGGAGCTGCTGGTGGCCCTGCTGAGCCAACTCTGCCGGGCGGCCTGTGGGCAGCCACAAGGAGCCGTGGCAGCCCCGCTGTTCGAGGTCCTCCACCTGGCCCTTGGCCATTACATCGTGATCCAGCAGCAACAGGTCAACCCGAGGCGTGCCTTCGGGGAGGTCACGGGGCACCTGCTGCAGCCCTTCCTGGTCCTCAGGCACCTGCTGTCCGGGGCACGTGGACACTGGCGCCGGCGCTGAGCCGGGACCTGCGGAGTCAGATAGAGGCCATGCTTCGAGGCGGAGCCTTCCAGCCTGAGCTGCTGTCGTCGTACCAAGAGGAGCTCCTGGAGCAGCCGCAGGGGGGCGCGAAGGGGGGGGCGGCAAAGAGTCTCCTGGCGCCCATGGACACCGTGACCACCAGGCTGGCGGAGTCCGGCTACTGCGAACCGTCCCTTCATGCCGCGGTGGTGGCCAGCTCGGCGGCCTTGCTGTACAAGCTGTTTCTGGAGTCTTACCTCAAGGAGGGGCTCAGCTGCTCTGCTTCCGGGCGCTGCCCCCACTGTTCGGCTGCCTGAGGATTTCCCGCCTGCAGGACGAGCCTCTGCCCGTGGCGGACTGGGCCACAGACCTCCTGGCCCTGGAGCAGCTGCTGGGCTCGGTGGCGGCCACCGACATCTACAACGTGGCCGCCGACAGGCTCCGGCACGGGGAGGCACAGTTCCGCTTCTACCGCCGCCTGGCGGAGCTGCTGGTCGGGCGCCCGCAGGCGGCCGTGCCCGCCTGGTTCCGCTGCCTCCGGGTGCTGCTGTCGCTGAACCACCTGACCCTGGAGCCAGACCTGGGCGACCTGCTGGCTTCGGCGTGGATCGACGCGCCGGCGACGGAGCTCCGAGCCAGGCGGGCCCAGGAGGCCCTCGTTCGCACCCTCTTCCAGACATACGCCAAACTGCGGCAGGCGCCCCGCTTGGTCGGGGAGATTCTGGAGGTGCTCTGTCGCCCGGCCGCCAAGGCGCAGAGGCCGCCGCTGCTGGCCGCGGGCCTGGCCGCCGCGCTCCGCGAGTGCCTCCTGGAGCTGCCGCCCAGCCAGACCTTGGACGCCTGGTGCCTCGTGCTAGAGAAGTTCCGGTCCTCGTCTTGCCGCACCTGCGCGGGGACGTCGACATGGCCCTGAAGGCGCTGTCCCTCAGCACGCTGCTGCACTGCGTCATGGTCCACACGAGGAGCCTGGACGGCGGCACGCCGCTGCCGGTCACCAGGCGGACACAGGCCACGATGGAGAGGGTGCTCCGTGAGCTCGTGGGGCCCCTGCTGGCCCTGCTTCGCGCGCCCCCAGGCCCGGCGCCGCAGCCGTGGCTGCAGCTGGTCAGCGACTCCGCGCTGCTGCTGTCCTGCGCCTGGGCCCAGGTGGACACCATGCTCAGCTTGAACTGCAGCCGCTACTGTGCGGTGTCCGCGTCTGGGGCCCTTGCGGGTGCACCCTGGGGCGCTCAGACCTCCCTGCCCTGCTCCCAGGCGTCGAAGCCCAGCACTGGGAGCAGGTGGAGGCGGTCACCGCTAGCTTTGACTCCCTCGGCAAGTACTGCTTCGAGCAGCTCCGCCTGCAGAGGGTGAGGCGGGCGCTGGGGCAGGCGGGGTGCCAGTCGGCAGAAGCCCTCCTCGCCCTGAGGGAGGATGCCGCCCGTGTCCTCGCCTCCGGCAGACAGAGCTTGGCTCGGGGGACGGCCGCTTCCTGGGACGGCCAGGTCGGGACCGTGAGCGCACGCACACGTACCCCGTGGCACACTGGCACTTGCTCATGTCCAACCTCACTGTCCTGACGCCTTTTCTCTGTCCCGATGACGTGCGCTACCTGGCCATGGTGCTGCTGAGCACTGTGCAGCTGGGCAGGGCCCACGAGGGCTCGGCCGGCGAGGAGCCAGATGCCACGCTCGGGAAGATCTCCGAGGCCGTGCTCCGCAGCCCGCTCTTCCCTGAAGTGCAGGCCCTGTACGCGGCGTTCCTGGCGCACCTGCACGCGGGCTGTGCCCGCGCCCTGTGTTCCGGCTCCCAGACCGACCTGGGCCTTGTCCGTCAGCAGCTGCCCTGGCTTTTTGAGAAGGACCCCATGGATGTGGCTCACCGGGAAGACGGGTCGGCAAGAGCCGGGCCTGAAGGCCTGAATCGTGGACAGCGGTGGCCGCAAACATCCTGTCCTTGGTCAGGGGCGACTTCCCCATCCAGCTGGAGGAAGAGCAGCTGGAGACTGTGCTGGGGCTCTTGGAGGTCGTTTCTGCGCTGCAGCTGGACAGCCTCCCAGCCACCTGTCACGTGCGCTACTTCCTCCTGCTGCTGTCCACGGCCGTGGCCAGGCCCGGGCGCTCCTGCTCTTCTTCACTGACCCTCCAGTTCTTGGTCACCTGCTACCGGCTTCTTGGGTCGCTGCAGAGAGGGCAAGGTGCCCGCCTAGTGCTCAAGGTCATGTACGGCAGTGACATTTTTGAAATTGTCCTGACCTCATTGCTCAAAGCCAGTAGTGGCCTCCGCGTTGACCCGGATGCGCCCCCGTGGGTGGAAGTCCTGCAGGTGGTGGGACGTTCTTGGAGCAGCTCTCACGGATGCTCGTGCAGGCGAAGCTCAGCCTGGTGCTCAACTTCGGGAAGATTGTCGCCTTTCTGTCCGGGTGTGATGTGCGCAGCGGGGTGTCTCCAGGCCAGCGGCAGGAGCCCGAGAGCCCCCTGGGCCGGCAGCTGCTTCTGGTGTCTTGGATGGCGGTGTGCCAAGTCCTGGGGCCCTTCGTCCGGGAGCGGGAGCAGCCGCAGGAGGCCGAGGCGGGGGCCGGGGCGGCGCTGCGGGAGCTCCTGCAGGAGGCCTTGCTGCAGGCGGGCACCGTGCTGCGGCTGTGCGGGGCCCGCGGCGTCCCAGGCGGGCGCCTGTCCCCCCTGCTCCTCTCGGCCGCCGGCTCGCTCCTGGCTGCGGGTGCAGGCCAGCCTTCAGGGCTCAGGGGCCTGGGGAGCCCTCCCCCGCAGGCAGCCCTGTTCCGGCGCCTGTACTGGAGGGTGCTGGCGGAGCTGCCGGCCCTGGCGGGAAGCGCCCCACCGCTCCGGGCCGCCCTGCACTTCCTGACGCTCTGCTTCTCGGCCCCGGATCTCCAGCCCAAGGAGGGCTCCGCATTCCGCTCCGTGCTGCACTCCGTGCGGGCGGTGCTGGCAGGTGAGGAGCTTCCTCATGCAGGTCCTGCGCTCCAGGGCCTTTGTGGGGCAATGCCGGGCGGAGACGGGCCTCCATCCATTTCAGAGGCCCAGCGAGGGAGTGGGAGCCAGCGTCCCTCCTTGGAGCCCGCAGTCCCTGCCTTTGTCACACGCTGTAGCCTCGGAGGTGGGGCTCAGTGCCTTCGCTTAGCACTGACTTTGGGGACTGTTCCAGTTTATGGTTTGGGATCTCTCTCTCCCAGCTTCTGCCTGTCCTGGCCCTGGGCGGGGGACAGATAGCTTTCTTGCCAGTGGGCTCTGCGTGTCAGAGCTTTAGCACGTGGTCAGTTGACCTAAGAAATACATAAAATCTGCCAACTTTTGGCAAATGCACGTGACTTAATTTGCAGGGAACTTAGAATTCCTTGGGGGCAGGACTTTAGTCCCCTTGGTCACGGCAGCGGCTGGGCCCGTGACGTCACCACACTGTGTTAGCCGACGTCACAGGACCACAGAGCCAGCCTCTGTCTCCGTGCATGAGGATTCAGTATCTGGTGTCCCCAAGGCAAAGGTTAACAGGCCACATTTCACCCCTGCTTCAAGGTAGCACGGGTCATCACAGCTGGCACAGGGTCGTGCTCTCTGTTTGCTGGTGCCCGAGGTGGCGAGGTGTTCAGGCTGGTGTTTTGTGGCGAGCCAACCCGTCTCCAGTGGGGAAGCCGTGCCGGGCAACGGGGCTGCATCTCCA
Organism: Eonycteris spelaea; assembly: GCA_003508835.1. Lineage (NCBI taxonomy): Eukaryota > Metazoa > Chordata > Mammalia > Chiroptera > Pteropodidae > Eonycteris > Eonycteris spelaea. Next base: position 296,818 of record PUFA01000421.1, read on the forward strand.
CATGCAGGGTGGGGAGCAGGGCCCTGGGGCTGATGCCGGCTGCCCTGGCAGTGGCCTCTGTCTGCCGCGACCGTGGACCGACCACAAGGCCCTGGTGGCGCGTTTGGCTTCGGTGTCAGGGCTCTTGTGGGGACTGATGTGCACCTTCTCATGGAAGTGAAGGTTTAGTAACAGCCGTAGCATTCTGTGTGAACGTCCTAAAGGATCGTCCTGAGAAATGGCAGCTGGTGGCCCGAACCCTGGCCCCTCTGCCCCGTCAGTAAACAGAACACTGACTGCGTCCTTCTTTGTCCCCCGTCCTCATGAGTTCAGATGGTCTCTAAGTCTAACTGTGTCCCTGACTCATGGCACCTCTGACCTCAGGGATGGAACCTCAGGGCGGTCGGGGTGACGCCACCAGCCCAGGGCCCCCTCAGATTGCCGGCCCAGGTGTCATAATCTCTGGGTCCAGGCCATGTACCTGAGTTGCTGGACGCCATCGAGAGAAGGGACCAAAGTGGCCAGAGGTCTGGAAGAAGTACCCAGTGAAATGGCCCAGGCTTCGGGTGGGACAGAGGGACCAGGTGGCTGTGAGGGACCAAAGGGTGGCCTTAGTGCTGCACATAGTGAGGGGCATGGCAAGGTGCCCTGGCTGTGTGGCGGTGGCAGTAGCCAGGAAGGCAAGCCAGCCTCGTATCTCGGCCCCTGCGCTGCCTCGGGCCGCTGTGGAGCCTGGCACAGCGCACAGGGGCTTCGGGGGCGTCTCCCCAAGCGACACGCGGCTGTGGCTACAGCAGCGGTCCCCAGAGGTCTAGGGTTCCTAACCTTCCACTTTCCATCTGTTTAAACATCTCTCCACACACACGCACACACGCACACACACACGCACATGGCCCAGACGACTGCAGAGGACACAAGGAAAGCAGACAGTGAAGACGCGACAGCCCCTCCCCCGCCCCCGTGGCGGTGGCCCTCGGGGAGCCCTGTGCGCAGCGCGTCTGCGTCCTGGGCGCACGCGGCGCCGTCCTGCGGAGCTCTGACCTCGCGGGCCGGCGAGCTGCGCTCAGGCCGCCGCGTCACCACAGCCCCGGCTCCCTCTCCGTGCAGACCCTGCAGTTCCCGACCTGGTCGTCCGGGACGTCGAGCCTCACCTGGGCGTCTTGTTTTCCCGGATGCTGGAGGCGGCGACGACGGAGGACCTGAGGTGGGCGACACAGTGCGTCCTCCAGGGGCTGGACCTCAGCACCGCGAGGAGAGAGGGCCTGCCGGTGAGTCGCCCTCCCCTGGCACGGCCGGCTTGGCTATGGCATCCGCTCAGACGGGAAGACGCAAGACGCGGTGCCATCCAAGAAGCCAAACACGCGCTTCCGGGGAGGCTCTGGCCTCCGGTGAGGCGCGGGGCCTCCGGGTGAGGAGGGCCAGGCTTCAGAGGGGCCTTTAGATTCCCACTGGGTCCTCGCTGTGCACACTGCCGGCCAGCGCCCGCTCAGGCGGGGACTCGTGGCAGGGGCACGCTGCCCGTCCCCCCGAGGCCTGTCCCCTCAGGCTTTCCGAATTGGCCCCGCGGCCCAGTCCCGTCCGAGAGCCTGTCAGGTCTGCAGCTGTCCGTGGTCCCGCGCCCTCGGTCATCACAGCTGCTGACAAGGCCCCACACTGCACATGGAGCTCGGGGTCCTGGAGCCCAGGTTGCCGTCGGGGCTGTGACGGCCGCGTGCCCTGGGCTGCTCGGCTCTCATCACCCCTCACGGGAGGGAGGCTGCAGAGCTCACTCGGGTCTGGTTTGGAGCCTCAACGCCTCGCAAGAGGCTTCCTGACTGCTCTCCATCATCAGCATGGGGATCGGGTTTTGATCGGTGCGAGGAGAGGGGAGAGGGAGCTTCAGGTCACGGGACAGTGGTTACGCAGGCCTGAGGCCCGGCTGGACCAGGGCCGGCTTCTCCGCGTCCCCCTCCCCGCCACTCCCCCTGCCCCCCCCCCGGTGGTTCTTGCTCTACGTGGCGGCGGCGTGGCCAGCTTTGGGACGGCCCCCCAGCTCCCTCCTGCGGGCCGGGCAGGTGAGGCTGTCACGGCGGGGCTGGGGCCGGGGGCTGGCATGTGGGGACACACCGTGATGATGGGGCGCGGCGGTCTGCGGGAGCAGAGGGCGTGCGTGTGGGAGGGCGGACGGACGGGCCGGCCCCGTGGACACGTCCGTGGCTGTGTGGCCTGCACACGGGGTGTGGCCGAGCTGAGAGGGAGGTGGCGGCCATGGGTCTGCAGAGTCGCGGGGCAGAGGCTGGCAGGTGCCGGAGCTGGGGCGTCACACGCCCCGCACGGGCACGCGGCAAGTCAGTTTTCGTCTCACGGTTTAAAACCAGCACCTGGAGTTGTGGCTCAGCCAGCTGCTTGGCTGTCGCGCCTCCCCCCGGCCCTCAGTCACCCGTGAGCGTCTGGCGTCTGCACAGGCGAGGCACGGGGGCCCCTTGATGCCGCCGTGGCAGCAAGGCCGAGGGCAGGGTCTTCACTGCGGTGACCACGGCATCGGTGGCTCCCGCGTCACTGTCAAGCCTCGGTTACGTGTCGGGCTTAGTGGGCGCTGCTGGAAAGGCCCTCTTTGCCCAGTCCCGCTCACCTCAGGTCATCCCCGACTGGCCGGGGGTGTGAAGGGCGTCCCCAGGCCCGGCACTGCGTTCCGGCGGGCTCCGCTCTGACCAGGCCTCTGCCCCAGGTGGGCTTCTGAAGGCGGATTGGCTCCCGCTGCTACTACGTGTCTTCTTTTTCATCTTAGGCCGTTTTGTCATCTATCATGTTGATCAAGTTGCTCCTGAAATGCCCCCTGGCTGGGGAGAAAGCCAGCGAGTTCTGGCGGGCGTGCCCGCAGCTGATCACGGCCCTGACTGTGAGTAACCCCACGCCCTGGCCCCTGAGGAACGTGATGTGGTTTGATTACAGGCACATAGAACTCACGGCCTTCAGAAAACCCTGTTCTGTGTCTTATGTGACGTGTGCTAGTTTTGAGAAACTGGATGAATAGACTCTTTCTTCAGGAAAGACGAATCCAACAGGATGTGTGGACGGGGACGGCCCTGGGGGGCTGGGTGCGGCCCCGTCACCTCCGGCTGCCCACTGACCGCCTCAGTCCACTTTGGGCTGTGGACGCCCCACTGTCGCCGCGGGCCTCCCCTCTGTCTGTCCCGGGGTTTGTGTTCTCCCCTTTGAGCGTCACCTTCCTCTCCTGCGTCCCTTTCCGTCCTGCAGCTGCAGAGCCGAGAGGCCTGCCGGGAGCAGCCGGCACCGCCGGCGGTCGTCGGGCCCATCCTGGACGTGCTGGCCGAGCTGCTGCGGCAGGGCGAGGCCGCCATCGGCAACCCGCACCACGTCAGCCTGGCCTTCGGCACGCTGCTCGCCGTGCCGCTGGAGGGGCTGCAGCCGCCCGCGTTCGCCGGCCTCTTCGCGAAGATGCACCACGTCCTCTTCTCCATCCTGCAGCACCACCCGAAGGTGAGCACGGCCGGCCTGCCAGCCTCTTGGCTGGAGCGGCAGCTTCAGCCTCAGAAGCAGCAGCGAAACCTCCCTGAAGCAGGGTCTAAAGTAGCCATTTGCTAAGGACCCTTTCTGGCGCCGGCCGCTTTCGGGGCCTGAGGGGTTTCCCGAGCTCAGGGACGCTCAGCCTCTGCATCAGGCAGTTTGGGTCCAGCCGGGGGACCCGGCACTGACGGTGTGTGTGCCAGCTGTTGATGGGCCACGTCCTGAGGTGTCACTCGCTTGCTTAGCTCTCTACCCGGGTTGATGCTGAGCCATCCTGAGCCCCGTTCCTTGGCGTGCTGCCTGTTAAAGTAAACAGGCTCGGAGCTCGCGCCCGTCAGCGAGAGCCCAGCTCAGCCGCCACCTCCTGGCCGTTCGCCGAGTGTCTCGTCTCGCCCAGCACGCTAGCGTGGCACTCCCGCACTCCCGGCGAACCGAGGCCCAGAGCCGCCCGGTGATTTGACCGGTGTGTCCTCCGGTGTCGCCCAGCCGGGTGTGAATCGTGGATCCCTGCCGAGGTGCCTCTCTACACGCTGCAGAGGTCAATAATTTGAGGGAAAGGATGTAGTTATGCGCTTACAAATTCGGTTGGATAAATTAGGCCGAAGAAGAGAATTCCAGCACGCGATTCACCGCTTCGGTCTGACAGGGCAGAGCTGCCCCCTGGCGGCTGGCGGTGACCGCGTGTTCCGTGTCTGCACTGCCCTGCGGGTGGCCACAGTCGAGATGTGGTCCTGGGCACCATGTGACTGCGCCGCGAATTTTCATTTGACTCATTTAAATGTGGCTCGTGTCCGCTTTATTCGGCCGTGGGTTGTTTTGGTCGTGTATGAGAAAAGCACGTTTTCTAGCTTCGGATCATTTTTTCAAGATAAAGTCCCAGCCGGGTCTCTTCACCTCTAGGACACGCGTTTCGATCCTGGTTTTAAGTGGATTTGCTCTACCTGATCTTTTTTCCATGCCAGTTCCGGTTAAATACACTGTTCCTTTTGGTATTCGTTTCTCCCCGTTTCTGGAATGCCGATAACAGCTTATGGCGGAAGCCACACAAACTCAGCGGGTTCTGGGCGGGGGTCACCCCACGAGGCCCAGGCCACGCGCACGGCAGCCCCACCCCCATCTGAACAGGCAAGGGACGCGGCTGGCCGTCTCCCCAGAAAGCGCGGGCTAAAGGAAGTCCCACGCCTGGCGAGCGTCCCGCAGGGCGAGGCTGAGGCGGGAGGGAGGTGAGCTCCTTGAGGGCTGCGAACGGACTGCTTCGGTCTGTTGCCACAGGTGACGCTGAGAGCCATCCCTTCCTTCGTGAACTGTTTTAACCGGCTGGTGTTTTCGGTCATGCACAGAGGCCGGCAGAAGGAAAAAGGTACCTCTGAGCCCCCGCGCGAGCCACACGCCTTCCCCTGTTTGCCTTGCGAGGTCTCTGGCCACTGGTTACTGGAAATATAACCTCCCAGTTGAGGTTAAGTAAGAGAAATGTTCAGATGATCCAATGAATACTCAAAACAATTGAAAAAGTCGCACCGTCTCAGTCTTTCACTGTGCCCGGAGCAGTGCATGCCCCCCGAGGTGTGACGTTGGGGGCTTAACCCATGGCTGTGAGGTGAGCTGTGACGTTGGGGGTTAGCACGCGGCTGTGAACTCACTGTGGGCACCCTCACTCCGTAGGCGGTCCGGAGGAGCTGCCGCTGGTCCTGGCATGTGCCCGCCTGGTGCAGAGGATGTACAGCCACATCGCAGCGCGGGCCGAGGAGTTCACGGTGTTTGTCCCCTTCATGGTGGCCCAGTACGTGACGGAGCTGCAAAAGGTAAGCCGAGCCCCCGCCCCCCTCGGGGGGCCACATGCCCCCTGCCCTGGCCGGCTGTCCTGGGCAGCGCCCTGCAGGCTGTTGAGACTGGACTCCGTGACGTTTTGAGCTGTCACGTGACGACGACACGACTCAGAGAACAGTGTTGCCTTAGTGCTAGCCGGCGGCCTCCAGAGGGTTCCCCGGCCTGCGGTGGCCTCGGTGCGTGCTGGCCAGCAGCGTCTACCTCCCGGGCCCAGACCCCCGGCGTCTGTGGAGGACCGCTGGGGCCCGGGCAGCAGTGGCGGCCTGAGCAGAGCCACTCCTGTGCCAGGGCCCGGCTGGGCCCCGGTCAGTGGCATGTGTGGCGCCCAGGACGCCGAGTCGCAGGCGGCCGCCACCCGCGACTCCAGGTTCTGTCGACCCGACTTGCAGGACAGGGCTCCAGGCCAGGGCCCGACCCAGCCCCTCGGGGTCACGGTCCCCTCCGATGCTGGCGTCCGGGCCGGCCGGCACCCGGTGGGTGTGGGGGCGAGATCAGCCCTGCGTCAGCACCGCCCGCACCCGCGGTTCCTGCCGCCCCGGCGTGCGCAGCGGCTCCAAGGGCTTCGCTGCCCGCGCGGGGGACCCTGGGTGAGGTCACGAGGCAGAGGCTCCAGATGCCCGGGAAACGCGGGCGCCGCCTGCGACGCGGCCCCGGTGACGCCCTGACGTTTCACTCCAGGACTTCGTTCGCCGCGTTGGCTTCCACGTTCCCCAGAGCGTGAACCTTAGTTTACGACACGCGTGTTCAGTGATTTAAGTCACACGCAAGGGACTTCGGACGGAGCGCGTGCTCTCCGTGGGCGCGGGGGCTGGGTCCTCGCCGCGTGTCCCCAGGCCCGGCGAGCCCGCGCTCACGGAGAGCATGTCCCTCGCAGGTCGCCGTGTGCCCGGCGGTGAAGGGCTGCCTGCAGGAGGGCGTCTACCTCATCCTGGGCCTCTGCATCGAGCCGGACGTGCAGTTCCTGCGGGCCACGCTGCCGCCCGGGGCCCGGGACGCGTTCTCGGAGCTGCACAGCGGCTACGTGAAGCACCACCAGGCGGCCCGCGGGGCGAGGGGCGGTACAGCGCCTGAGGCCGCGTCAGGCTCGCGCGCGCCGAGCGCCCGCTCCGACAAGCCTTCGTGTGGCGGCGCCGCAGGCCTCAGTAGCAGCGGCCGTCGGCCGCCTGCGTGATGTCTCGGTGACCCTCCGGGTCGGTGGAGGTGTTTGCCTGCCTTCCGATGCCAGAGGCTCGGCGTTGTACCGAGCAGATGGTTGCCACGACGTCTCCAAGGCCCCCTCGCGCACCGAGCTTGCAGGAGGGGCTTCCTCCCCCTTTACTGCAGACGCTGAATTCCCGAGGGACACTGCTTGTCCAGAAACCCCGTCTGCCTTGAGGATTTATGTAAATACCGTCAAATCGTCCTCCAGGAAGTGTGCTAATTTACCTTCCCACTGGTGAATCAAATTTAATATGATCGATTCTCTTTGTTTTGTTTCCTGATGCCAAAATGTTATTTTGTTTTGAATTTATTTCTAACAGATTATATTTTTCATATTTAACCATTTCTTATATAGATTTTATGAATTGGATTTCTCATGTAACGTTAGTCTGTTTCTCAAGTGGGACATTTAGTTTTCTTACTGTCTGTGGAATTCACGTTGGAACTCTCAGCCCGTGTTTAGTCAAAATGTAGACTTGTTATTTGAAGGATCATCTCTAAAAAAAGTTGTTTTTTTCACTTTTCCAAGCACGTGTGGTTGGAACGGGTAACGTGAAACGTGTTTTCTGGCTTCCTGAGGAAACGGCCCGTGCTCCGTGCCCACGCTGGGCGTCGTTTCCCGCGTCGGCCGAGCGGGGCGCGGGGGCGCTGTGCCCGCCTCGTGCTCCGTGCCGTCCCCTGCACGGCGTGCGTGTGCGGCTCCCCAGCTCCGGGGCGGCTCCCGGGGTCTGGCCCCCTGTAGCTCAAGGAGCCGTTTGGATGGGATCTTGTTTCCCCTGCATCATCCGAAGGATCCCCGGTGGGCGACGCTCTGTCCTGTTCCCACCTGGAGATGGCGACCTTCCAAGGACACGGGCTGCACTCAGGGCTGGGGTTAAAAACATTCTTGGTTTTACCCTCTGCGTGGGGGGCCCAGACGAGAGGGCCCCTGGTCTCGGGGGCCCCATGGGGTTGGGTCGGCGTTTTTCTCTGCCCTTGGAGAGTTCTGGACGCAGGCTCCGGGGCGTTTGGGGCGTTCGGGGCGTTCTGCAGGCAGCCTGATGGTGGCAGTGCAGGCCGCGGCCGGGGCCGGCTGTGGGGGTGGGGGGGAGGCGTGGAGTTTGTTGGTTGTGGGCTGTATGCCTCCCGCTCAGGCCCTGGTTCCTCTCTGTCTGCAGCCTCACAGCAGGGGCTCCTGTCGCCACCTCCCCCTGAGCTCCACCTGCCTCGGGAAAGGCGTGCTGGCCGCGGCCTGCTGCCCGGTGGGGGCCGCAGTGGAGGCCGCGCTGCGTCCATCTTGTCGCATGAGAGACGACCCCATGGGCAGAGAGGGTTGGCCTGGGCCCCCTCCGCACGGGGCACCGGGGGCCGACGGGCGACAGAGCCTGGCTTGGGTGAGACCCGCCCAGCCCGCAGACGCACGAGCCCGTCCGCACTGGGGGCCGTGCTGGCCCTTCGGTGGGGGCCCCTGGCTCCTCTGTGCTATGCCCAGCTCTGGGACCACTGCCCTGACCTGCAGGGACAGCGACAACGAGCCAGCGACCAGACGGGCACGGTCGTCCCTGAGAGAGGTGACGAGGCAGGAGAGCCATGAGAGCGAGGTGCTCGGGGGCAGTCCCGGGTGGTGAGGAGCGGCTGCCGCACAGGCGGGGCGTGCGGGGGGCCCTGCCGGGCCGCCGGCAGCCAGAGGGAGAGGCAGGTGCGGCAGGAGCTGGGGGAAAAGGCTGAGCGCAGGGCCACCTGGGACGTGCCCACAGGGGCCCTGGGTATTAGGGTATCAAGCGCCCCGTCCTCCTCCATGGCACCCAAAACAGACCCGTGGATGCTGAGGAGCGACGTGCAGGCCCGAGCCATGCAGACACGCGAGGACGCACGGACTCGGGGGGCCCAGGGTGCCGGCGTTCCCACCATCCCTCATGGGGACCTTGAGAATCCTGGGCAGACACCCCTGTGCCTCGCTGGCAGGCTGCCTCTTCTGTCGGCCCCGTTCAGACGCACGTGGCCCTGGGCAGCACGCTGGCTCGGTCCGGTCGCCCGCCGCCGGACACGGCTGCAGCTGCCGCGTTCCCGCTTCGCCCGCGTCCCGGGGACCGCGCTCGGGTGGGGGGCGGGCAGTTCGGATCGCGCAGCCCCGTGCGGCTGGGGTGGCCCTCGGCCTCCGCCACGCAGCTCAGCTCCAACCCGGAGCCTCCCACACTCCCGCTTGTGTCCCTGCCTTTCCTCCCCCTTCCCGAGGACGAGGCGTCCCAAGGCCCCGTCCCTCTGGGTGCCCTCCACTCCTCTGGCGCACCGGCCCCCACCGCGAGCCCCTCACACTGCCCCGTCCTCCCTGGCCGGCCTCGTCTCAGCCGCAGGCCAGCCGCGCGGGGTCAGCGTGCCCGGCGCCCGTGCTGCAGCTCGGCCCTTCTGCCCTTCTCGTCGCCTCGGCTGCCCGTCCCAGATGCCACCCACCCCACCAGCCACCCGTCCCCCGTGTCACTGTCCACCCCAGAGTCATCTCAGACAGCCCTGATGACGGAGTGTCCGCCTTTCGGCAAGACCTTCAAGCACATTCCTTTTCTGCAAACGAAGTGCTCGTCCCAGAACTGGCCGCTGGCAGTGCTGGCTGCGGTCTGTCCACGGTCTTCCCTGTGGTCCAGGGTGGGCGTCCCCCACCGCGGGCCTCCGCCACCCCAGACACTTCCGCGTTTTCAGCCCCTCGTCTGCGCCCCAAGCCCCGGCCGCTGTGGCTGGCCGTGCCAGAGGTCAGTCTGCCTGCGTGTGTGCACCCTGCCGCCCGGCTCCCTGCTCTGTCCCTAATGGCAGGTCGCACGTCTGCACCTCCCTCGGGCACAGCCTGTCCGCAGCACTGAGCTCTGCTGAGCATCCGGTTGATGCCAAGTGCTCTCCCTCTGAGCTGCCCAGGCCAGCACAGGGAGCAGGGTCAGAGGTCAGCCCCAGGGAGCTGGGCCGCAGCCACCACCAGAGCCCCGTGGGCCACTGTCACACTTCTCCACCCACTTAGCAGTGAAAACTCCCAAAGCAAAATCTCCAGAACGTCGGTATTTTAAACAAGAAAATGGGGCAACTGTCAGTCAGCCTGACAGTCTACTTAACAGCACCAAACTCTCTCCTCCCCCTTCTCCTACTATCCCCTGTCCCCAGCTCTGCCCCCCAGCTCTACCCCCAGTTCTGCACCCCAAGCTCTACCCCCTGCCACAGCTCTGCCCCACACCTTTATGCCCAGCTCTGTGCCCCAGCTATTGCCCTGACCCAGCTCTGCCCCCAGCTGTGACCCCCACCTCTGCCCCAAAGCTCTGCCCCCCAGCTCTATGCCGCAGCTCTGCACCCAAGCTCTGCCCCCCAGCTCTGCAGCAGGCTGGAGGGGCCGTGGTCCCAGAGAGTGGCCCTCCTGCTGTGGCTTCTAGAGCAGCAGTGGAAGGTTCTATACAAATCTTCCTCATTGGACAGTTTCAACGCTTCTTGCTGAGACACAGGGCGTTTGGGGGGAAGATGATGTAAGTGGAGGGGGGACATGGCCCGTCAGGGGCCATGGCCTTGGGGACCCCTCCCTCCTCAGCTCCCGTGTGCGTGCCCTCTGCCTGCACCCGGGCTCCCCACAGAGCACAGTGCGACACAGGACACAGTCGTCTGTCACTGTGGAGTCCAACTCTGGGAGCAGGAGCAGAGGACACGGGCACTGAGGGCAGGGGCCGGGGGCTCTGCGGCGGGCACAGGGCACTGAGGCAGATGCCCCAGCAGCCCCCGGACCCGGGCCGCCGTGCACAGTGGTCCAGCTGGCACACCACCCTAGACTTCCTGGCCGAGGGGACAAGCGGGCCTGGCACTGCTGAGCTGTCTTTAGAGCCTGTGCCCAGGGCCCTGGACCTTCCCAGGGTGGGCGCCTTCTCCTCCCGCGCCGGCGTCCTGCGCACCTGGTTTCCCAATGTGACCAGCGCGGTCACTCATGCCACTAGCCGCCATGCCCCGGGCGCCCCAGCCGCCCCGCATCACAGCCGCCTCAACTGCGCCAGGACCCGTGGAGCCTCGGGAGTGTGTGACGGCCTCCGTGTTGCTGCTGTTCAGCTTACGAAACTATGTGCTTTCGTGTGGCAAACGTCTGCCGACGTTCACCTCGGAACGCTTCTGACGAGGGCCTCGGCCCCTCCCGCAGAGGCGCTGGGGCCGCCACCGGAGAAGGGGCTGGGGTGTGAGCCCAGCGGGACAGGACGAGGACAGGACGAGGCTGTCCGCTGTCCGGAGGGAAGAGGCGTCGCCCGTGGCTCCTCCTCCACACGGGGCAGTTCTCGGGCTGGTGGCTCTCAGCAGCCAACCTCCTGCACCCGGCCTTGACGGTGGGACGGGGGTGGGGGGGCGCTTCTGTCTCAGGCTGCACCCCTTAAATGAACGGGCAGAAGTGGACGTGGGCAGTCCTGCCAGCTGCTCACCCCCGCCCTGAGCAGCATGTGGGAGGAGCTCACTGCTTCACAGCAGCAGGGGACGAAGGAACTATCGCCAGGTCCCCTGGGGAGCGGGGACCCAGACACAGTGGGCTCAGCGACCTGCGACACGCCAGGGCTCCTGGGCACGTCAGCCTCTCATGCTCACGGCGCTGGCTGCCGCCTTCAGGGCGTGCAAGCGTCGGAGGCGTGAAAGGGACGAGGGTCTCCTCATGGCGTGGCTTCCTCTGCCCCTGACTATTGAGACACGAGTGACATGTGACATGTGGGGGTTTCAGGGGTTCAGTGTGATGGCCGGCGTGTGTACGCTGTGGCGTGTCCCCATGACGTCGCTAACGTCACCACGGCATGGCGGATTTCTGTGGCAAGAGCCCTTAGAGCCACTCTCAGTGGCTTTCCAGTGCGCGTCACGGTATTGCTGGTGGCCGTCCCCAGAGCTGCCCCATCTCACAGCTGATGCTCAGGCCCCCCAGCCAGCGCCCCGTCTCCCCCAGCCTGGCTCCTGGCAGCCAGCGCCGACTCTGCTCGTGGCTCAGGCCACACAGCACGTGTCCTTCCTTGTCTGACTCAGTTAACCTCCCAGATCCCCTCAGGGTCTATTCTTGTGGTTGCAAATGGCAGGGTTTGTATGGCTGAGTCACGTTTCAGTGAGTGCATGTGTGTGTGCGCGTGTGCATGTGTGTGCACGCGTGGACTGCATCTGTGCGTGTGCACGTGTGTGTGCCTGTGTGCCGGTGTGGGCTGCATGCGTGTGCATGTGCACGTGTGTGCATGCATGCGCATGCACGTGTGCACTTGTGAATGTGCATGTGGGCATGTGTGTGCGTGCTGTGTGTGTGCGTTGTGTGCGTGCGTGCTCATGTGTGTGTGTGCGTGTGTGTGCACGCGTGGACTGCATCTGTGCGCGTGCATGTGTGTGTGCCTGTGTGCCTGTGTGGACTGCATGTGTGTGCATGTGCACGCGTGTGCATGCATGCGCATGCACGTGTGCACTTGTGAATGTGCATGTGGCATGTGTGTGCGTGCGTGCTCATGTGTGTGCATGTGTGTACTGCATGTGTGTGCATGTGCGTGTACTGCGTGTGTGTGCATGCTCGTGTGTGCACGCGTGTTACTGCGTGTGCGCACGTGCATGTACTGCGTGTGTGCATTACTGCGTGTGTGCGTGCGTGTGCTCCGTGTGGTGCGTGCACGTGTGCGTGCGCGTGCCTGTGTCTCCCATTGGCCTCGCCCACGGAGGTTGCATCCCCGTCCTGGTTGTTCGGCCCGTGGCCCGCTTTCCCAGGTTACGGGTCTCTTCCTGAGCACCAGCGTCCAGAGCCTGCCTCAGCGCTGGGTGCCGTTGTCACTTGGCGGCCACTGCGGGGGCGAATGTGGGCCCCAGAGGCCCGCAGCCGTGGCCCTGAGACACGGCAGGACCACACCTGTCTCCCCTGGTCGTGGCCAACCTGCGTGTGCTCTGCACGACATGTCCTCCGGGGACCAGCTCGCACCCTGAAGGAGCTTACACACCACTGTCACGATGCGTGACCGGCTGCAGATCGGGATGTTCATGGCACCAGGGAACGTGTTTGCACGTGGCGGGATGTCCAGCAGCTGCCGAGGGCCAGGGTGGCCATGTGCCCCGGCTGCCGTCCTTCGCCCCGACAGGGCCAGCTCCCAGGCTCCCCGCCGCCCTGATGGACAGGGCGGGTCTGTGGTGCTCCTGGCATTGCTCCTCCCTTGGAGAAGCAAGTTGCCGGTGAATGCGGGAAGGCTGTGGGAGGCCAGAGGCCCCCGGTCAGCCGGGGGCCTGGACAAGGCGAAGTGCCACAGACGTCGCCCACGCTCCTTCTCGTCTCGTCTGGATGAATGCGAATGCACGCGTGCACGCACGCGCGCACACGCATGCGTTAGATGAAGGTGTCACTGTGGTCGCAGACACACACGGCTCTTCGGGAAGGAGCACAGCCGAAAAATCGAGACCGGGGCACACAGCGGCCGCCGGCCTCGGGGCCTCCCTGCCCCCGGCCCACCCCGTGCTGACCTGAGCAGGTCCATCGGCCTTTCTGTGTCCCTCTGCAGTCAGCAAAAAAGAGCGAAGGACGCGGCGAGAGGGTGGGGAGGTCAGCCACGTTGGAGGCCGCCCGTCATGGGCCCCACGGGAGGGCCAGCTGGTCCAGGGGATGCTGTGCTTTTTCAGGACGCGTGACTGCTCATGCGGGCTCTGCTCGGCCACCTCCCCTGGCCTCTGTGGATTCTGCTGATGCGTGGGCTGAGGCTTCCGGAATGTGTAGGTTAGAAATGTCCTGGGCTTCGCATGTTCTCTGCAAATAGCGCTGGTCTGGTGTGACACGCGGACACTCCAGCAGCGAGCATTCCTTGGTGAAATGTCACAGGACAGGAGTGGCATTTGGGTGTGAAGCCAGATCGAGCTTCCAAGGCAGGGGTGGGGGCGTGACGAGTAACTAACATTTGCCAGCGAGCAGGGCCGTATCTGGTCTGTGCAAAAGTCAGCAGAGGCAGGGAACCAAGCAGGGGACGTGCACAGACCTTAAACACTTACTTACCTCCAACGTAAAACGCGAATCCGAATAGATCCCCAGACATATTTGTACCCCGTGGTTCCCCTGCTGACCTTGGTTTGAGGCCAGGACCCCTTCTTTGAAGACGGTGCCCAACTGACGTTCCAAGTTGTTACTCTTGCATAAGCCACATCTGATGCACCAAGGTTTCCAGCTCGGGGTCCTTAACGTGGAGCAAGGACAGGAGGTTTGTGGGAGGCACCGGGCGACCAGCCGCTGGGTGTGCAGCCCCCACGTGTGCTGGCATCCTGCCCGTGTGCACGCTGATGGCGGGACTTCAACGACGGCCGTAGAAACAGTGGGGCCCTTTCTTTATGCACTCATACAGATTTCATGGATTTAAGTGTTCGAGCATTTCCGTGTGTTCTCCATCTTGGGCAGACTCATTCTATTCTCTGGTGCTTTGGTTTTCACATTTGGGCCAAACTACTTGATAAACATACTCTGCGGCATTTTACAAAAATGTCCTGTAGAAACCACTGAAGTGGCCCCAGTCGTCCTCTGTTTTCTAAGCACATGAAGGATGCACAACCCATCACGGTGTCAGCCCCTGGAAGGGGTCCGAGGCCTCACTCACCCCATCATGTGCAGCTGCACCCCACAGAACACCCCCTGGCCTACGCCGTCCCGTCGGCAGAAACGCCACTTCCTTTTTGTATGTTTCTGATGCTCTCACAGCCGTGGCTGTTGAGACCCAGGCCTCGCCCTTGTCCCCCGTGTGCTCTCTGCCAGTCTGCACAGACTGTCCTTGCCCTGTGTGTCCCTCCAGCGGCACCCCGAATAGACCCCCAGACATATCTGTACCCCGTGGTCCCCCTGCCGCCCCAGACCTTACCTGTTTGGGAAGGGTGCACACACTCAATCCGGCCGATCAAATGGTCCGTTCATAGGGCTCTGGAATTGCTCCCCGAATAAGTGAGGTGGTGGGACTGGGTGGCCACGTTGGCTCTGACCCCAGGAAGCTGTGAAGGCAGAGGCTGCGGAGCAGGGCCTGAGGCTGAGGGTGGCGGGGGAGCTGGTTCTCGGGGAGACCTCGGCTCTGGGGGCCCCTTTGGAGCCTGGCCAGCACAGTCCCTGCCCTGGGGCCTCTCTGCTTAAGCTGAGAGAGCCTTGTGTCCTGTCACGATGGCTGCTGCTCACATTATTCGCCTACTTTTGATTTGGGGGGCTCTGGGGACAGCCCCTGCCCGTCCCCTGTGGCTTTTCTCCGACTCGAGCTGTGTCATCACGGGAGGGACCTGATCTGCCCTGACCCCCGTGTGTTACGGTCTGATCATGTACCCCGACATTTGCATATTGAAGCCCTAACTCCCAGTTCCACAGACGTTGACTGTATTTGGAGACAGGGTCTTTAAGGGTGTGATCAAGTCATTTGGGATCTGTAGGGTGGCCCCTGAGCCAGCACGACCTGCTGGGGTCCTTATGAGAACTTAGGACATGGCCGCACAGAGGACAGACCAGTGAGGACACAGACAAGCCCAGTGGAGAGGCTCAGAAGGAGCCACTCTCGCTGACCCCTTGACTGTGGACCACGTCTGGCCTCCAGACCTGTGAGGAGGTCGTTTGAGTTGCCGAAGTCACCTCTTCCGCGAGCGCGAGGTGTCTCGTCACAGCCCCCAGCAGTCCCGCACTGATGCTCTCCCCGCCCCTGCTTGGGGCTGGCCCCGCAGTGAGCTTCCACCGGCCAGTCTCCCCCAGCAGAGAGCCCCGCCCCTGTGCTCAGGAGTGGATGGCGGTCATCGCCGGTCATCACAAGCCGAGGTCCCGGAGGCCCGTCTGGCGCCTTGACTTCCTTCCTGGGCGGGGAGCAGGGTGGCCACCTCCCTATAGACCAGCATGGGCACCAGTGGCCTCACCAGGACGATGCCACTTCTCAGACAGCTATGCTACTTCACCTCACCAGACGCTCCGTCTGCTCAAAGTCTCTGGGCTCATCGCGCCCAGGCCCCGCCCCCAGCCCCGCCATCCATGCGCCTGCAGCGTCCTGATCCCGGACTCTGGGGCCGCCCCACTCTTTGCTACTTTTTGCAGCAAAACTCTAAGGGTCCGTTCAGTTCTCTCCCCCTCCCCCCCCACTTTATTAGATGTTCGGCCGTTTTACTGAGCTTGACTTTTAAGTCACTTTTGAGAGCCCAGTGCTCGGCCCCTTGAAGCTCTCAGCCATCTCTTGGCTTCGGGCCCCACCTCTGTCCCAGATTCCTCCCCCCAAACACCACCCCCGACCCGACGGGACTTGCTCCCGGGCAGCGACGCCGCCTCCAACTCAGCGGGTCCAACGCCAGCGCCTGACACTCAGAACAGCCGGACCACGACGCCTGCCCTTCCCGCGGCCAGACCCGGGACCCAGCCTCGCGTCCCCCTCCCCACCCCCTCCTCACAGGGCACCTTGGCTCTGCCTGCAGAACACCCAGGGGCTGACCCTGTCACCTCCTCCACCCCCACGCCAGGCCGAGCTGCCGCCCCCGTCTCAGCCCTTCCCGGTCTCCCGGCTCCGCCCCCTGATCTGGTCTGCACAGCCGCCAGCATCACTTAGCGTCGCCCCCCCACCCCCACCCCCACCGCGGAGGCTTCCGCTCACTCAGAGGAGAAGCCCGCACCCTCCAGCCTCTGACCCGCCTCTGAACCGTCTCTCACTGTCAGCGCTGGCCACGCTCAGCTCACCCCGCAAGCCAGGCAGGCTCCCGCCGCGGGGCCCGGCCACTCTGGCCCCAGCCGGAAGGCCCCGCTGCGGGACCAAGCTGGGCCGCACCCCACCGGCGCCCCTGGGCCTGCAGGCACCCCAGCAGGCACCCCAGCACCCCGCCCCTGCTCTGCCCGCCCTCCGCGGGTGCTGTTCACCCCTAACTCCTGTTGACTTCTGTGCCACCTGGCCGTCGGGCCGCCCCTCTGTCCTCTGTGGCTATGGGGGAGCATGAACCCAGAGGAGGGCGAAAGGGGCCCTGGTCTGGTTTGCTCCTCGAGGGGCCCCGACTTCCTAAGATCGTGCCCAGCACCGAGCCAGCACCCACTCCGCACGGGCTGGAGGAACCGCGCAGAGCCCGCCCGCCGCAACCCTCACATTCCTGCGGGACCGGCCACCACGGACCAGTGCTGCGCCTTCGCGAGGGCCTGGCCACCGCCCGCGCCGCAGAGGCCTTGACGGCCGCAATGGCCCCTCCCCCTCAGTGCGTCCTGAACTGGTCCGCGAGACTAACCTTTTCACAGCGCGGCTTTGGGTCTGTCCCACCTGGCCCCCGTGTTCCACGGGACCAGGTTCAGCTGGGCAGCGAGAGCCCGCCCCACGCACCGAGGGCCCGCGCCTAGGACGAGCACTGCTGTCTGCAGCCCCACTGTGCGCCCACCTGCCATCCGTCATGGTCCCTCTCTCCCGCCCCTCCTGCCCACCCTTCCTCGAGAATGCCCAAGTTAGACGTCACCTCCGCCCTTCTTCAAAGCGGGATTCAAAGCCCCCACGCCCCTTCCCCGCCTCCAGCCCTCTCCAAATTCTCCTGGCCACAGTCAGGCGGCTTCCGGTTTAGGCAGGACGAGGAGCGAGCCTTTCTTCACTGGGAAATCCCAGGGGATGGCGACAGAAACCCAGCTTGCGCCCTGCCCTGCGCTCTGCAGTTCGTATTTCCTGTTGACCTCTCTGTCGTCCAGGCCCAGAGGCTCGCCACGTGGCCTGTGGCCTTTCTATCTGCTCCTGTCTGTGTTCCATCTTTCAAACAAGGCGAACTGTCCCCTGAACACAGAGGCCAGTTTGCACTGTGACAGCTTGGTTAGAAACTCTTCAGGAGCAGGCCCGTTTATTCCAAGAGAACCACGCTCCGAAACAAGAACATCTTCACGTCATTCTGAGCAGAGCTGCCTGCTTGTAGCTGCGTTTGGAAATCCTTCAGTGCGGTGTGTCTCCGCGGACTCTGCAGGCGCTAGGGCCAGTCCTTGGGACCGCGGTCTGGGGGTTGCCGCGTCCCGAGCCCCTCAGGCTCACCTGCCTCAAGAGCGCCACCTTCAGGCCAGACTCAACTTGGCACCTGCCCCAGCCTGGCTCCCTAACCTGGCGCACCCACCGTGGCAGATGGCAGGGTTCTCCATCTCTACGCGGGCGGCACCACTAGCGAGGAGGCCCGGGATTTTCCTGAAGCACAGATTTTCATCAGCGTATTCCAGTAATCTGGAATAGAGCTTGGCACAAAGGAAAAAAAATTGTGTGTGGAATGAGTGACTGTTATCTCAGTGGGTGTTTATGCTTTAAACTTTCTAGTCCCAATTATAAAATAAAAATGTCAAGAATTACCAGTTCTCTTCACACAGAGAGATATTCTTCCTCCCTCTACCATTTTTGAGCAAAAATACCCCAAAATTCGCACTGAGCTTGTGAGATAAACTGGCCCATGGCTTCCAGGAACCGTTGCAACGGCCCGTGGGCCTGGTCCTCACAGAGGACGGGCTGGGGCTGTGCCGGTTTCTCACGGGGCCTCGTCCCTGCCGCCTCCGACCACCGACCCTCACTACCCGTCCACGTCAGTGCCAAAACTGACATTCTCTCCACCCCTGCAGAGGTCCTGGGTTCTGACGGCGGCGTGCACGCTGACCCCGGACGCGCAGACACGCCGAGCCCCGCTGCGGCACACCCGGCCCTCCTGGGTGTCTGATCCTGGAATTTTCTGAGTAGAACCTCTTTGCTGCTATCTGTGATGTCCATATTAATCCTCTTCCACGTTGAAACTTTCCGACCGAGATGTGGTTCATGGGAGCGAAGCATCTTTGCTCACAGGCTGTAACTAGGGTGCTTCTTTAGAACCTCCCAGGGGGTGAGACATGGAGCAAAAACATTCCCCGAGCTGAATGTCATCGTCGGCAGCTTGGGGACAGGAAGCCCAGTGTCCACTTCTGTTTCCCTTTCACTGCCTGGGGCAGTTCTAGGCGCACGTGGCCCACAGCAAACACCGGCTGGATGACCGACTGACTGACAGCGGCTGCGCACACCGGCTGTTTCTGTCTGGGTACAATGTCTGGGGTTTTTGTTCCAAGAAAAATTGTGATTATTTTCACTGCAATTATTTGCCCGATTTCTTGTTTGCTCTTTATTCTTTCTTTCTCTTCCAATCTATCATTTTGAAAAATTTAAAATATAGACAAAGTAGAAAGAACAGAACAATAACCCCATTATGCTCTCTGGGTTCAGCGATGAACATTTTCTTGCATTCGTTTCTCTCTTGCTCTCTCCCTATATAACATATATGTCTACATATTTATATTTATGTCTCTATGAATATAAGTACTTTCCTGCTGTCATTCAAAGTAAGTTGTAGACATCGTTACACTTCAACCTCTGAATACTTTTGCCTGAATCTCCTAATAATAGGACTTATTTTTTAAAAGAACTACGAAAGCATTATCACAGCTAAAAATATAACCTATATCCCTTCATTTTTTATTTATTTATTTATTTATTTATTTATTTATTTATTTATTTATTTATTGCCTGCAGCACCCAGTCTTCCTAGGTGGTCTCCCATCCAAGTACTAAACAGGCCCGACCCCGCTTAGCTTCCGATATCAGACGGAATTGGGCTTGTTCAGGGTGGCATGGCCGTAGACATTTGTTTATTTTTAAATTGGAGATGTCTGCCTTTTGATACACAATGACTTTGCTTTCCTGAATCGGATTCTAGTCCTGCTCCATATAAACCCACCAGGTGTGTAGGTGTGCAAAGACCTGCAGCTCACGGAAGGCAGCTGTGATCTCTGGTTCAGGTTCTGGGAGGCTCAAGGGTTGTTCAGGCCCCAGAGTGGGTTGTTTCCAGAACAGACCATGTCTGTCCTCAAGCAGGAGCAGGATTGTGTTCTTTTGGGGCGCCGCGGGCTGCCACGGGCAGTTAGAGTCTCTAAGCCTCTAAGCTGTGCCACGTGTGGCCTCCCCGCCCCCGCCCCCTCCTCCTGTCTGCTTCTCGTCTCCTTTACCCACTTGCATTGTGGGACGAAACACGGGCCGTGACACAGCTCCACCTTTGGCCCTTCTGATTCAATAGATCTGGGGTGGAATGCTCGGAAATCACAAATCTGGGTTAGAAATTCTCCAGGATTAGAAATCTGGGGCAGGGGTGAGGGAGCCCCAACGTGGCCCGCCTACACAGCATGTCTCTGCACAACTCACGTCTGCGTGTTTGTGGGTTTCATGAGATGATTCCATTACCTTCGGATGTGAGTGGGGTGTAAGCTGTAAATAAATGAGAGGCTTCCTCAGAACAGCCACGCCCACGAGGACCAGGCTCGGGGCTCTGCAGCGGAAACGGGGTGGCTGCGGACAGAGAGTAAGATGACCCAGTCTGCATTTGGTGCTGGCCTTACCATTCACACAGGTGGTTCTTGGTGACTCCCCTGAATTCTCTGAGGTCATCCTTCAAGACAAGCAGTGAAACCCATGTCGTGGGGACTCAGTGACATCGTGCCTGTGAAAGCGTTATATAGAATGCACAGCAGGCGTCTGGCTGGGTCACAGGCAGAGCCACCCTGGCACCCAGCTCTGGCTGGGGGTGCAGGCCAGACACACCACGGTGGCCTGAGGCGCTTCCTGGGGGGGGACTGACCACTGGCTGGAAGGGAAAAGGGGGGGCACTTCTGAGGTCAGGGTGGCACCTGTAGGCCACCAGGAGGGCTCTTCCCCTTCCAGGACGTGGGCGAAGAAGGGTGCAGCGCAGGCTGTGCGAGGGCTGTCGGTGGGACTGCAGACCGCTACAGCCGCTGCGGGGAACAGTTTGAGGTTCCCGCGAAAATTAGAACAGCCACGTGACACAGCAGTGGGTATTTACCTGAAGAAATACAAGACACTTATTTGAAAAGACCTGTGCATCCACGTGTTCACTGCGGCATTGTTCACAGCAGCCAAGATCTGGAGGCCACCTGGGTGCCCGTCAATGGGGGAATGGGTGAGGAGGAGCTGGTGCATGTGCACAGTGGAATCTTACTCAGCCGATAAAAGAACGAACTCTTGCTATCTGCAATGACGTGGATGGACCTAGAGGGCATGGTGCCGAGTGGAGTAAGTCACACAGTGAAAGACAAGCGCCATGTGATTTCACTCATATGTGGAATCTAAAGAACAAAAAAGCAAATGAAACAGAAACAGATTTATAGATACAGAGAATGAACTGATGGTCACCAGATGGGAAGGTTTTGGGGGCTGGGTGAAAAAGGGGAAGGAATAAGAAATACAAATTGGCAGTTACAAAATTGTCACCGGGATGTGAAGTACGCACAGGGAATACAGTCAGTAACATTGTAATAACTATGGACTGTGTCAGGTTGGTACTAGACTTACGGGGGAGGGGGGTCATTTCGTAAATTATATTAATGTCTAACCGCTTTGCTGTACACCTGAAACTAGTATAATACTGCACGTCAACTGTAACTGAAAAATGAAAAAGTAGAAAGAACTTTTCTTTATGATCCCTGAGGAATAGGGACAGGGCAAGGTGCCAAGTAGCCTTCAGGGCAGGGACACTGGCCCCTACCTCCCCTCCAGCTGTCCTGCCATCTGGGGTTAACTCTGGTTACTGCAGGGAGCCGTGGCGGCATGGCCCCCGAGTAGACACATTTCCTGGGAGCCTTGGGTGACAGGACTCACATGGGATGGGAGCTGGGCAAGAAGAGCACCTCTCAGCTGAGACCAGGACACTGCCCTGGGGACAGGTGACGGTGGAGGATGTTAGGGCCAGGAGTCATCTAGAAGCAGTCAACAAGGAGCATTCCTTCTCAGGGGTGCTGTGGTGACGTCATTCACGCCTGGGGCCATGTGGCCTGTCACCAGGCTTTTCAGTGGGAAGGAGCCCTTTGAAACGGCAGTGACTGCTGGGCAGGATCTAGCGAGTCAGGAGAACGAAGAGCCGGCCGAGGTGGCCGCAGCCCCGGGGCCTGGTCACCAGACTTCTGGCTTGACTTCCCCAGACGTGGGGTAACCGGCCGCGCGACCGCAGACCCGAGAAGCAGTGCCGCAGGTGGCAGTGCGGCGGCCGCGAGACGCAGGTCGGTGAGCGGCGGAGGGGTCCACGGGGCCCCACTGGTCCCTCCGCCTGCCTCGCTGCCCCGAGCCCTCCTGCAGGGAAGGTGGACGCCTGCCCAGCGTTGTCAAACTCGACCCGTCACGCAACTGGCACCCAGATCAAGAGCCAGAGGGTCCCCAGCATCCCCAAGGTCCCTGCTGGGCTCTTCAGTCAGGCCCCCACCCCGTACCTCCAGGCCACCACTGCCTTGCGCGCCTGTGGCCACGTGCTTCCCGGTCATTGCCTCGCCAGCAAGCGCAGAGTGCCTGCTGCGCCGTTACCGGGGGAGTAACGGTGGCGTTTACTTCATTGGCTGTCGAGGAGATTAATCATAATCCCATAAAAATATGTATGAACAGCACTGGGAACAGGAAGCACATCGCCGATCGGGTTCTTTATCCAAAAACGCACCGATGGACTCTTTCTCAGTCACAGTTCAAGTGAGATTTCCAGGAAGGTTTGCGGTGAGTGGTCCACCGTGTGTCCAGTGCGTGTGGGAGTGTCCGGTTTGGGTCACGTTCTAGGTGCAGACTGAGGATGGAACTGTTACGCGTGGAGGTGACCCCCATTAGGCCAGCGACAGCAGGACACCACAGCACTCTGCCCTGTCCTCCGCCTCTGTATCTTTGGGGGAAAAGAAGTTCTGATCATCCAATCCCAGTGTGCATTGCTGTGGTCCTATTTAAGCTGTTATAATTTTGTTTTTCTTTCCCTCTTAATTTTTTTACCCCCCTTAAAGTATTTTAGAGAAAGTAAAATTGGGCAGATTACCGAAGGGTCTTTTGTAGAGGCTCAGTGAGGCATCGAGTTGTACGGGGCTCCTCACACCTCTGGCAGCAGTAAGTGGCCCCGTGAGCTACCTGTATGTGCTGCCACACGTGTGTAGCTGTCCGTACTCTCCTGTGCAGTCACGAGAAAGGCCCTGGGGGCTCCTGGCCCAGAAACATTGCGTCAGTAAATGCCAGGGCCCCGGGGCTGAGGAAAGAGCAAGTCAGCGTTTCTGGAGAGCTTGCCGCTCAGCCCGCGGCCCATAAAACCACAGGCCCAGTGTGTGAGGTGGTCAGGAAGTCAACTGAAGGTCACAGTGAGGGAAGAGGGGGCAGGAGCACGGAGCTCAGGGGGCTGCAGCGGCTTGAGTCTCTGAGACGTCCCTACCCTGCAAAAGGCGTGACAATCAGACTCTACCGCACTGCGAGTTAAATAGAATCAGATTTACAGAAAAGTGGCAGAAATAATTCCCATGTGTTCCTTACCCGGACTCACCATTTTTTTAGCATTTTTCCATGTTTGTTTTATTGTCCCCATCTACACTTTTTCTGAACTTTTGACAGTGTCTCATGGCCCTCTAACCTTTGAACTTCCGTTCATATTTCCCAGTAAGAATCTCCCAGTAATCACAGGAGACTGAGCAATGTCAGAATGTGTGACATTATGTTGCATGCTGCAGCGTACGACAGCAGGTGACACCATCCCATCACCGTGTCAATAGCCAGAGTCCAGTTTTGTCAGTCCGTCCCCTCCTGTCCTCCACAGCAGCGGTTCCCAACCTTTTTGGCACCAGGGACAGGTGCTCCTACGAGCATCTAATGCCTGACGACCTGAGGCGGAGCTGAGGCAGTGATGCTGGCGCTGGGCAGCGGCTGTGGACACAGATGGAGCTTCGCTCGCTCTACCTCTGCTCACCTCCTGCCATGCAGCCTGGTTCCTGACAGGCCAGGACTGGTACCGGTCCACAGCCTGGGGGTTGGGGATCCCCGGTCCACAGCGCATATGGCCTCTAGTACAAAATCACGTCCTGCGTTTCGTTATCATGCCTCTCTGTGTCCACCAGTTTGGAACAGCTCCTCAATTTCTTGTCTTTCACAGTAGTGACATTTCTGAAGAACGGAAACCGGTTCTTTTACAGAAACATTTCTTGTTTTGTTTCCCTTCAGTTATTCGTGACTGGATTCAGGTTAAGCATCCCTGGCGGAACGCTAATACAGCAGTGTGTCCTTCCTGGCAAATGTGCAGGTGGGCTCTCCATGGACCTCTTGACCGAGGTTAACCGTTACCTGGCCGAGGCATTGTCGTTTCTCCCTACACAGTTAGTTACTAAGTTCCCTCTGCAACTAATAGGTGTTCTGTCGAGGGCTCTTTGAAGACCTTATAAATATCCTCTTTCTCATCAAACTCCCCTCCCCCACACTTTGCTGTCCACTCGATGAGTCTTCTCCAGTCTTCACCGTGACACAGGCTGCCACGTGATGACGTCCGGCTTTCCCCTTCCCCTCGCATTTATCGGGTGGCGTTCTACCGGAAGACAGAGCCCGCCCTATCCCTCACGTGTTACCAGCATGTGCGCATAGATTCCTATTTTATGTGACTTTTTTCCCTTTGGTGATGAGAGCTCTTAGGATCTATTCTCTTGACTTCAAACATGCCACACGCCGCGCTGACTGTGGCCACCGTGCTGCATAGCACATCTGGATTAGATCACAATCCTGTCCACTGCTTGGGGTTTCTACGCTAGGGACTCCACGTAGTTGTGTTTTGGTTCTTCTTCCCTGACTTTCATTTCAACCTCTTATTTTGAACTTTTTTACCCGTTCTCTTATTTTCACTTTCTTAACGAATGCATTGCCATTCTTCAGGGTCTTTTTAACCTATTTATATTTGAATGTATTCTTTCTTGGGCACTTTGTAATCATTTTTTGTTTCTGGGACAGCTTTATTTTTATTTTCAATTTCTCTCCTGAATTTTATCAACCTTTGTTGTGTTCGTAATTTTCGTCTCGTCTGCTCTTAGTTTTTGAACTTCTAATTCTAGTTATGTGAATGTATGTGCGCATGTGCGTGTGCATGTCCAAATGCATGACGTGTTGTTCAGTTTGGTCATTTGATATGTGCTGTCACAATTTTCTTCTGCTTCATGGTTTTATGGGGGGGGTTAACAGCTGAAATGTTATGATTCGTTTTTCATCCTAAGAAATGTGATGTTTTCTCTTTTCTTTTTGCAGTATCTTTGTATGCGGTTGATTTGCTGTTTCCTGTTGCTAGGCATTTTGGCACAGGGCTCCTGGTTCAAGAGCGTTCTATCTGCACGCTGCAGTGCAGTTTTTAATAGAAAACAGTGGCTGAGGAGGGTTCACTGTCTTCTATTTCCACAGGATCCTCATTCTTCCCTTTCATTTCCTTCTTTCCCTTCACTGCCAAGCCTCCCAAGGGCATTCCCTTTCCCGCTTCTCTGAAGCAAGGCTTCTCCAAGGCTGCCACCTCCTGTCCGGTTCTCTTTCAAACTTCTTCCCTTGGTCAAGCAAGTACCAGACCCGAGTTCGGTTTTTAGGTCTTGGCGTTGGGCTTTCTCATTACAGAGGGATTTAAGTCTGAGCTCCACAAAGTCCTTCGCGCAGTGGAGGGAGCTGTGCTGGCGTTCGATGGCTTTTCTCTCTTCTTGAGCAGCGATTTGAAGTTCGGTTGACAGCGTTGGTTCCCACAGTGGTGCCGAGGGCTCGTTTCCTTATGTTTGTGCTTCGCTGAGGCTGTGAGGAGAGGTTCAGGTTCAGGCAGCTGTCATTAGCCTCTAGACTGGGAAGCTCCTGAAGTCGCTTTTAAAATATCAAGCACTCAGTAACATGCGTTTCCTTTCTAGGAGCGCTGGAAACCGCAGTTAGGTTACCCTCAAGGTTACCCAGATTCTGTTACAAGACACATCTGTGTCCTTGCATCTTTAAAGATGTTGAGTGCCCTAACCCTTCTTTCTTCTTTTAAGAAAGCAACCAATTAAAAAGATGAAAAAAATATATAATTTTCCTTCTTCCTCATTTCATGTTTACTTAAACAAACAAAAAACAACAAAAAAAAGCCCCAAACCAGAAAAGCCTGTTCTCAAGCTGTGTTTACGCCCAGAAAAAATGTTCCCTTGAAGACGCCCCGTGTCTGTCTTTAAGCCCCCGCCTCTGATAAATGAGCAAATAAAATTAACGATGGGGGATCAGGGACGTTTTGCGGCAGGATCGGTGAGAACAACGCAGCGGGCAGCGGCGGAGTCGGGTCCCGGGGCGGCGCACCGACGGCTCGGGTGGGCGGCCCAGCAGCAGCGAGCCCGTGCGGGCCTGCGCTGGTTCCGAAGCGCGGGGTCTGAGCACGCGACCTCGGCCGCGGGGCTGCGCGGGGCAGGCGGCCGGAGCGGCCCGCGCGCGCTCGTGCGTGCGCGCCCGCTGCGCGCGCGCCTGCGGCCGGGGCAGCCACCTGCCACTCAGCGGGGCGGGGCGGCGGCGCCCCGCTCCTCCGCCCGCGCCGGGCCCCGCCGCCCGCCGATTGGTCGCCCTTTGCTCCCTGACCCGCGCCGCCGCCGGGCCGCCGCTTCCTGCCCGCGCGCCGCGCGCGCGGCCGGCGCAGGGCGGAGCCGGGGGAGGAGCCGCGCGCCGCCCGCCGCCGCGCGCCCGCCGCCCCGGGCAGCAGTCGCGAGCAGCGGCGCCGGCCGCGGCGAGTGGGCAGGATGCGGCGGCGCTCGCGGGTGCTGCTGTGCTTCGCCCTGCTCTGGGTGCTGGGCATCGCCTACTACATGTACTCCGGGGGCGGCTCCGCGCTGGCCGCGGGCGCGGGCGGCGCCGGCAGGAAGGTGAGTGGGCGCCCGCGCCGGCCCGGCCGCCTCCCCGGCCCCCGCCTCCCCCGCGCCGGCCCTCCTCGGACGCGGCCGCCGGCACCGAGGGGCCCCCGCCCTTCTGCTCTGCTGCGCCCGGACCTCGGCTCGGGCCCCCGCCCGGCGTGCCGCCGCGGCTCCGGGGCCGGGGACGCCGTTCTCGTCGCCGCCTCCCCCCCACCACGTAGACGTGACCTCTCCGCCCCACGTAATTTGCATCCCGTCTGGCCGCCCTCGCCCCGTCCCCTGCGGTGGGAAGTTTAGGGGTGCGGGTGCCGGCGAACACAAAGGGGGTTGGGGAGGAGGGGAGGCGGCTGCCATTCCGGTGTGTCACGGACAGAGGAGGAGACAGTCCAAGTTTCTTTTCAGGCCTTTGGTACGAGCCTCCGCGGACGCCCCCACCTCCCCGTGGTCCCTGGCGTGGGGAGGGGGCGCAGCCAACTCTGTGCCGCATACGACGGGCTCCCCTGGGCCGGAGTCAGTGAGGCCACCGCGCCTTGCGCCCCGAGAAAGGCCGGCCACGGCCATGGCCCCGGCTGCCCTCCAGCCCCGCGTCACACTCCAATCGGCCCGGCCCTGCCGTCCCGCGCGGGACGGGCCCCCCTGTGCGTCGGCCTTCGTCAGCCCCGCTCGCCCGTTACGCGGGGACAGCCCCGCTTTTAGGAGTGTGTTCTCGACAGGCCCCAAGGGCCGAGGATTAGGCCGCGCCGTGCAGGCGCTCGGGACGGCCCGGCGTTTCGGGGTAAACTGAGCGCCCGGGGTCATCCTGACGCCAATGTCCCCGCCGGGCTCCTGCTGAGCCGGAGGGTCCTGGGCCGTGCACGTGCCGTCTGGAGTGTTCGTGGCGTTCGGTGCGCAGCAGACCTTGAAAGCATCGCTGCCTTTTCCACAGCCCTGTATCCCCGTTACTGTAGCGGCCAGTGACACCGCAAACCCAGGAAATTCTGAGTTTGTGGAGTTTGGGGCCTGGGCTGGAACCCGGGACTGGCATCCAGGAACCAGCCAGGCCTGCGGGACCGCAGGTGAACGGGCGGTAGCATAAAGTCAGACCCCTAAACGTGTCGGTGAGTTCCGCGGCCTCAGAGGAAACTTCTTGCTTCCTTATTTCATTCATTCTCAGCTGCAGGTATCAGGTGGAGGTAGGTGCCTTATTTGATCTTTGGTAAATTTCACGGGTTTGATTTAGCTGGAGGGGCAGAAATGAAAACAGCTTTTCCACATGCCAAGTTGGCCTGGCTTGCTTCTGAGCTTCAAGTCTACTCTAAGCCCTGTTTTCTTTCTTTTTTTAATGCAGGAACTGTCGTGTGTGTAAAGTCTCTGTTTATTCTTGACTGGTGAAGTGCCGGTGCAGCTACTGCTGTGGTGAAAACCGTTAAACGGGAACCATTTAACATTGCTTCCCAGGAAGCGGTGCCTCGGGGGTCCACACAGCCCCGTGTGCTGGTGAGACCCCGCGGAGCGTGCCTTTCATGCAAAAGGAAACCAAACAGATGAGGCAGGCTTGGCATGTCTGTCCTTGGTTGGCCACCATCACTAGCGCATGTGAGTAGAGAGAGATGCAGCCTTTGCACCTGCAGAGGCCGGGTCCTCCCTGCTGGGTGCCCCCCTGCTGGATGGCCTTCACTGGTGGGTGGTGTTCGAGGCGGCTTCCGTGTTGTCCTCTGAAGTGTGATCCGTAGGTAAAAAAGAATCCAAGAACACCTTGTGGCCTGGTGGCAACAGGAAGGTACAGAGACCATGTAGAAAAAGTGTGGGAAATGAACGGTTATACGTGGATTGGTGATTTGGGATTCTATTCTTTCTGTCAACGAACCATAAAATTTAATCCTGGCCATTAGGGTGGTTTAGCGATTTGTGGGCTGAGGAAGGGGTGTGTGAATGTGGCAGCTTTGAGATTGCAGTAAAGGGACTCAGTAGCTTAGTTGGGTGAGCCCCGCTGTGAGAGGGGACCCCCGAGACATTCTGGGGCGTGGAGAGAACCCTGCTGTTCCAAATTTCTAGTCAGCCTGTAAAACGGTGTCTTGCTTCCTCCTGAACTATTTTCATGGATTTAGAGACTGGAAAGTGTCCCCAAATTTACTTCCTCCTCATGATAAAAGACATAGTTATTTTAGCTTGTAAAGCCTGGACCTGACGTGACAGGCGTGTACTGGCGGAATGTAAGTCCTACGTGTGGCATTTTCAATGCAAGGGGGCTGATAGTTCTCGTTTTCTGCTATTCACAAGGCTCCAGGTCCATACTGAGCCGATCCCTCTGTGCTCTGAGGCCTCTCATGGGGCACCTTTGGGGGATTGTCTGTCTGTCTAGTGTCTCTGCTGCCTCGGCACCCGCGTGCCTGCCTGTTACCTAACTCATCTCAGGACTGTTACTCTCCATTTGGTAAAACCCAGAAAGCCAGCTCACCCCAGTTTGCAGATGTAACACACTTCAAGGGCACGGGTGCTGAAGCCAGCCAGGCTTCGCTGTACATCTGGACGACAGGGCGGGTGGGGGGTGTGGTCGTCAATTTGTGCATGCTGCTGTTTATAATTCTAGTTCGTTTACATCTGCACAGATCCCTCCTCTCCCCAGGTTTTGCTCTTTCCTCATAAATTGGTGATTTACACTTCAAGGATGCTTTTCCTTTGAGCATCTTAAACGCTTTAAAATTTTAATCATGTTAAGTCTCCCCTGGGCCCTGGTACTTCCAGCCACAGAAGAGAGGAAGGGATTTCCATGGAAAGGAGCCCGCCTCTGGGTAAAGTGGGGCTTCTAGGGCGGACGGGACACTTTTCAGTCTCTAAGTCCATGGAAACAGTTTGGAGGAACGGTCTCTGTGCAGAGTGTGCCAGGCCGAGGCATGTGTCTGTGCTGTGCCGTCCTTGGAAGGTGAGGGGGAGCGTTAGCTGGAGGCCGGGGCCAGCATCTGTCCTCCGGAGGGGGCACTGGAGCTGTAGCCCATCTCTGGGAGCCCCAGGGTGGGGGGCTTGGGGCGTGGCCTTGTAGGAGGCACTGGGGAGCCAGGGGGCCTCTTTCGGAATGGTTGGGGCCTTGCTGGCTGGAGTGAGGCACGTGTACAGGGCGGGCAACCTTGGGGTATGAAGTTGGGAGGAGTTTGGGGACGAATTGTAGAGGCTTCGGATGCCAAGCCGCCTTCTTGGCTCCCAGTTTGGTCCAGCAGTGCCCTCTGCTCTGGGTGGCAGACAGTCAGTCACATGAAGGGGTTTGGCACAGGCCTATTATAGACACCGAGAGAGAGTAATTTGCTGTCCCTCTTTACTTGGTGACCTTGGCTAATTTCTGAACCTCTCTGACCTCCAGTTTCCTCTTCTTTATAGTAGGATAATTATTGTTACCTGGTGTCCAAGAACTCAGTGCTGTTTAGCAGGTCCTGGCCACTGGTAGGTGCTCACTATGGACTGGGGGGGTCCACACCCCCTCAACGATACAGGGAGCCCGGACTCCCGCAGTCCTGATTTCTGAAAAGTCGTGGGTATGTTTCTGTTTTTGATCCCTCATCCATTCCGCTGAGATGTGGCCAGTTCATGTGGGTTCGCCCTGTGAGCCCTGTGACGCCAAGGACTGCCTCTCGGGAAGTGGCCCAGACACCGTGCTGGCCCTCGTGTGCCCAGCTGTGGTATCCGAGGGGAGTGCCGTCCCTGGGCAGCCAGCAGGAAGCGGCCTGAGGACACACCTTTCGGTGGTTGTGTAAGCGGCCCGAGCACGCCGCCGAGGTCCCCTTGGTGATACGGCCCCCGGCCCCCTCCCCTGTGGCCTTGATGCTCCCCGCACGATGGAGATGGCCACGTGGCTCGTGTGCGTGGTTCGAGGTTGGACACGGGGCTGCCACGCGCTTCCACGGGCACGAGCCGAGCTATGCGCGTGCCTGGGGGCAGATGCAAAGGGGGTCCCATCCCACACCCGCCCCCTACAACCGCTTCGGAGGTTAAAGCAGTTCTGTCTGGGGTGAGAGGTGGAGGTTGAGGGAGGAAGGGCGGGGGCAGGGGAAGACAAAGACTGTAACTGAAACTTTTCTCTAAAGGAAACGAAGTTTCCACTCCTGGAGTTCTGTGGCGGCTGCTGGGTGCTCACACAGAATAGAAACAGATTGTGACTGATAAACAGCATGAAAGTGATGAGTTTTTCCCCAAGCCTCTAGCAAAAATGAGAGGGAGGCTGCTCCACCCAGCGGGAGCGGGGTCAGCCTGCGGGCTCCGCCTGGCTGGGGGGTGGGGGTGGCCTGGCTGCCATGGGGCTTGTGCGGGCCTGCCCCGTGGGTCGGTAGAGCGGTGTTGAGTCCTGGCGGACTGTGCCTGGTCAGAGAGACACTTGTGTCTGCCTCATTGGCCCTTGGTGCCCCTCAGAGAGAGCAGGCAGTCTGAGAGGACACAGGCTCCAAAGCCAGCAGTGTTGGGTGGCCTGACCACCGTCAAGTCCAGCGGCACCTGGGTTAGTGGAGGGGATGGGCGGGCGGCTGGTGGAGCAGGGTCCCACACGAGGGGGTAGCCGAGGTTCCGGCTGAGGTCCCAGGACGCAGGCAAGGTACCCCTGGGACCTGTGATGTGTCCTGGTGGCCCAGTGGAACTCGTGGGCTGAGACCCCAGCTACCCCCTCAGCTCCCGTGAACCCATCTGGAGGTGTGTGTGCATGGATGAAGCCGAGGCGTGCGAGCCGGTGGTGTCCGGATGGGGACCTGGATTAAAACAGCGAGCTGCTCCCGTGTGGCTTGGTAAACATGTGCCACTCTCTTGAGACCCCTGAGTGCCCCACCCCAGCTTCCCTCAGGATCCCCTCCAGGATCAGCAAACAAAGACTTGGAAGCTGCCACCTCCGGGCCCCACGACCCGGTGTCCACGCCCAGGCCACAGAGGGGCGTGGTGCGTGTCATGCCAGTGGACATGCATGGGGCCGAAGGCCGTGGTGGCCCGGTCTCAAGTCCATGACCTGAGACACTCTCCCCTTGAGAAGTCTTTGGTTCTGTGTCGCCCCTGGAACCTCAGTTCTTGTCCGCAGACTGCTGTGAGGAGGGTTCTTGGGGGGCCTCGGGCACACCCACCAGCACAGCCCCGGGCGCACCCCGAGGACCGCGTCTGCATCTGGAATTGTGTGGACACCGGCTGGCATTGTGTGCTCTGCGCACAGCTGGGCCTGGCTCCCTTCTTGGTGTGCGGGAGGCCTGACCTGCGGCCCTGTGCCTGACCTTGGGGATTAACCCCGGCTGAGCCCAGGAGTGCCGTCCAGTCCACTTCTCCAGTCTGAGACCTGCCTATCTTTCTCCTTCGTGACCATGAGCCGTTTCTAGGGAGTAGGAGCCTGCTCCGGGAGCGAGCGGGCCCTCCTGACCGGCGGTGCCTGCCAGCAGCCGGCCCTCGGCTCCCGCTCCGCCTCCTGCAGGATGGGGCAACACACTTGGCATTTTCGCGTTTAGTCAGGCCCGTATTACGGGCCTGGGAAACACGTCATCTGAGACGGATTGGGTTTCTTAGCATGCGGAGTTAGGTGGCAGTGATTCATCAGGGCTGGACTTGAAAGAAACAAAATGGTCACAAAGCCTCTCTCCCGGGCTCGCACTGGAGAGGCCGTCTTGGCTCGGGGAGTCGCGTGCCCCACGCTGTGTCGTGGAGCGGCCGCCGAGGGTGGCTACCTGTGACGTGGTGTGGGCCGGTCACTCGTGGCCCAGCCTGTGCTGTTGGGCCGCCGCCCTGGCGACTGCTCTGTCTGCCTCTGCACTCCTGCCGGCCCCAGTCGTCCGGCCCAGGCTGTTTCCTGCCCGGTGACTGGGAGGAGGAATGGCCAGAACACCCATTTGGGGATGGGTGTTGGGGGCAGTGGTCGCTTTAATTCAGAGTTCTCAGCCTCGACCTGGGTGACGTTGGAGCTGGGCAGTCGTTGGGTGAGCTGCTTCGTCTGTTGTGGCATGTTTGGTGGCTTGCCCCGCCTCCTCCCACCGGACGGACCCTGGAGCACCCGCCGTAGCTGTGACAGCCACTGCTGTCCGCAGGCATTGCCAGGTGTCCCCAGGACAGCAGAATTGTCCCCGAGTAAGAGCCACTGCTAAAGTCAGTGTTGACTGATTTCCTTTTTTCTCCCACCGCCTTTGTGCTCCGACCTTCCCGGAGTGCCTGCCCCCCGTGTGGTCTGGGCGGGCCCCTGGGGTAGCCTCTCGCGCGCGGGGCTGGCGCACGGGCGCATGGGGTTGGCGCACAGGGTGGGCGTGGCGGGTGCACGGCACGTACGTGGCGTGGGCGAGGTGGGCGCGTGGCGCGTACGTGGCGTGGGCGAGGTGGGCGCGCGGGGTCGGGGCGGCGGGCACTGGGGCAGCACGCACTGTGTGCCAGGCCAGCCCTGCCGCTCGGCAGACCCCAGCATGCTCACTCCTCGCAGCAGCCATTCCGTTTCTCGTGGGTCACTGAGGCAGGTGGGCACAGAGAGGCCAAGTAACTGCGCCAAAGCCACTGGTGGCCGTGGGTGGCAGACCCAGGGTTGATGGGAGAACTCCGCAGCCCCGGGGCTCGCTCCCGATGCTGCGCCCGGCGCTGTCCTCGTCGGGAGCAGGGTGGCGCGCACTGCGCTCCCGCGGGTGCGGGGGCCCAGCCGGCCTCGTCTGCGCCTCCACCCCCGCCCGGCGCAGCGGTCTCTCTGCCTGTGTGACGCTGGCCCTGCTGTCTGGTTCGTCCTGCAGTGTGTGTTTCTGAGCTTCTGCTGTGTGACAAGCACCGTGGAGCACAGCGTTTGAGGCATGGCAGCGACTGTCCCAGAGACAAACTCCCGTGTGCATGGCACTTAAATTCTGGGGGCAGCTGGACAAAAACGTGGTCTGTAAGCAAATTACACACTGAAAGGTGGAGCCCAGCGCCACGGTCAAGGGGAGTGTCCAGCCATCGCGTCACCTCCCGCCCCTCCTGCTGAACTCCCCCCGGTGCCTCCTGCAGCTGGCTGCCTTGGGTTTCTCAGTGGCAGCCTCCCCAGCCCATGGCACGCGGCGTCTGGGGTCTCCCCGGCTGGTCCACACGGTGTCCTGGGTGATGGGCATGTCCCCACGGTCGGTGCCTGTGGGTGGCCTTGCTCACAGCGCGGTGGGCTGCGGTGCCACCCCGTTGTGCCATTTCTGAGCCGACCTCCCTGAAGCGCCGAGGTGGGCTGGGCAGCCTGGGTTCAGGGGCACCGTCTGGTCCCCCGCACACCTGTCAATGGGAGTCCTCGCTGGGCCCTGTGCACCTGCTCCCACATGGTCCCCACTGCGATGTCACCTCTGCGAGCTGCGGTGGGCGGTGGCAGCTCAGGGTTCTCTGCAGAAAACCAGAGGCTGCCAGCCTGCCTGTCCCCAGCCTACCCGAGGCGGTTCAGGCAGTGTGGGCGGCGTCCCTGCTCCGTGATCTGAAGCATTTGTGGAAAATAGAATGGACGTGTGACATCACTGTCCACAGCCCCTTCAGGGAGGTGGGATGTGGCAAGTTGCTGGTCCTCAGGTGACAGCGTCCAGCCGCATTTTGTAGATGCCATGGTGTTTGCAGGAGTCATTAGAAGCTTCGTGGTGAGTCTGCCGAGCCCCGTGGGTTCCCGGCTGAAACAGCCATGACGCTTCGTGGAGGCAGAAGGGTACGCAAGGCCTGAGCCTCCGGGCAGCCGCAAGGCGCCTCCCTGTGGGCCTCCGAGGCCAGGCCAAGGGCGAGCTCTTCTCTGCAAAACGGGTGCTGCCCTGGAAGGTGACACACGCAGATGAAGGGCCTGTCCTCCAGTGAGTCACCCCACGAGCGCTTGAGGGGCTGGTGCAAATGAGAAGCCCGAGGATGAAGCACGCGGCCCGGGGGCTGTCACGGTGGGTTTCGGTGGCCTCCGGGAGCTGAGCTGCTGGGCCTGGGGAGCGACGCCTTCGGGTCATTGCCCCGAGGCCTCCCTTCTGACCCGGGTTTTGCTCTGCGACCTTCAGTGGCTCACCCCCCGTTCCTGCCCTCACTGTCACCCCTCTCTGCGTCTGTTCGATAAGCTCACCCTTGCTTTTCTTCCTGTCTCGCTTTTGATGAGTTGATTTTCTGTGTCTGGGAGACAAACCTTTCTCCTCCAATCTAAGAGACTGTTATTCATAAAGTCATTATTTTGCGTACCACTAGGACAGGAAAACATTGTCCGTTGAACGCGTCCCAGTGGTTGGCCGGCTCTCGTTTTTCTGTTCTGTGTACTTAGCGCGTTTCGATGTAACGAGACCTTGATGTTTCCGCCTGTCACTCTCGTGCATCGACAGAAGGAAAACACGCCTGGAAGACGTGCGAGGTGGTCCAGGCTTTCCCGGTGTCCGTGCTCACTTTTTGGTGTGGATGTTTCTGCCTGTTTTCCTCAGACGGAGCCATCCCCTGTGCCCCGAGGTCTTTGGCGGCGCGGCGGAGAGCCCTCGGGCGTCAGGAGAGCAAGCAGCGTCCACTTCTCCGGGTGTTCTGCCTGGCGCCCCAGGCCCCGCCCGCCGTGTCGGGGGGTCCCGGGTGCTCCAGTGCTTCCGGGAGTTTCTTCCAGGCGCCCGCGTGTGAGCTGCAGACGTGGCTGCTGGTGCGTTGCGTGTCTCAGCGTGTGTTGGTAGCGATGGGGTGTCGTGGCCGGAGCCTGGCCCACGTCATCACAAAGTGTCTCCCATTGTGGGGGGCATTCCGATTTCACGTTAAACTATAGGAAAAAGTGTGTGTCAATGAGTATACGGCGTCTCTTCTTCTCAGGCGTCGGGTGACTCGCCTTTCTGGGCACCGAGCCCCAGCCGCCTGTCCGTGACCAGGGAGCACGGTGGCCCTCCTTGGGATGTGTGCATATGCGTCTGCTCCCTCTCGTCCCCCAGAATCCACACACACAGAGGTCCTGCCTGCTTTCCGTCTGAGCGATGAGCAGCTCAGGAGCGTGAACCTGCCTGCAAACACTTCTGAGTGTGTTCTGCCCGTCAGTGACCCAGGGGAATGCCAGGGTCTCAGCTGAGCAAGATGCGTCCCCCTCGGCATGCTCATGGCCACCAGGCAGGCCACCGAGAGGAAGGTTTGAGAAATAACTAGAGTCGCATTGCGTGGGAACTGGGTGGTAGGTGACATTCAAGGCATCATCGTCAGTTTTATTAGTGGCGATAGTGGGTGGCATCGAGGCGGTGTTTTTTGAAAACCCTTGTTTTTGTAGATGCAAACTGAGCTATGTAAGGGTGCAGCGATACGTCTGCGGTGAAAATTATGGGGGAACGAGACTGGCCAAACGTGTCGTTGAAGTTAACTGTCGGGTACATAGGGTTCTTCATACAAGTTTATTTTGTGTACTTTTGAAAATTCTATTAAAAAATTAAGAAGTTTATAGATGTGTGCAGCTAAAATTAGCAAACCAGCTGGAAACAAGTATTTCCTGAAAAGCGACTTCACAGCTTTGCGATAGGGTCGGTGAGGGGTTTCTGCCCCCAGTGTCCTGCGTCCTGCGCAGGGGTCCCCTACGCCTGCGTCGCCAGCCGGGTGCTGCACTTCAGCCCCTGCTGGGACTGCCGCCCCAGAGGTGGCATCAGATCCCACAGATTCAGGGCTCAGTCCTGCAAGAGCGCCCCGTTTCAGACGCCCATGGCTTTCTGCTGACTGGCTGTGAATCAGGGAGAGGTCCCCTCAGGTCCCCTCCTTTGGTCCCCTTAACCTGCAGGAGTGGCCCCAGGACACCCCAGTTACTGATGTGGCACCGAGGGCGTTGAGGGTGGGCCTCAGCAGCTGGATGAAGTACATGGGCCCGGTCCCCGCGACGAAGCTTCTGGCCTCGATTTCCTCGTTTGTCGTCGGCCTGGCGCACACTCGGATGCTGACGGCGGTGCCAACGTGCCCGGAGCTGGGCGGGGCTCGCCTGTGAGGCTGGTGTCAGGACTCCGGCTCCTGTGTCCCCTGGAGCCAGCCCTGCTCCGTCATGTGGGAGCCACTAAGCCTCCAGTATCAGGACTGCCTCCCGGGCCTGGCCCAGGCCCTGGTCGCGGAGGCAGCTGGGGGAGGTGCGCCTCCTGCAGCCCTGTCCCTTCCCTGCTGAGGGGGCCCAGCCCAGGGGCGGGGCTGAGGGACTCCGGGTCTGCTGGGGGGCGGGCGCCGCGGGTCAGACCCCCTCCCAGGTGTCAGTCCCCAGTTCTACCCCTTCTTCTCGTAACTGGTCTTTGAAAATTGTTGGGATGTGGTTTTTAACTGTGTGACTATGTAATTAATTATTTAACTCTAGTTGGCATTTGGCTTTTTGATGTTCTGAGCTGTTATCATGTGAACACAGCGTGTTATTTGAACTTTTCCGGAGGCTTTAAATAGTTAACACCCTTTTGGTTCCGTGGGTTCGGTTTTCATATTACTTTTGAAACCGTAGGTGAGTGACAGGTGCGGCCATGTGAATAACTGTGGTGGCACAGCGAAGCCCCCGTGAGGGCCGAGGGCCAGCTCTGCCCATCAGCACGGTGTCCACGTCACCCGTCCGGTGCCACTGGACCCAGCGGCTTTGGACTGGATTGCAGGACGATGCTCCCTCGTGTGACCACTCCAGGAAGGACGAGCATGTGACGGCCAGGCGTTCTTCGCGGTGGCTCGGGACCCGGGCTGTGGCCCACGTCCTGCTGGTCAGCTGCAGTTCCCTCGTCTGGAGGGGGCCGGTGGGGGCAGGTGACACGGGGAGAGGGTGCCGAGGCGTGCCCAAGACGATTCTGGGGCGACTGGAGAAGCTGCCCTGAGGAGGCCGGCTTGCCTGAGGCGGATGCCAGG
The DNA here is from genome assembly GCA_003508835.1 of Eonycteris spelaea. NCBI lineage: Eukaryota > Metazoa > Chordata > Mammalia > Chiroptera > Pteropodidae > Eonycteris > Eonycteris spelaea. The sequence continues at coordinate 333,668 of PUFA01000421.1, forward strand.
CCCACGGTGAAGCTGGTGCAGCTCGTTGGGTCAGAGGTGTGAATCGGGCAGGACCCTCCCTCTGTGGTCTGTCTCCCTGTCTCGGGCCACGTGGACGCCCCGTGGTCCCAGGAAAGCCCCTGGTTTGCTCGAGGTAAAGCTGTGGCACCAGGTGAGGCCAGAAGTGCCACCTCGGGTTACATTTTTCAGACTGTAGGTGGTCAAGGTGCAGTGGACGTTCCAGGGGCACGGAGAGCGAAGCTGACCCAATGGGTTAATGGGAGACGGAGCGACGGCGGCCTGGATTTCATGGCGCCTGGCTAAGGCCGGTCGTCTCCTGCCAGTGTTGGGCAGCCCGTCCGTGAGACCCACCCCCGGCACTTCATTCTCCCCGTGTGCGAGTGTGCACATGCGAGTGTGTGTGCATGTGAGTGTGCATGCATGAGTGTATGTATCTGCACATGTGTGCATGTGTGTGAGTGCATGCGTGTGAGGGAGCATGTATGAGTGCACACATGTGTGAATGTGTGTGGGTGCATACACATGAGTGCGCATGTGGAAGTGTACATGAGTGTGTATGTGAGTGAATGCATGTGAGTGCGCATGCCTGAGCACACATGTGTGAGCGTGCATGCATGCAAGTGCACACATGAGTATGTGCAAGCAGGCATGCGAGTGCATGTGCATAGGTGCACACACATGTGAGTGCATGCACAAGTGTGCATGCATGTAAGCATTCACACATGTGACTGCATGTGTGTGCACGCATGTGTGCACGCAGATGAGTGCATGCATGCAAATCCACGTGTGAGTGCACACATGAGCGTACATGTGAGTGCACACATGTGAGCGTGCATGGGTGTGAGTGCACACAGGTGAGCATGCATGGGTGTGAGTGTGCACACTTGTGACGCATGTGTGAGTGTGCATGTGTGCATGCACACATGTGAGCATGTGTGTGGCTCCATGTGTGTCTGCACACATGTGAGTGTGTATGTGACTGCACATACATGAGCGTGCATGTATGATTGTGCACACGTGAGCATGCATGCGAGCGTGCACACACGAGTGCATGGGTGCGTGCACACGTGACCGTGTATGTGTGAGTGTGCATGTGTGTGCACACGCATGTGAGCGTGCATGCATGTGACTCCATGTGTGAGTGTCCACACATGTGAGCGTGTACCTGTGTGTGCATGTGTGCGATTGTCATGAAGGGGACATTGTGCTCGTGTCCCTGTGCATCCTGCATGCGTCCGTTTCCCCCGACAGTGGACACAGCCCCTTCCCCGCACAAGCGCCCAGTTGGGAGATCACGCGAGTCCGGCGTGTGGACGCTGCCGTCCTGCTCACGCCTTCGCCGTGAAAGGCGACGCGGTCAGACCCCCTTGGCAGTGGCACCGCGGAGCCCGGCGGCCTTGGGGCTTGCGGTGGGCGCGCCGTAGCAGCACAGGCTGCAACGTGCTGCGCCCGGGGTTGCTGAGGTTTGGGCGCACTCGTCTCCGGGGCTCCCGGGCTCCCTGGCCTGCATGGGACCCTGCGTTTCAGTGGAGGCGACAGGCGGCCTGCTCCGAGCCACGTGAGATCGGCCGAGGCACTGGGGACTGTGCGGGGGGCAGTTCTAATCAGACGTGAGAGGAAGCGTGCAGCGAAGCTGTTCTAGGGGCGTTTGTGTGGTTTCGAGGGAGAAGTCCGCCGTCCGTCCACCTCGCCCTTGGCGGGGGGCCGTCCGTCCCGTGCGCGTCTGTGTCGTGAGGGCGCCGGTCCGCCTTCGGCCCTGTGCTCGGCCCTCCGGCGGCTCCTCCTGGCTGCCGAACGCGCTGACAGCTAGCTGCCGGAGGCTGGTGACGGGGTTTCCTCCGAGGGGCGGGCTCGGGCCGGGTCCTGGCCGCCTGGGCCCTGAGCAGCCGCCTGTGCGGGCTGCTTCCCCCTGTGGGGCAGGCACGGGGGGCTGGGTGGGCAGGGGCTCACGTGGGCTCCCGTGGGCGTGGCGGGGTCCAGCACGCGGAAGGCGTCCCTGCCCCGTGGTGGCTTGCGCGGCCCCCTGTGGGCGGCGGGCGCGCCCGATGCCTGTCTGAGCCCGCGATCGTGGCTCCCAGGGCAGGTTTCAGCCTCTGCTGTTTGGAAACGGCCGGAAGGCGGAGCCGGTGTGAGTGGGACCCCGGCCGCAGACCACACGCGTTATCGGCTTCCTGGTTGTTTGCTCGCTGGGTGCACGCCATGGGGCCTGACGTCCAGCCGTCACCGTGTGATGGGAGCATGCAGACAGGGACACGTAGAGGAGCTAAGGGTGCTCCCTGGCCTTGGGTGGCCTGTGGCGCTTAAACTGATCCCACGCCCAGCTCAGATTTGAAGCAAAGGTGTCAGGTCTGCACAACGTGAGAAACGTCACCCAGCGTGGATCGACGTGGCGGTGAGTTCAGCACGAGGGCTGGTGGGGCCCCTCACGCTCGCTTTGCTGCAGACGAGGCGGGGGAGGGGAGGACACCGGCTCGCGCGTGGCTGTGTTGGCGGACGTTGCTGTCCCTGACAGAGGAGTCCTCTGCGCCAAGCTGTGGTTGTGCTGGGCTTGTGACAACTGGTGTGTCTCCTTGTCATCACTGTCATGAAATGTTATTGAAAAGCAAAGGAAACACAATTGGGCGTTCTCCTAGCTCTGCCTGTGGCGTGACAAACGTCTCTGGTGTTGTCCTGTCCGAGGCAGCTGGGCTGAGGCGTGGCGGGAGTTAGTGTCACAGCTCCGGGACTTCTGGGTGCCGTGGCAGCTCTGGTTGGGAGGGGGCTGGGAGGCCCCCTCCCCGTCCTCAGTGTGCAGACAGCCGTCAGGCCCCTGGGGGCATCAGGGCCAGCATGCTGGGACCTGCCACGGGGCGTGCCCAGCATCTGGGCTCCCCCTACGGGCGAGGGTCCCTGTGGTCGGGGCGCGGCCTCCCCGAGAACCCAGCTGTGTGGGTGAGTCGCTCGGGTCTCCGTGCTCCTCTCTGCCGCACGCATGCTGGACGGTCACAGCAGACGTCTGTGCCACCAGCTGTTGTCAGGAGGGACGCTCCCTGGCGCCACATGGACCGCAGCCCGACCTCCCTCCCCACTGCGAAGCTGACGAGGTTGGGCGCGGTGCAGCCTGTGGCCTCCGCCGGGCCGCGCTCCGGAACCCGTCCCATGTGATGGTCGGAGACGGGCTCAGGGGCGGAGGGGGCACGGGAGAGAGACGGCCGCTGGCCACAGGTTCCTCTGTTCCCCAGACTCTGCGCTGGCCAGGCCCCCGCGTGTCACGCCCGCAGGAGCTCGATGGCACCGTGTGTCTCAGGTTAAAGGGCGAGTGACGAAGGGCGAAAGGTTTGCTGTCTGTCTGGGCCGGGGGACTTCTGGCCAAGATGGCATCTTGAATTTCGTGCCTCGTGTGAGCGCAGTGCAGTCTGTCCCCCGAACGGGCCAGCCGAGCCACGGGTGGGGCGTCTCATCGGGCTGCAGAGTGTGGCAGGCGAGAGAGCGCGCGCTTAGTGGGGGTGCGGGCTGCCCCGGCCACGAGTGTGCAGAGGGAGACAGTGTGTGGCAGGTGACTGGGTTCTGGGGGCTCTCCTAACAGTGCCACTCGCGTCTTGTAAGTGACCCGCTAAGTGCTGGGGTGACAACGGCACCTCAACATCCACGGCCCGGGCGGGCTCTGCACGTCACCTGAGCTGCGCGTGCGCCTGGGGCCGTCGGGTGTGGCCTCGTGCCGCAGGCTGCCCTGCCGCGTGTCACGGCGTCTCCCCCAGGGCTCGCGTGACCTGCAAGGATGACGGGCCGACCCGCGACCTGCTTGCAGCCGCCGCCCGCTCAGCCCAGCCAGGCGCCCCTCGTTGGGAGAGGGGGGCGGGGTCCGGGGGCCTCGGGGAGGCCGAGCCGCTCGTTGGTGCCCACGGGTCCCCGCCGCCTGCAGTCCAGGTCCACGACGAGGAGCTGCTTTTAAAGGGAGCGCGTGAGCCGGCGTGCTCGGCTGTGCCGTGTCCCTCGGCCGACCCCGGGCCCTGCTCCCTGTGCGCCCTCCCCTCCCCTGCACCGGTCTTTGTCCCCGCAGGACCGTTGTTCCCCAGCACTGCTCTGTGGCGGGCGACGGCCAGTCAGTGCAGGTGCAGACAGCTGTCCCCACGGCCACCGCGAGGCAGCGTGGATCTCTGCGTCCTTATGCGTGGCCCGGGGCACTGCCTGGGGCGTGAGCAGACGGAGGTGACTGCTTGCCCAGGCCTGGCGGCTGTGGCGAGCTCCCGTGGGTGGGGCTGGCACGGCCCGGCCACAGCTCTGGGCGGCCACCGTCCTCCGAGGCCCGCAGGCGGGGGCAGGGCGGCTGTGCCCCAGGACGTGCCGGGGCCTTCAGAGCAAACCCTGAGCCCAGCACAGTGGGGCGGTGGCCTCTGGCTCTGTGTGCCGGCCCCTGGCCCTGGCCGGCGCTTGGCCTCTGCCCGGTGCGGCTTCGGGCGAGGGCGGCTTCTCCCCGCTCAGTGGAGATGCCCGCGGCCCGTGTGTGCTGGGCCGGCACCGTGGGTAGCAGGGTTTGTCCCTGGCCTCCCACTTCAGAGGGGGGAGCTGAAGGAGAGAGGCAGACACGGTCCCCGGGCAGCGGGGGCAGCGAAGGCGCCGTGCAGGACCGTCCTCTCTTCTGGGTGTCCTGGCCTGAGCCGCGGCCGGCCCGCATCGTTCCCGCAGACCCCGCCGTGCCGGCCTCCCGCCCTCTGCCGAGCGCTGGCCCAGGACGCTTCTCGCGCCCCGTGCCCTGCCCCGTCCCGGACGGAGCTCATTGTGCTGCGGCACCTTGCAGGGCGGCGGAAGCCGGCCTGCCCCGCACGCGCATCCTCGGAGCCGCCCGCAGCCCCCCGTGCCGCGCCCTGCACGGGGGCCGTGGGTCCTGGGCCCTCCCGCACCTTCGTGACGAGGCTGCGTTGCTTTGCTGTCTGTTTCTAATCTGGCTCGTTCGGAATCGGCCAACTTGTCTTCTGCTCAGCACGGAGCACGGTGCCAGGATTTCAAGCCAGATTCTGCGTGTGGATGGGCTGCGAACTCCCCTATTTCTGAATGCTTTTATCTTTCCTGTTCTGTGTGCCATTTGGGAGAAAATCCACAAATCTCAGTCTCGTGAGAGGAGCTCGTGCCCTGGGTGGCCCCCGGGAGTGGTTGGGTGCCTGGCAGTGGGCAGAGGCGGCCGTGGGGTCTGGAGCCGCTGCCCGCCCCCCGGGGCCGGGTGTGGCCCCTCAGGGAGCGGCGGCTGGACGCGGGCGGTTTGGGTCTCGCCGGGCGGCAGCCGGAGCAAGTCGCCGTGTGCTTGGAGCCCGAGGGACCTCGCTGTCCCCTGTCTGTGTCCACAGACGGGCCTGGGGGCTCAGCGACAGCACAGCCCGAGACGGCCAGGCCTCCTCAGTGGGCACGAAACAGGTCCTGGTGAGGGGTCTCTGGGGTAACCCTTCTCTGATGAGGTCTCAGCCCCAGAGGAAAAGATGGGGTGGCCAGGACCTGCACCCCAGGAACTGAGACCTCTCAGCTGTGCAGGAGCACCCGACTTCCTTCCTCATGGGGCACAGTGACCTCTGTCCGCTTCCCTGGGGGGCGAGGTGGCCTCTGTCTCCTCCCTCGGGGGGGCGTGGTGGCCTCTGTCTCCTCCCTCGGGGGGGCGTGGTGGCCTCTGTCCCCTCCCTCGGGGGGCGTGGTGGCCTCCGTCCCCTCCCTCGGGGGGCGTGGTGGCCTCTGTCCCCTCCCTCGGGGGGGCGTGGTGGCCTCTGTCCCCCTCCTCGGGGGGCGTGGTGATCTCTATCCCCTCCCTCGGGGGCGTGGTTTCCGTCCGCTTCCCCTCTGGGAAACGGGGAAGGATCTGCCCTGCGAGTCCCGGGCGTGTGGCCCACGCATGTGACCCTGGCAGTGTCCGGGCCGTGCAGCGGACACGTCCCTCTCGCTCCCAGGTTGGACGGTGACGCTGCAGAGCCGGGAGCTGCGCGTCGTCACTCCGGCCGGGGCCTGCGGTTGAAGCTGCACCTGCGTTTGACGTGGGAACGTGGGCCCCTCGTCTCGCTGCCCAGGCCCCTGCGGCTGGCCGGCTGGCCGCCCGCTCTCCGCAGGCGACCCTGCCATCCGCTCCAAGTCCTTGTTTCCCGACACGCCGAGTTGTGCTCTTCTTACCTTCAGCCTGGTGTCTCAAAACGTACCTGAGCCCGTGGCCTGACTGTCCCTCCACTGTTGTCCTGCTGTGACTCCTGCGCTGTGTGGCCCCGGCCCGGACCCCGTCTTCCTGCCAGAGCCGCCCACCCGCGGGGGGAGGCGCCATCATCCGACGGGTCCCTGGACACTGTTCTTCCGAGCTCTGGGCGAGGGCAGCCCCAGAGGGCAGTCCCGGGCGGTGTCCGGCTCCCGAGCCACTGTCCAGGTCATCAGGCCACAGGACGCGAGAGGGTGATGGCCCTCGTGCCACGTCTCCAGAAAGTGAACTCATTTGTGTAGCCCAAGGTCAAGCAGCAAGAACGTGTTGGGGGGACCCTCAGCCTGGCCCTCCGCGTCCTCTCTCTCCAAATGTTGGGGCATGCCTAGGGAAGTGGGGGTCTGGGCCCAGAGCCGCTGCCGCGGTCCGTCAGTGTGCTGAGGTGCGGGCTGGTCCCTCCCCGCAGGGGCTGCTGGTTTACACCCTGTGTCTCATGGGGGACCCCGGGGGGCTCTGGCATGAACGGGTGCCGGAGGCGGCTGCTCATGGGGCATCACGTGGTCTCGCGCTGGCGGGGTGGCGGGTCCCCTGGGCGGAGCGCGGCCGGCCTGAGCTGCCGGAGGGGCGGACACAGCGGAGACGGTTTTCCTGGCGGCCAGGTCCAGGTGCAGCGCAGACCGTGGTCAGGCAGATGTCACCACGAGGTGCGCCCGGCCTGGGGCCGGGGAGCGGGGCCTGTGGGGGGTGGGGGCAGGGGGTGCAGCCAGCTGAGGCTGGTCCGGCAGCCGGGGCCGCCGCTTTCCCTCTGAGGCTGAGAGCTGGGCGTGAGCCTGTTTCCGTTCACCCCGAGATCACTCACGGGCCACAGTCCTGACCTCACCCCCAAGTTTGTTAGCAGTTTTGCTTGGCTCTGGTCTATCCTTAGTCTTTGAAAATAAGTGACATCGTTTGGTTTGTGGCGTTCTGGTTTTAGTGGTGATGTTTCCGTTTACAAAATACAGTACTTCTCTATTGCTGAAAACGTCGAATCCTGGGAAACGCAGCATTTGTACACATGATAGCGTCGTTCTCAGACAGTTGTCAGCCGGAGAGTCGTCCGATGGGTCCGCTTACGCGTCCATTTCTGTTACGTCAGGGTCAGAGGCAAGTTCCGTGTAGAAAGAGCTGCAAGAACAGGTTTTGTATTCTGCTTTCACACTGAAAACCACTCAGATTTGCTTCAGCCTCAAAGAGCGTGTTTGTGTAAAACTAAATTAACGCAGCCGTGAGTGGCACGTCCTTTCCCTAAACGGGAAACGGGTTAATTATTTGTCGGGCGGGGGATGGGCTGTTGCTCTTTCCCAAACCTGGCTCCCTGGCCCCTGGCCGAGCCCCCAGGGTGCTGCGGGCTCCAGCTCCCTGCAGGACGTGGGCTCTGCCGGCTTCGGGGCGTGCCCGGCGCCTGGACGCTGGACGGGGGCAGACGGCGCCAGGCCGGCCGCGTCTCCGGACGGAGGGCGCCTGGGGCCCCTGGACAGCGTGGGTCTGGGCCGTGGGTCCACTTCTGTGGAGACGCGTTTCCCTCATGGCTTTCTTGGTCGCGTTTTCTCGCTTCATCGGAAGGGCGCAGTGTGCGATGCGCGTGGCACACGGAACGTGCGTTAAACACCGTTTAGGTCACGCGTTCAGGTCACGTGTGCAGCTTCTGGGCGCAGTGGGCTGGTAGCAGTGGAGGCTTTGGGGTGCACTGGACGCTGCGGGACCCCGCGGGAGCTGGGCGCGGGGCGGATGGCGCCCCAGGCCGGCCGGTGCCCGCTGGCCACATCCTCTTCTCCCTGTTGTGCTTGAGGGTCCCAGAGCCGCCCGTCAGCCCGGGGCTGGGGACGCGGAGGAGGTGACTGTGTGCGTGCTTTCCCGGGGGAGGGGGCGCTGTCCGGAGCCCACCGGTCGCCCGTGCATGGAGAGGGGTGCGGTGGGACCCCACGGTGACTTACGGGGACTTGTGCTGTCACTCTCTGAGACTGCTTGTTGTCTGTGGCGTGTTTGCTTAGGGTCGTGATGAGGACAGTCTGCTGCTCTCTGTCTCTCTCGGCCTGGGGTGGGGGCTTCATCATCCTGGGGGGCCGTGAGCGTGCATCTGCCCCGCCGCCTTCGGGTCTGGTGACAGCCCGGGCCGAGAGGCTGTGCCGGCCTCCTGCTCTGTTCCTGCTGCCTGCTCTCAGCCATCTGCCACCGCTTCTCCCTGGGGGGCTTTCTCTCCCAGGCCTCCTTCCCCTAGTCCTGTTTTAGTTGAAAACCAGCAGCTCCTGGGGGGTGGGGAGGGGTGGGGGGGGCGGGTCCCGGGGCCCAGTCTGGGTGGGTGGGGACGGCTTATCCCTGCCAGCCCTCTGCATTGTGTTTTTGGGGACAGCCAGGCGTTAACTGAAAGAGGGTCGCTGGCAGGTGGCATGTGGTGGCGGGCAGCTGGGAGCTTTGGCCGAGGTCTGTCCTTTTCCTCCGCCGATGCTGCTACTGGCTCTGCCTCCTCACGCCACGGGCTGGCCAGCAGGCAGGTGGACGCGGCTGGGGGCAGACAGAGGCCTGTGACTTCCTCGAAGCCGCTGCCTGTTGCCGTAGAAACAGCCTTGTGAGACTTGTGTGGGCAGTGCCAGGAAACTGGCCCCCCAGGCTGGATGTCCTCGAGCAGGAGGCCCGTCCCTCCCCCGCCCGCCCGCATGTCTGTTTAGACATCATCTCCTTGGCGAAGCCCCCTCCCCTCCCCTCAGGGAGGGGCCTGTGTGCCTCCTGGCAAACGAGTTGTCTAAGCCACTCAGCGCCCGGAGTCAGGGGGCCGCTTCCACTGTGTGCCCAGAGACACCCACTTTCCCAGGCTCTATGGCATTCACAGGATCCTGATCACCAAGAGACGGCCTAAGGGGAAGAAGCAATGAGACTTCTGCTTTCTCGTTCCTGGTTTGAAAGAGCTAAATCCTGTTTCTTCACTGTGGAGAAGTGTCCGCACTCCCTGCAAATGTGTGCATTTTGGAACAAATGCCACGTAAAGATTCTTGAAAGCGTCCTGGGGTGTGAGTGGCTGTGGAGGTCACTGCACGGGACAGCATCAGGGACTGGTTGGTTTGGGAGATGTTAGCAAAATTTGCCAACGGAGTCTTAACGTCACAGCCAAAGAGGAGACTCATCACGTGACAGCCATGGGCCCTGAGTCAGATGTGCTGTAAAAAATGTTTTTAGTTGTAAAATACACACCCACTTGCACGCACATGCGGGCACACATATACACACCCCACACTTAACACACCCCATGCACGCACACACATGTGCACACACATGCACACACGCGCACTCACCCACTTGCACACACCCACATGCACGCACATGCGTGCACACATATACACTCACCCCACACTCACACACACATGTACACGGATGCACACACACGCACATCCAGCCTCCTGCAGGCACACGGCCCAGTGGCACTGAGCACACGCTGTGCAGCCAGCGCACCACCCGCTCCGGGACTGTTTTCCACGTCCCAAACGGACACCCCGTCCCCAGCAGACACGCCCTCCCCTGCCCCCGCGCCCCCCACTCTCCGTCCCTGTGGGGGGAACGCCCGTCTGTCCCTCTGGCGAGCTTCACTCTGCGTGTCCACCAGGCCCACCGCGGTGTAGCCGCGTCCGGCTGTCCCTCCCTCCCAAGGCCGCATCCCGCTGTGTGGGCGGACCCCGATCCCCTGGGCATGGGGCTGGCGGAGGCCTTGGTGGCTCCCACCGTCACCTGAGTGTGAGCGCGGCGCCCGCGCCCCCGTCCTCTGCCTCCGGCTCCGGGTGCCGGGCGCGTCCGCTCTCGGCCGTGCCGTCCCCACAGCGGCCGCCCGCGCCCCGCCCCACGTGCCCCGGCGCTGGTTCCCGGGGCAGGACCGCAGCACGCAGGAGAGGCGGATGGGCCCCGCACGGCCCAAGGATGGGGGCGAGGGGCGAGGGGACTGGGGCCCGGGGACCGGGAACGGGGGCTGGGAACGGCCGAGCGGAGGGACAGGCTGAGCCTGCGGTTGCCGGCGGGGGGGCTGGTGCGGGCCACGCGGCCAGGCCGCTGAGCTGTGGCGCCGCATTGGCCCACAGCGACTGAGACGCTCACCCCAGAAACCTCCTCCCCTGGCGTTTCGTCGTGGGATCGGCCGCGGGGCGTGAGGGCTTCGCTTTATTGGAAACATCTTTCGCACCAGAGCGTTCATGCGGTCAGATTTGACTGACATCGAAACCGTCAGTTACGAGCGCTCAGCTCCCAAGGTTGCGAGGACCGTTTCCTCCTCTCGTGACCTCACAGCCGTGCTGCTTCTGCACGGACAGCGTCACAGTGTCACCGGCCGGTGGGAGCCGGGAACCCCGGGTTCGCCCGAGGCCACCGGTCCCCTGAGGTGCCCGCCCAGCCCCCGTCCTGCTTCCTGTGTTAGTCCGGGCGCCGGCTCTGGGCCCTGCACCCCGCCCCTGTGAGAGGCACCCCGGCCCCTGCCCTCGCTCCGGCCTGGCAGCCCCGCGGTGGCCGCCGTTCCTGCGCCGAGGCTGCTGCCTGGGCTCCTCACGGCGGCGCAGCGTGCCGTGTGGGCCCGCCTGCTGGGGTCCGCGCTGCAGGCTCAGGTGTGCCCCTCCCCCTCGGGTTGGAGACTGACTGGTCTGGTCCAGTGATCCCGGGGGGCCGCTTCTGTGGGGCGGGGGTCCAAGGCCTGTCCTGTCCGTGTCACACCACGGCCCCCTGCCGTGCGTGGATGTGACGTGTGGCCCTCCCCGCTGGCAGGCACGTCGTCCCGTGTGGACGCTCGGCACACGGGCCCGGGCTCCCTGGCGGTGTGGGCGCTGAGCCACCCGTACTTGACTCTGACTTTGAGGGCTTCGCAGGCGGCCCTGGTTGGCGGGGGCTGTTTTCTGGGCGCCAGGGCCCGGCCGGCCCCCAAGGCTGCCCCCCAGGCTGGGTGTGCACTGCGTCCTCCACCACACGTCCCGCCGTCCCCTGTGGTCGGAGAGCATCCCTTCCCCCACAGATCGGAGCCGGAATCCGAGGGGTCACTTGCTGTCTGCCTGAGGGCGCTCAGAGCCACAGGGCTGGGGCGGTCCTTGTCCGGGCAGCTCTGGTCCCCGGGGCCGGCCTCTCTCTGCCGCCGAGTCCACCCTGCTCTGCGCCCCGTCTGTAAATGGTCACTGCAACATGACCCCGCCGGGCGCTCTGTCCCCTCAGAATGCGACACAGAGAAAGCCAGCCTTGGCATGCGGGGTACAGCACCAGGCTGCATCCCCCAGCCGCGGGTGGGGGGTGCGGGCGGAGGGGTCACGGCCACACAGGGTGTCACCCGTGGGCTGGGGCAGGGCAGGACTGCCCCAGCAGCAAAGCCGGGGGCAGGGCCAGGCCTTGGGACTGAAGCTTTTTGTGATGTGAAAACCATTTCTGCAGAAAGAGGTTAAAAACTCCAGGCAGCTGAGATCGGGAACCAGGGCCCGAGGACAGGTGTGGGGGCTGAGGGGTCAGGCAAGGGGCCAGGACCCCAGGCGGCTGAGGCCGCTGCCCGTTCCTTGTGGAGTCTGAGCAGGGGACGAGAGCTTAGCTTCGGAAGGGCAGGTTCTGGTGGGGCAGGCCAGGCGGGCAGAGGGGACGGTTGGGTCAGGTTGGGAGGAGCCCGTGCTGTGGCAGGGCCGGGGGTGTGACAGGGACGGAGCAGGACCCACGGGCGCGGCGATGGGGCCGTGAGGGTGCCGTCCCGGGCGACGTGGGAGAGAGTGAGCGTGTGTCTCTCTGCGGCATGGGGGTCATTGCTTTGGAACGCTGGCTGGGACAGCAAATGGGCATGAGCGTTCGGGCCACCTTTCACCCTCGGGTGGGCATAGAGGGGCTGGTGTTAGACGGTGAGGGAGCAGATGTGTGTGGGGCGCAGGGGAGAAGGACCTGGCGCCTGAGCCTGGGGACGAAGGTCACGTCGCGAGGGCTGCGCGTACCCGCCGGGCTCCGTGGGTGGCCGCTGCCCGCAGTGTCCAGGTTCGTGGCTGAGGGCTGCTGGGTTCTTCAGGGCCTGATTCTGGCTTTACTCCTGGTTTGCATCGTCATCTTAGGACAGCGTCCTTGTCCCTTGGAGGACGTTAGCTGGATAGTTGAGTTCCTGTGTTTCTTTTGTCGTTAGTATTCATTTCCTAAAAGTGCTACTTCCTTCGTGATAATTTTTGTTTTGGGAGGCGTTTGACCTTGACCTTTAACCTACAGTATTTTCTGCAACTAAACTGTCTTACTTTTCTGAGCGCCCGGTAGGGTAGGCTGTGGCTTTGTGGAGCAGTGTGGCACTCTGAGCAGAGACACACAAGCGGGGGACCCGTTTTTATAGCGCGCCTCTCCCCGTGCTTCCGAACACTTTCTGCAGGTCCTGATCCCTTTAAGTCAGGGCCTGAAACGCGGACCCTGAGGGAAGAGCTTGGGAGGCAGGTCCTCTGGCCCCAAAGGCGCACAGCATCCTTCTTGGCAGATAGGAAGCATGAGTTATTTTGAGAACACTTTGGTTCTGTAATTAGAGATAAATAACCAGGGGATCGATCAAGTACAACATAAGCCAAGGTCGGACGGGACGTTCTTCCGTTACGATCTAGGGAAACTGTCCCCTGGGAGGTGAACTCTGAGCCAGGGCCTAGCAGGGTGTGGGGAGCCCGCGGAGGGCTGAGGGAGGGGTTATGCGTAGCCACGGGCTTCGCAGGCACCTGGCCCCGGCCCCGGTGCTGCTTGGGTTTCTCTCGGCAGCAGGGGTCCCCGGAGCCTGTGCGTGGAGCTGTGTGAGCATTCACCGGCCGCCGAGCACACACCGGTCTGTAAGCACAGCATAGTAAATAAAGCCACGTCACGTCTCGGTACACCTGCAGAATGACCTTAGGACCCAGGGCGGCGGCAGCAGGTGCTGCTGAGGCTGCAGAGCCGCTGGCCTTGCGTGGCTGTGGGGAGCTCAGGGCGACCTCACCGGCCCGGACGCAGCGGGCACACACACGCTCCGCCCGGCCCGGCCATCCCACCCTCCGACACTCATCCAGGGACAGAACCCGCGAGGCTTTGTTCGCGTTGGCCCCCGAGTGGAAACTGCCTTTGTCCGGCCCCGGCCGCTGCAGACGGGCACCGGGCACGGCACCCCTGCCCGGCCGTGCCCTGCGCGCTGGCTGTGCCCCTCCTGCCCCAGCCCTGCTGCCTCTGTCAGCGTGTGTGCGAGGACCTCGCACACCTGACCGCACGCCGCGCCCTCCTGTGGCTCCTCTCCGACAGTCGAGGCCCCTTGAGTTCCCTGGCACGGCCTGGGGAAGCTGCCACTTGCCATGAGACGGGTCGGCAGGAGTTCGCCCGCGTCTCGTGCCTTTGTTGGATCCTGCTTTGCATTTCGGTCGGTCTGAAGCAAACATCTAAGACCGAAGTCTGGTTTGGGACTACGTGGGCCAGGCTCTCCTCGGGGGCAGGGAGGCCCCCTGCTCTGGGGTTGGCAGCCAGGCCGGCGTGAGGGCCACACCGAGTCCGCGGGAGGCTGGGGGTGCTAGGCCTGGTCGTGGGGTGCAGTGGGGTGTCTCACCTGGAGCCAGGCGAAGGCCATTCAGCCCAGAGGGCAGCGTGGGCACGCCATCCTCGCCGCGCCTGGATGACGCCACGTTGGGGCAGTCAGCCCTGTGGGGCTGCTGTCAGTCCAGGGGCCCCCTGCCCCTGCCCCGTCCTCCTGGCCCAAGCCCGAGTCTCTCTGCTTAGGACGGCCGCTGTCGCCTCCTCATTAGCCCCCAGCCCTCCCCCGACTGCCCTGTCACAGCCAGGCGACACTGGCTGTGTCAGACCCCAGCGTTAGCAACACCGGCCGCGTCAGACCCAGCGTTGCGACGTGCTGCTGTTGAGCGTGTGGCTGGCGTCACCCTGTGCCGGGCGCCTGCAGGAGCCCCCTGCGGTGGCCGTCACCTCGCTCCCGTCCTGCAGATGAGGCCTGAGGCCACTCGGCAGCCTGTGCATGCCACGTCTCTGAGCCTCTGACCACGCCCCGTGCCCTCTGCATTTCCGCCCAGCCGAGGGCCTGGCGTGTGGTGGACATGCAGAAGGCCGTTCGTGTCGGCCTGTGGGGGCACCCGCCTCCCCACCCCCATGTCACATTGCCGAAGGGCACCTCGCATTCAGAATGGGGCCCAAGCAGGTCACATGGCCGAGCCCAGCGGCTGCCACGGGGAGGAGCTGGGAAGACACGTGGCGCTTTGAGCCACCATGGCCCAACCCTTCAAATCCCTCGCTTTCCTGACAAATTTAGGGTTTTCCGAAACCAGAAGTTAGCCTGTTTTGATGTGTCTTAGGCTTTTTCATTGGACCACGAGGATGCAGCAGTCGGGGCCGAGCCGTCAGGGCCGGGCCTGCAGTGGTCTCACGGGACCGGGTGCCGCCCGCCGAGGGCAGGTCACCCGAGTCCCTTCCCCACCGTGCCTGGCCGAGGGCCGTTTCAGCCTGGTCCTCATTCCTGTCCTTTCACTTCTGTGTCTGGGAAGTTCGGAGTTAGAACTCGGGCCGGCCACAGCATTTCTCGCTTCCTCGACCTCGATGTCCCGTTCCTTTCGGGGTTCTGTTTTATTTTCGGCTACCCGACCCCTTGTGGAAAGAATGCAGGGCGGTGAACCTGTGGTAGGACTTACTAGTGGAATTTCTTTAGAAATAATAGTTGAAGTTACTCTCAGGCTCCCGAGTCACTGGTTCTGTTGGGCTTCGGGTCGTACGGCCATGGCAGAAGCTTGTGTCAATGTGGGTGAAGTGAGTTTGTGTGTTCTGCCTGATTTGACCCAGGCTTTTACCACCTCGTGCGGCTGGCCGGCCTCTCGGCGAGCGGCTACCCGGGCTTGCCGGGCCAGTTCGGCGTTTCGGCAAGGCCCAGGGTCTGACCGTGTGTGTGGCCCGAGCATCGCACAGTGTCTCTAATGCTCGCTGAGCCCGGCGTCCTGGGCGAGCTGCTGTCGGTCAGAGGGATGCCTGGTGATGCTGGACCTGGATTTGAAGCTGGTCCTTTCTGGTTTCAAAGCCAGTGGACACACGCGTCTTGGCCTGCGGAGAGAAATGAACAAGCAGGTGAACAGGCTCCTTGGAACTCAGCATTAAAAAAATAAAGCTGCCCCGAGCGAGAGTTAATTCTCAGATCTTGAGGGGCGGGGGTGGGGGCCACGCACCCCGTGGGGAACCGCTGAGCAGCCGGCGCCTTCGGCGGGGACTCCAGAGTCACGGGCTTGGGTCTGTGGTGGGAAGGCGACTCCCCTGGGCCTCCTGGGGCCTCTGCTGCCTCGGTGTCTCTGCTGTGAAGCGGGTGCCTCGTCACTTCTGAGGCTGCTGTGTGGGACGGGCTCACGTGTTTTTGAGAACCGAGTGCGAGTCGGACCTGCCGGAGTTGCCGTCCTACACGCCGCCTCGTTCGCGTCTGCAGCACCGCCGTGGCAGAAACACGGCTCCTAGTGCCGTGCGCGCCAGAGAGGGAGTTCGAACTTGCCCGCAGAGCCCGAGTTCCTGCAGCAAGCACCTTCTCCCCAGCTGCCCCACTGTGGCCAGGTGAGGCAGGGTGTGTGGCAGGAAAAGCTTTTGAACAGACGTTAGGGTACGATTATAATTTACTGAGTGCCAAGTTGAATCAGGGAGGAGGAGAGGGAGGGAAAACTTCAGCTGGCCATGCCCGGTTACTGTGTCACCCGCTGTGGGCCAGACTCTTCCCTAGATGTGCTGGGTTTGGTTACTCTGAGTCCCTGGTAGGCCCTGGGCCAGCCAGTCCGTCCCTGACTGGCCTGGCATGTGGACAGAGCCTGGGCTCTGGGCCAGGCAGACCCCGGGCGACGCTGGACACACAGACGTGGCAGCTCCCAGCTCGCCGCACTTCGCAGTAAACGTCCCTTCTGTCACCGTCTCTCCGCCCCCCACATCCTCTGCTGGGGGACTGGGCCGTCGCGCCCGGGGGTGGGGCGGCGGCCCGGCACAGAGTGCGCTGTGAGTCCTCTCCGAGCATGTGGCCGCCCGCGAACGCAGCCCCCCAGGGCCAGGGCCAGCGCAGGCCGCACGCTCACGGATCCGTGTCGTCTTTCGTTGACCGTTTTTCTGGAAAACACTCTGTGGGGCCGGGACAGACACAGGGAGCTGGCCCTCGCCAGGCCTGGCAGGGCCGAGCCCCGCCTGGGCCCGCGCGCGGCTCCTGCGTGGCCCTTGCCTGGTGCCTGCGGGCGAGGCGGCCTCCGGGGCCGGAAGGGTGCCGTGACCTCACCCCTGCGAGGCAGAGACAGGCCAGGCTCGCACCTGTGCCTCGCGGCAGCGGCTGCACCTGCGTCTCATCAGCGACGCCACTCGGTGTCCCCCCGGGACACGATGGCCCGTTACCCATCGCCGCTTTGGACCGTCCGCGGCTTCCCACCCGTCATCAAGCCGCGTCGTGACTCCTGCGATCTCGGCAGTTTCCACTTGTCACCGCCGAGAGGGCCTGTCCCTCACGGCGGCCAGCGACCTTCCCCAGGAGGAAGCAGACAGACCACTTGGTGGCCAGTCCCGCATGCCACCGGGCACCGGGCCCCGTCGCCAGAGCCTTCCCCGTGCGGCTGCATCCTGTTCCTCGCATCGTCACACGGAGCCACCGCCGCCGGTGTCCCGTCCTGGCTGTAAATGGGGGCGGGCTCCCCTAGGAGTGGGCGGAGCCAGGACAGCCGGCCCCAGTCAGGGGGCGGGGTTCCTTCCAACTGCATCGATTCCTGAGCAGCCGCCACCACGCGGGGCGCTTTGGGGACAGGAGAGAAATGCGGCCGACCCTCCTCCCTCAGAGGACCTGCGACGCTCTAGCACGCCGAATGTGGGTGAGGGGCAGCAGCGAACGCAGTGCGCGGGAGGGTGCCCGCCCCTGGGGCGGACGCCAGGCGGGCGGGGCCGTGGGGACCGAGGTGGCCAGGGCGCGTCCCAGCGTGCCGTGTGTCCTCATCCCTGTTCACATTTCCCGCTGCCGTCCCTGCCCTCGCTCGGCCCACGCCTCCCAGAGCTGCCCTGTCACGCTCCGCACGGCTCCAGGCCCCTCGCGCCTCCCAGACGGCCCCGTCCGCTCTCCCCCACCCCCTCCTGGCGTGCTCGGCGCGCCCAGACCAGCCTCCCCGTTGCCTCGCGCCACGCCCCGTGCCTGCCCTGAGCGCTCGCTCTCGGTCCTGGGTGGGCGCCAGTCCTGGCTGCGACACGTCGGGCCGCAGACCTGCCGCCGCTGGCCCCCGCCGCCCCTCTGGCAGCCCCTCAGAGCGGTGCTCCCGGAACACAAGTCTCGAGGGCCCCGCCGGCCGCCCTGAGCGCTTAGGAGCACACGGTGGCAGCACGTGCCCCTCGCCTGCTTCGACGGGGCTGCCGGTCGGCGGGTCCGTGTTCCGTGTGTCTGTCATGCAGCAGGTTGGCTGACGCCCCGGGCTCCACACCAGCTCCCGGGCCGCGGATCCAGCCCCCTCTGCCCTCGGTGTCGGCCGCCGCCCCTGAGCGGAAGGCGACATGCCCGCCTGCACGCGGCTGGCCTGGTGTCAGCGTGGGGGGGGGCACGCCCCTCCCCTCCCCCCTGTCGCTGCTCTGCGCGGGGAGGGAGCAGGGCCGCCGGCAGCTCTCGCCGGGCGTCCTGCGGGGCAGCCTCTGTGCGGGGCCCCTGGTGTCCCCGGTGCGTGGGGCGTCGTGAGAGGCCGCGACGCGGCTGAGCCGGGCCCCGTGCCGGCCCGCGCCGGGTTTGGAAGGGGCTGACCGAGCTCCTGACCCACCGGGTACTCCGGACAAGTCGCCCAACCACTCTCTTCTGTGTCCGCGTCGTAGACGGGGACGGTGTGATGCCAGGGCTGTGTAGGGACGCGCGAGCACCCCCGCGTGGTGCCCGCGGCTCGTGGGCGTCCTGCCCCGCGGCAGCCGCGCCCGGCCCTCGAGACGGCTTGTCCTCACCCCAGCCGGTGTTAGGGTGGACGTGCTTGGCTGTGAGGGGAGAGTGCAAGGCGTGTCCCACGTGGACGCGCCAGCCCCTCTGTGAGAAGAAAGAAGCATTTACTTTCTGAGAAAAGAGACGCGGCTGTCGTTCGGTGAACGCTGCCGATGGCACCTTGACTCGAACCTGCAGGAGGGAAGGGGGAGCCGCGGCCCCCAGCAGCGCTGCCTTTGAACTTGCTCGAGTTCCAGGCGAAGCGGTCTGGTCCATCAGCCAGTGCGGTGGGCCGGCCAGGTGCCTGCGGAAAGACGTGATGAGCCACAAAGGGCTCCGGGCAAGCTGGCGCGTGATGCGAGGGCGCTTCGTGGAAGGCACACGCGGTGACACGCGGTGACACGCTGCGTCGCCGCTGGACTTAGCGCTCACACACGTCTCCTCACCGGAGGAGCATCCGGGAGGCTGATCTTCTCACACCCACACGTTCGCCAAGGTCACCACAGCAGTTATTGTCAGCAGTCCATCGAAAGCTTGTTTACACCCAAGTAACCTCGGAAGCCAAGTGTTAAACAGCCTTCGAAGAATTTCGTGCAGCAACAAAGTGTTTTAATCGGGAACAGGTGCATTCGATACAACATGGGGCAGGATCTTCAAGTCACAGCGCTCGGGGCACCTGAAGGCCTGAGAAAGGCCCCGTGTCGGGGGGGCTGGGGCCACCTGGGTGCAGGACGGTTGCGCTCACCAGCACCCCAGTCTGCGGTGGGGTCACCGTCCGGGGCGCCCCAGCTCTCATGCCCGTGACAGCCCTGAGGCGACCCCGGCTCAGTTGTGCCCTGCGGGAGCAGCCGAGGGAAGAGCTGGCCTCGGCCCAGGCGCAGCAGCCCGGCCACCCCGGCACCTTCTGTGCAGAGATGCAGTCTTGGCAGGCCGAGTCGCCTTTGGGGGGGCGCCAGCTGTGGCCCAGTCCGGAGGGCTGCCTTCTCGCCGTGCGCACGTCACGTTCCCAGGAGCCCAGACGTCGCCAGGGTCACTGTATGCGCAGCACACAGTCCTTGTCACGTGGGGTGCAGGCCGAGCAGCACGGACGAGCGGGCGCTGAGCCCGGGGGAGGGCTCAGAGGGGCCACCGCCCGCCCGCACCTGCTCGGGGAGGGCCCGTGGCGGGGCCTGGCGCGCAGGGGCTGGGTGGCGGACGCTGGCCGTGGCGCGTTTCTGATTTGGGTTTTATGCAGACACCTTCCTTATTTTATTCCCAGAAATCAGATTCCAAGTGGTTGAGAAGTATATTTAGCTCTGTGGTCATGGAGTTGTCACTTAGTTTGATTCACTGTTGCTGGAGTAAGTTGTTCGCACAGATGAGCGGAATAAGTTCTGCCAGAGCTTGTGTCTTATTCTGGTTCCAGGCGAAACCCTATGTGGCAGCTCTGCCCCGAGGCAGCCCTGGCACAGGGAGCACAGGAAGCGCCACCGCCCCCTCCCTGTCCCCTCCCGGCCCCCTCCCGGCCCCCTCCCGGCCCCTCCCGGCCCCTCCCTGTCCCCTCCCGGTCCCCTCCCTGCACCGCTGTCTGGCGGAATTAAACAGATCTGGTCCCCAGACGCCTTACACCACCTGAGGTGTCTGGGGGGCTGCCCTGATTTTTCGGGGTTTAAATTTGAGCACTGTTAAAGTCTTTTATTTAAAACGTTGCTGTCAGCTTTCCGCTCCCTCGCGGAACCCCAAAGCCCTGGAGCCTGCGACCGCCCCTTCCCCTAGAGCCAAACACAGGTGGGGGGCGGAGCCCTGCCACTCTCTCTGAGGGCGGGCACCCCGCCCGCCTCCCCCCGCCCCTGAGAACTTCCGGATGCAGGTTCGGGGTGCTGGTGCCCTGTCACTCAGCACTCATGGTTGGTCCCCAGGGCCCACTGGCACACGGGACTCTGTTATCGAACTGACCAGTGAAGGTGTCGCTCGGAGAACCAGGCCACTCACGTGGTGTCTTTGTGCCCCTAGGAGGACTGGAATGACGTCAACCCGATCAAAAAGAAGGACCCTTACCAGAGCGATGGGACGAGAAGGCGCACGACGTGGAGACGCTGCCTCCAGGTACTGCGCAGTGCGGGCGGCCGGGCCGACGCCGGGGTGGGGCTGCAGCGTGGGGCAGAGCGTGGGGCCCCCCGGGGCGCAGAGCAGGTCCGCGGGCGCCCGGAGCCCGGTGCTGGCCGCGGCTGGCCGGCTTCCTTTGAGTCGGTGGGTGTGAAATGACTTTACCAGGAGGCGATCAAAATTTGTTAAAAGAAAAAATAGAACGAAATAGAGAATATAGGACGCTATGTGTCGGTTCAAAACAAATTTTAAGACTTTTTTTAGAGTGGTTGGAGGTTTGCAACAAAATTGGGCAAAAAGCACAGAATCCCACCCCGGTCCCCGCACGGACACAGCCCCCGCCGTCAGCACCCCACGCTCGTACGGTCCCGACGCGGCGTTGACATGTCGTCAGCGCCACCGGTCCGGTCGGCTCTCGGCGTCCCGCTCGGGGCGGCCGGGTCCGCACTGTCACACTGGTCAGCGGAACTGCCCTGTGCTCTGGCCGCGCCCTCCCCTCCGCGCCGGCCACCTGTCGCCACGGCCGCGCCCGAAGGTCGTCATCGGTGGGCCCTCGCGGCTCGCGGCCTTCTCAGGGGCTTCTCTCCTCCGCGGGTCGAAGGCCCCTCCGCGTCTTTCCTCTGTCGCTGGCTTGTTTCTTTCTGTTGCAGAAAAGTCTTCCCATCTGACGGGCCAGTTTGTCCGTCACTTACTGCGGGAGGTCTTGGCGCCTTGCGCAGTTTGGCACTTTGGATACAGCTTTGCGCGCACCTGCGCGCGGGCTTCCGCGTGGGCGCGCGTCCACGCACCTGGGTCAGGACCAGGGGCCGGAGCGGGAGGCGGGGCGTGTGCTTCTGTGGGGAGCGCGCGCCGTCTCCGCGGCAGCTGAGCCCGGGCGCCCCCAGCCAGGCGGCGGCTGCGCTCGCGCCCTCCCGCACCTGCGCTCGCGCCCTCACCACACCTGGTGCCGCTGGTGTTCTCGGTTTTGGCCGCCCTAACAGGTCGAAGTGGCTTCTCGTTTTCATGTGCATGTCCCTGATGGCGGGGAACGGGGAGTGGCTTTCGTGCGTTTGTCTTACGGGGGTCTCTTCGGGTTGGGTTGCTTTCTTCTCAGATATAGTTTGCAAATATTTTCTCCTAGTCGGTGGCCCCTCATCTCCTCCTCTTGCCAGTGTCTGTCCCAGAGCTGAAAACTTTAATTTTAATGAAGTTTAGCTTTATCAGTGCTTCGATGAGTCATGCCTTTGACGTATCTGAAAGTCATCCCTCTACCGCGGTCCCTTAGATTTTTTCCTGTTATCTGCCAGGGGTTTTATAGTTTTGTGTTTCATATTTAGGTCTAGGATCCATTTTGAGTTAATCTTTGAGAAGAGCGTAAGGTCTGTCTAGATTCTATTTTTGGTTTTTTTTTGTTGTTTTTATTTCGCACGTGGCTGTCCTGGGCTTTCAGTGCTGTTTCTTGAGGAGACCGTCTCTGCTCCTTTGTCAAAGATCGGCATCACACTCAGGCGGTCTGCTCGCTGTCCCCTGCCCTGGGCCCGTTTGTCTGTCCTTCCCCAGCATCACACTGTCTTACTTCAGCTTCGTATCAAGTCTCGAAGTTGGGTGGTGCTGTCCTCCAGCTCCGGCTTCCCCTTGGAAGAGGTGCTCCCTGTTCTGGGTTCTTTGCCTTGCCGTATCCGCTTTCGGATCAGTTTGTTGCTACCCACGCAGGAACTTGCTGGGGGTTTTGATTGGCCTCGTGCGGAATCTGGAGATGAAGCTGCTAAGGACTGCTGTCTCGACAGTATTGCGTCTTCCTGCCTCCCAGCTCTGAACAGAGAATGTCTCTCCGTTTACTTAGTTCTTTTTAAACTTTTTATCAGAGTTTTATAGTTTTGCTCGTATAAAGTTAGTACTTATTTTGTTAGTTTTATACCTAAGTATATCATTTTGGGGGTTGCTGATGGAAATAGTGTTGTGTTTTTAATTTCAAAACCCATTTGTTCATTGATCATATTATAGGAAAGCAATTGACTTTTGTATATTAACCTTCAACCCTGCAACCTTGTTTAATTCTACGAGTTTTCGGTTGATGCTTTCAGATTTTCTACATAGACATTCACGTCATCTGCAAACAAGGGCAGTTGTACCTTTTCCTTCCCAGCCTGCATCACAGCTGTCTTGTCCTCCTGAGTTAGCGAGGACGTCTAGTGCGATGTTGAAAAGGCGAGGTGAGGGGTCGCCCTTGCCTCGTGCCAGCTCCGGCTGACACACTGGGTTTAACTGTGAGCCGCGGGTTTCTTTCAGATGTTCTGTATCAAGTTGTAGAAGTTTCTCCTCTATTTCCAGTTTGATGAGTTTTTGTCGTTAATGATTGTTGGGTTTTGTTAGATGCTTTTTCTGAATCTATTAATATGATTATGTGACTTCTCTTCTTTAGTATCTTAATGCGATGGATTACATTAATTGATTTTCACATGTTGACTCAGGCTTGCAAGCCTGGGATAACTCCTACTAGGTCATGGTATAGAATTCTTTTTATATATTGTTGGATTCAATTTGCCAAAGTTTCATTGAGAGTTTTTACATCTACATGCGTAAGAGCTGCTGGTTTGTGTTTTTTTCCTTTTAACGTCTTTGTCTTGCTTTGTTATTAGGGGGATGCTGGCCGCCTAGGATGAGTTAGGAAGAGCTTCCCTCTTCCTCTATCTCTGGAAGTGATTGCAGAGCATTATTATAATCTTTTCCTTCAGTATTTGGTAGAATTCCCCAGGGAACCCTCCTGGTCTGGCGCTTTCCGTTTCAGAAGACGGTTAATAATGATGATCCAATTTCTGTAGTAGATATCGATCACCCTAAGCGTCCATTTCTTCCTGTCTGAATTTTGGCAGATGTGTCTTTCAAGAGACCGTCCATTCGTCCGAGTTGCCACATTTGCAGGCGTGGAGATGGCCACAGTGTCCTTTACTCTCCTTTCTATGTCCGTGGGGCCTGTGGTGATACCCGTATGTCATTTCTGACACTTGTAATTTATGTCTCTTTTTTCTTAGTCAGCCTGGCCAGAGGCTTATAGATTTCATTGATCCTTTCGAAGAACCACCTTTTTTCCTATTGATTTCTTTTCTTTTCTTTTTTCTTTTTTTGTTATTTCTTAGATATCTGCTCTAATTTCTGTTACTTCTTCTCTTCTGCTTACTTTGAATTGAATGTGCTCTTTTTTGTTTTTTTTCTGGTTTCCCGAGGTGGAAGCTTAGATGGTTGATTTGGGTCTGTCTGCTTTTCTCATTCCCGTCACTGCTTTCACTGTATTACACACATTTTGATAAGTTGTGTTTTCATTTTCATTGAGTTCAAGATATTTTCCAGTTTTTCTTTGAGATTTGTTCTTTGGCTCATGTGTTATTTCGAAGTATGTTGCTTAATCTCTGAACATTTTGGGATTTTCCACCCATCTTTCTGTTGTTTTTATTTATTGTAGCTCGAGAGCAGACATTGTATGATTTCTGTTCTTTTAAATTTGTTCAGGTGTGTTTGATGGTTTAGACTGTAGTTTCTCGTGGTGAAACATTCCGTGAGCTTGAGAATGTGTCACCTGCTGTCACTGGGCGAAGTTGTGTGTAACTCGTGAACATTCCGTGAGCTTGATGTGTCACCTGCTGTCACTGAAGTTGTGTGTAAGATGCCCATTATGTCTAGCCGATTGATGGGGTTGAGTTCAACTGTGTCTTTTCTAGTTTTTGACCTTGTGATAGAGGGTTGAGGGCTCCAGCTGTTAGTGGCTTCACCGGTTTTACCTTGCAGTTCTACCGTGTTTGTCTCGTGGATTCTGAGAAAGTCTTTTTACCCTTCACTTCTGAAGGTGAATTTCACAGGGTGCAGAATTCCAGGTTGGCTGTTTTTTTTCTCTCAACACTTCTGATGTTTCATTGCATTCTCTTCTTGCTTGCGTGGCTCCTGAGGAGAAGTCGGATGTAAGTTTTATCTTTGTTTTTCTAAAGCTGTTTTTTCCCTGTCTTTTCTTTCGAGATTTTTTTTCTTTATCATTAACTTTTGCAGGTTGACTATGCTGTGCCTAGGTATATTTTGGGCGGGCAGGGGTATTTATCCTGCTTAGTGTTCTCTGAGCAGGGTCTGTGGTTTGACTTTAATTTCAGGAAATATCAGTCACTACCACTTCAAATATTTCTTCTATTTCTGCCTTTCTTATTTTTTTTTTTGGTCTTTTTTTCTATTTGCTTTTCAGTTTGGACCTTTCTGCTTTTATATCAAGCCCAGAGGTTCTTCCGTCAGCCGTGCCGTCCGCCAGCGACTCCGTCGAAGGCAGGCTTCATTTCCTTTACATAGTTTT
This sequence comes from Eonycteris spelaea, assembly GCA_003508835.1. NCBI lineage: Eukaryota > Metazoa > Chordata > Mammalia > Chiroptera > Pteropodidae > Eonycteris > Eonycteris spelaea. The sequence goes on from PUFA01000421.1 coordinate 358,100, forward strand.
TCATGGCCAGCATTTCTTTACAAGATTTTCTTAGGAAGTCCATCTCTCTGCTCAGGTGGTCCACTTGTTCTTCTATGTCGGCCACGTTTTTCTCTTAGTCACAGTCCTGAATTCCTGGCGTGGTGTTTCCAACCTCCCTGCCGCATCCGCGTCTGGTTTTGATGCCTGCTTTCTCTTTTACTGTGGGTTTTGCTTCTAGTATGGCCTGTAAGTTTTCCTGGAAAGCCGGATTGGAAGCACGGGGTAGGAAGAGCTGCAGCAGGCGGGCCTTGCGGGCGGCGCGGTCAGCGTGGGGGAGGGACGCGTTCCGTAACGACGTCTCCCAGGGAGCCCGGGCCCTGCGCTGGGAAGCTCAGCAACGCTTCTCCGCTCTTCGCCCTCTTGGTCGGGTGGGGCAGGGCGGCTGGAGTCGCCTGGAGTTGGGTGGCAGACAAGGACAGGCTGCGCCTGGGCGTTTCCTTCCTCCCGCTTGGCTGGGCTCCGCTAAGCCCCAGGAGGTGAGGCGCCGGTGAGGCGCTGCTAAAAATTTCTCTGCAGGGCGGCAGAGCGTCTGGTCTGTCCCAGTGGTTCCCCGTCCCGTCCCTGCTGGCGCGGCGGGGTCTCTGTCTCCAGGGCTCGCTGCGAGAAACTCCCAGGGCACTGGGCGGTGGACCTCACACGGGCAGTAGGTCCCGTGCGACTAGACCCTGGAGATGTCACCTCCCTTGTCACGTGACCCCAGGCATCGTCACCCCCACCGGTTCCTGTGGAGGCCGCTCCTCCGGGAGTTGCAATTCTCTGTGATCCTCTGTCGGGGGACTTACGATTCTCTGCTGTCGCCTGTTGGTCTCTCCAGGGTTTGGACCAGCAGTTTGCCCTCTGACCTGGCCTCTCCAAGGGATCCAGGAAGCATTGATTGTTCGGCCTGGTTGGGATGGGGCGGTGACTCCCAAGCTCCTCTCGTGCTGGGCTGCAAACTGGAAGTTGGTTTGCAAAATTTTTGCTTCGATGGGACAAGGAGTTTATATATTTTTTTCTTCCTGGGTCGGACAGGCATCTCCCCAGTGAGGCCAGCCCCCCTGTGTCTGCACCCTCCTCATGGTCCCAGCTGCCCTAGACGTGGGCGTGTGTGCGCACCTGTGTGCATGCGCGTGTGCACGTGCATGCATGTGTGCGTGTGCACACGTGTGAGAGCTGCCCCTCTCCCCTAACGCCTGCGTGAGTCACGAAGCCCAGATGACAGCCCCTTCCCACGTAAAGCAGGCAGCGGTGGCTGTCCTGAGGGGGCTAACACGCACGTCTTCATCGCAGGAGTGTGGTGTGCTCCGCTCTGTGGTTAGAGAGAGACTTCCTGGGGGTTGTCTCCTGTTAAAAATGCCAAGTGTTCCGGTGGCTTTTAAGGCGCTTGGAGAGGGAGGGAGAGGCCATCATCGACGTAGACTGTCATTGGCCGCGTGGCACTGACCTTCGCGTTCGCACCCTGAGGTGCCGTGCAGCTGGCCTTTCACCTTCGAGAAGCCGGGAATGCTGATGACCCTGTTTTTCAAGGTGTCGCTAAGGCGGAGCTGCATCCTTTTCCTTAAAGGGCTCGCTCTTCCGCTCTCTGTCGAAGACCATTTTCTTACGGAGGCAGCGTACGCACGACTTTTCCTTTGGAAATTGTTTTGTTATGGGGAAGAAATATATTTTCTCCAGCATCAATGGCACAGGCAGAATTCTGTGGTTCGCATACTTCCTGCTGGGTGAATGGGGTGCTCGGACGCTCGGTGGCTTCCCGTGTTCTTGGTGCTGGGGTGTAGACAGCTGGGTGAGAGGAGGTGGCACCATCCAGACAGGGAGCCGGCGTCTTCGGCATGGCCACGAACCCAGCAACGGCCGAGGGGGCCAGGCCGGGAGACGGCCTCCTGCCGACGGGGCCATGCACCCCACGAGCAGACGTATTTCGGGTGTATATCCCCACCCCGCATTGTGTTCAGATACTCAAATCACACACGTTGTTCTGATCTGCTGATGCGTTTGGTGCGTTTTGAACCCGACGTCCCAGAGGCGTGGGAAGGGTGCTCGGACACGTCCGCCGTCTTCCTCCTGTGCCCAGAGGACCGTCCTCCTGCGGCCCCACCTGGGAGACCATGGCCACTGCGGCCATGGCCACAGAAGCCCAGTTATTGTTTTAACTGACTTCTTGGCCCACCTACCTCGTTCGGGGTGGAATCGGGAACTTCAGTCAGGTGCGTCCGCAGAGTGGCTGTCACCAAGGGGACCTGGAGGCTGCGGTCCAGCTCTATCTGTGTGGGGAGCTTGGCTCGGGCCTCAGGCACGTGGCAGGGCCACTTGACCGTGAGTACCCACGACGGGGTCGATGGCCACGGGCTCCTGGCGCCTGCAGAGAGGCTGCGGCCGTGCTCGGCAACAGTGTGACCGGCCGGCTTCGGAGCAGCCGCGGAGCTGTCTTGTGGGACGTGTTTGTCCAGGGCTGCTGCTTTCTGGCAGTTGGGGTGACACGAGGTGCTGGAGCCCCAGACGTCAGGGGCCCCCCACACCCCTCCCAGGCCTCCCCTACACCCCCCAGGTCCTGGCAGGGAGAGCCCAGGACTTGAGGACGGGGACGTGGGCTGTCGGGTCTCAGCCCTGTCCCTGGTCATGTGTGGCTGGCACCTTCGGGGCCATCTGCAGTTCTGCGTCCTTCTCTAGACAGACGCCTTCCCAGCTCTGAGGTCCCTGTTTTGCCGTCTGGCCCTCCGTCCCCCCGGCTCCCTGTCCTGTCCCCTCCCCGGCCACAACCCACCTCACTGCCATCTGACCAGGCGGTGCGAGCAGAGTCCTGCCCCGCCACCCCACACCAGCTCCGCCACCCCAGAACTTTCCGTCTTCCCAGGCTGCCCCCGTCCCCACCGAACACCTCCACCCCCCCCGCCCAGGCACCCGCCCTCCTGTGCTCCGTCTGTGCGTCGGGCTCCTAGGGACTTCACGTCGGGGACACCACAGTGGCTGTCCCTCCGCTTCTGGACACTCGCTCAGCATCCTGTCCTCAGGGCTCACCCGCGAGGGATCGGAACGTCCTTCCTTCTCAAGGCTGAGCACCTCACTAGGTCTCTGTGTGCCGTGTCCCCTGCCGGCCACACTGTCTGGGCAGCCCCGTGTGGCCTCGTCCACGTGGCTCGCCGTGCCCCAGGCCCGAGGCCGGGCTGCACAGAGCCGTCATCAGGAAAACGAGTGGCCCCAAGTGTCCTTAGGGAATCGTCTTTTTAAAAGCAAGTGAGGTATTTATTGTAGAAAACTTAAGAAATTCTGATAGGCAAAGGTAAGAAAATAGTATTCACACGTCATTCTGTCACCCACGTCACTGCCATGGCTCTCGCACTGCGCGGGCCCCCCAGACGCATTCTGGGTGCTCGCCACGTGATTGGGGGCCGGCGCCGCCCCCTGAGGTGCTGGCCCCGCGTCCTCTCTGCCCACAGGTCCTCGGTTCAAAGTCCAGTCTTTCCACGGATTCTTGCAGGAAAGGTCCGAGTGTCCACTGGGGAGTGGCGCTGCTGGGGACCGGGGTGGGGGGCCTTAGCTGAGAAGAGCAGCGTGTGTACCCCGTCCCCACCCGCCCCTGGGGCTCACCCCGCCTCTCTCCCCCCCCCCCCCCCGCCACCCCGGCTCACTCGCAGGGCCTGTCACCTCCCCCCCCCCAGGCGGCTCTGACAGGTGCCAGGGCTTCCCCACCCCCCACTCTCACAGACTCCGTGCCACGCCGTGCTTGACGTGCTTCTTGGGGTGACAGAAACCCCTTTTCATGGCTGCACAAATCTCCTGCGGCATTTTTCAATGACAGTGACATGTCCATTTTAAATAAATCAAGTATTTATAATACCTGATTTTTTAAAAAAATAGCTTTTAACTACTTCTTTGAATTTCCTGTTCTTTTCATCCTTAAAAATAGGTTGCGTAGCTGTCCTTATGTCAGGAGACAGTTCCTCACAGGCGAACAGATTTCCCGTCTTGCCAGGTCTCCGGTGACAAATAACGAGGTGTTGTTCCCACGTCTTTGTCACTTAAGTAGACGTTCCTGTTTGTGGCCCTGGCCTTCTCTTCCGTGTGTAGCCTACGACCTTGCAGAGGGGGAACGTTAGGAAACCTTTCTTTTAAGCACAATGAAATTGCATTCAGTCGGGGATCAACCAGGAGGCTGAAAGAAACCCGAGAGCTTTGTCCTTTGATTTAAATATATTGTTTCGCTCCCTGGCTGCTTTCCCGGGCGAGGCTGCTCGGTTGACGAATCTGTTACGTGTCCTCTCGGGGGTGGGGGACCCCGAAGGGGCCCCCAAGTGCAGACCTGAGCCGGGTGGTGAGGCCAGCGTGGGGTCCCGGGCCTCCGGCCGCTCAGCCCCGTGGGACCCGCACGGCAGAGGCGCCGTGGCTCCCCTGGAATGCTGGTCCCCCAGGGTGACAGTGCCCGGGCACCGGCCCCGCGTCGGGCCCTGGGCGCCTGGTTGCCGTGTGTCTTGTGGTGTTGACCCTTCGAAGGTTCATTTTCTTAGCTTTCCATCATTGTTTCTTTAAACATGAGATTTGGTAAACACAAATTTTAAGAAAGAGATGGCGTTGTTTGGAAATGCATTATTTTAAATTAGATTTGACTGCACAAGTCGTCCAGATGTAAGCAGACCTGAGTCTAAAAGCGTTTCTCCAAAGAGCGTTTGCGGTCGGCTGTTGGGGGCCCAGAATGAGCTTCCTCCTGGACACGGCCCTGGGCGGCGCGTGGGACCCGTGGGAGCTGGCACGTGCCGGGACCCACCGGTCGCCTGTGCTGCCCGCAGCCTCCCTGCAGCGCTGCGGACCGTGTGGCTTGGCCGCCAGCTGGTCTCCTGCTCAACCTGTGCTGTCGTTCAGTCTCTGTGAGATGGGGGGTGGGGCCCGAAAACTCAGCTAGGAGGAAAGAGTGACGGGATGGGCAAGCAAGGTCAGAGGGCATATGGAATTGCAAAAGCGTGTTCCGGAAGCCAGCAGGTGCGCGGAGGGAGCCGGCGGTGGACGGGTTTGCCAGGCGAGTTGGAGATGGGGCCGCGGAACGCTGGGGCTGCGGGGCGGGCAGGGACAGTGGTGGCTCAGCTGGCACGGAGCGGCAGGTGGCGTGTGGGGAGGGGCGGGGGAGGGGACCAGCAGGTGGGCGTGGCAGGGCGTGGTCCTCGCAGTTTCTCCTGCCCCACCCCACCCCTGCTGTGGGGTCTGGCTCTCTCCCAGGACAGGCACAAGGTCTCACAAACATTTGCTGGCGCGGGGCGCAGCTCCGCCCTGCGGTGGGACCCGCCAGGCCATCGGGCACCTCCGCGGCCAGCGGCTCCATTGGATTCTGGCGTGGGTGGCCGGTGGGGTTGGAGGAGGCTCCCGATTGGTCTGGGGCGGGATGGGGGGCGGGGCAGGACAGCGGGGTGTGGAGAGGTCGGTCTCCTGTGGCTGTGGCGGGTTTAGGTGGAGGTCAGGGGGGGTGGCCCCGGCCTGGCTGTCGGCTGGGCTGACGCACACTGCGCTGTGTGCACCCCGCGCCCGGCCTCGGCCCCCGGCTCACGCCCTCCTCTCCGTTCCTTCCAGGGAAGGTGCGCTGGCGGGACTTCGACCAGGACGCTTACGTCGGGGGGACGATGGTCCGCGCGGGGCAGGACCCCTACGCCCGCAACAAGTTCAACCAGGTGGAAAGCGACAAGCTGCGCATGGACAGAGCCGTGCCGGACACCAGGCATGACCAGTGAGTGCGCGCTGGGCGTGGGTGCCATGGAAACTCGGCGAGGCCGAGGCGTGGGGCAGCGGGGTCCTCGCCCCGGAAACAGGAGGCCTTTGGGGGGGTCAGACCTTTCAGACGCCCCACGGTGCCTGGGGAATGGGGACAGGCGGGAGGAGGCCGTGTGACGGACACCGTGGCCTTACTGACATCCGCTCACAGAGAAGCAGGATGTTCCGTTGTTCACAGCTTCACGGGAAGGAGGAACGCTGTGTTCTGGCTCATCGGGGCACCTGAGCGGGGTGTTAGGGACGGGATGCGGGGGACAGAGTGTCCAGGAGGGGCGGTGACGCTGCGCCAGCCTTGCCGGAGGCCTGATCCTCGCGGGGCCTGGGCCTGTGGGGTGGAGCCGCCGGGCGTCGGGCTCAGCCCAGGCGTCCGCACGTTCTGCTCTGTGTCACCACCTGTCGGGGATGGGGCCCCGGCCCCGCACACGGCTTGCTGGGGGGTCCTCGGGATGCAGGGCACACCGGGCTCCCTGGAGCCTCAGTCTTGTTTCAGGGGGTTAAAAATAGGGGTACATTAGTAGAGCAGCTGGGCTCCTGGGTGCTTGGTGGGGCTCCTGCCCCCGGTTACTTCAGAGTACTCGCCCGCCGTGTCACGGAGTGAGGCTCACAGGCCGCTGTGACTCAGACGCAGTGCTGGGGTCCAGGGTCTCCAGCTGCGAAAGTCTTGTCTGCACCGGCCGGTGGGGGTAACGGGGAGCACGGGGCAGAGCACCCTGGGGTGCAGGTGGTCTGCCACCTGCAGGAGTGCGGCCGGCAGCCCTGCTCACGGCTCTGCCCCTCCCAGACGAGGTCGGGTAACGGCTGCACGTGGGCTTCCCGTGCACAGAACGTTCGCGGCCTGCCGTCTCCGCATGCCGTTGGGCTCGGCTCTCAGGAAGGGACGTCGCAAACCGCAAGCCGCTGCGTGAGTGAGGCGCCGAGGTCCTGCCGTCACCACACGTGGCCGCGGCCGTGCAGGCGTGGACCCTCCTCGAGCAGAGACCGAGCCGCGTTCCGTCTGTGTGCGGCGTGGTGGCCAGACGCGCAGCCCCCGGGCTCGGACGTCTCTGCGGCGTGGAGGGGTCAGTGGGCCTTCTCGGCTGCTGACCACGAAACGGTTGAGGAAATGACCCCACCTGTGACCCCGCCTGTCCCAGACATTAGCGCGAGAGAACCGGGCCTCCGCGCTTTCTTGGAAAACGGGACGCGTCTCCGCTGTGGACACGGCCGTCCATTTCAACCTCGTAACCATCAAAACACGGTCTCTTCTGATGGAAGGGTGTTGTGTCTTGTAGGGAACGACGGAAGCGGTGTAAGTGCGTTTCCACTTCCTCGGTCGTTTGGGCCGTGTGTTCACGGTTCCTGTTCCCACGCCGGCGCGGCCCGCACGCCGTGTGGCCGGCCGGCTCCGGGCGCTGAGCGTGCTGGGCCTGTGAGGCTCAGAGCCATGTGTCCCTCCGTGAAACTAAAAGTACTGGCTTTTCGAAACAACACCCGTCCTACCTACGTCGAGTCAGCCGTAGCTGCTTCCGTCTGACAACGAGAGAAGAAGAGAGAGAACCCACACGTCTCCGGGAATTCAGGTCTGTTCAGAGCAGGAAGCATCTGGGCAGCGGGACTGTGTCGGGTCTGAGGTTTTACACGGCGTTGTCTTCTCTCTGCTCTCACCGAATCCCGCACCTGTCCACAAGCGTCTGCAGGCTGACGGTTGCACCTTTCCTGGTCGCTGGGGAAACGGCAGTGAACAAAGCCGAGTATAAGGATCTCTGCCTTCACAGCACGTGTGTCACGTGGGTGGAGGTGGGGGACAGCGCGGCGACCGGCCGGACGAGGAGCTGTGGGAGAAGGCAGGAGGTCGTGGGCCCGGTGCGGGACAGGTGGCCGGGCTCGGCAAAGCAAGGACCGGTGGAGTGGACAGGCGGCCCGCAGTGTGGGGCGAAACACGCGTAACTCGTGCGCCAGACGAGGGCGTCATCTGCAAAGTGCCGAGGAGACTCCCACAATTTAGTTTTAAAAAATAGTTCAATTGAAAATGGGCAAAGGACCTGAAGAGTTGTTTTCCAAAGACACAGACATGGCCAGCAGGTGCGTGGAGAGGTGTTCACACCAGCTGGGGAATGCACATCACAACCACGATGGGTGTCTCGTCACCGCCGTCAGTGGCTGTCACCACAGAGGCGAGAGGCGTCGCGCGCCGGCGGGGACATGGTGAGCAGCCCCGCGGGACGCCGCGCGGGGACGCGTCCGCCTCCGGCCCAGCAGTCTCGCTGCTGGGTGTTCGTTGGAAGGAAACGAAACCAGGATGTCGGGAAGGGTCACCCACCTGCCCGCACGTTCACACAGCTGCCAGACGGCTCCATCGGCCAGATGCAGACGCATGACGAGGACGCAGCGCGGACGCGCCCGGAACTCCGCGCAGCCACCGGGAGGGAGGGCAGCCGCGCCCGACGGGGACAAAGGCCGCGTGTTTCATCCGAATGTGGGATCTTAAAAAAAAAGAACTCCTAGGAAAGGAGACCGGACTGGCGGCCGGGCTGGGGCTGGCTGAGGGCCAGACGGCGCCCTCCCCGGGCGAGGTGCCTGCGGCGGGACCGCCGTGCAGCGTGCAGGCCACAGTGTGGTGTCTGCAGGTCGCTCAGAGGGGACCCCGCACGTGGGGTGGGTGCGGGGGCCGGGCGGAGAGGGCAGCAGAGACCCCCGGGGTCATCCCAGCCGTTGGTCTCCCGGCGGCCTCTGGGGTGGGAGGGACCCTGGCTGGCTGTCCGTTCACCGCTCCCCGGGCTGCGCTGTGCTGACCGCGCCTTGGAGGCCGAGCCCGGCGGTGTCACCCCTGCAGGCACCGGTCACGGCCGCCCTGGGCTGGTCCGGTGACGAAGCTGCCTGGGCCAGCAGGGCCCCTGTGGGGAAACCGCGCCCCACACAGCCTGTGGCTTCATCTCCCGCTGTCTCCGGCTCACATCTCATCCACACGGGACAGAAACGCCTGGTCCCGCCCGGCTTCTCTGTTTCTTTTGACTGTAGCGTTCAGATGAGATTCAGTGTGCCAGGCACCATGGGACAGTCTCCCCGGAGGGGGAAGGTGCCCACCGTCACCCACGGGGCTCGCAGGCGGGGCGGCCGTCGCGTCTCCCGGATGTGTCTCTGGTCCCCTCTGACACCTGACGCGCGGGGTTGTGCAGTGTGAGCCGCGGGTGCTGCTTGGCTGTCTTCTTTCACCCCTTAACACGTAGGAAGAAGCGTTTTAAACGTAGCTTTCGTTTTAATGGCTTTTTGGGTGGCATCTGCCGTTTGCTTAGTCCCCTCCCTGGCACGTGAGTAAGGACTGTCCCTAGCGCTGACGGGTGACTCGGGTGGGTGTCTTTGAAAAACCTCTTCACCCACTCATTTGAAAGGAAATACTGTATTAAATGTCGGTATGTTATTTGGTTCTGAGAATCTACCAGAATTTATTCAGTGTATCGCTCAATTTGGCTACTGTTGTCTTTTTGGGGTTTGAATTAAGATTCGTAATTGGAACTGTCTGTGCTTCCCCCTCCTCCTCCCCCCTCCTCCCCCGTCTCAGCTTTGGCTTCATAGTTACGCTAGCTACCTTTGTAAATGGGTTTAGAACGAATATCTAAAAATTTATTTACAAAGGAATTTTCTTGAAATTCACTGGTAAGTCATCTAAAGCTAGCGCTGTTTATTGTCTGAAAGTAATTCTTTGATGACTTTTAAAATTCTTTCATGGATATTGACATGTGGTAAGTTTTTTACTTGAATTAAGTTTGGTAATTTGTATCTTCCCAGAAGCATACATTTTACTCAATTATCGGATTTATGGGCAGAGTGTTACATGTGTATGCACTTAAATCCTTTTCCTTGTTTAGAAATGCCAGTGGTTTGTCTTTGCTTTTTTCTTCTTGTTTTTTTTCTTCCCTGTCTCCTCTTTTGTTACTTAAAGAACCAAATGCTGGGATCATATATAAATTCAAATATTCGTTTCTTTTCTCATGTGTTCTTGTCAACTCCTCCCATCCCCTGCCACCTCGGCAGATTTAGTCTTCACGTCAGTTATGTGTATTTTGAGTGCAGCTTTGGCTGTGCCTTGCATATTATGAAATGTAGTGCATATAATTTTAATTTTAAGCTTTTTAAGTTACTGAAATGTTGTTATTTCTCATTCATCTGGAATTCTACTTTTGGTTTCCTTTTTAATACCATGCTTATTTAGGAGAGTTTCAAAAATGTAAGAAATTGGTTTTGGGTTTTTTTTTACTTGTTTAAACATAAGTCATTTTTTTTTTCTTTCACTTCACAATGGTGTGGTCACACATTACAGCTTGATTTTCCTCGGAAAATGTGTGGGGTTTTCCTTGTGGCAGGGCACCTGTGCCCGAGCTTTCTGTTCCTGCCACTTCACGGAGCACTGTGAATGCATCACTACTACACGCCCCTGAGGTAGGGACCTGAAGCCAGAGGCTGGGCCTGGCTTAGAGACCTCTCTCTGCCTTTACTTCCCGTTTCCATAAATACTTGACGGGCCTTTTTACAGGCACCTGGTGTCGGTTAATTGTTGCAAAGTTTTCATGTTAAACTCTCTGTTTACATGAATACACATGTAACACTGCCCATCAATTTGATAGTTGAGTGAAATTTATCTTCTGGGAAGATACAAATTATCAAAACTTAATTCAAAGTTTACATGTTAAATCAACCCGATTAATTGCATTCAGAACCTCCTGATTCCGAATAAGGCCACTCGATGGAAGAGTTTGAAACCTCCACTGCAATTTTATGAGTTTCTGGTTATTTCTAAGAAAGTTCACATATGTTTGAATACTGTGATTTGGGAAATAAAATTATATATTCCTTTTAGATTATGCTGTTATATTAAATTATCCTCTGGTGTTACATCCAGTATTTTCCCTTTCTGCCATGTTTACTTCGTGTAACAATCTCCCACTTTATTTTGCTTTATTCTTGATATATTATTGTCTTCTATTAGTGCTTTTTTGTTTTTGTAGGTTTTTGTTTTATTTTTCCTGGTGTCATCTTGATTTAGGTTTGTCTTTTGTAAGCAACCTAGTATTTTATTTTTATTTTTAGTCCAACCTGACGGACCAAAGCGTACGAGGACGCCCAGCCCTTTCGTGTTTGGTCTGCCGCCTGGTCTGTTGTTTTCGTTTCGTTGCTTGTACCACCATATCCTTTATCTTCTTACCTGGAAAATGTGTTTAACTTTTCTGGTCTTTTTTGTAGATGTCCCCCCCCCCGACTCCAGTGATTAAGAAAGTGCTTCCTATGTCCATTCCCACTAGCTGTAATTTTATATGTCTGTAAAAAATTCACCAAAACTTCGTAATGAAAGACTTGTTGGTTTAATGCCAAGAATAAAACAGGATGTATTTTAAGATGAAAAATTACTCTGGTTTTGTTGATTTACCTGGAATTAGGCACATAGTGTTATTAAAATTAGATTTTGTGTAATTCATAAAACTAATTATCTTTTAAGAAACTTCATTTGTGTGACCATATTTACACAAGTCTGTTGGACTATACTGCTGAAATAGTTTTATTGCATCCTACCATTTTATGCCATACATTGAGTCTTGATTTAAAAAAAATTTTTTTAGAGCAGATTGTGACAGGGTTTTTCACACAGCTCCGGGCCGGGGAACCCTCCTTGGGCAGGCTGCCCTGAGAGTTACCTTCCGCTGTCTTCACGCAGGAATCGGTGATGTCACACCGCAAAGGATTCTGGGGCCTGGAGTCGGTGATGTCACACCGCAAAAGATTCTGGGGCCTGGAGTCCGTGACGTCACACCGCAAAGGATTCTGGGGCCTGTTTTTGCTTTGAAACTCGGTACCTGTTATTTCCTTGTCAGTTGTGTCGTCGCTGAGAGGCCTGACACCGCGCGGACCGTCACGTGCGTGTTCTCCGAGGCTGCTGCAAGCGTCAAGGACACGTCCCTGAATTACGTCCCGCGGAGTCTGGGGCGGCTCCAGGCGTGATCAGAACGGGGCTGGGCGTCGGGTGCTCAGGGTGGCGGGGTCCTCGCGCCTCCGGGGACTCCCCTGGAGGCCCGGCCAGCGTCCCGGAGGGGCCGGCACCTGAGCAGACCGTGCAGGTCCCGTTGTCTGTCACTTTCCTCTTCAGTCCCGTGACGAGTGCGCCTTCCCCATCTCTTCCGTTTTGTGTGAACATAAAATGATGCTTAACGATGCATCAGTCAAGATGCTTAGTGTTTTCCTTAAAACATCCGAGGAGGACGGCGTGTCGGGGAGGCGGAGCAGCGTGTACCCCGCGTTCCTTCCTGTGACCTGCGTTTGGCTGTCTCGGTCACCTCGCAGGGAGTGTGGCCCTGATCTTCGCCAGGAGCCCCTCCACGGCCCCGGGTGGTTCTGGAAGTCTTTCTCATTGAAGTGTGCGTCCCTCTCCCCACCATACTGTCCTCTGAGCCTTCGCTGGCCTGGGGACCTCTCAGTGACCGGCGCTTCCTTCGGACCTCGCGTGCATGCTGGGAAGCGTGTCTCACGCCTCGCGTGGTGACCCCATCTTCCAGTTCCTAGGGAGAGTCGCACTCTGACCTCCACGGTGGCAGTCACCACTGACCCAGCTGCCGAGCATGTTTAACCCTGCGCTAGAATCAAGGGCCTTCCGGTTTCCAGAGGCCTTATCCACACGTTTTTAGTTGATATTCCGAGTAACCATGTAAGACATGTGAGGGCCATTTCCACAGCTGAGGAGCAGCGGGAGGTCACAGCCAGTAACCCCGGGTCTCCACGGGCCCTTTGCACAGGTCCCGGCCCAGCCTGGCGAGCTGCGGGGACAAGCAGCGCTCCCTTGTGTCCCTTGGCACCAGGCGGCGGGCTCCTGTGCATCAGCAGAGCCCCAGCCGCCCAGCCCAAGACGGGCGTCTGAGCATCTCCTCAGTGTCCGCGTCAGACTGGCGTGTGCCATCTGCGGCAAAGACAAGCGTGCCCCAAGACCGCCTGTGTTACCCGAGCGCGCCCCAAGACCGCCTCTTGTTACCCAAGGGCCGAGGAGCAGGCGAGGAGCTGGTGGGATAGCCGGGTTTTCCAGCCAGGGTCCAGATTTTGGTAGCCACGTGGCCTCAGAGAAGTGTAAACCTGAATCACGGATTTTTCAAAAGGATCTTCATGTGTCCGGCGTTTAAAGTCTCCGTTGTACTGGTCGAGGAGTGACCAGGGGGACTGCGTGAGCTTGACCCATGGCCGGCGCCGTCCCCACACTGGGCGCCTCTGCTGTGTCTGGAGCCGCCGGGGTGCACGGCGGCCACACGCACTTCACGGCGAGAGCGTCCGCTGCCTTTTAAAGACACTCCCAGCCCCCCTTCCTCTTGGCTCACGGTAGAGGCTTAGGGTCCGCGTTCCTGTACTGACGTGTGTGTGTCAGTCCTACCTCGTGTGTGTGACACAGTCCTCAGTTTTTACTGAAAAATGGGGCACCTCATAGATTGCCTGATTGCCAGCTCCTAGCAAAACCCGTGGCTTGTGGGTCGTGGCGAGTCCCAGTCCAGTGAGCAGTGAGTGCGGGCGTCTGGGCCCCCGGGGCCCCTGGTGTCCCCCGCAGAGAAAAGGGGATGAGAGTCTAGGACGTGACTGGCTCGTTAGGCCGACGGCTCTGAGCTCGGAAACGCCACCTCCTCCTCCTCCGAGCTCTCACGGAGCCGGCGCTGGGCGGGCCTCCACGGAGCGAGGCCTGGCTGCGAGGCTGGCGGCTCCCGGTTTGTCCGCGTCGCAGGTCGAGCAGCTTCTGCGCCAGCGCGGAGCCTGGCAGACTCTCCGTCGCGCAGCCATGAGATGGCCTCGATGTGTTACTTTTCACTGGAAACGTTCGTCCTTGAAAACATTTCCATGGGCTGCGTGTGTGTTTCCTTCTGTCCACTTGTCATTTTATCTCAGAATAGGCCAGAGCCCTCTGCAGACAGGGCCATCCTGGGGGTCGACCTGCCTGGGCTCCCCAGGGGGTGGCCCGTCTGGGTCCACGGTTCAGAAGGTGGTCTCTCTCTCTCCCCCACCTCAGGTGTCAGCGGAAGCAGTGGCGGGTGGACCTGCCAGCTACCAGCGTGGTCATCACCTTCCACAACGAAGCCAGGTCGGCCTTGCTCAGGACGGTGGTCAGGTGAGGCCAGGAGATGCTGCACGCAGACTGCGTCCCCAGCACAGTGGGCGGGGGGGGGGTCCCCGACTGTGCAGGTGAGGAGGGGCCGGGCTCGGGCCAGAATGTGGGCTCCTGCTCCCTGGGCGATGCCCCTGAGAGGCCCACCGCCTCGGCCTGTGTGTCCCCGCAGCGTGCTGAAGAAAAGCCCGCCACACCTCATCCGGGAGGTCGTGCTGGTGGACGACTACAGCAACGACCGTGAGTGGCAAAGGCCCGCGGCCTCAGCGGGCGCTGCGGCGAGGGCGGCGGGCCGGGGCGGGGAGTGGGCAGGTGTGGGCACCGGCCCTTGCGGAGGCCCCGGCGGAGGCTCAGGAGTCCTGTGCTTCCCTTGCAGCCGAAGACGGCGCCCTGCTGGCGAAGATCGAGAAAGTGCGCGTGCTCAGGAACGGCCGGCGGGAAGGTAAGGCCGCCGCCCGCGACGCCGGCGCCCGCGAGCCCTGCGGCCGCCCTGTCCTCGCCCACAGCCTCCCGGGAGCCTCTCCCGGGGCACGCGCGAGGCCCGAGTCGTGGAAGCTGTCCGAAAGGCAGGGCGGGATGCCACACGACGCTGTCCTTTCTGTACTTAGAGAGTCGGCTTCTCTCTCTCTTTCACACCCGGAGAAGCCTCTGGTCCCCCGAGTGCTGGCGTTTGGAAGGAACACAGACTTAGCAACGAGACGTTTAATGACTCCGTCAGCGGTGGGCATGTTGGCCGCTGCCGCCGCCGCCGCAGGCGTCCACCCGGGGGCGGGGCACGGGCTCCCCCCTGCTGGCGGCCCGCCCTTGCTGGCGCAGGGCCCCCGCGTTCTCTGTCATGGTTAAGAGACTCCAGGGGGAGAGCGTTGCTTTGAAGTGTCTAGAAAGGAAGCCTCAAGCACGGTGTAAATCGCATCCCGAGCTCGGTGCTGGACCCCGGGCCCCTCCCAGGTCCCAAGAGGCCTGTGTGCAGGGCGAGGGCACGTGGGCCCCAGCTCGCACCCCTCGCCCCAAGAGGCCTGTCTGCAGGGCGAGGGCACGTGGGCCCCAGCTCGCACCCCTCGCCCCCGGGAGACGCCCGCCGGTCCTGGGGTGGTGGATGGGCTCCGATCCCACACACTCCTCCAGTTCCCGGGCGGCCCCGTGGGAGCCAGGACTGCAGCTGCGCTCGGCGGGAATCTCATCAGCAAGGAGGGCGACTGAGCCCGTTAGGGTGATGTCGCTGGCACCGTATTCTAACCAGCCTCACGGTCGTCAGATGTTCCCGACGCAGACGGTGGAACCAGCCTTGTCCCCGAGTGGGCTCTGTGCTGCATCAGTCTGCCTCCCCAGCTTAGGGTCGGCCGAAGCTCGCGTCGCGTTCGGCCCTAAACAAGCTGCACAATAACTTTCGCGTTTTCACCCAAAGTATCTGCTGGGACAGGGGGACGAAAAAGAAAAGAGGGATGAAAAGGTGGTGTTCACGCTGGTATTTTACTGCTGGCAGATCCCTAGCTGCCTTTACACCACTTACAAATCAGAAACATGCTCCAGTGTGAGCCCCATTCGCTGTGAGGCGGGCGGTTCACGCGGGTGTGAACCCGCAGTGAAGCGTATTGGGGGGTTGTGTGAGGCCAGATTATGGGGGGGGCCTCTGGAGCAGCGGGCGCTGTGATGGCGAGAGAGAAATGTGCACACGGCCTGTCTCGTGTGTGTGGAGGAGTGTGTGTGTGTGTATGTGTGCTGTGTGCACGTCTGGGCATGTCTGCATGTGTGCAGTGTGTACATGTTGTATGTACCCACGTGCTCCTATGCGTGTGTATGCACATACATTGTGCGCACCTTGTGTGTGTGTGTGCACGTGTGTGTGACGTGTACTTCATCCGTTCATTCCACTGACACTCCACACCCCCGGCGAGGGTAATGATGCCGCAGCTTGGCGCAGGGTGCCGAGGTCCCTTTGGGAGATAGTGGTTTTTTTCCGGATGGACACCGGAAGTGGAATTGCTGGGTCATCAGGGGGTCCCGTTTTAATTTCCGGGGCCACTCCGTGCTGTCCTCGGTGGTGGCCGCACTGTTGCACACGCACCAGCCGTGCACGGGGCCCCCGCCCTCCACGCCCTCGCCAGCACTGTGTCTCTTATCCGTTGATGGCGGGTGTTCAGACAGGTGTGAGGCGACACCTCACTGTGGTTTTGATTCGCATTCGATAGTGATGCTGAGCATCTTTTTGTGCACCTGTTCGTCTGGCAGTACCTGTGGAGCTTTTGGGAAAATACTCAGTTTCTCTGCCCGTTTTTTACTTGGATTTGTGTGTGTGTGTCCCTTTTGTGTTTTTTTTCCTTTCGCTGTTTGAACTGCACAAGTTCTCATCTGTTTTGGATGTTAGCCCCGTATCGGAGATGTGATCCGCTAATGCTCTTTCCCGTGCTTAGGTTCCTTTTTCATTTTGTGGATGGGTGGTGTTTCTCGTTGTCGGTTTTGCTGTGCAGAAGCTTTTTAGTTTGACACAGTTGCATTTGTGTATTTTTGCTCTTGTTGCCTTTGCTTTTGGCGTCAAATACAAAAAAACCATCGCCAAAGCTGATGTGAAGGAGCTCACCGCCCGCGTTTTCCTCTCAGAGCTTTATGACTTCAGGTCTCGCATTCGAGGCTTTAATCCGATGGAGTTAGTGTTTGCGTGTGGGTGTGAGACGGGGTCCAGTGTCCCCAGCGCTGTTCATTGAAGCGGCCGTCCCTTCCTGTCCTGTGGTTTTGGCTTCTTTGTTGTAAATCAGTAGACCATATACACACATGTTTACGTCTGGGCTCTATTCTGTGCCATTGATCTCTGTCTGTTTATATGTCAGCATGGTATTGATCACTATAGCTTTGTAACATAGTGAATGTAGTTTGAAATGTTTTTATTATTCCATCTAAGTTCTTGTAGCTGTTTAACTGTACTTTTTTTAGTGGTTGCTTCGAGGATTGCAACAAATGTCTTAACCTACTTTACATAAAATGTAAGAAACTTGCAACTGTTTAATTCCATCTCTGTTCTTATCTTATATAATGTTGTCCTTCGTTTCTTCTACATGTATTTTAAATCTCCCAATAAAATGTTAAAATGTTTGCTTAGAATAATCAGTTGTTTTAAAGAAATTAAGAGTATACACACACACACACACGTGTATATATGGACTGTTAAATGTTTCCTCATATTTTTTATTTCTAGAATCTTTCTTTCTTTCCATAGATTCCATCCAGTGCATTTCTCTCCAAACCAAAGAACTTCCTTTAGAACTTTTTTTTTCTTATAAGCAACAAAATCTTTCAGCTTTTGTTTATCTGAACAGTCTTTCTTTGTCCGTTACTGGATAATGTTTTCTCTGAGTAGAATTCTGAGTTAACCGATAGTTTTTCTTTCAGCATTTTGAAAATGTCATTTCACCCTCTTCTGGCCTGTGATTTCTCTTTAGAACATAGTTGTCATCTGTCCTGTTCCCTTGTATGTTACAGGTTTTTTCCCTGGCTGCTTTCCAGATGGTCCCTCTCTCTCTCTAGTCTTTTAGCAGTTTGATTATGATGTGCCTAGATTTAGTTTTCTTTATATTTCTCCTACTTTGGGTTTGCTGATCCTATCGAATATGTAAGCTGGTGTTTTTCCCAAAAATTGGGTAATTATTGGCCTTTTATTTTTTTCATGTATTTTTTTTTGCTTCATTCTTGGATGTGAATTATATGACTTGATACTGTCCCATGGGCCACTCAAGCGTTTTTTTCTTTGTGTGTGTGTGTTTTTTTTTTCTGTCTGTTCACCAGATAGATCAATTGCTATTGATCCATCTTCAAGTTCACTGGTAATTCTGCTATCTCCAATCTGCTGTTAAACCCATTCAGTGAATTTTTCACTTCAAATAATAGCAGTTTTCAGTTCTGGAGTATCCATTTGATTCTTTCTTATAGTTTTCATTTTTCTGCTGAGATTCCCCATCTGTTCACTCATTACAACTACCGTTTCCTTTGAGTTCTTGGACAGAGTTGTTATAACAGCTGGTTTAAATTTTTCGTGTGTTAATTTCAACATCTGGGTCATCTCAGGGTGAGTTTCTGTTGGTTTTTTTCCTCCTAAATATGGATCACATTTTCCTATTTTTACCCATGCCTGGTACTTTTTTATTTTATGATGGACATTGTGAAGGATATGTTGCAGAGACAGTAGGTTTTCTTATCTTTAAAGAGTGCTGATCTCGGTTGTATTGGGCAGTGAAACCGCTGGCTGATGACCTTGGACTTGTGCCGGCTTGCCTTGTGCTTTGCTAGGATATGTGTGACTTGGGTGCGTCCCTTATTCCTGAGACACAGTCTACCTTCCTGGGTGTGTCCCTTCTGGGATTCACACAGTACTGAGGTGTCTACCAGGCCTTCTGACTGGCTGGGACCCAAGTTCCAAACTGTCAGGATGGCGGATTCCAGCAGAAATTTCGGTTCACTGCCCTCTGAATTACTTCCTTGCACAGGCGCCTCTGGCTCCCCTGTGCCTGCGTGTTCGGGAGTCAGCCATGGATTTTGAGCAGGGTTGTTGTCGGCCTCCCAGGGTCTCCCAGCCGTTTGCAGCCACTCTGGGAGCCCTGAGCCCTGTCCTCGGACACTGAGGAAGGCTGTGCTCCAGCGGGCTGGAGAGGGTTATCGGGGGAAGCGCCCTGTGACCGTGGATTTCACTCTGCGCGGTTTTCTTCTTTAGAGAGTTGAATCCCCTCTCGTTTGTCTGCCGCTGGCTGCTCGCTAGCCCTTCCGGTAGTTGCTTTTTCTGCTTGCTCGGAGTTTGCAGCTGTTACCTGGGTCAGGCTCTGCCCAGTCCGAATCCAGACCGGGAGCCTTTCGTCCACTCCCCACCCCGGCGAGCAGCGCTGTGAGAGTCCCTGAAGACTCATTTGACTCTTTAAAGGAGCTTGACACCCTCGTCCTCACCGGCTGTGAATGTGCACGTGGCCTTCGAGGTGGAAGCCCAGTACACCCAGCGGCCATTTCCCGGGCCGTCTGGGGACACCTGCGCTATTTACGGGCAGACCGCGTGCGGTGAGAAAGGCACACGTCGTTGACAGGGTGCAAGTATGTAAGTTGTGTGACTGATTTTGTGCACAAGCGGAAACGTGGGCTTTGCCGTTGGTGCTCCACGGCGCGTGACAGGCCTTCGACGGCGGGGACGTTTGCAGCACTGTTGCTGTTAAGTCATCGTCACGACGTAGGCGCCAGTAGCACTTACGGAGCTGGCCACACCGGGCTGAGCCCCGTCGGTCAGGAAGCGCGCCGCTGGGCCAGCGACGCAGCGTGAGAGCCCCGCGTCCCGCGAGCCGCGGCGGCCGGCCGCCAGGGTCCCTCAGGAGGCGGCAGGTCTGCGCGCGGCGCCCTCCTGCCCCGAGTCACCGGGCGCGTGCTCAGGTCCTGGCTGCAACCGCAGGCCGGTGTGGCCCCCCCGCGCCCCCACGCGTCTGCGGGGTGACGCCCCTCTCTCTCGTCCCAGGCCTCATGCGCTCACGGGTTCGGGGGGCCGACGCTGCGCAGGCCCAGGTCCTGACCTTCCTGGACAGCCACTGCGAGTGCAACGATCACTGGCTGGAGCCCCTGCTGGAGCGCGTGGCCGCGGTGAGCGGGGAGGGGCGGGGGAGGGGGGCCATCCCCCAGCGCCTCTGGACCGGGTGTTCCCCGTGAATCTGCCCCCGGGCGGTGTGGGAACCGTGTCCCCCGTGTGCTCCCCTGGCGCGTAGAGTTCTCGGCCCTGCCGATTCCGTTCCCCACGGGTTTCTGGCTCGTGCGGGCATTTAAACAGCTCAGGGGACACGTAGCCACAGGCCCGGAGCAGCCTGTCACCAGCGCCAACCGTCCGCTTTTAAACAGGGCCGCAGAGTGGACAGGCCTGTGTCTCACACACTGAGCAGAACGGTGGGTGTGGCCTAGAGAGCCGGCCCGTCTCAGGGAACAGGCTGTCACGGTTAAGACAGGTGCAGAAGCTGCAGCTGTCGGTCGATGCGTTTGCTTCTGCCGCGTGGCTCTGGTTCTGTCCACGTCACACCCCACGCCACAGAGCGCGTCCCTCACTCGCCGCGTGGCATCTGAGTCCGGACAGCAGATCTGAGGGCGCTGGGCTCGGTCCCGTCGGAAGGGAGCCGGCGTGGCTGCCGCTCTGACGTTCGGGGGAAGAGGGCCCTGGGGACACCTCGGTATCATCCGGGCTCCAGCCGAGGGGACAGGCTACGTTGCCCCGTGCCCGCAGGCGCCTCTTTCAGGGACCCGCCCGCGGGGTGGCAGGAGCAGGCGTGGCCCCGGCCAGGCTCGGGGCGGGCGGCCGGCCAGCGGTGCGGCCCCGCGGCTCGGCCTCTGACGTTGCCCTCGACTCGTCTGCTCTGCGCCCAGGACAGGACGCGGGTCGTGTCCCCGATCATCGACGTCATCAACATGGACAACTTCCAGTACGTGGGCGCCTCCGCGGACCTGAAAGGCGGTAGGTGCCGTGGCCGCCTGCTCAGGCCTGGGTGCTGTGCCTCTGCATCCCGGGGGACAGTGACCGCCTGGACACCATGCCCTCCGCCTCCCAGGGGCCCGTGCCGGCCTCCCCCCCTCGCTGTCCTCGCTGCCCAGCCCCCAGCCACGCCCTCCTTCGGTGATACCCGCGGAACGCTGTGGTCCCGAGCCCCTGGCTGAACTGTCAGGTCCACTGTCTGAAGCACGTGCCACGCAGTGTCTCCGCTGTAACTGGAAAGTGGTCAAACGAGGGGAGGTTGGGCAGGTCAAGTTCGTGCCCAGGGAATGCGTAATCTTGTCCCCTGCCCTGTCCCCTGCCACGAGCCCGCTTCTCATCTCCCCCAACTCCTGCGTCTTAACCTGAGGGGAGCCGGCCCCGGGCACGCCCCCGCCGTGCCGTCTGCGTTGTGTCCTGTGCCCCGGTGGGTGTTCAGCGGGTCTCGTCACGGGACCAGTGTTGTTAAGCTGTGCGGAGCGGACGGCCCATTGTCAGTGTCTCTGCCTGTGTCCGGCAGGTTTCGACTGGAACCTGGTCTTCAAGTGGGACTACATGACGCCCGAGCAGAGACGGGCTCGGCAGGGGAACCCCGTGGCCCCCATCAAGTAAGTGACAGACGCCACGGGCGCCCCCACAGTGAGACCCCCGGCCCTGGCCCGCAGCCCCTCGTCTGGCCCGGGGGACTTGCCAGCAGATCACAGAGTTCAGTACTTGGTAAAGTCCGTGTGTGTCCTTAAGACAGACACACGGCTCTGTGTTCTCATCCTTCTCATGTGGACCGGGTCGGCCTCCGGGGCCGGGGCCATCGGTCCCTCTGCTGCCACCGGGAACGGCTGGCATTCGGATCCCGCGGCGGGGTTCGTGCTGGGGGCCGGGTGGCCTCTCAGAGCAGGGCTCGTGACCGTTAGGTGCGGGCGTGGCTGCACGTGACCGATGGCTGCGGGGCCTGTGGTGTGCTGCAGGCTTCGCCAGCACCGGACTCTGGGTTCGTCCTCACGTGTCTCTGCTCAGCAGAGGCTCGGGAGCCCTCCCGAGCCGCTGGGGACGTGGGCTGTGTGCTGCCTCTTCTGGTCCTCCACTGCCAGCCGCTGCTCGCTGCCCGCGCCTGCAGGGCGTCTGAGGACCGCAGTGCTCGAGCGGAGGAGGGGCCCCCGACACCCAGCACTCCCGTCCGTGCAGGCTGGACCTCGGCGAGCACCGCCAGGGACCTAGCCTCGATCTCCGACCTCTGACCTCCCTCCCCCGCCTCTCTAGAACCCCCATGATTGCTGGCGGGCTCTTCGTCATGGACAAGCTCTATTTTGAAGAACTGGGGAAGTATGACATGATGATGGACGTGTGGGGAGGCGAAAACCTGGGTACGTATGACCCTGCGGCCTTGGGCACCCAGCGCTGTCCAGTGCTGGCGAGACCCCGGCCTCCTGCCCACCGTCAGCGTCCCGATGAGAACGGGGGCCTTGACGGGACACGGAGACAGGACCTATGGCATGCAGGGCACCAGCTGGGGCACTTTTAAAGGCGTCAGACCATCTGGACGCGGCTGGGCCCTGTGCGTGTGGAAGCAGGTGTCGTGCTTCCAGGCGTCGGTGCCCCAGGCGTCGCAGGCGTCGGTGTCACAGGCGTCGCAGGCGTCGGTGTCGCGCAGGCGTCGGTGTCGCAGGCGTCGGTGTCGCAGGCGTCAGTGTCGCAGGTGTTCCAGGCGTCGGTGCCGCAGGCGTCGGTGCCGCAGTGTTCCAGGCGTCGGTGCCGCAGGCGTCGGTGTCGCTGGCGTCGGTGTCGCTGGCGTCGGTGTCGCAGGCGGCGGTGTCCCAGGCGGCGGTGTCCCAGGCGGCGGTGTCGCAGGCGTCGGTGTCGCTGGCGGCGGTGTCGCTGGCGGCGGTGTCCCAGGCGGCGGTGTCGCAGGCGTCGCAGGCGGCGGCGTCGCAGGCGGCGGTGTCCCAGGCGGCGTCGCAGGCGGCGGGCATTAAACGTCACCCTGAGTGGGCGGGATGCCTGGGTGCGGATAAGCTCTTGCCAGCTCTGATGCCCTCTGACTCCGAGGGTTTGGGGAGCGGCTCAGGAAGGTGGGGTCGCGTCTCAGGCGGAGGGACTCCTTTCTACCGGGCGGGTGGGTGACACAGGCATCGGGGCGGGTGAGGCCTTGGCGTCAGTCGCTTCCCGACTACTTGGCGAGTCGTCCTGTTTGGTTTGACTTTTTTTTTTTTAATACCTTGTATGAACTGTGTTTTCCCCAGATTTAGGGACAGTGATGTTTAGTAGACTTTGACGTGTTTCGGTCGCGCCGGGCTCAGTCCCCCTCTCCCCCTGCAGAGATCTCCTTCCGCGTGTGGCAGTGCGGCGGCAGCCTGGAAATCGTGCCCTGCAGCCGCGTGGGGCACGTGTTCCGGAAGCAGCACCCCTACACCTTCCCCGGGGGCAGCGGCACCGTCTTCGCCCGGTGAGTGGGGGCGGGCGGAGCGGGGGCGAGGGTGCTGCCGACCGCATCGGCCAGGAGTCGTCCTGGAGCTGCGTGGGAGCCTGTCCCTCAGCGGACACCGCCACTCAGCCGTGCTGGGAGCTGGTCTCACAGGTCACATCCCGCATCGGTCCACTCCCCGGACCGTCTCCAAAGGACATGGCGGCCATGACAGATGGGTCGGGGGTCGGCAGGGGGACAGCATGACTGCAGAGGGCCAGCTTGGGGGCCAGCAGGGGCGATGCAGTGTTCTGCGCCTGGTGCCGTGGGGGTGGTCTCGTGAATCTGTACGTGGGGGGTCCCAGAGCTGTACCCCCAGCTTACGGGAGGACGCGGTTGTAAAGATGAGAGCTCGGGCCTTGGTTGTAGGTCACAGTCAAGGCTCAGCACACGGAGGGCGTTAGTCGAGCCTGGACAGTCCCAACCTGCAGACACGAGTCACGTAGGTGACGGGTCTGGTGTGGCAAACACCAGGAGCTTCCTGACGAAAAACAGCACACAACCCACCGAGGGGCCACGGTTTTTCTTAGGGCCCCTCGTAGATGCTAACGATGCTGTGGGGTACCAGCCGGAAGTGGGGGCGCCTGCCCAGCCCCGGCCGGGCTCAGCACGGCCACTGCAAACACATGACGATACGCGGTGTGAGAAGGTGACGCGTGGCGTGTGCAGGCTCGCGTCACAGCCCCCTCCCGCCGCGTGGACGGAGGCACGTGCCCCGCCCGACGCGTGTCCCAGGCCGGGGCGACGCCGTGTCTCGTGCGGGTTCCGGAGTTGCATCCCGGATCTGGGGTGAGCCCCCCGGTGTCCGCACCGCCCGTAGGTGCTTCAGAAGTTGCACAGGCGGGACGAGCGGCTGGCACGAGGCCCCCCAGGCTGTCGGAGGCAGCGCGTTCCAGGGGCCTTGGCCTCGAGTCGCGGTCTTCTCCGGGCTGTGGGCCTCGAGGGCGTGGCTTCCGTGCCGTGGGGAAGGCTGACTGCCCGCCGCCCGCGCAGTGCGGGAGGAGCCCCGGCGGGGAGGGGGGAGGCGCGGAGCCGGCGTCCCCGTCACGTGGCCGCGCCGTGCCGAAGGACGGGTGCCCGTCCAGGGCGAGAAGGGCTGTGGAGCCAGGGCCGCGGGCTGCGCTCCGGCCGCCTGCGAGGGCGCTGCCCATCAGGGTGGGGTGCCGGGCCTTCCCCGTGGCGCCCACTATGCTGTGACCATAACCACGAGTCCTGCGCGCATGGTCTGCGCTCCCTGAGGACCGGGCGTGCATTCAGCGCTGCGGGCTCCCCGGCCCGCGAGGCCTGCGCAGAGAGGCCGCCCGGGTGGGCGCGAGCAGACGCCTGTGAGCAGTGACGCTCATGGCCTCTGCGTTTCCAGCAACACGCGCCGGGCAGCGGAGGTCTGGATGGACGAGTACAAAAACTTCTACTACGCCGCGGTGCCGTCCGCCAGGAACGTCCCCTACGGCAAGTGAGTGTCACCTGCGCCTGTGCTGCTCGCTTGGGGCCCCGGGGGATGTGGAGTGGGCTGTGGCCGGAGGGGAGAATGCCCCAGGTGTGGGGGCCTGGGTGGGGGTACAGCAGGCTCACGGGGGCCAGGTGGGGTACAGCAGGCTCGTGGGGGGCTGGGTGGGGGTGCAGCAGGCTCGCGGGGGGCCGGGTGGGTGTGCAGCAGGCTCACGGAGGCGGGTGGGGGTACAGCAGGCTCACAGGGGGCCGGGTGGGTGCAGCAGGCTCGCGGGGGGCCGGGTGGGAGTGCAGTGGGCTTTTTGGGACATGGGTGCACCCCCTTCTTTGCGCACATTTCTGGGTATGGTGTAGGGAGCCCATCTGTTCCCATGGTAAAGGCACCGTGTTCCTCTCCCCAGCATTCAGAGCCGACTGGAGCTCAGGAAGAGACTGGGCTGCAAGCCCTTCAAATGGTACCTGGAGAACGTGTACCCGGAGCTGCGGTGAGCCCAGGGCTTGGAGCAGCCCACGTCCCCGAGGCCGGGAGCGGGGTGCTGTCCCCAGACGCCGCTGAGAACGCTCCTGCTCTCTGCTGAGCGGTCCTGTTCTCCTCAGACCTGGGCACGGTCCCGAGGTGTCACCTGCTTAGCTTGTCCCCCCTGGGCAGATGGCAGGGCCCAGGGACCCAGGGGGCTGCTGCCCAGCCAGGCGTCCGCTCGCGGCCCCGGGTGCACTCTGTGCCTCGGCCCTGGCGCCCCTCGCCTGCGACCTCCCCCCGCGTCCCCACCCCCCTCCACGTCCTTCCCGTCCCCAGTCCTCCCGGCCCACACCTGGCCTGTCACTGTGACACAGCTCTGCGTCCCAAGGAAGAAGTGGCGTTCTCGTCAGAACCCTGGGTCTGCAGGTCTCCGGGCGTGGCTGACCTTCATCTTAAAGTGACTGCCAGACAGCGTGGCTTTCGTGGGGCCCAGTCCATATCCAAATGTCCCCAGAGCACCTCACGGTGACCGAGTGCAGGACTGACCCCACGATTGTCCTGTGTGCCGACGGCCCCTCGGAGCCTCGTCACAGACTCGCCGGGGTGCGGTGGCCGGCCTGCCTCGGTCATAGCTTGGCTGGGGGCTGGGAACGGCAAGGGTCCCCAGCGGGCAGCCCTGGTCACCGTCTCTCCCCGGAGGGGCCTCTCCACGTGCACTGCGGCCCTGCGAAGCCGTCCACTGCTTTGCCGTCTCAGTCCCCTGTGGCTGGGCCGCACAGCATGACGTGAAGTGCACGTTTGACCCTGCTTACCCGTGTTTTGGGGTGCACTGAGCCCTGCATCGCGTGAGACCACATATGGGGTGCTTGGGACCACGGCCGTGTGCGGGTTTCTGCGCCCCGTCCTCATTGGGCGAGGGAGATGGTGGCCGAGTACCCGCCTGGTGTTGGGGCGAGAGCTTCCCGGGGCCAGGCAGCTGTTGACCGCTGAAGGTGCGGGGTGTGGGTGCTGCCACCGCCCTGCTGGGGGTTCCTGCAGAGGTGGGCCGAGGTCAGAGAGCAGGAGTGAGGTTGCTGGCGTGCGGGAGAAGGCGGGGCTGACCCTGAAGCATGTGGCTCCGCCCCCGGGCGCTGTCAGGCCTCCTGGCAAATCCACCTGCGTCCCCTCTGCTCGGCAAAGGTCAGATCTGTGCCCACCTCAAGCACGGAGGCCGCGGGCCCGGCCACACCGTGGCTGTGTCTCAATGATCCCTGGGGGCTCAGCTCTTCCCCGACGCAGAGCAGGACGGCCGGCAGCTCAGAGCCACCGTCAGGCTGGGAGCCGAGCTGCTCAGCGGAGCTGCCCATGGGGGCCAGGGCCAGCGTCCTCCCCTCCTGGCCCTGCCACCCGGGCTGAGCCCCCGGGCAGGGTGGGCGGCGGGCAGACGGCTCTCCTGTTGCTTGCAGGGTCCCTGACCACCAGGACATAGCTTTCGGGGCCTTGCAGCAGGGGACCAACTGCCTCGACACTTTGGGACATTTTGCTGACGGTGTCGTTGGAGTTTATGAATGTCACAACGCCGGGGGGAACCAGGTATGTGCCCGAGGTGGACCCCAGCCCCTGGAGGCCCAGAGAGCACCGCGAGGGGTCCTAGCTGCCCCCTTCTGCTGTGACCACAGATGTCCGTGGGGACATGGCCTGCTGCAGCCGGCCTCAGGGTAGGACGGGGCATCCCAGGTCTTCGCTGATGCCTGGAGCCTGTCACCGGTCTCAGGTAGCTCCAACGCTGACATCTGGGGACAGACCAAGGCTGGCTGCAGGCTGGTGGCCTTTTACTGTCACCTGCAAAATGGGTTTAATGACAGCCTGTCGTGGGGACGCTGTGTAAAAAGGTTTACCACAGGGACAGGGCTTGGACACGGCGGCACATGGTCTGGGCTGTGAGCCCTCAGACCTCCTCGGGCTCTTGGGCGTCCGTGGTCAGCTGAGCGTGGTCACGAGGCCGCACGCTGCGCATCTGCATCAGTGTGCGACGTCATGTGGAGATTTTCCCGTCACGACCCCCGTGCACAAATGCCACTCGCCGCCCATGCCTGCCTGGGGCTGTCTCAGTCACGCAGCTGTGAAGTTGGTCTGCACGGTGCCCCTTGAGGTGGCCAGGCCTGAGCAGCAGCGTTTGCAGCCCACGTGGGGTCACAGAGGTGGGGTTCGCGCCCTCATTTGCACTGGGGCTAAAATAGCTAACGCCGTGACCACATCCCAGAGCGGCTTTGCACGTCCCCGGTCAGCCTGGCACCCGTGGTGGCCCGGGCGCCCCAGCGGTGGCTGTGCCCGCAGGCACAGAGCCGCTCGCTGGCCGCGACCTGGCTCAGGGTGCCGAGGGCCCCCCCCTTCCCGCCGTCGGGCACTCACCTGGCCTCTGGCCTCCGTCCTGTATCGCAGGAGTGGGCCCTGACCAAGGAGAAGTCAGTGAAGCACATGGACTTGTGTCTGACCGTGGTGGACCGGGCGCCCGGCTCGCTCGTCAAGCTGCAGGGCTGCCGAGAAAACGACAGCAGACAGGTAGGGGCCTCGCCGAGCCGTCCCGGGCAGCCTGCCCTCTGTCCTCCGCCCCTGGCTGCTCCTGCCGTGGCTCTGTCCTTCCGTTCCCTTTGGCCTGTTTGCCCGGGGCCCCTGACCTGGACCGAAAGGGCGGGGCCGTGTTCGTGATCCCGTCTTCCGCCCGCCGCCCCGGGGCTTTGCAGGACCTGCCCCAGGCTGGTGGCTGCCGGGGCGCTGAGCGCCCCGGTCACGTGCCGCCTGCCCAGGCCTGCGGGTGAGCGGTGCCCACGGTTCCCCCTTCGGCGGCTCCGGGCACTGGAGGTGGACACCCTACTGGGCACCTCAGGGAGACAGACAGGGACGCTGATGTCAGACGCTGATGGGGACAGGCACGGACCTCACGCCCAGCAGCAGGAGGGACAGCCGCAAAGAGCCACCAAGCAGCGTCCTGTGGCTCCTCTGTGTGGCAGCAGGGACTGACCCGGAGCCCAGCCACTCCTGGCCTGAGCAGCCGCGGCCTTGGCCTAGAGCAAAAGTCTGTGACTTCGCTCATGAGAAGTCTGTGAAACACTGACCGACAGCGTAGAGAAGGGAGCGAGGCTCTGAGTAGTCTCGGAAGGGAGGTGTTTCGCTCATCGTGACGTTTCGGGAGCTGACGGGGCCACAGCCCCGAACGCGAGCTGTGTCGGCGGCCTGCGTGTCTTAAGTCAGAGGTGTGACGTCTCTTGACCGGTCGCTGTTCTCTCCACAGCACTGTTTTAAAGGGAAATTACGCGTTTTTATTCATTTGTTAAATATTTTTCTTTTTTAAATTGACCAATCTCTAAATGGTTCGAGCCCGAGCGTGTGTGACCGCGCGCACGTAGTAGCCGAGTGTGCGTATGTTCTTCTGGACGGCTTAGGACGTGCTCCTGCCCGGAAGCTTTTTCCCCGCCGGTGGGAGCCAGGACGCTGACCCTGTCCTGAGCCAGGGCTAACGGCTAGCGGCAGAGGCACACAAAGGCTGTCCCCCAACGTGTGGAGTGCTGGCCCATCTCATCGTGATCCTCCTTGTGAGGTCGACAGGTGTGGGGAAACCGAGGCACGGAGCCTGCGGGGCCCAGGAGCCACCTGGGCTCCAGCCTAGCAGTAATTCAGCAGAAGGGGTGGTGAGGCCAAGGCCAGGCCCCTTGCAGAGATCCCGGTGGCAAGGCCACGCTTGCAAAGGGCCATCCTCTCCCCATGTCTGGCCCTGGCCACCCTCCTGCCCGCTCCGCGGAAGCCCAGCCTGGCACCACTTCATGGTGGCGGTGCATTTCCTGACGAATCCCCTGGGGAGCGGGAGTGACTGGAACCAAGGAGGCCATTGTCCCTTGGTCCCAGGCCACCTGGAACTCTGCAGTGTGGCATCGCCAGGCGTGGGACAGGTGGCCTCTGGAGACAGCTGTGATCAGTGGCTTCCTCTGGTCTCCAGGCCTTTCTAAGAGGCGTGGACGCCGAGTTGTTAGAGGACCTCCCTTTAGTGAGAGTTTGTTTTACGCCGGGTGCTGACGGAGTTCCTGCCCTGATCCCCGGCCTTGGGGACCATGCCGGACACCCCTGAAAGGCTCACACCACAGAGGGGAGAGGCCAGCAAACAGCCCTTTGCTGATGCGTGGGGGACGTGGGGACCTGTCACCCTGTCCACCCCGAGGCTTAGCCGTGGGGCGTGGGCGAGCAGTGCCGACCCAGAAATACCCCCTGCTCCCCGCCAGCCGGCCTCCGGCAGGTCCCAGCTGTGGGGACAGCCCCCAGGGGCAGGAGGGCAGACGCTCGGACGCGTGGCAGGCGGAGCCTCCAGAGAAGGGAGTTGGGGTGGGGGGCTCCCTTCATCTGTGTTCCTTGTGGCTCTGATTCCTTGGCGCTCAGAGTGAGGCTGGAGGTTGGCTGGCCACCCACACTGTACAGGACAATGGCCGAAGTCAGCGCGGCAGCAGAGGGAGATGGGTGTGTGGGGGAGGGAGGGGGGGCGGGTGGAGGGGAGGATGCGGGGGGGGGGGGCAGGCAGGAGCCCCCTCCCCTCTCGTGAGCGCTCTCACTCCGCCTGTGCTGGGCCTTCCCGGCAACCCCAGCCAGACACCCCTAGGTCCCGCCCCGCCTGCCTGCCCCCTCCCCGCCTCACCCCTGCCCTTTGAGAAGAGGCTCCTGAGCTCATTTCGTCTGGAACCGGTGGTCTTGCCAGTGGGGCTGTTGGGCTTCCAGGCACGTCCGCACTTCGTGCACGTTGCAAAGTCAGAGGGAGGGGGAGGAAGGACGGCGCGTCAGGCAGAGCCGCAGAAATGCCGCAGAGGAGCTTAGTGCACAGCGTTCGACCGGTGGGGGCAGGCGGTGCCCCAGGCGCAGCACCCGCGGTGTCCACGCGGGGCGAGCAGGTCGGGGGCCCCCGGGGGCAGTGTCGGGCTGAGCCCTGGGAAGCAGAGTCCCCTCAGGAAAGCACCGCAGTGCAGAGCAGGGGCCTCCAGCTGGGCCGGGGGAGGTTTTGAGTCGCACACCAAGGTGGGGGCCAGGGTTCCTTCCCGGGCCCTCGGTAGACCTGTGGCCGCTGTCTCGGGCTGTTACGAACCACCATCCTTGGTGACCAGAGACTGGAAAAGGGTTCGTTTCTGGAGCAGCCCGCAGGCCCTGGAAATGCATCTGCCTGCGGTCACCCTGCGAGGCAGCCTCCTGTCCCCCTGGCCTGCGGTCACCCCGCGAGGCAGCCTCCTGTCCCCCTGGTCTGCGGTCTCCCGAGACACCCTGTCCCCTGGTCTGTGGTCCCTCCTGATACACCCCTGTCCTTGCAGAAGTGGGAGCAGATCGAGGGCAACTCCAAGCTGCGGCACGTGGGCAGCAGCCTGTGCCTGGACAGCCGGGCAGCCAAGGCCGGGGGCCTGAGCGTGGAGGCGTGCGGCCCCGCCCTGTCCCAGCAGTGGAAGTTCTCGCTCAACCTGCAGCAGTAGGAGGCCCGGCCGTCGTCCCCGCCGCCGGCCGAGTCGCGATCACGTCGTCGATTATGTTTCTAAACTTTCCACGAAACTAATACCTCAGTATCCACCACGTCGGACGTCGGAAGCTGCACGCGGCGGGGCCGGGCGCTGTGGCGGCTGCAGCCGCCGGACATGCGTGTCCCTCCCCGGAGGCCACGCCAGTCCCTCCGGGGCGTCTGGTGCTCCCGGCCGAGGGCTCCGGGGGGTGCAGCACAGCGGTGAGGACCCCGAGTCCCGCGTCGGCCGGGTCGCCGTCCCACACACCGAGCCGCCCTGGCGGGTCACGGGGTCCCCTCCCTGCTCCTGGCGCCCAGCCGCGGACGCCGCCTCGTGACCCGCTCGCTCTGCTTGAACGTGGACCTTCCCAAGTGGGCGTTGGACACGAGCGTCGAGGGGCGCGTGCGGCCCGTCCCCTGCCTGCAGGTCTCCATCCCGTAAAGCCCCACGAAGCGGCCCCCGGCCGGGCCTCCCCGCAGCGCCCCGGAGCCGGCGGGGCCGGGGGCCGGGCCAGCGTCACGCTGTGGCCGTGGCCCAGTCGCTGCTGGGGCGGATCCCACCTCCTGCCCAGGATCTGTGAACCTGGGTGGGTTATGTGTTTCAGCAAACTCTGCTTTAGGTCTTTTTAAATTAAATTTCTTTTCCCCAAGAAAAAACCACCCCCAGCTCCCAGCAACTGCCAGAAGCTGTCACAGGTCAGTGCTGGTGGCGAGTGTCTGGTGGTGAGTCCTGGCATGCGGGCAGCACCGTCAAGGCCACTGGCTGGCTCAGGCTCGCAGCTCGGGGGTGCCCCGGGCTTCGGGTCGAGGATAGCAGGGATGGGAGCACAAGGTCTCGGGGCCCGAGGCAAGCCTGTGCGGTAGGGTGTAGACGTCAGTGTAAACCACAGGACGGTTAGGAACGACAAGCAATGACAGGAAGAGACGCCTGGCCCTGCAGGCCCTGCCTTGCCTTTAAAGTGTCCCCTGTGTAGGGACAGACCCGCCCCAGCCCCCACAGGCGGCTGCTTGGTGATCGTCCTGGCCAGCGGGCCCCTGCGCCCCCGCCTGCTCACCCCCCCATGCCCGTCTCCAGGAGGCCGGTCCCCTCAGCAGCCGCACGCTACCGCGGCAGACACACATCCGAAACACGTCTTCAGGCCCCTTTGGGAGGGACCAGCCGGCCACACGGTGAGAAGTGGCCCCAGAGCTTCTGGCAGGCCAACGTTGCCAAGGGCTGTTCTCTGTCCTGCCTGTGCCCTTCAGGGGAGGGAACATGGTGATGTTTCTTGCTCCCGGCGGGAGCCCACACACTTGCTCTCTGACAGCGGCTCAGGCGCGGACGCGTGGCCGGTGACATTCCTCTGTCTCCCGCTTCTGCCCCGCCAGGCAATCCGGTGCCTTTCCGGCGGGCGGAGGGCAGGAGCGGGACTCGCCGCGCAGCCGCCCCTGACCGCGGGTGGCCCTGGGAGTCTGCGGCCCCTGCGACGGGCTGTCCGCTGCCAGGGGCAGGGACCGCCGCTGGCCCACGCAGCCCGAGCACCCGGCTCTGTTAGACACATCGCCCGTGAGCTCTCACTGCTTAGAAAAACGTCCCATTGTCGGAAAACAAATTTTAATTCGGTTCTTGACGACCCTTTGCCCGCACAGCGCCACCCAACCCAGAAGTCTTCCCAGCCCTTGTGTCATCTGTGCGGGGGACCCCCGGTCCCGGGGGGCAGGGCCCGTGCCCGAGCTGAGCCGGCGGGATGGCGCGGTGTCGTGAGCAGGGGTGGGCTGGGGGAGCTCCCACGAGGTGAGCTATGTTTACATGACACAGTGTGCCAAAGTGACTTACTGTGGTTGCATTATTTTGTAGTCATGGGGACTCTCGCCCGCCCACGTTTTTACACATAAACACTCTTTCGTGAGAGCCCCTGAGCAAAGCGTGGCGCAGCTGGTCGTCTTCTCTGTGATGGTCTTTTCTTACGTCTTCATAAAACGGTGGCATCTGTATGTTTTGCAAATTCAAAATATAGTTTGGTAATTTTTTTCCAGTTGATTTTTTAAAAGAACTGCTGTACAGAGCTTGTACTTTGTCCATTTTATAGATGGAAACCATCCTTGAAAATTGTTTAACTTAAATAAAGAGAAGATACTTTATAGGTAACATGCCCTGGTGGCTGCCGCTGTCCTTCTCGGTGTCTGTGGGGTGCGTGCGGCTGGCCGTGGATGGTGGCAACCGTGGCCACTCTTCCGGGGACCCTGTTCCACGGCTGTTACTTACCGCACTTCTGAACCGCGCCCACCGTTTACTGCCTCCTCACGTTGTCATAATCGCTGCCATGTCTGAGTGTGTGCGCCGTGCCGGGCATGAGGCCAGGCCCGTTGTTCATTGTCACTGTCCCCTCCCGGGACATGGCGCTTTAGGCTGCATGTCTCAGCTGGCCGGGGGAGCTGGCGCTTGAAGCTATTATCTTCTGCTCATGGTCAGGGGCTAGCCTGCTCAAGGTCACTCCCCACCTAAGTGCTCCCCGGGAGTCAGCCCTGGGAGTCCCCAGGCCTAGAGCCCGCAGCCCAGGGCGGGGCGGGGACAGCTCTTGGGGTGCAGGCTCTGCCCGCGTGTTCTCAGCCACCCGGGCTCTCCGGCACCGTCTGAGGTTGCTTGGCCTCGGCCTTTAAAAACGCCCGCCTTTCAGCCACCCCAGGGTGCCTGAGGAGACACCACACCTGCCTGCAGATTCAGATTGCGGGAAGGGGTGGGGCGCTGGAACCGGGCTAGCGACCTGGAGGCTGCGTCCAAGCAGCATCCTCTCCATCGGAGACAGCCACGCCTTTGGCTCTCCCGTCTGAGAAGCAAAATGAGCTCTGAACATAACTGCAGAATCCATCAGCGCTCTGACTCGTGCGTGTGTGTGTGTGTGTGTGTGTGTGCGCGCGTGTGTGCATACGCGCCCGTGCTGTTCCTCCTTTGCCAGCGGAGAAAGTTTATTCATAAATCTTTGCGACACCTCCCCGTGTTCCCTGGTGGCCATGAGGTCGGGGGAGGGGAAGAGGCAGTGAATGTCAGGAGAGGGGGGTGGGCACAGTGCCCTGCAGGCTCAGTGTGGGACAGCACTAGGCGTCCCCCACGCTCAGGAAGGAGTTGGGGCCAGGCTGGGGGAAGGGAGGTTCTCGGGGGCGGGAGCTAGGGCAGCCATGGACTGGAGCAGATTTGCAAAATTTTTTAGAATAAAATACTTAACTCCTTCTTGACTGCAGCATAGTTCACATTTGAAAGCATGTTCAGCCAGAAAAATAAAATCTTCCTGCCTTCTTTATCTGTCCATGGATCGACCTAAAGGGAAAAAAGAAACTCTTTCTAGATGTACGTACGTGTTTCCGAGCAGTTCACTAACGATACTGTGTTGGATCTTATGTATCGAAATGTGCCTGCAAACGAGACGCGCAGTGTTTCCCGGAGACTTTGTATCCTAGGGCCCCAGAGCAGTGATGAGGAGCATTCTGGGAGGCAGCTCCTGCCTGAGCACCTGTGGCCCAGGCCCCGGGGGCTGGTCGGCGGCACCTCGGCTGCTGAAAACACCTCTGTGGTTCTCGTCCTGGTTACACCTCTGGGAGTCACACTCACCCAGATGCTGACTGCAGATGTGAGAGTAAAGAGCCTCGGAGAGGCGCTGTGGAACCCCTGGGGTGGGGGAGGGGGGTCGCCATCGTGCAGAGCAGATGCAGCCTCGCAAAGAACGTCCGGAAGTTAGGGGTCCACGCTGGTCTTGAACTGGAGAGGCCTCTGCTGGAGCCTCTTCAGGGGAGCGTCAGAAGCCCCAGCTAAACACAGTTTGATTTAAATTACGAGAGACCTTTGTCATCTCACATAACAAGAAATGCAGCGATGGCTGGGCCCCAGGTCCTTCCTGGGGTGTCATGTCACGGTGAACAACTTTCTGCCTGACCACCCCCCCCACACACACACACACCCCCACCAAGGAGCAGGACAGTCAAAAACGTGCCTCCTCGCTCTTCCCCAGCCCAGACTGCCTTTCTGTCCGTCCCCTCCTTAGGAAAGAGATTTCTCTCCCAGCAGCCAGCCCGCCCCACCCCTGCGGACTTCTCAGGCCCTGGGGCCCAGGACCCGCACCCAGGCGCTTGGGCAGCTGGCCATGGCCAGCTCCCCGTGCCTTCGTCCTGGGCTGAGGGGTGGGTGCCGTGGGTGAGGGGTCAGGGAGTGGAGGGGACCAGGCGGCGAGGGCAGCGCCCACCGTGCTTGTCGCGCAGAAGAGTTCTGGGGGCGGGGGCGGGGCCACGGGGTCTCAGGATTCCTTGTCCTTGGCGCATGGTGGCTGTAGGGTGTCCCAAGCCACTTCACCCTGGTCCTCTGATGCTCGCTGGCACCTCGGAGCCTCTTCCGAGCTTGTTGAGTGAACGAGGCCCAGGGCGCGAAGCTGCGGAGACGGCTGAGGGACGGGCACACAGCTGTCAGGGTGATGGAGGACGCGCTTTCCTGACTCCTCAGGCCGCTGTGGCCGCTGACGTGGCAGCAACTACAATGTCAACCTACTGGCGAGCGTGAACAGTGTCACGAACAAGCTGCAGTCGTTACTGTGATGTGAAAATGCCTGCTTTTTTACTGAAGTTGCCAGTTTACTGGCCACATTCAGCTGGGAGTTCATGAAAGTAAAGATGTTCCCCCCAAGTGTCTGAACCCTCTACATTCGAAGAATCTCCGTGTGGCTGGCACCTCTTGTCCCCACCTGCGGTCCCGCCTGTGCCCCCGTCCGTGGTCCTGTCCGTGGTCCCCCCTGTGCCCCTGTCCGTGGTCCGGGACCATCTTGAAGTGACTGTGGTGGTGTCTTCTTGCTGCGGGGCAGCTGGGCCAGGCGTGACCCTGGACCTGGTGACGGACGCCGGTTCTGAGCACAGTGGGATGAGATGCCCTTGGGCAGACGTGCGTGGGCCCAGCTCCCGGAGACGTGCGTAGGTATTGGAAGTGGGAGCTGACAGGTGCTCTGGGCGGCGGGACATGTGCGCTCGGAGGGGCTTCTGACCTCTCTCTGCGCCGGAATGCAGGCCTGAGGACTGAAAATGCCTCTTGATGAGAGACGAGGCATGTGTTGTCTGCCGCAGGCGTGGCCTTGTCTAGGAAGCTGTCGCCTGCGAGTCCCTTCGCTGGGACTCAGCCGGGGGTGGGGGAGCATACGTCCGGGCTGCATGCTGCCCGCCCAGCTGCCCCAGTGGCCAGCGCTCTGCATCCCGGGCCTGTGTGGGGCTGTGGCCAGAGCGCACGAGGGGAGGGAGTCGGTCCTGGGGAAAGGAGCGATACTCAGCTGACCACTTGTCTGGGTGCCACGCAGGCCTGAGGAAGGGGACAGGAGAAACAGGTAGAGGGAGAGGGGCCCCAGTTACCCTGGCTGGCCTTGCCAGGCCCTGGAGAAAATGCCCCAACGTCCCAGTCACCTCTAAGCTTTATAGCCTGCGAAGTCGTTCACTGCTGGGGAAACTGAGGCTCCGATAAGCTGGGGCCTTTGCCCAGTTTACTCAGCACCGAGTGAGGCGCTGAGGCCGCGACACCATCTTCCCGGTCCCGCGGGGGTGGTCAGTGGCCAGGGGCCTAGGTGCAGAGCCGCGGTGGCCAAGGCGGCCTGGGCAGTGGGGAGCGAGGCCTGGCTCCTGCCACTTACCTCCTGTGTCACCGAGGAACGTCCTTCAGCCTGTGAAATGGGACAGTCACTCAGTCGAGAGGGGCAGTAAGACACGAAAAGGGAGCCCTGGCCGGGCTACGGCTCCCAGGAGCCCCTGGGGTTCGCCACAGGTTTGTGGCGGGGGGGGGGGTCACACAGAGGGAAGCAGGCCTGGAGCAGGGGGGCCGAGGAGGTTTCCGTTACAGACTCGGCATTGTCAGAAAGTGAGGCTGGGGAGGGAAAGGCCCCCCACCGAGTCAGCAGTAGGGGCCACGGCACATCCTGAGGCGCCACCGGAGAGGGACAGTTGCTGAGGAGCTGGGGTGCCCAGACGCCGCCGAGGCGGGGACGAGAGACGCCGACAGCCAGCTGCAGCCGCGGAGCCCAGCACCCCGAGAGCTGGTGGGGAGCACCTGGGAAGGAGTTCGGAGGAGGGCCTTCTGCCAGCAGCAGGTGGGCAGGTGAGGAGGGAGGTGAGCAGGTGAGGAGGCGGGTGGGCAGTAACGAAGGAGGAGGTGAGCAGGGAGGTGACGAGGGTCGAGGGGCCTGGGCAGCAGAGGGGAGGTGCGGGGCCTGGCTGCTAACAGGACAAGCCGCTGTGGCTGCTGGCTCAGGGGACACCTCTGGGAAGAACTGGGAGGGTGAGGCTGGCGGGGAAGGACGACAAGCAGAGAACGCCCCAGAACATTCTGAGTCGGGGGCCGCCCTAACCCCCGAACCTTGCAGTGTGAGTGGATCTGGTCCTCACAGAGATGGGGACGGGGACGTGAGGTAAAGGTGGACCCTGACCCCGTGTGACTTAGAAGAAGAGGACGTGCGGACGCAGATACGCCCGGGGTGACCCCACGCCCGGGGGTGACCCCACAAGGACGCGGAGAGGACAGAGGCACTCGGACCCGGCGCCACCTTCGTCTGGTCCCGGCCTCAGAACTGGGGGGCAGGTTTCTGCTATGGAAGCCTCCCAGTCTGGGACCCAGTCACGGCCGACTGGTGCGAGGCTGGCGAATCCCAAAGCCACAGGGCAGCTGGGCTGGGCCCCCCAACCCGCTGTCCTGGAGAGCAGCGTGGGGCACGTCCAGGGAGCGGCCGCCAGCGCTGGACAGGGCCTCGGGCGTCCAGCCTGCCCAGAGCCCTGCTGCCGCCTCCCGCTGGGTGTGGCCTCAGCCAGGCCTCCCCGGTGGGCTCGGGCGGGAAGTCGCAGCTGAGTCCCCACTGCTGCTCGGTCCTGGGATCCCAGTCCTCGGGCTCAGAGACCCGCTCGGTGGGACACTGACACCAAAGCCTGTGTGTTGTGCGACTCCTTTGGGAGTTAGAAACAACCAGCCAAACAGCCAGCCTGCAACCCAGGGGGCGCTTCCCAGGGCCGCGACCCGCCGGCCACCCCGGCTGCAGCTCCCGGGGTCCCGGGCTCGTGCACATGGACCCCACCTGCCCCGGGCCCCCAAAGTGCCGGTGCTGGTCTTGGGGCGACACGTTGAGGAGCAAGGCACCAGGCTTGGGCCAGGACGGGCGACGGCCTGGTGAGACGACACCGTCCCCCATGGGTGCCACTGAGTCCCCTGGGCGGGGAGGAGCTGTTCTGGGCGGTGAGCGGACGGTGAGCGGATGCAGCCGGCTCCAGCTCCGTCTGCTCCGTGTCCTCGCCCGTGAGCGGGATGTGGCCGCATGAGGTCAGAGGCCTCACCCCCACCCGCCACGGCCGAGTCTGCGGGGTCAGGGCAGGCGCAAACCACGTCCGGCTGCACAGCTCGCTCGGTGTGGGCAGAGGCGCAGGGGGCGCCCAGCCTGGGTGGTCACCCGGGAACGGAAAACTGGCCGCGGAGCCGGGGCTGAGGCCGCTGCTTCTTCCTGGCGTCCGGGAAAGGCCTGTGGCACGCCAGCACGCGGCTCGCAGCAGCTCTGCCCTCTGCCTCCTGGACCCGGGACGCGGACCCGGCCCCTCCCCGGGGCACCGGGAGCCTCCCTGTGGCCCCTGGGGCCGGCTCCCCCTGTGGGTCAGCTCCTCACAGTGGCCGCGGGCTTCGCCTGGTCCCTGGGAGAGGGGTGAGGATCATGGCTGTTCTCTGCGTCTCACTGGGGGACAGTCAGGAACCCCACCCTGTGCCCCCTGCAGCTGGGACCATGCCACCCCCCTGCAGCTAGGACCCCCATGCTGCCCCCCCGCTGACCCCTGCAGCCAGGACCCCCACGCTGCCCCCTGCAGCGGGACCCCCACGCTGCCCCCCTGCAGCGGGACCCCCGCGCTGCCCCCCTGCAGCGGGACCCCCATGCCGTCACCTCCACGCTGCCCCCTGCAGCGGGACCCCCGCGCTGCCCCCGTTACTGTAGAAAGCCCCCGTGTGTGCTGTCAGATGGGGGAGGGGGTTGGCAGGGAGCAGGCTTCCCGGGCCTTAGCGTGTTTGGCGCGAGACCTCTCCCTCTGGGTCCCCCCATGACAATGACCTCAGGGCTCCTGCACGGGGAGGACGCAGGGCAGAGGTGCCAGCGTGTCAGCACACCAGTCTGTCAAGTCTCTTCACGATGAGCTCGAGGGAGAGACACTCAGGCCCCTCAGGCCGGCAGCTCGCGCCCCACACGTGTGACCTGAGCCTCAGCCAAGCTCTCCCTCCGCTCTGTCTGTCTGTCTGTCTCTCCCTCTCTGTCTCCCTTTCTCTGTTTCTGTCTCTCTGTCTCGCTCACTGCCTCTGTCTCCGTCTCTGTCCATCTATCATCTCTGTCCGTCTGTCTCTCCCTCTCCCGTAACGAAAACGCCCCCCGCGGCCTCCTCTCATGTCCAGTCCGTGCCCGTGGGGCGGGGCTTCCCCGCGTGGAGCCCGGGTGTGTGGGGGGTCTGACACGTCCATGGGTCCTGCCGTTGCAGCAAGGACCAGGTGGACACGGCCTGCCTTCCGGTGACCCGGGGCCAAAGCCAGCGTTTCCTGGAAGGGTCTCCTGGAGATGGGTGGAGCGCTTTCGCAGCCCCCCAGGGGCAGCCTGTCAGCCGGCAGTGCTGCGGTTGAGGTCAGTTTCCCTTGGACATAAGGGTCTTCTCAGCTCAGCCACTAGTACCAGCCCCCTGCCCGACGGCCAGCTGGTGGCCTCGCAGTCGGCACGCGTGGACAGATGCCTGCCAGACCCACTGGTGACCTAAGGGGCACTGGAGGTCTCAAGAGATGACGACACCTGTGTTGTCATGGAAACGAAGCCCCCGCTCCCAGTCAGCCCCCCGAGACCTCCCCCGAGACCTCCGTGTGAGGCGTTTCCTGCAGGGGGACCTGGCCTGGGGCTCGGAGGACGCGGAGTGGTTCCCAGGGGACGGTTCATCAGGGAGGTCACCCAGAAGGGGGAGCGATGAGCCGAGTGGCAGCACCTGGGGAGAAAGCGGGGGGTCCATGGAGGACGGGGGAGAGGAGGTG
This sequence comes from Eonycteris spelaea, assembly GCA_003508835.1. Classification (NCBI taxonomy): domain Eukaryota; kingdom Metazoa; phylum Chordata; class Mammalia; order Chiroptera; family Pteropodidae; genus Eonycteris; species Eonycteris spelaea. The sequence continues at coordinate 397,322 of PUFA01000421.1, forward strand.
CGGGGAGACCGGGGAGGACCGGTGAGACCAGGGGAGGCGCCCTCCCTGCCCACCCGCCCACCACTGGGCCCGATGGCACCCGGTGACTGCAGTGAGCAGAGGGGGCACATGGGGCCCCGTCACCCCCAGGAGCTGTTGCGCCCCGAGGCTGCGTCCAGCCGCCGCCTCCCGCAGGCCCCCGGGGCTCCGCGGCTTCTCCCAGGCTCTGCGTCTGGCCAGCTCCCTGTGGGAAGCCTTATGGGCGGAACCTGTGCCCTCGGCTCCTGGGGGGCCGTGTGACAGCGAGCACCCACCCCGCTGCCCTGCCAACCCCCTGCCCGCAGCCTCGCAGCCCCCAGAACGGAGACTGGATAGCCTACGGATGCTCCGAGCCACCACGATTTGGGGGGCCTGTCACACGGCCCTGGGAGGTGAATGTGGGACCTCGCGAAGCGTTTCCACAGATGTCACCCCTTCGGGTAACGTGGCTGCGCGCCGAGCAGGGCCTGGCACCCAGCTGCCAGGCGACCCGACTAGCCCCGCACGGCCAGCCTTCGAAGCAGGACGCCTTTCCGCGGAAGACGAGTGGCCCGGGGCCCCCATGGCCTTGCGGCCTCTGCAAGGGACGGCGTTGGGTCGGCGTCCGGGATCCTGGCTCCACGGCTGGTCCCACGTGCGAGCCACGTCCTCTTGCAGACGTGTGGCCTGAGACGGCGGTGGCCCCGGGGCCCAGAGGCTCGCCTGTGGGGCGCGTCCGCCCTGGCGCTCCCTCACGCTGCCCCGCGTCCCCACGCCGGCCCGGGACTGTCCCAGCCGCTGGCACAACAGGTCACGGCTCTTCCTGACGCTGCCACCGGCTCCCTGTCCTGGTGGCACTGCTCTTCATCTCCGTGGCAGGCCGGCTCAGGTGGGCCGAGCCCAGGGACCTCCTGTTCGCACAGTTCGGGGTCCCTGCCGCCCCGCCCAGACTCGGGGGGGGGGGAGACAAGGTAGGGCTCATGCTGGGGCCTCAGCGCTCGCTCCTTCCATGAAAAGCGGCTCATGGCCCTTCTAGAAGGAAAACCAGCGTCCGGGGAGCGTGGCGTCCTCCAGCTGGGCCTGCTTCTCGGGGCGGGTGGCGGCTTGGAGGAGAGGGAGGTGGTGGCAGACGGGACGGTGGCAGGAGGGACGGTGGCAGAGGTGACTGTGATGGGGGACGGTGGCAGAGACCCCCGTGGGTCCTGTCATTTAGGGGCCTCTCCCACCGGCCTGTGCTCCCGGTGCAGACACTCCCTCCCTCGAGAGTGGGCACCCAGGCCACACCAACCTGGGCCATCACTCAGCTGCCCGAGCCCCACGTGTGGCAGTCACAGACCTGCTCGTGGCCGCGGGGCAGGGGCGAGGCTGTCTGGCTCCGGGGTGGGCTTGCTCCCCACTCCAGTCACTTGGATGCTCTGAGCACAGAGCCGTCTCGCATGGGGCCGTGTCCCTCAGGGGAGGACCTGAGACTGTCCCTCAGGGGAGGACTGAGACGTCCAGGCTGTTCCCTCCATGAGGCCCGGGGCGCCAGGCTACCCTGCGGCAGGAACACGCAGGGGACACCAGCGAAGCCTGCACAGCTCTCTGAAACCCGCCTCCCCCACTCGGGGCATGGGGACCCCGCCCCAGCAAACCCACAGCACCCTGACTCTGACCCTTACTCTGACAAAGACGCCAGCCTTGTCCCTGCGGGTCTCAGGGGTGTCTGAGCCCCGAGCTGAACCCACCAGCTCCACAGGGTCAGGGGACCCTGTTTTTCCTGGCCTCTCGGGACTGCAGCCAAATTAGAAGCTGGAAGTCTCACTTCCACACCCTTCAGTCCCGGTCAGAGGTCAAGGCCAAGGCGCAGGGAGGGCCTCGAAGGAGGGGACGCTCTGGGAGCTGAGCCCCGCCTCCCCCTCTGCCCGTCCCCAGCCCCACGAAGAGGAGCCCAACCCGGGCACGGTTGCCACCTCGGCAGAGCCCCCCCTGATCCTGCTCCGTGGGGCGGTCCGCGCGGGTGTCCCTGGCCCCTCTCGGGGGACCCCCAGCTGTGACGACAGCACAGCGGGGCGGGGGTGGGGGGAGCGGAGGATGGGGCTGAGCACTCCCCGGCTCCCAGCAGGGGGCGCTCAAGGCCGCCCCGCTCTCTGCTCCCGCTCCCCTCTTCTCTCCCTCCCCCTCCCCACCTCCTGGAACCGCTTCCGCTCCCCACTCAGCCTCAGCCTCGGCGCCTCCCCGGTCCCAATTCTCAGGTTCCCTGATGAGCCATCCTGTTCTGCAGGGCCAGCCTCCTGTCCCCTCCACAGCCCCGTGCAGCCCGCGGCCCGCTCTGGGGCGGGGCCCGCACCCCCCGCACTCCGCCGTCCTCGGAAGTCGCTCCCATCCGCCCGGGCCCCGCCGCCCGGCGCCCCGCGCTCCCCAAACCCCCTTTACGTCTTCCCTATACTTGGTGCCTTTTAAAGCGCTGCACGGCCACTTCTCGGTTTACTGTGTGCTCTGCCCTCCCCCAGGAGGGCAGGTTCTTGTCAACTGCCCCTGGAAGTGCCCGGTGCCTGATAAGCACCAGAAAGTATTTGCTGAATAACGCACCCCGAATTCAGCAAGTTCCTCTCCCATTCCCGCCCCCTCCCACGACGCTATGGCTTATGGTCCTGATGCCTCGTTGTCCCCCGTCCTCGCCCTGCGTGGGGAGAGCCCTGTCCGTGCGAGCGGCCGCAGCGCCCGCAGCGCCCAGGACGCCGCGGGCCCCGCTGGGCAGCGGGACCCCTGGGTTTCGCGCCTGAGGCTCCCGGGTGCGCTCTGCTGCCCTCTGCTGGGCAGACTGGGGAAAGGCTTCCTCTCGCCCGCTGCGGACCCAATGCGAGGTTTGCAAGATGAACCGAGGCCGATAGATGCTTCTCTTTCCCGACGCTGTTGCAATCAGACAAAGCTGCCCTCGCCTCGCCACGCTGCCCGGCTCTTCTGCCATCTACGGCAGGGCCACGAGTCTCCGGATTTTTAAGTCTTCCGTCCTGTCTGCTCGGTGAGTGCACTATCCCCGCGGGCTGTGGGTCTCCTGGTTCCTTCTGCCGCCTGGTCGCTGGACTTTTCACCTAGTTGGACGGTGAATGTGAATAAAAAGCCACCGCTGCCACCAGGCTTCATGCGGCCCGTCCCAGGACAGGTCGCTGCTGGGGCGGGGGCCACCAGGCGAGGGGGACAGGGCACCCGGCCACCGCCCCTGCCAGGGACGCGCCTTCGCCGCCTCCGTCCATCTCCAGCAGCAGGGCGCCTCCTGCCCGGTCGCCCCTCCTTTCAGCAGGAGTTTAACACCGGTCGGTGTCGCTGTCTGCAGCGTCCGTGTGGTTTACCTGTGACAGCTGTCGGCCGGCGCCTGGTGGCCCAGGATGGCACCTTTGGGCCAGCACAAGTCAGCATCACGCAGGTTCACGCCAAGAAATGAGCCCTTCGTCCTGTGAAGCTTGGAGAGCAAAGACCTGAAACTTTGAGAGGAGCTTGGAAATTACGTTTGGCTTTCAGAAGAGCTGAGAACAGGGCCTGGGGTGGGGGTGGGGGACGGGGGCTATAAAAATAAGCTGGGAAGCACGTACTTCTTAAACTCTTTTTATTGTCCTGTAATGATGTGTAGAAAAGGATGCTGGGAAGTAGCATCTGATAGCTCGTTATGTGTGAAGACCTGCGTTAATGAAAACCGTACCTCTTTTCTGGGGTTTTAGGGTGTCACCACAAAGCCAGAGTCACGGCCCCTTTGTTCTGTTAAGGTCCCAAGCAGGCCAGCTCCCCCTCCCCAGCACTGCTCCCCTATCTCTGTCTCCGCCCACAAGGACTTGCCTTCTGACAGCAGATGTGCTTTGATTCCAGAACCTTCTAAGCAAGGGGAGGAGGTGACTGAGCTGCACAACCCTAATCCACTGCAACTGCAGACACCCCTCCTGCTGGGGCTGTCCCTCCCAGGAGACGCTCGCCAGGTGACGCTGGACACATCTCAGCCCAGCACCTGCCACAGCAGTTCAGCAGGACCAGGCGTCCAGGGCGCACAGGGGGGACCGTGCCACCCAGCGCAGGCCCCTCCTGAGCATCACAGGGGTGTCTGGTGCACGCCCCATCCTGGGATGACGTGACAGAAGCAGGCGGAGCCCACGGCCACTGGGCACATGTCCCCCGTCCTTCCCATCAGTTACACTTGGACGATGGCTGGACACGGGAATGAGTGAGAGAAGGAGCAGAAGGTCGAAGAGACGTGTCGACAAGCGTGATGAGTGTGATGTGCCAGCCGGGGCGGGGCCCCTGGTGGGCACGCGGGGGCCCTGGTGGGCACTGCGGGGGCCCCTGGTGGGCACGCGGGGGCCCCTGGTGGGCACGCGGGGGGCCCTGGTGGGCACTGCGGGGGGCCCACGGTTGGCAGCGCCTGGTCACCTCCCATCAGCGTGTCACTGGGTTGTGCCTCACCCACCAGCACCTGTGGGAAATGGCTTTGCCCTGAAACAGAGACTGGAGGGGAGAGGATGAAGCTGGGAGCCGCTCCAGTGTCACCGAGGACGCAGTTGGCCGGGCTTCCTGGCTCACGGATGCCCACGCAGAGCCCCCCGCTGGCTGTGGAGACTGGATGGTGGGCCCCACACGGCGACCCAGACCTGCCTGGTCCCACCCTGGTGTCTGCGGGTCTCCCCTCTCACTCGGCTGCAGGTAACTCGATTTGGTGGTCAGGCCTTGTAAACAAGGTCAGCAAAGTGGACGACCGCCCAGGATGACCCAGGCACAAGGTTTTCCTGTGAGACTGCCCGAGTTTGGGACTATGGCCTCGGCACTTGCTCCCTGACCATGTGGGGCCTGTCCGGCACCGTGGGGAGCAGGGCGTGGGGACGTGGGTGAGACACGGAGCCCACAGGGGAGGTGAACACAGAGCGCGCGCGTCTGGCCCGGCCCTCCCAGACGGCCTTGCCTGCTGCGGCGAGCCGGGGGAGCCGGTGCAGGCCGACCCTGCGTGCGTCAGGTCTCACGGGGACCTTCGCACGAGCTGTGGCCAGGCTGCTTTTGCTTAAGGGTTGGGGAGCTCATTGCTCCATCCTTTTCTAGACTCTGCAGCAGGGGGCTGCTTTGTCACCATGGCAGGACCGGGGTGGAAAGGGGTCTCACTGGCCATGGGGTGCGGGCGCCCACCTGCCTCACAGACCTTGCCGGGTGGCGCTGGCTCCCGTCTCCTGGAGCATGCAGTGGGCCCGTTCCTGGTCACCAGCAATGGCAGCTGCTAAACGAGCCAACCAGTGTCATCGTGAGGGTCCTCGAACCCAGGGGACCCTGGGGCGAGGGGATTTTAACCAGAGCAATTCCAAGAAAGTCACTCCACATCGCAGCAGCATGGCCGGGCCCGGGTCCCCGCGGGTTCTCCTGATCAGTGCTGTCACTTTCTCCTTCTGGAAGACGAGAAAGCCCCCATTCCACGGGCCGCAGTGGACACCACGGACCCCCAGCAACCCAGCGAACTGTCCTTTCTTGTCATTAATCAGAAAAAGGGGGCGACTGCTCAAAAACACGACGCCAAAACGGGGTCACTGCTCCCAACCCCTCGGTGACGAGCAGTCACCTGCTGTCCACAGGCGTCCCTTTGGGACCTGGGATGACACACTCCACGGCCCGCAGGCAACCCGCAAGGAGGAATCTCATTGGAAGGCCGACACCTCCTCCTCAAGGGCACAGGCGCCAGATGCACAGAGCAGCATCCCGCTGCCACACCCCAGCTGGACCTCTGCTTGAAAGGGCTCGTGCCCGCTGCCACACCCCAGCCGGACCTCTGCTTGAAAGGGCTGGGCGCTCAGGACACCAAGAACGGTCACGGTCACCTAACGAGACCCCGAGACTTAAACAGCAGTCGTGTTTCCGTCTCTGGGCTTTTAACGGATTCACTTGTTAACGAAGACTCAACATCTAAATAGACCTTTATTTTTTTTTTCTTACTTATTTGGACAGAAGAGAAAATTCATCGGCTTTCAGTAGTCTCCCGAAGTGCTGGAAACATTAAACTCAGAAATAGTGGACCTTGTAGAAAAGCATCACAAATTAAAAATATATTTCTCCATGTGGTAAAAGTGCTTTAGACCCAATCAGGTGCTGGGGTCACAACTCGACATGTGGCCCGCGGTCCGTGGCACCGGGTGAGAACCGAGGACGAGGCCTGTCACCATGAAGCGAGGACGCGGGGACGCGGGGTTTGCGAGCATGCTGCCGCCCAGGCGACCTGAGTGTGGACACGGACGAACGTCCCGAAGCCTGAGTAGGATGGAGTCTGCGTTGGTAAAAACGAGGGGCCGTGTAAGTCGGGGTGCAGGGGGTCGTGTAACTCCAGAAATGACTTGTGTCTTATCCGCGGGGACAGCCAGACCAGCCGGCCACTCCAGCTGGGGCTCCCGCGAGACACGTGAACCGTGCTTCAGAACGGGCCCCGATGTTTTTTGGGGGACTAAGCGAGCCCTCGCTGCCAGCTGCTCATCACGCTGCCCCTTCCGTCCTGTGGTGAGCCGGTCCCCGGCCCACGGGGCGTCATGCAGCCACACCAGTGGCCCATCCCGTGCGGGGCTCAGGTGCCAGCCACGGTGTCCCGAGGACCAGGTTACTGGCCGCCCACGAGGGGAAGAGGATCAGCAGGTGGTCACCGTGGAGAGAATTTGCTGTTAGTTTCAGCAATGCTACATATTTGTTTAAAACAAGTAATTTTGCCGATGAGAACCTCGTGACGAAGCTGAGGCCCGTAGGCCTCCCGCGACCATGGCTGTGGTGGCTCTGGGAATCACCCCCCTCCCTGGCCGGGCACAGAGCGCAGCCTGCGGGGGCGGGAGGCTGCGGGCAGGATGGGGGAGCCGTAAGCAACAGTAAGAAAATAACCTGAAGATATATTTAAAAATAAAAAACAGCATCACGTCACTGCGGTTCTGTGGGGGCTTCCGCTGCGTCCCGTCCGCCAGCCGAGCGGCCCGCGTGAGAAAGCCTCACTCCCGAATCAGACGGGACGGCCCGCCATTCCTCGCCGCCTTTCCTCTCCCACGAGACCTGCTCTAAGCGGCTCGCGTGGGGCAAATTCTGGAACACCCTCGGGCCTCCGGCGCGCTCTGCAACAGTCTTAGCCACCCGTCGCCTGCTTCTGGTCACCTGTGGACACAGCACGAGAGGGAACCACGTCATGACCGTCTTCGCGTCTTTGCCGAGCGGGCGTGTCGAGCAGCATGTGTGTGGCTTGTCCTGTCTCTGGTGCCTTCGGTGGCAACAGGCCTCCCAGGTCCCCGGGGCTCAGGGCCCGGCTCTGCTGCTGGCTCCCGGGGGTGGTGAGGGAGCAGCACCCACTGTGCGGAACAGGCCGACGGGAGCACAGGCCCCGCCTCACAGCGTCTCCACGAGCTGGGCGGCCCCTTCCCAGAGGGGGGCCGTGCTCCTCCCTGAACACCACCAGGACGGCGACTGGGTCCGTCTGTCCCTGCAGGGGCCGAGGGCACCCCTCCCCGGCGGCCACATGGGGCGACTCGGGCGTGGCGGGCGGGTCCCCCCTCCGCGTCCCGCCCACCTGGGCCTCACCTGGCCGCCGGCGTCAGTGGGTCGGGGAGCCGCCTCCAGGCCCAGCAGCTCCCTCACGAGCCTCTCGCCGAACTGCGCCCGGCTGTACCGCTGCACGTGGTAGGCGTCGGACATCTTGTAGAGGATGTAGGCGTTGTTGACGGCGATGCTGACGGCAAACCAGAAGACCTGCTGCCAGGTCTTGTTCGGCTTATGAGAAATGAAGTACCTGGGAGGGCAGAGGCACAGCAGGGGCTGGGTCGGCGGTGGCCGGCCTGCTGGGGCGGCGCATCGTCTTTCCGTAGGACAAAGACGACAGCTCCCATCACGGGATGGGGGGCGGGCAGCGCAGCCAGGGGCCAGGCCTTCTGTGCCAGCGCCTTCCCTGCGGCCCCCCGCCAGGTGGGGGGTGGGTGGCTTCTGCGAAGCCGTCTCCCCACCCCCCACTGCTCTTCACTGAGGACAGAGGTCGCCTCAGGGAGCCCCTCTGCCCCAGGCCAAGGACAGAGCTCTTCCAGGGCCAACCGGGCTCAGGGTCCCCCGGCGGCACGTCGTCCGCACACACGTCTGTCCCCGCCCCCCAGGGCCGCATCGCAGGCCCAGCCAACGTCTCCAGCTAACGCGGTTTCTGCGCGGGCCGGGCACGGGGCCAGCACTGCCGTCCTGCGTGACCGCTGGAGTCGCGGCCGCGCCCAGCGCATCTGAAGGGAGCGCGTGACCTGTGCTGGCAGACACGGCACTCGTGCGACCACGCCGGGGGCTGCGCCAGCGGGTGTGGACGAGGAGGCCGGTCTGGGCTGGTGGGACACTAGAGGCACCTTGGGGAAGGCGCGGCGAGGGCAGAGAGCCCGGCGCCCCTCAGTCCTGCAGCTGGAAAGCCCCCTGACCACCCGCCAGCCCCTCCTGTGCCGGCGGCGAAGCGGCGGGAGCGAGGGGAGGGGGCGTGGGCGGCGCCGTCACTTACCTGCTGTACTTGTCGTCATACTTGCAGATGTAGCTGAGGTGAGCCGCGAACGCCTCCACCGCCAAGGGGCAGGGGATCCCCACGTTCTTCCTCTTGATGATCACTCCTGGGGAGACCGGGGGTCAGGCCCACCCACTCCCACATGTGCCTGTCTCCTCTGCCGTCCACACGGGGTGCCCGGATGTGAGAGTGGGGGGGGGGGAGGGGGGCGTGGCTGACGCCCCTTCGCGTCCTCCACGCTGCAGCGAAGGACTCGGCCTGGCCCGGAGTCCTGCGCCCACGTGCTGTGTTCCCATCTGTCTCATGGAATTTGAACGCTAAGTGGGCAGATGACAGACTCAAATGGATTTCAGAGGAAAAGCAAAAGCATTTGCTTCTCCGTGGGACGTCCCTTGACATGTGACAGCATGCAATTTTTAAAAAGCTTGTGCATGGGCTTACACTCTGAAGGAAGGGTTATTGTTCCTTAGAATCCGCAGTAAAGAATAACAAACCAATTCCCAAAATGTTTTTAACTAGTTACATGTTTTCTAAGATCGGAAATTCTGTTCAACTTTTAGCGGCCTGTACAAGGTCACAGCAGAAGGGAGTACGGCTGAGAAGCAGTCTTTAGAACACACGAGACTTTGCCATCTGGGTGACATTTAAAATAAGCACAGAAAGTAAAACTTATTCAGGAAATGGCTCAGGCATGAAGCGGGCTGCTTTATCAATCAACCCTTGTCATGTGACAAAAGGTCAGCAGAAGTCCATGCACCAAAGTGAGCTCAAAGTGGATGACGCTAAAGGACAAAACCACAGGATAAACCACGGTGCACGTCACACACGCGCGCAGACACACACCCTCGTGGACACACGCACACTTCCACCTGCCTAGATGCACCCACCTTGCTGCACCGGCGAGTAGGCATTGGTCAGGAAGCGGAAGTGCCCCTTGTTGTACCAGCAGATCAGGGACATGTTGCCCTTCGTGCGCACGCGGTGCTGGCCGCGCGCCGGGGGCGTGGCCGGGCTGGCCAGCATGGCCTGCGGCAGCCCCGCGCAGTCGCTCTTGCGCGGGCTGAGCAGGCCGCAGCAGTAGATTCCTGGCGGGCGGGGGACAGCAAGGTGCCGCGGTCAGCACGGCTGCCACGCATGCGCGGGGAAGGGCCGCGCAGCCCACCCGGGGAAGCCTGGGGAACATTGCAGGAGAGGAACTGGCTGCGACAGGTCCTGGGCTCACAGCGCAGGTCTGTCCAGGGTCCAGATCCAACCAATCAGGTCGCCCGACACGCTCGCGAAGACGTGACTGGCACCGGCCCAGCCCTGTCCTGGCCACACTGTGGGGGAAGCCACCAAGCGACGTGCCCGGGGCCGGGGACCGCCGGCGAGCAGGAAGCGCCCTGAGCGGGATGCGGAGGGTCGTGAGGGAGGGCTCGGGCTGGCCTGCACGCCCCGGAGTGTCCGTGGGGCGGACCGTGAGCAGAGGCCAGTGGGAACAGGAGGCTTCTGAATCGGCCCGGGCTCCAGGTCCTCCCTCCCGGGCCGGTCAGGACCCTGGAGGCCGTGGGAGCGGCACTTCCAACCAGATACCCGGGACGGCCTCGCCAGCCCATCTGTCCTCTTAGCTCAGGGGGGGGGGGGCCTCAGCGTGCCTCAGGGGCACTGTCCTCCAACCCGACCCGCGCCCTGTCCACACAGCGTGGCCTCTGCACACCGAGGTCCCTTGGTAGTGGGTGCTGAGCCCTTGGGCCCCGACTTCGCGGACGAGCAGGACGCAGCCCCGGCGGCCGGGTCACAGAGCCCAGGCCGCAGCCGTCAGCCCCCGTTTCTCAGACGCCTGCCCGTTGCTAAGCAGGCCTGCAAGGCAGCGGCTCCCGCAGCAGCTGAGCGCGCTATTTGTCTCTCCCGAGCAACCAGACAGAGGCCCCGTGTGCAGGGCAGAGCGGGGGGCGATGCCGCCGCCGCCGCGAGGCCCCCCACCGCAGCCCCTATTCCCCCAGGCCCCGTGGGGCTTGCCGCCTCTGCCGCTGTGAAGCGCGCATCTCGGCATCGGGGGAGACCGTGCCCAGGCCCGTGGTGCTGCTGCAGGGCGGACCAACCCCCACAGTCCTCGTCTGCAGCCGGGAGGGACCCACACAGATGGGGCGCTGAGCCGAGCAGCCAGAGGCTGAGTGCTCATGTCCCCCAAACTCCTATGTTGAGAACCCGATGTCCAGGGAAGTACGAGGACATTAAACGGGGCTTGAGGTCAGGACGGCGGGCCCTGCACAATGGCTTTGGTGCCCGTGAGAGACCCCACAGAGCCCCTCGCCCTCCACAGGGTGAGGACCGGGAGGCGCCTGGCCTCGGGCCGCAGGTCCGTGAGCAACAACTCCCGTAGTCTGTCACCTGCCCACCGCAGCAGCAGCCTGGGCGGCTCCATCAGCGGCCTCACCTCAAAGGCCACGAAGTGTCGAGCCTGAGGACCCGGCAGCTGTGGCGACGTGGGCCCCCACCGCGCGCAAGCTGTGACAGAACGCCGCCTACGCGCCCACCCGACCTCTCCGCGCGGGGCGCAGGCCACGGCGGCCCGGCCCGGCCTACCTTGCTTTTCGAACTCTTCGAACAGCGCCAGGCTGGTGATGCTCGGCCCGGTGAAGATGATGTAGTTGCGGCCGGCCGCGCCGCGGCAGAGGCTCCGCGCCACGGCGCCGTGCAGCTGCGGCTTGGCCCGCAGCGCGTCCAGCCCATCCGCGGCCCCGCCCTCCTTCAGCTGCACGTAGATCTTGGGCAGAAACGCACAGTGGTCAGCGAGCTTGAAGCTGGCCAGGCCCAGAGCGCTGGCAGCATGGACCCCTGTCCCCGGGCCGGGGCAGGCGGGCCGGTCTCCCCCCTGCGGGTCGGTCGTCCACAGCCCCTGCCCCGCTGTGACCTGAGCCCCGCAAAGGCCCCAGGTCATCCCCGGCCTGGGCGGCCGGTGGCTCGGCACCAGCCTCCTCAGATTAGAGACGTCGAGGTGGAGAAAAGGGACAGACGGGCAGAGTGAGTCCCGTTCTGCGCACGGAGGCGGTGCAACCCACGGCGCATGCGCGGAACGGCTTGTCACCGGGGAACGCGTCCGCAGCGCGCGGTGTTTTAATTCACGAAGCACAGCCGCTCTCCGTCTCCCGTCTTCCCCGCGGTGACTGCCACGCGGGCAGAGGAGGCAGCGGCCGCCTGGCACAGAGGACCCAGGTTACAACGCGTCTCAGGTCCCACTGGGCACTCTGCGTTTGCGTCTGGACAGAGCCACGCCCGCCGCAGACAGGTCACCACAGTTGGAGAGGATCAAACGATGCCCGCTGACCAGCCCCGATCAGTGGGCTGGAAGCATGGGCGTGGCAGGGCCCACTTCCTGCGCAGGGCACCCCAGGCTCACGCGCTCCCCACCACGCCGGTCCTGACCGCCTTCCCTGCTTCTCCCTCAGGACAGAATGGGGCTTCTTTGCGTTGGTGTGGGACGGGGAGGTTGCTCGCGGACCGTGTCCCATGCTCGAGCCTCTCGCTGGCTGGCTGTGTGGGAACAGGTGTGTGGGGCGGTGATCCCCGCAGCACAGGAGTGACAGCCACTCACAGAAACAAGGCTGCATGAGCGCACGGAGACCTGCAGGCCACGGCCGGACACCTGGGGCAACGCCACCAACTCCCTGCGAGAGGAATCACGTGTCTCCCGAGGAGACAGTGGGGTCAAAGTGCAGGTTTCGATGAGCACAGCCCTATCCTCCCCGCTTGTGACCGGGGGCAAGTCGCTAACTGCTCCGCTGCTCTGAGCCTTGGTCCCCTGCCTCTGCGTCCCCCGCCAGGCCACTGTCTCCAAGCGAAAGCCGAGGACGTAGAAATGACTTATCACAGCACAGCTCTGAGTCCACTCCACCCGCAGACACCTGTGGCCATCTCAGAGTCAAGTGACCCCAGCGATCCAGCCCCTCGGCCACCGCGGCCCAGAGCTCAGGTGGGGACGCCGCCAGCACCATGGACAGCTCCGGGGGCCGGTGGCTTCATGCACCCTTGTCCGACCTTGTGTGCCCTCGTCTTGGCCTGGCCTTCCAGCCTCCAGCCACCATGGGACGCGGTGCCAGCAGCTTCAGGTGGCCACGGCTGGGTGGGGCCCTGCCCTCTCTGTCTGCCCAGGCTGCAGCAGTGACCACCCCGCAGGGACCCCTCGTGGCTCCATCCCGGAGTGCAGGGAGGCGTCCTGCAGGATGGCGCCCGGAGGAGGGGCACGGCCGGCCCCGCGGGCTCTTGCCCCGCCGCAGGGCCTCACTGAGGCCGCCCGGTGTGTCCAGCTCACGTTCCGGCAGCTCCACAGTGTGTCAGCGCATGGGGCGCGTGCCTGCGGTGTCATTTAGGGCGGCTCTGCCTCGGGAGACCGTGTCCCTCCGTTTCTGGCAGAGCCCCCCTCCCCTGAGCTCCCGCACAGGCCACTCGCGTGCCTCTGCCACCTTCCGGGCGCCCGCTGTGCACCAGCGTCCTGCCCTGGGGGCCCTGGAGGACCTGGCCTCTCACGACGCATCCAGCGGGAGGCCCCTGCTTTCTGGCCATGCCGCTTGGGTTTGGTTTGGTTTGAATTAACGGACCCATTTCTTACCTCAGAGGACCCCAGGGCTCCGTGTAAGCGCCACGTGTCAACACGTTAACGAAACTGTCTCACTGGGCCCTCGTTTTTTGACATTCAGCCCCCACAGAAGGGTCACAGGGCCCCCTCGATGCCCGTGACAAGGGTCCTGCCTCATGGTCACGCAGCTGCCCCCGAGGGTCCGGCCTCTGGTCATGGGCCGCCCCCGAGATGGAGCCTTCGCCTCTCCGTTGGCCTCGCTGTTCTTCCTCACTTGTGGGGATGCTGCACGGTGCAGGTGGGGACGTGGCTGGCTCCCTTCCCACTTCCCAGACACCGCAGACGGGGCTGGAAGCTCTGCGACTCCACAGTTCAGCGCACCACAAAACCCGCGGCGAGCCACTGGGCCCGGGGCCTTCTGGAGGAGTGGCCCCAGGTGGCTCCACACACCTGGTGGGGCCAGGCTCACCCAGCACTGCATGCTGGGGGCTGAGGAAAGGTCTGGGGGAGGTCAGAGGGCAGACGGGGTTCACACGCAGGTCCCAGTCACCCTGCAGTGGCCAAAGCCGCCTCGTCTGGAAAATGGGACAACCACAGACTGCCCGTCCCCACGGCTGACGTGAGAAGGTGCGTGTGACACCTCGTGTCTGTCACCCCCCCCCCCAGACTTGCTGGCTGCTCCCTTCCGAGCTGTCAGGCCAGGCTTAGGAACACGACACTAAAAAGAGACCCGTCCGCAGGCTCGGTATCTGCTGCTGCTCGGTGTCTCCGGCCCCGCACAGACGGGGGTGGTAACCCTTCCCTGCTTTGCTGTCTGCCGCCAGCACCTTCTCCTGGACCCGGGAAGGAGGTGAACTGGGCGGTGTCGGGGAGGAACCTCCTGCCCATGTCCTCCGTCATGGGGTGGCCTCAGCTGGACAGTGACGGCTCAGTCGTCCAGCGCCCCGTGCAGGCGTGTCAAAGGCCGCAGAGGCCACTAGCTTCGACTCTGCTAGACACAGACCCTCACTGCTGCCGCAGCCACAGGGCCGGAAGAGACACTTCGAGGCCGACGCAAGCCTCTGGCCTCACGGCTGTGACTCTGTGGCTCCTGTGGGCGCCAAAGAACCGTCCTGAGACGCATGTGGCCTTGCCGAGTGACAGACGTGATTTCCGGCTACTCACCGCGTTTACGACGGGAGGCAGCGGGCCTGGCACACACAGAGCCCACACGCCAGTGTTTCCCCCCAGACTGTGTGGGCAGCGCACCGAAGACGCAAAGCCGCAGGTGACAGGGATATAGGTGACAGGGCCTCAGCGTTTACAGGAGTGGCCCTTCCTCAGGAGAGGGGTTGCTTGCAGGAAGTCTCCCCAACTCCCGTCCCCATGGAGTGTCACCGCAAAGGACACACGGAGGTGGCAGGGCCACCGGGGACTGCGTGGGCACAGAGGGCCCAGGTCCAGGCTGGTACCCCTGGCTCCGCCCAACATGCAGGTCCCAGCCCCTGGGGGACAGCGGGTGGCGCTTCTCAGCAGAGACCTCGGCCTGGAGCACATGCCTCTCCTGGCGGTGGCCCTAACACACACAGTGAAACGCGAGGCCAGTGTCCCTAGGAGTCCTCGTCCCTCATCCCACCTGGGGTGGGGGGCGTGCGCCTCGGGCTGGGGCTGCAGCCAGGCCAGGGCAATGTGGCAGGCTCAGCCGAGGACGCTGGGACGGTGCCCGAGCCGCAGGGCAGCCAGCCCAGGCCAGGAGCTGTCACTCAGGTGCCACCTCCTGGTTGTCGCCAGCCCCGTCTGTTCCTTCGAGCCCTGCACCCTGGCTGCTCCTGGCAGCTCCGACACCAACCTCCCCCCTGGGGCAGAGCTCAGGCCACCAGTGTCCGCTGGGAGTGGAGGTGGGCGCAGGCGCCGCGCGGGCTGCGATGGGAGCGGGGCCTTCCGGCACGGCCATGCGCTCGCCCTCGGGAGAGATGTGCGGCCCGTGGCGCCACCAGGGCCTGAGCCTCGGCCACTGTCTTTGCCGCTGCCCTTTCAGCAGAGAGCTGGGGCTGCAGTGGGGGATGGGACCGGCCACCTGGCGCCCCGAAGAGCGGGAGCAGCCCCCCCCAGCCTCTGCTGGAGCACACAGGCACGCGCCGTAAACAGGTACGTGAGCTGACGCGTGACCCGGCGCGCCAAGGTCCCGCACGGTGCCCCGGCCCGGCTCACCTGCACAATGAAGCCAGTGGAGGAGCACTGTCTGACCCAGAGGCTGAACTTCCGCTTCTTCCTCTTCCGCAGCTCCCGCTCCGTGCACGTGGCGATGAACACGGGGTCCTCGTCGATCAGGGGTTCGTGTAGCACCTGCCGGAGAGAGAGGCAGTCTCGGGGGCCACCCGGTCAGGGTGTGAACCCGTCTCCGCTGTCGAACAGCTATGTGGCCAAGGCCGAGTTGCTTCACCTCTCTGACCCCGAGTCTCTAACAGGACAGGTGACGTCAGCATCCACACCAGAGTGTGGACGGTCAGTGAGAAGCTGGGTGTGGAGCACTTAGCACAAGCCCAGCCACTCGGCAGAGGCGGTGTTTAGAGAACGTAAATGATATTATCATCACAATTACTGAAAGTTCCCCTTCCAGATGGACGCTCACTCGCTCACTCGGTACAGGGCCCTGAGCGCTCGCTGGACGTGCCAGCTGGTGGGCACCTGGCCCTTTCCGCGAGGGCCTTCTGCTGACAGATGATGGCTCCCTCCTGCCTGCCCTCCAGTGTAGTTACACGGAACCTAACCCTGTAGATCTAACTTCCGCCCAGAGGGAAACGAAGGGGCTCACGCTAGCCCACGACCCTGTGCCCCTGTGGGCAGCACCCAGCCTCCAGCTGCCCCCGGTCACCGCGGCCCTTCTGATGTGGGGTCCCAAGATGAGGTAAAGCTCACTCCCCAATTTCAGCTTCTTGATAACAGTCACGCGGCTCGTTTGGTGACAGTCAAGCAAAAAGAGCTGGTGTCAGGAAAACGGGCTCTGACAGGGGCCCGTCCTGTTTCTTCAGCTCTCTGGGGAGGCTCGGGTCAGGGCTGGGGCTCAGCCACGCTCCGCTCTGCAGTCCCAGCAAGCGAGTTATGAGGTGGCTGCTCGCCCGCGACCGCGGTTCACGGGGTGGAGCAGGAACGGTGCGCCCCGCACTGCGATCCCATCCTGCCCTCCGCCCACGAGGAAATGAAGTTTCGCGGGGAGCAGCCGCGCTGTCCCGGGTGCTGCTGACGCTGCTCTGACAAGCGGACACCGGCCCGCGGCCCACGCAGACGGAAACAAGCGTGCCTGCAGCCGGCAGCAGTGTGCGCACCTGGCCACCCCCACCCCCCCCCCACCCCCCCCCCCCCCCACCGCCCCCCCCCGGGCCCCAGCCTCGCCCACGCCCAGGCGTGACCCCTCGGCCCCTCCTCCCACAGCCTCGCCAACGCCAACCCAAGGCGAAGAGAAGGCGAGTGGCCGGGACCCAGCGACACCTCTGCGGGGCCCGCAACACCCGCCCCCTCAGGACCCCGCTGGCCCCGGAGCGCGCCCACGGGCGCCGCCGCGTGCTGTGGCCCACCCGACGGGGACGCACGGGCAGGTGGTCGCCCTGCGTCTCGACCTGGTCGCCTGGCCCTGCAGGCCGGGGGCACGGGCAGCCGGGGCGGCACGTGAGTGGAGCGGGTGCACTCGCCTCGTCCAGGGTGGTGCAAGGGGGCGGACCCTGACCTGTCTGTGGCCTGGGCTGTCGCGACCTCCTCCCACTCTCGCGGGGTGAGAGCAGCCGACAGGATGGGGGACAGCACGGGTGACCTGGCCGCCGAGGCGGGAAGGGGCGTGCCCGGGGGCGCCCCGGGGTGCGGAGGGCACTGTGGCCTCACCTGGGTCTGGGAAGGCCGGAAGGCGGCGTCGAAGCCGGCCTGCAGGGCGTCGAGGAAGGGCTGCACCTTGTAGAGGCCGGGCGGCTGGGGCCGGGGCGGAAGGCCACCACGTGGAAGTACTTCAGGATCTTCTCGAAGCGCGCCTGGCTCATGGCGCGCGCCAGGCTGCCGTCGCTGTAGAAGCCGCGGCCCCACACGCTGAGCGCTGACTCGCAGCGTGACGTGCTGGTGGAGATGACGTAGCCCAGAAAGGCCTTCATCTCGGCCAGCGTCACCTCTGCCCACGCGCCGTCGCCGCCGAAGCGCTCCTGGCTTCCGGGCGTACATGTTGGTCTGCACCACCATGCTCCTGAGGACATTGTCGGGGACGAAGAGCTGGAAGAAGTCCAGGGCGCTGGCACTCGCGGGCAGCTTCCGGGTGGGACCTGAAACGAAGACGGGGCCCGGCGCCGCTACTGCGTCTGCGGGAGCACCACACCCCAGCCGCCAACGCCCCCCAGACCACACCCCCACACCGCACGCCACGCCCAGACCACGCCCACCACACCGCCCCGACCACACCCACCGCGCCGCCACACCCAGCTGCCCCGTGCTCCGCCCACGGCCACGCCCACCACACCCCAGCCGCCCACGCCCCGCCCAGACCACACCCACCACACCGCCACACCCAGCCGCCCACGGCCACGGCGCCACCATGGCCCAGCCGCCCATGCCCCGCCCCCAGCCACCATGCCGCCCACGCCTGACCGCGGCCACCACGCGGCCACAGCCCAGCCGCCCACGCCCCAACCATGGCCACCACACCCACCCACCAGCACCAGCACTGACCTCCCGGCCTCCGCCCCAGGCCGCACAACCCACGTCCAGGAGGGGCTCTAGCCCAGGACACTGTCCCACCCCAGGCCCGCATGCGCCCAGCCTGTGTCCGAAGATCCCTCACACCCCCTGGGGCCCCTTCACAAACCTAGGAAATTCCGAAACCTGTCCTGGAGTGCGGGTCCCTTGAGGTGAGGGAGGACACGCAGGGCCCCCTGGACCCCTGACCCGGGTCTGGCCCTGGCCTCTGGCTTCCTTTTCTCATAGGGTAAGGAGATTGTCACAGGAATGCTTCCACCACTTGGGCCCGAGAAACTCCCTCCCGGCAGACTGCGGTGTCTATAGGGGAACCTTGAATTTATCAGCGAAAAAATCTAAAGGAACCGGTTGAGATAATTTCACCAATGCAATAAAAGTCTCACAGCTTTTAACGAATGCAGGGACGGCCTTTTGAAATAGACACACGCACGCACGTCATTCCTGTACGTGTTCTTGAGATGGGGTTTGTGCCCCCGCCCCGGGGCGACTCGAGCCAGGCTGGCGGGTGCAGGGTCTGCACCATGGAGCGATCTCTGGGGAGAGCCACATGTGCTCTCAAAGTCAGGTTTGCACAGCGAAACGAAGACTGACGAACGGGGCTGTGAAGTGCGGCTCAGGGACCACGGTCCACGGCGCTGCGTAACTCTGCGTGGTGCCGGGTGGGGACTGGCCAGGTGGGCTGAGGTCACGTCGCGAATTGTAATTAAAGTCTAACCACCACGCTGTACATGTGGAAGTAATATAATATTGAATGTCAACTGTAATTGAAAAATGAACTTAAAAGACTGACAATGTGCTCAAGACACCAATGTTTCGGATTCACACAGGCAGATCTGGGGGCTGAGAGCCCCCGTCTGCTCCCAGCTAAGTGCTCGGGCAGACGTCACCGTGTTCCCCCAGTGCAGCAGGCATGACGCCGCCGTGCACGGCTGCCACGTGCCATGGCAGGAAGAGGGATGTGCAGATGTGGCCCGCGTGGCACCTGCCCCCGGAAGCCGCCCCAACCTGCAACTCGCTGAGACAGCACAGAAGTCGCCGGCGGCCGGGCTGACGGCATCACGGAGCCACCTTTGCCCTCATCTCACAGAAGAGGAAACTGAGGCCCAGGGAGCGAGCAGCCGCCCTGCTCACTCTCCTCGGCCATGTCCCGCCTGGCGCCACGGGGTCCGGCTGCCTTGCTGGGCAGGACAGGGAGGCGGGAAGCCAGGGGCCTCGCTGGCCTGGGACGGCCTGAGGCTGCGCCGCCCCCTCCTGAATGTCACGTTGCTTCCGCACAGCCTCCGGCCGCGGGGGCGGGCCTGACGGGATTCAGGGGAGCCCCTCCAGCGGGGAAGCCAGCACTCGACTGCTGCCTCGGGCTGAGCGGGCGCGTGAGCGTCTCTTCCCAAAGTCACGTGGAAAGTGGCGTGGGGCTCACGCCGTGGCGGCCCGGCCAGCGCATGGCAGAGGCAGCGCGGCCCGAGTCCGCGAGGAGCTGGTGCCAGCGCGCGGGCGGTGCACCCAGCCCGGGTGGCCCTGCCGGACGTCACCCCATGCGACCCCCAGAGCTCTCCGTGAAGGTCACCCTGCTCTGCAGGTGAGGACTCAGGACACACCAAGGCTGCCCGCTTCCCGGTGTCGCGGTGGGGTGACCGTCACGCACGGGCCCAGAGCCAGCCCCAGCGCACCTGCAACCTGCCGTCACCACCGGCAGCGCCCCGCCGCCCCCGGGTGTCCCATGGGGACAGGCGGGCACGCGCCATCCGCACAGAGTGTGTGCAGCTCCAGCGGGGCTGGTCCTTGACCCCCCGGGGCACGCCCAGTGTGCGGGGGGACAGCGGTCACGGGGCGGCCAGCAGTGGCCCTGAAGGCAGGAGCAGAAGCCACGCAGCCCAGACCGCAGCGACAGCGAGAGCTGGGGGGGCAGGCGGCGCGGGGGCGCCGGAGGAGAGGGGGTGCCCCGGCCAGGCTCATCCTGGTGGGCGGGGCCGCAGCTCTGCGTGGTGACGGTGATGGTGACAGTCGCATAATCATCTCCCTCCCCCACGTCACCGCGTCTCCCCTCTGTGACCCCACTGCCACCACCCAGCTGGTCCCCTGGGCCTCCAGAGCACCCCCAGCCCCCAACCCCAGGGTGGCTCTGACGGTCCAGGGGGGCTCACGTCCCCAGGAGGTCCCCCACCCCCAGCCAGGACACTGACCCTTTTTCGGGAGTGACCAGAGAAGCAGGTGTTGGGCTGCGAAGGGCCGTAACACGAGCACAGCCAGGGGACCACCCAGCCATGCCTCTGCCGAGCACAGCCAGGGGACCACCCAGCCATGCCTCTGCCGAGCACAGCCAGGGGACCACCCAGCCATGCCTCTGCCGTCGAGCTGGGCCAGGACTCAGAGGGGAGGCCTGGCCTCCCCTCCCCAGGAGTCGGGGTGCGGTGACAGGAGACTGGTGTCAGGCTCGGGGTGCGGCTGTGCCCACAAGAGGGGCCCCAAATCCAGATTCCGGGGGGCGGGGTCTGAGAGGCTCCCTGGAGGAGCCTGTGAGGTGGCCTTGTGGGCGCTGGGTGAGGAGTCGTCAGGCCCCCTGGGGCGGGCGGACGTCACCACTGTGTCGGCAGCAGCGAGAGCATCTTCTGCAGAGGCCCCTGACCAGGCGAGCGTCCGTGTTCGGTGGACGATGCCAGGGAGAGAGTGACCGCCAGCCCCCTCCCCAGCTACTTCAGCCAGACACTCGGGCCCCTGCGAGTCTTCTCATCCCTCACCCACACCCGCCCTGCCCCCCGTCCTGCCCCTCTACCTCCGCTGTGCCCCCCACTGCAGCCCCCTCGCCCGGACGGCCGCCACCAGCAGCCTCCCCCCACACACGCTTCACAAGAGATGTTTTTACAAGAACATCGACTGGGCACGACACCCCTGCTTCCCAGTGCTCATTAAGCAGACCCTCGCCCGTCACCCCTCCTCAGACCCATGCTGGGCCACGTGGCCAGCGGACAGAGCGGGTGGCACCCCAGGGCCTGTGTCTGGGGGTGGGGAGCGCCCCGGCTCCAGCTCCGCCGAGCTGCCCCTCCCATCCCCAAGGCGCTGGACCCCGACCACGGGCAGACAGCAGAGCTCGTCCCCCGGCCTCCGGGTGTCCTCGAGAGACTCGCCAGTCTCCGCTTGTTCTGCTCAGACTCACTCGCTGTGGTCCGCCTCTGCTGCCCCACCCCTGACCCCAGCGGCAGGCTGACAGCAGAGGTCAAGGCTGCGAGTCACCCCGTGTCCGCCAGGCCCGGTACACGGTACTGAATGTGTCCCTGCTGACTGGGCGGATGGGACCCGAGTGGGAGGGGACGGGGGGGAGGGGGGCCCACAGCCCACCCTGGGGGCAGGCACCGTGGCCGAGCTCTGTGGGAAGAACCAACTTTTAGGGACAATGGGCCCCGTGTTAACGCCTGGTGAAAGGTTAGGTCAGCAGGACCGGCTGTAAGAGGGGGCCCGAGTGGGGGAAGGGCCAGCCGGGCATGAGCAGGCACAGTCCGGCCACACACCCCGAGGATGCCCCTGGGGTCCGGGAAACCAAGCAGGGTGGGCTGCTGCGTCCTGGGGTACGACTGCCTCTGAATTCAGCACGCGGGGCGGACGGGTGGGCTGGCGCAGGACCCAGCCGGCTCTGGGCCTCGTTCTGTTCCTTTTCCTCCATCCCTCCTCCTCACCGTCTTGTGCTTCCCCCCGTTCCTGGGCTGTGTGACCTCGGGCAGCCCACATGACCTCTCCACACGACTGTCCTATAGCAGACAGGAGTGAGACTGTCCACAGAGTGAGTGGACGTCACAGGACGGCATCAGGGGACGTCACAGGCGGCGGCACGGAGACGGCATCAGGTGACGGCTCACAGATGGTGGCGTGGGCCCTGTGGCAGTGGCCGCTCCCGCCCCCGGCCCCCACCCCTTCGGGGGCACGATGCGGAGGAGGCGGGCCCTCTTGGGGAGCCGGTCCCACCGTCGCCCCATCTGGAAGAACGGGGTGGCACTGCGTGCTTCCGGAAGCGCAGCCTCGCAGAGCAGAAACATGCACTTTAAGGCGAGAACAACACTTTTCATAAACTGGTATTTTTTGTGCTCGTTGTCAGCAGCTTTGAGACACAGATGTGGATCACGTAATATTTCGAACTGAAGGTTTAAAATAAGAAAATGATGTATCCCCAGGCTAAACCAAACAGGCATAAAAATATAACAGGAACATCCTGCCACACCAGAAAAATATCCTCTCATTGAGTCATCGAAAATGACATTCCAAAAAAGGCCGACGCAGAAAACGACCACCACGGTCGTGCGTGCCAGCCGCAGCTGGTCCTCGTCTCCGGCTGAAGCGACCCTTTCTGCACCCTCATCCCCTCCCCCCAGGGGCTGCTCTGCAGAGCAGGCCACCCAGGGGCCCGGCCGGGGCCCGCCCGGCCCGCGGACGCGCGTCAGCCTCTGCTGCTCGACCTGTTCACAGCCCAGCGACGGGTGACGCGCCCGCTCTGCGTGCATCGCGGGGCCCCCCGCAGGGGTGGGGGCGGCCGTGTCAGGCCTGGTCGAGCCCCTGCGTGGCCACGGCCGCCCCTCCCCGCGCGGCTGGAGGACGACTCACGCCGCCTCGCTGGGCAGCTGCGAGCGGCGGCCGGCGCCCCTTCCTGTTCCGGTCTGATGCGCAGCGCTTGGCGGGACGTGCTCAGCGCGGCGGACACGTGACGCCCCGAGCACGGGGACGCGTGCCGCAGCCCGGCCGGGGGCCCGCCGCACAGCGCAGCCGCACAGCGCAGCACGAGAGGGCCCGCTGTCAGGGGGGCGCCAGGCTCTGCACGCGGGCATGCTTTTGAGCGTGTGCGCGTGATCTTTGTCAAGCTAATGCGACACAGCAGTTGGCCAAAAAGCCGGCAACACACAAAACCCGTGAGACCAGGCGCCTGAGCCGCCCCGTCCGCAGGGAGCCGAGAGCCAGCGGTTCATCCCGTGAAGACACCGGGTCGGCCCCGACACAGACACTAAACCCGTCACCACGACGAGGTGTCCTGGGACGAGGAGCTGGTGCACAGAGAAGGGGTGGCGTGCGCTCAGGCCTGATACGTCAAAGCCCGTGAGGACAGCTCACCCTCAGGGACGCCCGCCCCGGACCAGGCCCGTCCGCTGAGACACTTTCCCAGCAAACCAGAGCCTTCGCTTTTCCTCGGTTCTCGGCGAAAACCTTCAGTCCGCGGACGAAGAGGCAGTGACAGCAGCCGCCTGCCAGGTCGCTTTCTGTGGTTCTAGTTACCCATGGTCTGAAAACATGACATGGAAAAGTCCAGGAATAAACAATTCACGTTTTAAAGCGTGAGCCGTCCTGAGTAGCATGATGAACCTCACAGCATCCGCTCCGTCCCGCCCTGGACGTGACTCACCCCTTCGTCCACCATCTCCCCGTGGACGCTCCCTGCTGTGGGCCACTGAGCAGCCGCCTCGTTTCAGACGGGGGAGGTGACCGAGTGGGGGGTGCACGGTGCTGATCCGGGTGAACCCAGGTGCCCAGGTGGGGGGGTGCACGGCACTGGTGTGGGGGGGTGCTGATCCGGGTGGGGGGTGCACGCACTGGTGTGGGGGGTGCTGATCTGGGTGGGGGGTGCTGATCCGGTGGGGGGTGCTGATCCGGGTGGGGGGTGCACAGCACTGGGTGGGGGTGCTGATCCGGGTGGGGGTGCACGGCACTGGTGGGGGGGGTGCTGATCCGGGTGGGGGTGCACGGCACTGGTGCGGGGGGGTGCTGATCCGGGTGGGGTGCCCAGGCGGGAGGGCTGACACCCAGTGGCCCGAGGGCAGCATCTCATCATGGGCACCACAGCGTCGCTGGCCCTTCCCAGGCTCCTGTGCTGGGTGCTGACGTGCCACACGGCTGTCATGGGCCCCCCGTGGCCTGTGGTCGCACCTCATGTAGACACTGTGTCTGCTTTGCACACCGTGCTCCGGAAGCTGTGGCAGGGCATAGAAAAGGCAGCCACATTTTTCCACCTCTACGGGACGAGGGAGGGGACGCGGCACTGAGGGGCCACGGCGCCCAGGGGGCCCACGCGGATGACCTGCCCCCTCCAGGACCTCACGGCTCGTCCCTGCTTCCCGCTCGCCGCTCCCATCACATCAGGGCTGAGTCCGCCCGCCTGGGCCGCGGCTTCTCCCTCACGCTCCTTCCAGACCCACCTGCTCCCGGGCACGGGGCCTCGGCTGACGTCACTCACGTCCCCAGCCAGCTGCCAGCCAAGAAAGGCAGCAGAGAAGGGGCCCCCGGCGCAGGACGCGAGCCACGAGCAGGAGGCGCAGCCGTCCTGGGCTCCTGCAGGAACAGGGCCCCGCGCCCTGACGGAGGCCACCAGGCGCCACGCGCCTCCGCCTGGCCCGGTGCCACCTCGCATCGGCCGAGGAGGCCGTGTGGAGGCACACCCAGGTCGCACGGCCGGACGGTCTGTCCCCGCTGCCTCACTGCAGCCCCCACTTGGGCACAGACATGCCCACGGGCCAAGCCTTCCCAGCTCTGTGGCTGCGTCTGACTTTTCATGTGACGAAGTTCTGACCACTGTCCCCATGCTACGGAAGGACACTGGAGCGAGAGATTCAGTGACTTCCCCCGTGGCTCGACTTGAGCCCGGGACGCCCGGCCCCTGCACTGAACCTCAGCTCTGAGTCGCCAGCCCCTGCACTCGACTGTGACTGCTGATCTCCTGTCTCGCGTCCGCCCGCGGCCACCGGCCAGTCCACCCGATGCAGAGGGAGCAGCGTAGAGCGGACGGCGGACTGGGGTCGAAAAACAGAAGAAAATGGGACACGCTCCTCGGCAAAGTCCGGTGTGGTCCCGGTCCCCTGGGGCAGGACCGACGACCCGGCTCAGAGGTAGCTGTTTGGTCAGGACCCTGAACTCACCTTTTACACAAACAGAGGTTTCACATCGGTCTAAGATGGAAACGTCGTTACATAAAACACGTTCTCCCAAATCAGACTTCCCGTCCCCAAAACCCCTTCCTGCCTTCGCAACAGAGTCCAACGCCAGGACGAAACACCAGGGCGCGAGCGGGAACTTCCCTGCATCACGTCCGAAGGGGTGGCATCTCCACGTGTCAGGATTCTCACCAGATCAAGGGGACAAATTACAGCCACCTCGAAGCAACAGCAGCAACGCGCCGGACGGCTGACCCAGCCAGCTTGAAGGCCGGGCAGTGGACGCCTGTTGGACCAAGTCACCAGACGTGCCAGCCGCTGGTGGGGCGGCCACTCACTGTTATGGGGCCATCGAATACTTTCCTCACACCTCCGACGGGAGTGCAGCTCGCCACCCTCAATGACGGCTCACGAGGGGCGTCCCGCCCGCTAACGCCCCAGACGATGACCGGACAGGGAGATGGGGCAGTTGGTACTGGGAAGCTCAGCACAGACCGATGATGAAAGTGGGAATCTGTACAAAACCTACACACTCGGCCAGGAAGAGACGGGTCTGACCTGTAACGTGGGATCTCAGGCCGCGTTTAAAACGACGTAGTTCACTATTCCTGAAACTCTAACGTCCGCAACAGCCACTGGGGACCCTGTGAAAATGCTGCTTCCGGGGCCGGGGAATCTGCATTTCCACCCAGCTCGTGGGGACGCGGATGCTGCCGCCCGAGGACTCACCGTGCGGTGAGGTTAGTGACCAAAAAGCACTCGTTTGCCACGTGTTAGATGACCAGAAAATCAGGTTATAACAACGGAACAGAAGCCCGTCTTTGAATAAGAAACACACACATGCACACAGGCACATGCGTGCACACACACGTGCACACACACACACTCAGAGACTCGCGCACACTCAGAGACAGAAGCACACGTGCGCGCACACTCAGACACGTACACACACTCACACAAGCACACACACGTGCACACGCACACACTCAGAGACAGAAGCACACGTGCGCGCACACTCAGACACGTACACACACGTGCACACACACACACTCAGAGACACGCGCACACTCAGAGACAGAAGCACACGTGCGCGCACACTCAGACACGTACACACACGTGCACACGCACACACTCAGAGACACGCACACACTCAGAGACAGAAGCACACGTGCGCGCACACTCAGACACACGCACACACACGTGCACACGGGAAACGCAAAGGCGCTGGGCGTAGAGTGGTGGTAAGTTCGCGTCGTCTTCCCTCTGATTGCTCGTCCTGACCTTCCCGACAGCTGCACGGTCCTCCCTTGGCGCTCTAACACGGGGAGGCAGAGACAACTGACCTCACGGCCTGGACGGCCGCTCTGCCCGGCTCGCCGGGTCGTCACTTCCGAGGAGCTCGGCCCAGCTCCCTGCCCCACGCCCCTCGTGCCTCAGGGAGGAGGGATTTTAAGGGTTCATTTTTCCTGTCACGTGGAAGCTGTGAGTCTGGCTCTTTAAAATACCGCTAAAATGCTCCATGAAAAAGCAAGGCAGCCACTCGCCCAGCCCCCGCTGCAGGAAGGGGAGTGTGTCATGCGAGCGCCTGTCTCCCGACTCAGAGTCAAGGCCGAAGCGCCCGTGCGGGAGGCCGGCCCCGGGCCCAGGATGGCCACCAGCGCGGCACAGGAGGCCAAGGCCAGCGCGCAAGCCTCTCCCAGGGGCCCCGCCCGCCGATGGGCACGGCAGGGGCAGCCGTCCTCACCGTCACCTCTGCAGTGCACAAAGGCGAGCTCAGGACAGAGACACGGGTGCCCCTCGGCGGTCCCCCAGCAGAGCCCCCGCGGCAGCCGGGGGACCAGGGGTGAGTCCTGGCTCCGGACCCACATGGGGCCTTCAGGGTGGTGCTTTCCGGAGCTGAGTGTGAAGGTGGGGGACGCAGGGAGCCAGCGTCTACCCAGGCGCCTCGGGGCATAGGAGCCTGTGCTCAGGGTGGGATGGTACTGTGTCTTGACACCGCACGACGCCCAGTCTACGGACGAGGGGACCAGGTGAAGGGCACGTGGCATACAGTGAGTGTGACGCCCCGAGACCCTCGCTCCAGCCCTGCCGCCGTGTGGCCTGGGACGAGCAGCTCCCAGCCGTCGGTCTCCCCTTCCTCGTCTGTGAAGGGGGTGACGACACCGCCCAGGCTCGGCGGCTCCCTGGCAGGGCACCCCGCACGCGGCGGGCTTGGGCGGATGGGGAGCACGGGGAGGCGGGGCACACTTCAGGGTGGTGCTTTCCGGAGCTGAGTGTCCTCGGCACCAGGACCCGGCCCGCACGCCAGAGCAGGCAGGAGCCAGGCCGCCTGCCACCCGAGCCCCCGGAGCCCCCGGGCACCGCGTCACCGCACCGCGGTCAGAACACCGAAACCCCAACCTGCGCTCCCCTCCGCCCACTCGTTCCCCGTGTACTCACGTGACACACAATCACCCGTGAACGTGACGGTGGACACACGTGACCCACAACACTCCAGCTGCCGTTCCTATTTCCCCGACTCTCTCCCCAAAAAGCGGTCCCCGAGCAGAAACGCGGCTGCCCACACGGCCACCACCCGTGAGCCGAGACCCCTAGCTTGCTTGACACGTCTGCTCCTGAGGCTCCAGCCCGATCCGGGGTCCGCGGCAGGCGGGACGGGAGCTCAGGAAGAGGCGGCATCTCCGGTGGCACTGGAGGTGGCATTGCTATGCAGAGGGTGACTCTTCAGACGGCGCCCGAGGCCGTGCGGGGGTGGGGGGGGTGGACTGAAGAACTCTACCACGTCGGTTCCCGTGAACGACAATGCAAACTAGTTTCAATTCCCCAGAGACGTCGCTGTCGTGAATTCGCTCCAGGACGCGGCAGGGTCATGAACCCTCCTCCAGGGACACGGGCGCAAGGCCAGTGGCTGTGACGTCACACTGCGTGCTCCTGTGGGCGTCACACGTGGCCGCACGCGACCTGCCTTCGGGAGACCTCAGCGGCCGGCAGGCGCCGCGTGAAGCCGTGAGCTGGCTCTGGTGGACGCGCCCCACACTGCCACTCTGGACGGAGCCAGCCCGGGGCGGAAGGCAGCGGACAGAGCGGCACGGACGCTCAGGCCGGGAAGGAAGCAGTGGTCTCCCCGGCAGGACGGGCACAAGGCCGCAGGGGGCAGAGCCAGCCATAGGCCCCCGGGGCCCTGGGGCCCGGCTCCCCACTGGAGACCTGGAGCCTCCGTCCTCAGCGCCTCCCCCTCAGCCAGCAGGACTCAGAACCCAGGGAGGAGCCAGCGTTGAGCCCCCAGGGCGACCATCTGGAGAGAGGCGGGGGAGGCCCTGGCCTGGGCTCCGGCTCCAGCTCGAGGAGGCGAGGGCTGACCCCGCAGCGGCAGACGCTTCTCCCCCAGTCAAGTGGCTCTTTCCAAGCCCTGTTACCTGGCAACCCTGACAGGTTTGCGAGGCCGTCTCAGTGCAGCTCAGCAATCACCCAGAACACACCGGGGGGAGCTGGATTTAGCACATCACACACAGGAGGCCAGTTCAGTTTGAATTTCAGATAAATAACAAATGGGGTTTTCACACACGTGTGACCCACGCACTACTCACACTGCAAGGTTAGTGTTTATCTGAAACCCAGGCTGACCGGTGCCTGTGTTCTGCCAGGCCCAGCCCAGAAGGGCCCCAGCCGCGCCGACGGCCGCCGTGACCCGCTCGGACAGCGGCTGGGCCGCCCGGGGTGCCAGGCATCTGCTCCCCCGCACAGTCTCACCTCGCAGGGGAAAGCAGGCGGCGTGCGCCAGGCCGTGTGGTCTGGTCCTTGGAAGGCGGTTGGCAGGGCCGCGGTGGCCATCGCCGGCCACGACAGTGTGAACGACACGCGGGCACAGGTGAACATATGAGTCCTGAGTCACCAACTCGAGATGGAGTCCAAGAAACGACAAAGCAGAGATCACGCGAAGCACAGGGTGTGAGGCCAGAAGGCTAGGCGGAGACCGAGAGGGGACAGGGACCAGGGAGGAGAGGCCACAAAGGCACCCGGTTCCGGACGTCAGCGGTAACAAGAGGCACATGGCACGCCAGCCAGGCTGCGGAGTCCAAGGCCCCCGGAGGAAACAGACGGTCCGCGGGCAGGTGAACACGGACACCCACCGGCCGCGCAGCAACGCCTCGGGGCAGCTGGGCGCCGTGACGACGTGGGGATGGCTTCCCCAGGCAAGAGACCACTCAGCTATCGAGAGGAAAGAAAAGACATTTGAGGAGAATGCAGGGCACATGGCGCCGGGTACCACGGCAGAGAGAAGCAGGAGCCAGGGAGGAAGGTGCTAACGACGCCCGGGCTGGAGCCCAGGAGAGGAGAGCAGAGGAGACACGTGACCAGCGAGCACACCGGTCCCGGCCTCGGCCAGGCTGACAGCTGCGGCTGACGTCAGTGTCACCTCTGACACCCGTGAATTGCTGGTGACCGATGTCATTTAATTACCTGAATTCCCATCACCCGAGCAGGACTGTCTCGGGGACAATGCACATGACGTCATTCAGATCGGTTGTTACTGAGGGTTCAGTTTCACATACAGTTAAGCATTACAGATGTAACTCAGACTGAAACAGTGTATGCGCTTTCTGTTGAAACGTTAGAAATTAGAGTATAAATGTATAATTATTAGCATTATAAGAGTAACCAATGTTGCAACAGTAGAGGTGGACCAGTTGACGATTTATAAACAAAAAATAGTAAGATTAGGAGCTTCAAACACTTAGAGACACAGAATGATGGCTGTGGGTCTCCCGCCTGTCTGGCACAGGGCCCCCAAAGCCTTGGAACTTCCTCAGTGTGAGAGTGACAAAGTTGCCTTTGGTTGTGTTAGGGAGGTGACCTTGGGACTGCACTCGAGGGTGGGGGCTTGTTGCCAGAATCAACCAGGTGATTGGAGCGGTAGAGCTTTCCCGCCCCCGACCTCTGGGGAGGGGAGGGGTGAGGCCGAAGCAGTGACCAATGGCCAACGACTTAGTCAATCGCGCCGGGGTAACGAGGCCTCCATGACGCCGCCAAGGGCGGTCCCTCGGCCACTCCCTCCGAGGTTCCGCACTGGGCAACCAGAACGCGTCTGATGTCACCACGTCACATGTCAGGCTCCGAGCTCCATGGGGACGGAGGCAACTTTGCTCAAGACTTCGCCCTACGTACCTCTTCGTCTGGCTGTCAGTTCGTGTACTTTAACGTCCTTTGTAATAAATCAGGGATCCAGGGAGTAAATAAATGGGTTTTCTTGAATTCCGTAGGCTGCTCTGGCAAGTTAATCAGGCTGGAGGAGGGGCTCGTCAGCCAGCCGCACAGGGGACAACCAGGGCTCGTGACAGGCATATGGGCTGAGGTGGTCTTACAGGACTGAGCCTCTCACCTGTGGGACCTGAACGTCCTAGGCAGACAGCATCGGAACCGAGTTGAATTCTTGGTGTCTGAGGGCTGTCTGTCGGTGTGGGGGAGCCCCCCGCCCCATGCATGCTGGGCCTGGGCCCAGGCGCCCTTTGCGACAGCTAATGCGAATGTTGAGTCTGCTGTCCACAGAGCTTCAGAGAGAATACTTACCCTTTTAGAACCGACCATTATACAATTTAAGTAATGATACAAGGCAAAAATAGTTTCCGTTTGTCGTAATTACAGTTTTGTAGAATTATTTCATGTATTAGCTTTCTTGATACTAAATGAAATGGCCTTTAAGAACTTAATGGAATTTTATAGTCATTTGATTTCATTCAGGCTAGGAGTATTTTGAGAAAAAGTCCCAACTGGGAAGTCATCTAGTGAAGACGAATTAAAATTGGAACGTCAGCTCTGCTACCTTGGAATTTCAGGAAGAGGAAAAAATGCCAGGATCACATCCGACAGCGTCCACGATAAATCCCTCCCAACCTAGACCTGAAACCGTGCGCGCAGCTCGGAGGGAAGCGGGCGTGAAGGAAAATGTCGTTTCGGTGAATCAGGCTTCGAAACCACACGCCTGCAAGACCGCCCTGACAGGGGCAGCTCATGCCGCACGCGCGACGCGTGTGGGAATGGCCGCTGCGGACTCGTCGCCGTGCCCGGCGGCCGCCCACGCACCCGGTCACAGAGGTCCTGCGGGAGAGCGTCACGGACCGTCCCCCGAAAGCGCGCCGCTTCCCCCTCGGCCAGCAGACCTTCGGGCGCGCACGCCGGAGCGCTCTGCGGCCGAGGCCGCCCCACGCGCCCGCCCTGCCGGCGAGCCCGGAGAATGCGGGGTAAGCACGGCGGCGCGCCACGAGCACGCGATCCTGACACACGTGTCAGCTCCTCAGGGAGTCGCCGAGATCCGTGTCCACATGTCAGGATCGGAGGTGTAGACAGAAATTAAGAAATGCCCTTGTCGTCTCGAAAGAAAGGCATTCTGCTCCGTCGCCACGTTCCCCGTTTCTCAACTCAGCACAGGAAGCAGCAACTGCATGCAGACACGTTCCAAGTCAAACGCGCAAGCAAAGGCAACACCTGAAATTACCCCTGAACACACTCAGAAGCACCTTATACGGCACACCGAGGGGTAGCGCACG
Organism: Eonycteris spelaea; assembly: GCA_003508835.1. Lineage (NCBI taxonomy): Eukaryota > Metazoa > Chordata > Mammalia > Chiroptera > Pteropodidae > Eonycteris > Eonycteris spelaea. The sequence goes on from PUFA01000421.1 coordinate 428,516, forward strand.
GGATCGTGTCCGTGAAGTTGCACCGCCCCATGCACAGACCAAACCCTCAAGTCCAGGAAGAAAAGGTGCTAAGTCTTTGCCTTCAGGAGCCACTACGAGGGAGGGAGGCGGAGACGCCACGGGCAGGGGCCCCAGACGAAGGCCCCGCCCCCAGGCCCCTGTGCGTTTCACACAGGCGCAGCGGGGAGACCAGGAGCAGTAAGCCGCTCACAGCTCGAGAAGTTATTACCCCTCTACTATATTGTCAACCTGGTAAATTCTGACACCTAAAATTTTTAATAAAATTTAAATTCTTTTCAAGAAACCTCAAAACTTCACACTGTATCTTTATCTAGAAGTTCATTCTACAATTGGCTTCAGTCTTGCCTTAGGCAAACATTTCGCCATTTGGACAAAATGTGTATATTGGGGGTGTGTGTGTGTGTGTGCGCACTCACTTCTGTGTGAAATAAAAGGATAGTAACAGATCTCTAAAACTGTGATGAAAGTTAAATACGGGCCCTTGATACAGAAGGCCTGGTTCTGGAGAAACAGTCAAGTTGGAGAAATAGTATTTTTGCTTTCAAAGGGCAGCAGTGCAGTGTATGTTTAGTTTTCCAGGGAAGGAAGGAGAAAAAGACAAAAACACTATTAAAATGGAAAATAAATCATGGCCAATTAATTTCGACAAGTGTACCTAAACGATTTAATGGGGAAAGAAGAGTGTTTTCAACAACGGTGCTAAAACTGGATATCCACGTGCAAAGGATGAAACTGGAACCTCACCTCACACGCACACAAAAATACCTCCCGGCGGATCAAGGACATAAGCGTAGGAGCGAAAATAATAAAGTTCTCAGAAGGAAACACACAGGTAAACGTTAGCGATCTTCAGCTTGTCGTGGTTACCCCAAAAGCACACGCAGCCAAAGGGAAAAACAGGTAAACGTGACTCCGTCAAAATGTAACATTTCTGTGCTTCCAAGGACAGCCCATTACATGGAAGGAAAGTATGCAAGTCATACATCTGGGGACAGGTATCCACACTCTTACAATTCAATAATAAAAAGATGACCCAGCCCCACGAAGGACCGAAGCAGGAGATCAGACGCAGCCCTGGGCCTCTGCCCGCCCGCCTGCTCCTGCCCCCTCAGGGGACGCACATCACACGCCCGCTCAGAGGAAACCGAAGGGCAGACGCCCACAGAGCAGCCGAGCCTGGATCCCGTGCGGGCTCCGAGAAGCGAGCTCACGCTGCCTTGGTCCTCTGCACAGCGGGCACGCGAGGCTGGCGGCTGCGGGGGTGACTGCGGGGATCCTGGCTGGGAAGGGTCTGAGTCCCCAGTAAGCGCCTTCAGCTCCTGGGCGACCCAGTCCGCACAGGGTAACGAGCCTGTGGCCAGACCTGTGCGCAGCTTAGTATGTAAACCATCCCTGAGGCAGCCATGCCTCGAGGCACAGCCAGACCCGGGGGGCAGTGAGGGGAGAGAAGGGTGGGGGGCTGCCCTCTGCCCCAGAAGGGCTGGCTGCGGCTGCACACCCAGGGCTGGGCCCAGGAGGCTAAACACACGGAACCTGCCCGAGGGGAGGGCTGGGGCGAGTCCGGAGCTGGACTCGGGAATGCGTCCCTCCGCCCTCCCCTCCCCCCTTGGCTGGGTACCAAGCGCCCCCACTCCAGCCACCTTCAGAATGCAGGTCAGAGGTAGCACGGTGCCCAGCGTCCACACCCCGTCCACACAGGGCCGCTCTCCCGGGCCATCCGAGTGTGCCCACCAGCGGCTCACCTCCAGTGGGAGGCCCCGAGCGGCCCAGACCAGCAGAGCAAGGGTCGCACACCGGACAGCAACGCACGGCCCTGCAGGAGGCCACAGCCGAGATCCCCTCACCCTCCTCATCCGCCCGCCACAGCCGAGAACCCCTCACCCTCCTCATCCGCCCGCCACAGCAGCTTCTGTCACGAGTTTTCTACTCAGAGGGCCAAGCACAGATTGAAACGCCGCCTCCTGCTGGCCTCCTGGCCCCGCCCGGTGAGATCTGTCCATAAACTGGGGACAGAGACGGAAGCGAGATCCCGGCTGCATTCCTTACACGTGGGGCTCATGCTGGCCAGTCGCAGACACGGTACTCCAGTAAACCCGCTGGCTGGGCCTCTGTGCCCCCCGAGCAGCCCGGGCCCCCCTTAACGAACACGGACACCCCATCTCTGCCCACACCGCCAGCTCAAGGGCTTCCCCGGGTGGCAACATATTTCTGCATCCAGATTCAGCCCCATAAATCCTACTGCATTGTTTCAAGGAATCTGAATTTATGCTTAATAAGCCATCAACCACATTCCTCCACCTCCACCCCAAGTCTCCCTCAGGGAGGGGTGTTGCAAAGAGGAAAGGAAATTCTGAATGAGAGCTGGGTTTTAAAAGGCAGCTCCCACACAGAACAGGAAAACAAAACGGAATAAATCCCATCGCACAGCAACGAGTGTCTGGCCCAAGCACTGGACTGTGATTCTCAGGCCCAGCTGTGAGCTTGGTGGACATCCAGGGGAGGCAGAATTAGAACCCAACACTAAGTGACACGTGACACTAGGTGACACACCGTACTGCTCCGTGACCACTTAGGTGCTGCAGCGGCCAGATTAAACCGCTCTGCGGCAGAATTTCTCCCACTTACAGGTTGCTAAGAAATACGATATTGTCGAAACATTCCACATGTTCACCCTGACACCAGCCCACCCACAAATCTCGTTCACAGCTGGGCTTAACCCAACCCCGTGCTGCTCTGTCCCCCGAGACACGGAGACCTGCCACGTGCGCCCAGGCGGACACCCGAAACGTTCGAGATCAAACACTGGATGACAGACGCTCCTCGCACAGTCTGCCAGGCCAGGGCTCCGGGCAGCTGCAATTCCCAAAGAGCCATCGTGGAGAACAGCTGCCTGGCGCTGAAGGCCTCGTGACGTTCTAGAAAATGTAGGAGGTAAAAGGCAGATACAGAGCGATGTGGCTTTGACATTTCAGAACCCAAACGAGCACATGCTTCTAACTCTAGCCAGCCTGAGCCTCGTCCGGCTGGGTCGGCGGACGGAAGCCCAGCTGTGGCTCCGCGCATGGCCGGCCCGCCTGCACCAGGTGTGGCGACCCCTCCCTGCGGCGTGTCCCCGCGCCTCCCAGCCCACGGCAGGCTACAGCACGAGAGCCAGACCCAGGCCCTGGGACTGGCCAGGGCCCTCCGCCGGCCTCCTCCGTCCTGCTGCACTGCTGTCTGGTGGACAGTCAGGGAGGGCCACAGGAGAGGCCACCCTGGGAGCGCATGCTTAGTGGGGCCTCCTCGGCCCTCGTCCGCACCAGATGCGTGGGATGCGTGCGCACCCACCCTGAAAATGGTGTGTGGAAGCACGTCCTGCCCAGAAGGCCAAGGGCAAGGCCGGTGGAAAGGTCTGGAGTCCAGCTCCAGAGAGGGTGGTGGCCGCTGTGCTGCTGCAGGGTGAGAGCAGGGGCACCTTAAGCCCCAAGTCCTGCAAAAGCGGGGCAGCAGGCCCCAAGCTGCCAGCACCCCAGCCCCACCCCCTGCAGGTCTGGGCGCTGGGTTTCGGCCCTGACGGGCTTCTACTGTCAAGCACACCCCTCCGCCTGCCCAACTGGGCCCTTCACGTCTTCCTGCTCTGGACGAGAGATGGGAGGGGCAGAGACAGCACAGGTCCCCGGAGAACCCTGAAGTCCCGTGCCCACCCCTGGGCGACGCCCTCAGCTCGCCTGGCCTCGGTCCAACTGCCGCCGGCCCCACCCCTGGCACCTGGGGAAGGCTTGCTCCAGCCTCATCACAAAAGGACACCTGGCCCCGCCCCAGCCGCGACTGGTTCTCAGAATCCTCTCCACGGGCAAGCCCGCAGGTGTGACAGGCTTCTCTGCGGGGCGCGGGGCCCCTCCCTGCCCCTCGCTACTGGCGACGAGCTGGCCGCCCACCGCGCTCCGCCGCGCCCCCCGCAGGCCGTGGGGTTCACGCCCGCGCCTGGTTCGCCGGCTGGGACGCACGGCCGCCGCCGCCCACGGAGCCCCCGGCGCCGCCCCGCCGCGCACCCCGCCTTACCGGCCGTGTCCTCGCAGCGCGGGGGCGGCCGGTCCCGCAGCGCGGCGCTCCAGCCCGCGCCCGCCTCGTCCTCGTCCGGCTCGTGTGCCGCGGCGGCCGGCGGCGCCCCGGGGCGCTCGTGCTCGTCGTCCGAGGGGTCGTCCGAGGAGGAGCGCGAGGCGGCCGACGTGCTGTAGAAGGGGTTGCCGCCGCTGTCGGGCCCCGACTCGCCGAACACGTCGTCGGAGATGCGCAGGCTCTCGTAGCGCGCGCGGGCCGCCTCCAGCAGCGCCGGCGCCCGCCGGCGCGCGCCCCCGCCGCCCTCGGCCATGGCCCCGGCCGCCGCCCGCGCGCCGCGCCCCACAGCGCGGCCCAGCCGCACGCGCCGGGCCGGCCCGCCGCCCCCAGCAGCGCAGCCCGCAGCACAGCGCGCGCCGCCCCGCGCCCGGCCGGCCCGCCGTGGTGGCCGCCTCGAGCCCCGCGCCCGGGGGGGCCCCTCGGAGCTCGGGCGCCGCCGGCTGCGGGCCGCGGCGGGACGCAGCGCTTCGGCCGGGACCCGGCGCCGCCGCTCCTGCCGCCGCCGCGTCGCCCAGCGCCCTCCCCGCAGCGCCCCGCGCTCGCCCGCCGACCTTCCCGGGCGCGAGCCGCCGGGGGTGGGCCCGCCCCTCGCACCCTCGGCCCTGCGGCCAATGGGGATCCGGGCCGGGCGCGGGGGGCGGGCCCCGCCAGACGCCCCACCTCCTCGCCGGGCGCGGCGCGCGGGGCGGGGCGAGCGGCCGGGCGGGGGAGGCGCGGGCAGCTGCGGGGCGGCCAGTCCCCCCCCCCCGCCACCCGCCAGCAGGGCGTGCCGCCCGGGGACGCCGCCCGCCGGCCGCTGCTCCCCGCAGGGCGGGGGTGCGTGCGGGGGGCGCCGCGGGGCGCCGCGGGCTCCTCCTGCCGCCCGGGCCCGTGACCCGCGTCCCAGCCGCGCCGCCGCCCGCGCCCGGCGCCGGGAGCTGTCCGCGCCCGTGGTTCTGAACCAGACGCCGCGGGGCCGCAAAGGCCGGGCCTCCGCCAACCTGGCTCCAGATAGGGCCCGGCCTCGCCAGTCCAGTCCTGGGGTCAGAGGCTAATTGGGTGTCGCTTCGGGACTCCTGTAATATGAGGGTGCCACATCTGGCATTAGTGCTCACTCATTCCTCATCGTCTTTGACATTCGATATTTTTTAAACTCAAAATATTACTTCCAAAATGCGGATTACTCTAGCACCGCTAATTCAGCATCTCCTTCACGCGTACACTTGACACACTCCTCTCCTGAAATACAGCCCCGTCGCCCGGCTTCGGTGCTCTGATAAACAAGAGCACAGAAAGGCTCTCCCCCGCCCCCTCCTCGCCACCTCCCTTGGTCAGGAGCGTGTGGCGATCATCCTGCTGATGTCCATACGTAAGATCAGTCTGTCTTGTCTTCTGCCCCCCCCCCACAAATACTGCAATAAGTCACATTGACAGTAATTGGGCCATAAAGTCTCTTTCACTCTGAAATAAAATAAATCCATGCAGATATGAAGGGCTTACAAATCCCACTGGGCATTAGATAAATAATTACTCAAAATGGCAAGGCAGGTTGCTATTTCTAGGCGAGCATAAAGGGAAAAGACATTGGGGCCACCCTGCCACCGACCGAGGTCACGTCTGTGGTCAAGCAGGCGGCTTCTGCTCTCCGCCTCTCCTCCTCAGCCCCTGCGTCACCTTCTCCCAAAACAGGGTCCTCATACAGGCATGAATTCGTGATGGTCATTGAAAGACAACATTATAAAAAGCAAGGATTCAGATAACACTGCTTGCTATATGGGTCAGATGATAAATGAGAAATTGTTTGCAAAACATTTCAACTCCCTTGGAAGAATTATCCTACTGGAGCGGGGTGGGGGTAAAAAACTAGTTTCCACCATATCTATCTACTGTGCTTACCAGCCAAAGAATTTGAAGAGGGTACGTACAAGTCGTCAGAATTACTACAGAGGGTCACGTAAAGCATAGAGTGAAGGTGCGGGGAGCAAAATAAGACTCCAGAGTTTAAGTACAAATTCTGCAATTAGGAGTTGTGTAGACTCTCGTAGGATTATATATTAAAAATAATTGAGTGAGATCCAGAGAGGAAGAATCTATAGGAAAGAATTCCTCCTTCTCTTCTCCAAGTAACCAATTGAAAAGTCAGCAGCTAAGGCGAGTGTGTATTTTAAAAACGGTGACATGCTTTGCTTCTGATAGGAAGCACAGATCAATGACAGTTACAAGGATGGACACTCTTCCATTGTCCCTGATGGGCACTTGCATGGTGCTAATCCCAAGGGAACATGTGTCCTTGTGCTGCCTGGACTCACACGTGCTTGTGGCCCATACTGCATGTACCATTGGGAAGAGGATTATACGGTCACAAAAGAAACAGACTGGAAAAACAAGTTGCCCCAAAGCTTGTCAAAAATGAGATGACTATTTCAGGGTAGAATCAAGGGCTTCGCGTGTTACTTCGTTTAAGCAGTGTTGCCAACCAAGAAAAGTAAAAATAGTCCAACCAAAAATATTCCAGCAGACAGGTGGCTGCTGTTCACGATGGAGAGAGGAGAGGAAAGGGAAGGAAACAATTGGAAAACAAAACCAGAAACCTTTTCCATCTGCCTAGCAACCTCCTACTTCGTGCTCATCGTGATTCCACATCACTGGCTTTTACAAGTAACATCATCTGCGAGGATAATTATAGAACCAGTATTACACTGGCATCTTTTAATTTGAGTCATTTGAAAACATCTTCCGAATAATATACCTTTGTAACATAATGAAATAATTTTAGATTAATATTGAGCTTTGGTTTATAGTTTTCCCCAGGAGCTCCGGGCAGTAAAAACAATGCACTCGCATCACAGATTCCTTAGGTTTCGTGACCACGGGGGTTCGTGCCTTTATGTACCTGGGGTCACGCGCCACGTTTCCCTGTGCCCGGATCCTTGCTTTCCCACGCCAGTGTGCCCCTGTTTCACGCACCCCTAAAAATCAAAATGTCGCCATTTAAGCTGTGAGACTTGTTTTCTTTTCAGTAATAATTTTAATTTAAATTGCTTGAAAAAGCTCTTTGATAATTAGACAGATCTTTAAATCACGTATCACTCTAATGCATACATAAAAATAAAAATGCAAGTGAAGATAATTGGTTAATGTTGTCCTAAAACTTTGCGTTCGGAAGCTCACTGTGCTTATGTACTTTCTAACTGCAGTTTCCACCCCCAGGGTTTTTCCACAACGTGCCCCTCTGAGCCGCCCGGGCCTGTGCATGCGCTCACAGAGGTGCCCGGGCGTCATCCAGGTCACTGCCCCTCCATGGGGCTGGGCTTGATGTTGGGGGGTTTTGTTCATCCGTTTGTTTTTACCTCATCCCAGGTTTTTATGCAATGACCAGATTTATCTTCCTCCTTCGTATGGGTGGAGGCGGCAGAGGGGGTCGGGGAAGCTGCCGCTTCTCCCCACATTGCCTCCATCGCCCAAAAAGGGGGGTCAGAGCCAGGAAGACGCTCCTGGAGCTGAGGGGGGAGGGGAGAAGGAAGAGCCACAGCTGCTGAATCACGGCCATCACGTGGGGGAGGAGGTCGGAGGCAGATGTGCAGGGCAACATGTGACACTTGGGGTCATATCTGACATAGGGGCCTAAAGGTCCCCCTTGCTCAAAATGATTTTATAGGATGAATTTCTCTCTGAGCCAACCCAGAGAGGCAGGAGGAAGGAAATAGGGCAATGCTACTGGAAACTCCTGGGGGAAAATCCTTTTTGATGGGATTGAGATGCGCTGACATTTCCATCGATGGATCCGTTGATGCGTTCATTCATTTCGTTCATTCGTTCACTAATTCAACAGCTATATATTGACTACCTATTAGGTGCCAAGAGGAAAAAGCAACACCCTGTTTGTACAGCACTTGCATTCGAGCGCAGGCGGAGAGAGACGGAAGCATCAGGTGAGAATGTGATGCTGGGTCACTGGCGGGGCGGGGCGGAGGGGCTGGGACAGGGTGGTGCCGCCGGTAGCGGTGGGTGGCGGTGTGGGGTGTGTTCAGTGGGGGGAAGCTCCTCTGATGAGGCAACATCGGAGCAGATCGTGGAAGGGATCAGGGAGCCGCCGGAGCATTCGGGAGAACGAGAGCGAAGCCCCCTGCGGCAGGCATGCTGGCCGTCCTCGTCCTTGTCCTCGTCCTCGAGAACCTACCCGGGAGGCCGGTGTCGCGGGGAGAGAGCGGGTGAGGTGGCAGGTGAAATCGGAGAGGACGCTGCGTGTTCGGTCTTGGGAGACTGGATTTCATCCCCAGTGACATGCAGAGCCACTGGAGAGCTGAAGGCGAGAAGCCGCAAGGTCCGACTTGCACTGTAAATGGCTCGCTGAGCGGCCGAGTGGAGAGCGAACTGGGCAGAGCAAAGATGGAATCAGGAAGGTGAGTCAGGACGCTGCCCGGACGGCCCAGGCCAGAGCAGAGGGGGCTGGGCCAGAGCTGCAGCGACGGAGCCAATGAGAACGAGTCGGATCCAGAGCACGTTCGGAAGGTGGAACCCGCCGCCTCCCGGGGAACTGAGGCTGGGCAGTGACAAAGGGACGAGCTGGTGACGGCCCCACAGGGCTTGGCCTGGGCACTGCAGGGGCGGAGAGCCGGTGTGGAGCGTCCTGGGCAAACTCCTCGGAATGGACCGGGGGAACCTGGAGCTAAGGCCCAGGCCCGGACCGGGGGCGAAGGGCCAGGCCCGGACCGGGGCGAAGGGCCAGGCCCGGACCGGGGCGAAGGGCCAGGCCCGGACCGGGGGCGAAGGGCCAGGCCCGGACCGGGGCGAGGGGCCAGGCCCGGACTGGGGGGCGCGGCGGGAGCCGCGGCGGTAGAGGGCGACAGTGCACGGGGTCGCCCCGGGCCTGAGTGTAGACGGGGGCGTCTGAGGGTGAGTCCAGGAGAGCACGCAGGTTTAGCGATCAGGGAAATGGGAGAAAACCACAAAGAGGCTGGGCAGGTGGGGCGCTGAGAGCCGCAGAGGCTGAGAGCACTTCGAGGAGGGAGCGTCGGATGCGGCCGGGACATCCGAGAATCGGCTTGGCAGCGCGGCGGCAGGGCGCCCAGTGACTGCGGTGGACATCAGCGAACGAGACAAGACACGCGAAGACGAATTCTAAGGAGTTGTGTTTGTTTGTTGTTTGTTGCAAGGAAGACGAGCAGAGGAAGGTGCCAGGGCGGGTGGGGCGGGCGCAGGGATTTCCTAAGATCGGGGATCACTGGGTGGCTGTGGGAATGGCCCAGCGGAAGGAACACGGGCAGAGGCTGGACAGGGACAGTGGCCGTGGCAGGTCCCCGGTGGGGATGGGCGGGAATGCACAGTGCGGGGGGCCCTTTGGCTCAGTGGGGTCTGGGGGTCCTTTCCTCACTGGTTCCGTTGTCACGAGGAAGGTCACCAGCTGTGTGGGGGGGAAGGGGTTCAACCCTATCTGTCCGTTACGACCACCTGAAGAATTTGAGAAGCCGAGGCTCCTTCACACCAGGTTTCCAGGTGACTACAACGTGCAGCCGGAGTCCAGGACCCCTGGGGAGGGTCTCACGGGAGGGGTGGGGGGAAAGAAGGTGAGAGAAGTCAAAACAGCTCTCTAGGAGGGAGGCACCCCGCCGACCGAAGAACCCCAGGGGCAGCGGCTGAGCATGTGCGTGGAAGCTGCCGACTTCCTGCGTCTCCTCTGACGACATCCAGCTGCCCGGGCAGACGCGGGGTCTGTCTAGGGCTCCACTAACGGGGGCTCTTGCCAGGCGTGTACGAAGAACAGGCGTGTACGAGGAAGGTGAGCCATGACAGTGACGGACCCGGAGTCTGCTGGCTCGGGGGCAGGTGAGATTGTGGGGACGGATCCAGGGACGTGAGAAAGAAGACGAGTAAATAGCTTCTGATCACAGGATTTTTTTCTCTTCTGAGTGGTTTAGATAATTAATATTTCCACAAAATAACTGAGAGCAGCTCGACCCCTGGAAAGCAGCACAAATAACGCTGATTAGTGTTTCGAGCTACGTTTTATTTCGAGGGTTGAAATCAATTTTTTTCAACAAGTGAACATTTTGACATGTCTAGAGTGAAGGAAAAAAAACTATACATCAAAAGTTAGCTTTTCTCAGAAAACGGGGCTGTTTATGGAGCTGGGGCTGATTCCAAAGTGGCCCACCTTTCCCTGTCCCCTCGGAGCACACCCAGCCCCCTCCCCTCTGCCCACGAAAGAGAGGGTCCCCTGCGAGCGCCACCCCGCCGTGGACTCGCCTCGAAAGGAAAGTTACAGTGGGAGGCTGGTGTTAAACACAAAATAACGAGCCTCAGCGGTAGGAACTCGGGGATTCTAGGGACAGAGAGAGACGCTCCCTGCTGGGCAGGCGGCGTGGCTCCCTGCTGGGCAGGTGGCGTGGCCAGCATTCCTGGATCTGCAAACCTGTCCGAAAGGCACAACTCACGGCGTGAACTGGAGCTGAGGCTCAAACTCTCCCGAGATGACCAAACTGCTTTGTTATTACGGACTTGGTGTTGAAGCCACGTCTGCCCCTCAGGTTTCTCGCAGGGAGAGTGACAGGAAGGTGGTTCTCTCCGGGCTGTGTGTGGAAGGCTGGGCGCCTGGGGACCTGTGGAGCAGACCGCCACCAGACCTCAGGCAGGCCGGGCTCTGCTCTCTCATCAGGAGAAAGAGAAGACTCACGAGAAGAAGCAGGGTCCCTGGGGCCGCCGCACGTGGCGCCACCTCCCGCCCTCCCTGCGCCGTCATTGGCGGCCCCCGTTTTTAACAAGCACCGTAACAGCATCAGGACGCCCTTGGTTACGACAGCAACTCGATCCGAGCACCGCTGGCCTCTGCCGTTCTCGTAGTCATTAAAGCAGAAGAGCCCACGGAGGCCAGAAAAATTCCAACGAGGTTAAAACGAAAAGGATTTTCCACTTCGTTCTAACGAGGTCAGCGCGGGCAGCGCCGCCGTCACGGGCCAGGCGCTCCGAACACCCGCGGGAACGTGTGCCGGCTCCTTCTGGGCTCACAAAACGAAAGCGAGAAGCCGGGCGTCGGGGAGAAGCACGTCGCTTCGCTCCATCGGGAGGGAGACAGAGCCACAGCGCAGGACAGCGAGACGGGTCTCAGACGGCACTTGTCACCCAGGGGGCTCCAGGTGGAGGCCGTGGCTGCACCTGACCAGCTGTTAGGGCTCCACTCGGCAGCCCCAGCGGGGAGGGCGTCGCTGGGTGGGGCCTAGGCAGGCGGGAGCGAGAAGGCCACCACGTGCCGGGAGCTGTCCCCTGGCTCTCCGGGGGACAGGAAGAGAAGGCGGGCCCATCCTCCAGGACGCAGGCGGGCTGGTGAGGTGGGTCACGCCGATGTCGGGCCACCCGCAGAGGTCACGGAGGGGCCTTCCGAGTCGCCATCCTGCCATCTCGTCAGCACCTTGGGCAACCGGATGCCAGGTGAGCTGACATGTGAGTCCACCCGCCGGCCGCGGTGTTCAGGCTGCCATCCCCACGCCCAGGGGTCACCCGGCCGCTGCAGACAGCTTCGTTATTTTGAAAATGAAAAAAAAAAAACAAAACAAAACATAGGTTGGTTATTTGTTGGTTCCAAAGATAGGCAGTTTGCGACTTATCATATCAGTTTTTTGGTAGATGGCCTCAAACCGTCTTCTTTTTCATTAAAATAAGCATGTTATAATGATTTTCTGAGGGATGGAAACTGAGAGCCTCCCACACGGGGCGACTGGCAGGGCGTGAACGTAAAGGGACCAGGAGCTCAGAGTCACCGCAGGACCACAGTTTACGGCTGCGAGGTGATCACACCCCACAGCTTTCTCTTGTGGCGACATTACTTACTCTAAACGACTCAGGCCTAAGATGTCACGAGAAAGGCGACGGATCTGGCGACGATTTCTACTGAAAACAAGACGCGAGACAAGTGAGTGGCGGAAGGACTGTGCAGGGTCGCCCGACAGCAAGGTGCCGAGTGACACTCAGGGTCTGGCGACCTGGCGTCTCGAACCCTTGTGATTAAACCGTCCAGCCTCAACGATTTCATACCCAATACTTACGGAACTTGCAAAATCTATACAGATCGACTTTACTTTGGTAACCGATAGTTTAGTGATTGCAGGTTCTACGCAGGAAGAGCCGCCTCTGAGCCGCTGTGAGGGGTCCTGGGGGCCGCACCAGCCTGAGTCCTGGACGTGGTGATGTTCGCAGGACACGGGGGCCTCTCCCTGCCTCCGGGTCAGGAGGGACGGCACTTCGAACCCTGGTTTCAGTTTCCTCAACTTAGTGGGGCTTCACTCACACCTGTAGCCTGGAAAATTAACTTGATGCACCCCCCGTGGGGCGCCCTGGGGAGGGTCTCTGCTCCCAAAGACTGTACTCTCGGTCAGCAGCTGCACAAGAATGTTCCCCAGAGGGGCTGTGGGCCAGGGCCGTGTCCCTGTTCTTCACCCCCGTGGGGCCCCGTGATGCCGACGAGGACACCCGGAAGGCAGCGGCAGGCCTTGGGGGTCCCGGGGCTGCCGACAGAGGTGGGAGGGGCGGATCCCGTCAGCCGCTTCTCTTTGGTTCCAGAAGCGCGTGGTCTACCTGGCCTGGCCTCACAGGGTCAAGTCTCCCCGGGGAAGGATGCGCAGGAGGCACCGTGCTGCCCTCAGGGACGTGAGCAGGGACGTCCCGGCAGAGTGGCAGACGGGGTCGGCTGGGACGTGGAGCTGTCTGTCTGTCCCCCTGCCCTACGCCCTGAAGCCAGGTTGTTGGGACCCCTCTGGTCAGGGGGGCCGCCAGATTCTGAGTCGTCACGGGCCCTCCCATGTCACATCACCCCCAGGCTCTCAGACGTGGGCTTGAGGTGTCAGACCTGCCTGCCGCCCGCAGCCCTCCAGGGCCCCGGGCCGCGCTGCCCTCCTTCTGCAGGAGCGGGCTGGCTCTCGCAGCCTGACGGGGGCTGACACACTGCTTGTGTCACAATGCCCCTCGGGCAGTGACAGGGACAGCAAAGACTTAAGATCACTCAGTGCCTGTCTCAGAGGACAGACGCCATTCCACGGGACAGGACGTCCCCCGCACAGTCCATGGTGGTGAAGGGCAGTGCCGCCGCGTTCACACCGGCCGAGGCTCACGCCGAGAAGCGGAATGACCGTGGAGGGCCTTGTCCCGTCGACAAGCAGCTCCTGTCGCTCTCTGCTCACACGGGACGAGGCAGCTCGGGAGTTTCGGGGGCAGACGTCAGAAATGACTCTTAACCTTGCTCTCAACTAAATGGATTCAGTTCGACCCGGCTTTGCTTTGCATCAAGGTCAAAAGCAGCTGTGGTCTCACCACTGAATTTTTCATTTCCTGAAGACCAGAGGCACACTCAGAAAACCGCCAGCGGGCAGAAGACAGCCAAACCTTGAGTCAGCTGGAGCGAAGCGATCCGGATGGAGAATGCCTTTCATTTTAATAGCGAGGGAGAGAATTAACAGTTTGGAACACGGTTTGGTGCTAAGATGCCGTGCCTCTGAGATCCCTTATCCTACTCACACGGACGCAAATTCTACCAGGCAGGCACTACATCCCCCAAATTACCTGCGAGTGACCAGAGCCTCAGAGTCTCCCAGCTTGTCGATTTCTATTTCCACTAGACCCGCTGCTTTCCGGGAGATAAAAAACGATTCTCCAACTCTTTTTGGCTAATATTTAAAAAACAGAGGGTTGTTTTTATTTTTTAATTGAGGTATAATCTACGTGCCGTAAGATGCACAGATGCACCTTAAGTGATCCATTTGATAAGTTTTGGGACTTGTTTCCGTTTGTGTAACCACCAAAACGAGACAGAGAGCAAACCCCTCTGCCACCCAGAGAGCCCCCCAGACCCCAGTCCATGCCGGTGCACCCGCGGAGCCCCGCCCCGCTCTCTGTCACGAGGACGCGCCCAGTCTGCCCTTCACGCCAGGGGGAACCGCGCGATGCCTGCTGTCAGCTTCGCGTCTGGCTTTTCCACACGCAGCCGCCGAGGGGCACGTGCGCTGCGTTTCACCGGCCGGCGCTTCGCTCCCCGTCGCTGAGTGCCGTGCCCCCACCGCTGAGTGCCGTGCCGTGCCGTTTAAGGGGTGTGCATACCGAGATCTGTGTCCCCACCGAGGCACGCTCGGGTCGCGTCCAGTCGGGGTTATGGGGATGACGTTGTTATACGTACTCCTGCATAGGACCTTATATTTTTGACACACGTTTTCGTTTCTTTTAGGTGAATACCTGCTTGGGGAATCGCCAGCTCACAGAGTAGACGCCTGTTTCACCTTTGGAAGAACCGCCACTGTGTCTCAAACCGTGGTGCTCCTGGATAAACAGTAAGGCTCGTTCAATACATATGTGTCGCCTGTCTTTTTCCAGATAGTGTCCAAATAACAAAGAGACACCAGTAAACGAAATAGAACGGAAATCTCTGTCGCTGGGGACAGCACACCAGACAAATAACCGAGTTAAATACAGAACGTCCAACGGCAGCAGAACGGTGACACCCGGGGTGTGGGGAGCCGCGTCTGCTCGTGCGGTTACCGTTCGCGCTCGTCATTAAAAAGCGAGACTGGGTTCTGCTTCTCTCATGACCCAGAGGGTTCGGTGACCCCACAAGGGTTTTCGTGAATCAGGAGACCTCTTGGTTAGCTGCGACGCGTTCTTGCCAGTGGACGCCAGAAAAGGGCCCTAAATCATTGTGGGTGAGCGTGGGGCTCTGGAGGCGGGCGGTCTGGGCTCCCGTCCTGGCTGGGTCACTTCCTGAGCGCCGGTCACTCCTGAGCGCCCGGTCACTTCCTGAGCGCCCGGTCACTTCCTGAGTGCCCTTGGCAAGTTACGACCTGCTCTAGGTCTCAACTTTCTCATCTGCAAGTGAAGGTGACGAGAAGAGCCCTCGCCTCGGGGGCTGTAAGGTCAAAGGAGAGGACGCGTGTAACGTGCTTGGCACAAAGACCGAAACTCGATAAACACTCAGTTAGCGTCGGTGTCACCGCGTGTAGAAAGGGGCCTTTGCTCTCTCTCCGTGACCTAGGCGAGCACGCGGGCCCCACGTGCTACAGCGTCTCCACGCCGCCTGCAGAGGCCGTGGTGTCTGCCTCACGGTCCCGAGGCCTTCGAGCTGCTGCTCCTGCTGGACGATTGTGAGATCAGCCGTGTTTTGCCTCCCAGGGCGTCTTTTCTCTGTGCTCTGCGCCGACCCAGATGCGGACAGAACTCAGCCGCTTTTCCTTGACTTTCACCCAAAGCGTGACTGCACACAAAGCGGTTATGTGTCGCAGACACAACGGACAGAACAGGAAGGTGAGGAAGGGGCCGGGTAAGAGGCAGCACCCGAAGACCGCGAAGTGGCCGCGAGCACCATGAACTTGGATGTGCCGCACCAGAGTCTGGTTCTCTGACTCCATCCTCTGGTTTTCCTCTGTGTCTCTTCTCCCCCGTTCCCAGCATCCTTCCTCCCCTCCCCCTTCCCCCCGCCCCCCGGCCAAATTCCTGTTCATTTCACCCGATAGCAATTTTGTTTTCTTGAAACCCCTGCCCTCAGGTTCAGGCTCTACCACCCCGTGGCTTGTCAGCAAAGGCTTTTTCCTCTTTAGGAGAATTCTGATAAACAGCACCGGGCCAGTGACATCCCTGGCCCAGTCGTCCCCATGCGTGAGGGGAGATGTCTAGTGTGGGGCGGGGTTCGCGTTTCCTGGGTCTGTCACCGCGACGTCTCCGAGAAGTGGAGAGAGATCTGAGGCGCCTTCCTCTCCCTGGCGGGCACCCACAGGCTGGGACACAGGGCGGGGAAGCCGCTCCTCCCAGACGGGGTTCTTGGCTCTCATTGCGGGTCTCGGGGCATTTCCTGCAAGCTTTTGGGGTTTCTTTATCCCTTTTGGCAACCTGTATTCTGTTCTTTTGGTATTTTGCGTTTGGAATCATGTCTTGAATTGCAGCTTAACGGTTCATTGTTTCCTTCTCTGCAATTGCCAAGCTTTCTAACTTTCTTTCATCAAAAAATACCATAAAAAAATTTCCTTTGCACTAAAAAAACAAAAACGAAACATTTAGGCATAAATCTAACAAAATAGGTACAAGACACATATGAAGAAAACTACAAAGTTCTGATCAAAGAAATCAAAGCTCAGAATAATGGAGAAAGAGCCCACACGTGTGGGTAGGAACACGCGTGTGGATAGGAACACGCATGTGGACAGGAACACACATGTGGATAGGAAGTCTCAGATGCAGATGTCGGAGTTTCCCTAACTGATCTGCAGATGCAACGCGCTTCTAATCAAAACCCCAGCGAGCCGTTCGGCGGACGCTGACCAACCGATTCTAAGGTGTAAGGTTTACACAGGCAGGCGAAGGCCCAGAGGAGCCGACCCGCTGTGCACAGTGCTGGAGGACCGGCACTGACTTCAAGACTCACGGTGAGCAAGATGGCGTGACGCCGGCCAGAGGATACGAAAATAGATCAATGGAGCAGAACAAAGAGCACGGAAATAGACCCACACAGAGAGCCGGCCGAGCCTTGGCAAAGGAACAGGGACAGTTCGCGGAGAAAGGACAATCTTCTCAACTCATGGTGCTGGACATACACGTGCCAATAAGTGAATTTAGAACAGATCTTCCACCTGTCACAAAAATTAACTCAAAGTGATCACAGAGCTAAGTGTAAGACAGAAAACTGTAAAACTCACAGAAGATAACAGGATAAAATCTACTTGACCTTGGGCTTGGCGATAGCTTTTTAGATCAGAAAGTACAGTAAAATAAAAAATTGGTAAGTTGTAGTTCATCGAAATCAGAAACTCCTGTTCTGCCAAAGAGACTGTTAAGTAAATGAAAGACCAAGCTATGGAGCAGAGAGAAACATTTGCAAATAACAGATCTTGAAAAGGAATGGCATCCGAAATATGTAAACTCGATAATAAGAAAACAAACCACCCAACTTAAACATAAGCTAAAGAGCTGAACAGACATCTCATCAGAGAAGATATATGGATGGCAAACATGCATGTGAAAAGACGCTCAGCATCACATGTCCTTGGGACTGGCGAGTTAAAGCAGCAGTGAGATATGGCTGCATAGCTCCAGCGAGTGCCGAGTGCCGGTGGGAGGGCAAATCGACATCATCTCGCAGACTCGTGGGTGGTGGGAATTTAAAACCGTGCGGCCGCTTTGGAAGGCAGTTTGGAGGTTCCCTACAAAACTAAACATATCCTACTCCCCGATCCAGCAGTTGCCCCCTTGGTATTAACCCAATAAGTCAGAAACACACAGACCACACAGGAGCGAGGGCCAGTGAATAACAATGTATCGATAGTTGCTCAACAATTGCAACAAATGTGCTACATTAATAGACCACTTTAACTACAGGGGAAGCTGGGACAGGCCATGTGAGGGAAGATTCGGGAGCCCTCTACTTTCAGATCAATTTTCCTGAGTCTAATGTTGCTCTGCAGCAGTTTGCTGGAGCTGCTGTCACCAGGCACACAAGCTGAGCGGCTTAAAGCAACAAACATGCATTGTCGCCAAGTTATGGAAGCTACAAGTCCAAAATGAAGCGTCGGGGGCCACACTCCCTCCCAGACGTGGGGCAGAACCCGCCTGGCCTCCTCCTCGCCTCTGGGGGTGGCTGGCATTCTCAGCCGCCCGGTCTAGCCAATGCCTCTGTCACCCGCACGCAAGACCATCCCAATCGCCCTCCCTCTGGGTCCGAGCTCCCTCCCTCTAAAGGACACCAGCCGAGTTGGGTCAGGGCCACCCTCACCCCCTCATCTTCTCTCGATCATCCACAAGGCTCCCTTCTAACCAAGGTCACATTCACAGGGAGCGGGGGCTGCCACCTGTCTTGGGGAGGGGACACAGTTCAAACCATAACGTGCTCCAAAAATCAAGCGCGTTAAATTTTGAAGTCCTCTCTCCTTCCAGGGTAGAAGGAAGGTGGGGAGACACGAAGAAATACCTCCCCCAGCTTCCGCCTCCTCCCCGCGCGGCTGGTCACCTCGGCGAGCTGCGGAGTCTGAGGCTCGGTGCGCTAGCCTGCGCCTCGGCAGCGTCCCCAGTGTCCTGCTGAAGTAGAGGGGAAAGAGTCAAGTCACAAGGAAAGGGACCCCGTTCTTCTGCCATATGACGCACCTCGAAAGCTCACGCCGCCCGCACGTGCAGGCGTTCATGACATCCGTGTCCAGAAAGCAGCAAGTCAAACCCGTAGAGATAAGAATACCCTTGAGTCGGGATTCGGGGAGCAGTTTGGGGTTTGCTGGCCGTGAGCAGCTTTGTGCGAACGCAGCGGGCTCCCTCACCAGTCAGAAGCCTGTCCCAGGCGGGGCTGCGGTGTGGCCCCAGCCAGTGCTCTGTCCCGGGACCAGCCACGTCCGCGCGGAACCCCCCACGACCCCCCCAGCCGCACGCTCTGCTCCCAACGTGCATTAGACGTCACCGCCCCCAGCCCCCCGCCCCAGGTATCCCAGGGGCCCAGTTCTGCCTGAGTCGCAGCTGGGAGCCCCTGGGAAGGGCTGCCCTTCCGGAATAAAGAGGCTTCAGCACCTGCCGCCCCTTGCCCCTCCCCGGATGCGGCACCTGCCGCCCCTCGCCCCTCCCCCTCCCCGGATGCGGCACCTGCCGCCCCTCGCCCCGCCCCGGATGCGGCACCCGCACCTGGAGGGGTTGCAGGCACCTCCGGACCGGGACCGCGTGGGCCTCGCACCGCGAGTGTGGACTGGATTCCCGAGACCCGGGAGGAGGCGAGGCGCGGCCGTGCCCCCGGGCCTCTCCTCGCCCCCCCTTCTC
The DNA here is from genome assembly GCA_003508835.1 of Eonycteris spelaea. NCBI lineage: Eukaryota > Metazoa > Chordata > Mammalia > Chiroptera > Pteropodidae > Eonycteris > Eonycteris spelaea. The sequence continues at coordinate 447,371 of PUFA01000421.1, forward strand.
CTTGCAGTTGAACCTGCGGAGAAACCAGGTCACGTATCCTTCCTGCTTTGCCGCAGTTTGGATGTTGCTAATTGCTCCTCTGCGCCGTCTACTCAATTATGAACGAAAAAAGACCTAACGGGTCACCTCGCCGAAGAAGACACACGAGTGGCAAATAACCACGTGAAAGGATTCTCAGCGTCACAGGCCATCAGGGAGGTGCAGATCAAAGCGACCGCAGCGACAGACCCGCCGCACCCACCGGCCTCTCCGCAGCTCCAGCAAGCGGCGACCCGGATCACGGGGAGAGCCTGGGGTAGCAGGGAGCCACCCCCACCCCCTCCCCCGCGCTGGCCCCAGGGGCGATCAGGAGCCTCCCACAGGCTGAACGGTTCTACCTTAGGACCCATCACCCCCCCCCCAGTTGCCCAAGTCAGCTGGAAATTTATGTCTGTACATGAATGTGTGTAATTACCAAAACTGGGAAGCAACCACGATGACCTCCAAGAGGAAGGTACAAGTTGCGTTATATCCAGACAATGGAATGTGATTCAAAGCTAAAACAAAATGAGCTGTCGAGCCACTAAGGACACCGGGAACCCGCCGAGTGAAAAATCAGTCAGAAAAGGCTGCGAGGTCTGATTTCCATCACACGGCGTGGGGAAGAAAGGAGTCCGCGGACAGGGAGCCAGGGACGAGGCGGCGGCGGGGGGGGGGCGGGGGACCAGGAGCCACCGCTGTCTCCGCTGCCGCAGCCGAGGACACCAGGGACTGAGGTCGGTCTGAAAATGGCAGCGGTAGGTGGGAGCTGTGTGTCCACCGCCACAGGACCGTTTCGCTCGGCGAGGGGAGGGGGCTGGAGTGGCCCACGGGTGCGGGGCGGGAGCCTCCGACATCAGTGAGGGCTCAGGTGGAACTTAGGAGAGACACTGATGGTCATATGTGTAAATAGTCATCTCTCTCTATACGTGTGTGTACATACACATGTACGTGCGTCTATGTACATGTGTATGCACATACTCACATATATTAGTCAGTATACACACGCATGTTTACCTGCTTTGTCTGCTGAGAGGGCCCAGAAGCGATGACAGCCCAGAATCCGTGCACTTGGTACCCAGAACTTGGGTTCCAGCCAAAGGAAACAGGGTGCCTTGGAGAAATGGTCAGCTCTAGGACTGGGGCAGGAAACACACAGGTGAGCCTGGGAAATCGCGTCGTGCCGCAGAATAAGAAACAAACAGCGACAGACGACAATACGCTGGTATCAACAAATAGCGAATGAACGAATCGCATTTTAAAAATCAGATTTCGAGGAAACTCTGATCGCGGATGAGCAAGACTGTTATCCTGAGAACTAAGAGCACTGGTGAGAGGAACCGAAGCCCCAAAGCGCGGGGCGACAGACACCATGTTCACGGATCAGGAGGCTCGAGCCGCACGAGGCTCGCTTGCTCCAAGTGCACCCGTAGCACCAAGAAACGCCTGGCAAAATTCCGGCGGGCTTTCTTGGAAGAAACAGAAAAGCTAATTCTAAAATTTTTATGGCAATTCAGGGGACTTAGAGGGACCGAAACCGTGTTGGCAAAGTAGAAGGATGCTGAACACTTACACTACATGATTCTTGAGACTTTCAGAAAAGTGCAGCAATCAAAGCAGTGAGGTACTGTGAAAGGACAGCCCCCCAGGTCAGTGGGACGGGGGCAAAGCACAGAAACAGGCTGACACTTTTACAGTCAACTTATTTTTGACAAGGGCAAAATAATTCAATGGTAAAAGGAAAATCTTTTTAACAAATAGTGCTGGAAATACTGAAAAATCTTATGGGAAAACAGTTACCTCAACTACACACATGAAAAATAATTTGACATGAATCAAACATCTATATGAAAAGCACCATAACTATGAAGCTTCTAGAAGAAAATACAGAAGAAATTTTTTTACAATCTTTGAGACAAGACATAAAAGGACTAACCATAAAAGAAAAATAACTGATAAGTTGGACTTCGTGACCATAAAAATTTCTGCCCATCCAAAGAAAGTGCAGACAAACCACAGATAGGGAAAAACTATTTGCAAAACATGTGTCTGATAAAATACTGTACTCAGAATATATTATTAATAAATTAATAAAAAGATAAGCAACCTGATTTTTTAAAAGGACAAAAATCTCAGGCGCTTTACGAAAGACAATATGCAAATGACCATCAAAGACATGACAATATGCTCATATCATTAATGGGCAGAGAAGTGTAAATTAAGACCATGATGAATGCTGTCATACCACCCACTGCCATGGTAAAATAAAAAGCACGGACAATGTGAATGTCAGGGAGGGTGTGGAACGACAGGCCTTCTCGCGCCTGGGGACGGAGGAGTCCAGAAGCACAACCCGTTTGGAATTCTGTCTGGCTGTTTCTAGTAAAGTTAGACATGCAGCTACCCTGTGACCCAGCATTTTCACTTCCGGGTATTTGCCCAAGAGAAATAAAAACAATTGTGTTAAAAAAAAGACTAGCACAGAATATTCTTAAGAGCCTTATTCATGACCATCTCAAACTGAAAACCGCTCAAATGTCGATCAGCAGAAAAACAGATTTTAAAATCATGACATCGCACCCGAAGCACACAAAATAATACGCTTTATGAGATTCCAATTTTGAGGTTCTAGAAGAGACAAAACTAATCTGTGGCAGTAGAGTCAGAAAATGGATGCCTTCGGGTTGGGGTGTGTGGAGAACTTTCCAGAGTGGTAGAAAGGTTCGATATCCTGCCCTGCATAGACTGTTGTCAAAACTAGTTGAAGTGAGCCCTTAAGATCTTTTTTATTTTATCGTATGTTAATTATATCAGAAGGGAGGGGGAGGGGGAGAAGTCGGGGGGGGGGGGATGGGCGCAAGGCCTGGTCAGAGCATCCGGAGTGGTCCTGGTTCGAACACTAGCACGTGCAGGACAAAGACAGGCAGGGAGTCCCGCCCCTGCTCGTAGGGACCAAGCTGGCCGTGACTTCTCCACCCTGTGGTCAAGGAGGAAGCCTGAGGGATTCTGTGCAGGACGATTCCATGTGCGTCTTAGAGAGGCTCCCTCGATGGTGGATGCGGTTCGGGGACTGAGGCGTCTGCAACAACCAGAGGGATGTTGCAGACGGCCATCGGGAGGTCTGGTGGGTCACCGCAGCCGCGGCAATGTTATCTTTAACCTCCCCAACCCGAGGAAATAGCGTTTCTCTGGTTGCCAGGGAAATTGTGTTCTTAGCAGGTACATATTGGTTCCTAATTTTAAAAGTCTTGGGGAAAACTGAAAAACTTCATAAGCCAGTACCGGTATGTCATGCTGGGACTCTATGCTTGCTACAATGTGGCTATTTTTTGCTTAATGTACTCACGGGTGACTGTCGCCATAGCAAACATTACTGGACGATGCTGGGTCATTGATGGAGGACTCCTGCTGGTTGTGTTATTGAGGTTGGTCCAGGAAGCCCTGCACGGGACCGCAGGCCGGTGTCGGAGCAGATGGATACACCGTAGCCACCGCCAGTGCCAGGCATGGGCCGGAGAGCTGTGGGATTTTGCCAGCCCATCAGAGTCACGTCACTATTGGGCAGAACCCGGCACCCTGTCGGCATTAGGCTGAAGCTTAGTGTGGTTTCTGGGGCGTAGTAAACTTAAAGTGCACGTTTGTCAGAGGGCAGACACATGGTGGCAGTTCGAGAAGAATCCCGAATTTCCCTCTGGCTCTAGAGCCACCCCGTTAGTGGCGCAGCGAGGGCAGCTTTGGGGCCCCAGTGTCCCCATAGTCTCCACCAGTGCCCTCCATTTAGCAGTGTGGAGAATTGACCTAGATTTTTTAAAGTGCTACTTTTAAAGACACAGTTTAGGAGTCTGGGCAAGATAGCAAAGCAGGTAAACTCGGTGCTCGCCTCCTCCCACGACCACATTAAAATTACAATTAAATCACGGAACAATCAGCCTGGCGAACCATCTGGAGACTAGCTGAACAGAAGCCCTGTAACTAAGGACACCCAGAAGAAGCCACGTGGGGATGCTGGGGGGGCAGAAACCTGAAACGTGCCAGCCCACACTCACATGTGGCAGCTGAGAATTGGGAAGGATGTCTCAGCTGCAGAGGTCCCCACTGGGAAGGGAGGGAGGGGTCCCAGCTCCACACGGGGCTCCCCAGCCCAGAGCACCAGTGCCAGGAAGAGCAGGCCCCACGACATCTGGCCGGGAAAGCCAGCTGGGATTCCAACCCTCCAGGTGAGACGGAAGGCGGCTAGAAACCAGGCACGCTCTCGGACGGCCCGTGCACAGACTCGCAGGCACTCACCCTGAGCTCCGGCGGAGGGACGGTGGCCCAGGAGGCACAGAGACATAGGGAGAGACGGAGGTGTGTGGCTTTCGGGGAAGGGCTGGAGGGACAGCGGCCACTGCCCCTGCGTCAAGCCCTGCTCCTGGGCAGCTGTGGGTGGCGCCTTCTTGCCTGTGTTGAGCCCGGCGGGCCGATCTGACCTGACTGGCCAGAGGACCTCCAGGGCTCCACCTGGTGCCTCCCGGGGACCCCGCCCACTTCTCCCCGGGGGAGGCACTGTTGGTGGCTGAGCCTGACAGGCAGCCGGTGGGTGGTGTCGGGCCTCAGGGTGCGCTGGGCCTTTTGCTGAGCCGCCCCAGGCCCAGCACCGGTGGCAGCGGGCCTTGGTTCACAGTGTGGCCTCTCCCGAATGCCGCCAGGCCCACCACAGGCAGTGACCAACCACAGATCACTTTGTAGCTTTTACCAGGGAGCCCCCAGCTGGTCACGGGCAGGGCTGACCTTGGACTGCAGGGGAACCCCTCCCAAGGGTTCCCAAAACCAACACACCCAGGGGCCAGCTTCAGAAGAATACATTAGAAGGAGCCAACAGCAGCTCAGGCAAAACCAAGGATCAAATCAGGGATTCGGAAGCCAAGGCAGTGGAACAGCCCATCAGAAAAGCAAAAAGAAAAAAGAATCTTTAAAAATGAGGACAACATCAAGCGTAACAACACTCACATCATAAGGGTGTCAGAAGAGGACAGCAAGGGTTTGAGAACTTATTAGAAGAAGTAATGACGGAAAACTTCCCGACCTTGGTGAAGGAAATAGACATACAAGTACAGTAAGTGCAGAGAGTCCCAAACAAGGTGACCCAAAGAGGCCCACGCCATGACGCATCGCAGCTAAAATGGCAAAGGGTAAAGACAGAGAGAGAACCCTAAAAGCAGCAAGAGAAAAGCAATTTGTTATGCACAGGGGAGCTCCCATGAGGCTGTCAGCTGATTTCTTAAGAGAAACTTTGCAGGCCAGAAGGAACTGGCATGAAAATTTCAAAACGATGAAAAGCAAGAACGTTAACTAAGACTACTCCACAGCAAAGCTGTTATTTAAAATCGAAGAGAGATAAAGAGCTTCTCAAGAAAAAGCTGAAAGGAGTTCATCACCACCAAGCCAGCGTTACGAGAAATGGTAAAGGAACTTTTTTAAGAAGAAGGGGGAAAAATAGAACATAAATATGAATAATAAAGTGGCAATAACTATGTACCTATAGTAATAATCACTTTAAATGTAAGTGAATTAAATGTTCCAATCAAAGGATGTAGATAGAATAGGCGAATGAATAAGAAAACAAGACCCCTACGTATGCTGTCTACAAGAGACTCACTTCAGAGCAAAAGATGCATGCGGGCTGGGTCAAGGGATGGAAATAGGTGTTTCACACACAAAGAAACGAAAGAAAAGCTGGGGTAGCAATACCTGTACCTGACGAAATGGACTTTAAAACAAAGGCAGTAATAGGAGACAAAGAAGGGCCTTACATAATAATAAAGGGATCAACACAACAAGAGGACGTAAGGCTAGTAAACACACACACCCCCAGGAGCACCTTCGACTTAAGCAGAGACTGACCCACACGGAGGCAGAGACCGAGGGCAACACACTCGTCGTGGGGGACTTGAACACCCACTGACCCCAGCGGACAGATCGTCCAGACAGAAAGTCAACGAGGAAGAGTGGCCTTGGATGACGCATGGGACCAGATGGATTCAACTGGTATTTTTAGAGCCCTGCACCCCAAAGGAGAAGGCTGCGCATTCTTCGCAAGAGCACGTGGAGCATTTCCCAGGAGAGACCACGCGTCAGGCCACCGAACAAGTAAGTCTTAGAAAACTGCAGAAGGTTGAAATGATAGAAGTGTCGTCTCTGACCACATTGGTATGAAATTAGGAATTAATTACAAAAAAAAAAAACCCTGAAAAACGCACAAACACATGGAGGCTAAATCCCATGCTTCTAAATAACGAGTGGATTAACAATGAGATCACGGAAGAAATCATAAGATACTTTGAAACAAATGAAAATGAAAACATGACCCCAAATCTGTGAGACACAGTGAAAGCAGTCCTAAGAGGGGAATTCATGGCAATAACGGCCTGCAAGAAACATATCGAACACACGATCGAACCTTACACTTAAAGGAACTAGGAAAAGAATAACAAACAAAGCCAATGCCAACTATAACTGAAAAAAAATAACATGACGGTTTGGTGCCGCCCCGCCCCCCCCCCTCCGTGTTCCGGCCAGAAGACGCCTTCAGAACAGCCGGTGTCACCGCGTTTTCCTGCCACATCACACGTGATGGATGCAACCCACGCATTTGACAGGATCAGTGGATGCGCTTAGATGTTCATGGAACAGAAAAGAAAAATGTGTGAGGAAAAAAGGCCTGCGATGCTGTGAATGCCTCACGGTCCTCAGCGCCGTCCAGGCCTCTGGGCCGGATGGGGCTGCACGGTGTGCCCGCCCCCACCGCCCGCCCCCCGCCCCCTCCCACCGTGACCCCCACTCCACCCCGCCCATCCCACCGTGACCTCCCCTCCACCCCGCCCCTCCCACCGTGACTCCGCCCCCACTCCACCCCGCCCCTCCCACCGTGACCCCCACTCCACCCCGCCCCTCCCACTGTGACCCCCCCCCACTCCACCCCGCCCCTCCCACGTGACTCCGCCCCCACCCCCCCTGCCCCCCACTGTGACCCCCACTCCACCCCGCCCTCCCACTGTGACCCCGCCCCCACACCACCCCGCCCTCCCACTGTGACCCCACTCCACCCCGCCCCCCTCCCTGACCCCCCCTCCACCCTGGCCCCCCCACCGCGATGCATTTTGGTGGCGGTAAGTTAGTGTGAATTTGTCTTGGAGTAATGTCAAATCATCTCGAATTCATTCTGCACCATTAAATCATCCACAAATTCTACAGACAGCCCAGCGATCACCCAACCCTCAGCAGCTCCCGTCCCCACCGAAACCCCCACTGTCCCCCTGCTCCCTGGAGCCACCAAGTTTGTACTTGGTCCTCAGTTCTGGGCCACGCGAACCTTTCGGTGGACAGGCAGCCAGTTTACCTGGATCAGTGCGTCATGGATCTGTGAGGAGACAGTCAGTGCTTCCTGGCAGGGCCATTTCAGGGCAGACAGACCCCAAGAACATTCCAGAACTTCCTGCTCAGAAACAACCAGCCGGAACGCCCACCACGGGGCTCGTGTGGTTTGCTAGAAACGGCCCCAAACCCCGGACAGAGCTGTGGGGTGCTGAGCCCGTGTTCTGTCTCCTTGAACCCGAGTGGCCCGTGGCTCTGTCCTTTAGGCTAGAGAGTGACGGGAGTGGCTGGCCCGTGGAAGGTGATGTTGGTTCATGGGGACACCTGCCTTCGGAGGCCCGAGGCCACCACGCTGTGGGAAGCTCAGGCCCCACAGGGGCCGAAGTCTAAGCCTCCGTCAGCAGCCCCACAAAGCCGAGCCTTCCAGTCGCCCAGGCGGGGACCAGAGAAGACACCTGTGGGTGTGTCTGGCCCCGCCAGCGGTCTCCCCAGCTGAGGCCTGGACACGGGGAGCAGACACGAGCCAGCAGCCCTGACGGCCTGCGTTCTGGGGCGACCTGCCGCGCGGCGGTCGTAGCTGGGGCCTCGGGGTGACAGTGCCTGGGCAGCATCGGTGCGGCTCACTCAGCTCGCGGTTTAGAGGCGGAGGGCGTTTTGACGGCACCTCGAAGAATCACGGATAATCGCGCAGCCAGAGACACTGGGGGCAGGAGAAGGGGGTGCCCCTCTCTGCCCAGTGCTCTCGTGTCCGCTGTCCTGATGGCCACATGGACGGGGCGACCACGGAGGGAAACCCAGCTCTCGGGCAGACCAGCCCCCAGCGGCTCCTGGTGGCTCGGTGCCGCTGGCAGAGGCCAGCCCCACGCCAGGCCCAGCGATGCTCACACCGCCCCTCCCCGTGGCATTGCTGTACCTTGTGCTTCTGTTCCGGGAACTGGGACCCAGCCAAAGCCCGAGAGGGCATGAGGGCACCCCGCCCCTGCGCGGAAAATCAGCGAAGGCCTCGCAGCTGCAGAAAAATAAAAAATAAAGAGCAGCAAAGTGTGGATGAAAAAATGAAACTTCCTGGAGGCCTGTGTGTGTTTGGTTGGAAGCATGGACTGCATTGTCCCCCAAAAATATGCAGACCGAACCCCCGGGACCTCGGAATGTGCCTGGTTTTGGAGATAAGGTCTTCACAGAGGTGACTGAGCTAAGATGGGGTCACTGGGGTGGCACGTGTCCTCATAAGGAGAGCAGGACGCGGATCCACACAGAGGGACGACCACGTGAGGACGGGGGGCCGTCTACGCACCGAGGACGCGGCCTTGACCTTGGACTCTGGCCTCCAGAGCCGCGAGGCGACAACATTCCGGGTCGGCGCCGCGTGGCCAGCCACACCTCGTCGTGGCGTCGCAGACGGGCCCGGCCGGCACCGGCACCGGCACCGGCGTTCGTTGTTCAAGTTCACACTGGAGTGGGAACCGCCGACGGCCTCACTCGGGGGAAGAGTTTTCCTGCTTCTGTGGAGGTGGCCGGGGCCTCATCGGGCTCGAAGGTGACCCCGCGGCATGAGCCGCCTGGGGGCCCAGGCGCCCAGGGCCAAATCCAGCGGCTTTGAAAATGGCCGAGGGGGCTGCGCCTCGTGCCTGCGTGGGCCGGGGGTGGCCGGGGGGGGGGCGTGGGTGAAGGGGGTCAGATGCACAGTAGCTGAAGGAAACTGGACTTTGGGTGCTAAATACGCAACAGAATTTACAGATGTCAAATGATAGTGAAAATGACATAATTGTATTAACCAATGTCACCCCAATAAACTTAACAAAAATAAAGGAAGAAGGAGAAAGACCTGCAGAGCACGGGCTTCACCCCTATTTGGGGTGCTGCTGCTTCCAGAGGCTCAGCTGATCGTCCACTGTGGGGACGGGAGGAAGTCCCCAGCCCTGACCAGCCCGACCTGCTTCTCCACCCTTCTCGTCCCTGCCCCACACGGCCTAGGCTGGGTGTGCGGCTGGGGGTCAGCCTTGCCACCCCCCGCCCCCATTTCCAGGCCCCCTTCTCCCAGGGGACTGAACACGGCTGACATGCCCCCCTCCGGGGTCTGGCCAGTCTCAGCACCCAGGCTCCCTCGTGAGCACAGGCCCCGAGGGAAACACGCCTGGCCAGGGCGGTGGGGTTGGGGTCCCAGGACAGCCTGACCCCTGACCGGCCGGAGCAGAAGCAGGAGATGGGGGCCGGCATGGCACTCGGTACCAGAGCTGTGGAAGCCACCGCCGAGCTCGGTCATCACGGCGCCATGCAGGGCGGCGAGTGCCACACTCAGCCCCGCAGCCCCCTCGGCCGCTCACAGCCTGCCAGGTGCCTGCGCTGGCCCGGAGGGGGGACAGGGACGGACCTCCACGCGACGTAAATGTGGTGACCCCGTTACACAGGAGAAAAACCGCCTGCGCATCGCGAATTAACTGGGCTTAAAGAGCTAACTGAAACCCTTTCCTTCCTCACTCTTTGCCCAGTTCACCTGGAACACGTGGCTCCTGCGGCGTGTGTCCACCGTGCTCCGTGCATCTGCCCCGGGGGGGCCCGAGCCGGCGACGTCTGTGGGCTGCGCGGCACCGTCCACAGGAAGCGGGCTTCGGGTGGCTCAGGGCCGGAACCCCAGAAACCGAGGCGAAGGCGGCTTCCGGGGTGGTGTGGCGCTCCCCAGAGTGGGCGAGGCTGCCCTCGGCCTCGCCACGTGTGCCCTCCCCTGCCCGCGGGGTGCGCGAGCCCCCCAGGCTGGGTGCCCAGGGCCCGGGCGTCTGCGCCTGGTGCTCGGGCTTCTGTGAGGGGTCGGCACCGGTGGCCTGACCGGCGGAGCCCTCGGTCCTGCTGGCCACTCCCAGGTCCTGACTGCACCCGGGGACCCCGCTCTGCGGCGCGGAGCACATGGCTGGCGGAGCCCTGAGGAGCCTGGGGCGAGGCGAGCAGGGCCCCAGACACCCTGCCCTGCCTCTGGCCTCGAGGGCGGTGGGGAACGAATGTCCCCTGTGGAAGCGGTCAGCCTGTGGCCCTTTGCCCGAGCACAATAACACAGTGCGTGTGCGGATGTGTGTGTCACGTGTGCACATCTGTGTTGTGCGTGCATGCACATGTGTGTGTCACATGTGTGTTTACTCTCTCCTCGCAGGACGTAAACGTGCTCTTCGGGGAGCCGGTGCTCAGCCCGCAGACGGGAGGGGGCGGAACAGGCAGGGAGGGCGGCCACCCCCTGTACACCCGCCTCGCCCTTCCTCTGCGGGCCCTTGGCTGTGCCCAGGCCAGCAGATCCCCCAGCGATGGCCCCAGGCAGCCGCCCTGGGAGAGGATGGAGGGGCCGAGAATGACCGTGAAACGGGGAGGACGCTTCTCCCCGACAGCTCTGGGCCGGGGGCCGAGCGGCAAATGGGTTAAGAGAAGCAAACGGCGACACGCTCGAAAAGGAAACAGAGCTGATGCGTTTCCCCCACTGCCAAAACCCTTCAGGCAAAACGTCACTTTGCCTGCGTCCCGAGCCCCTGTACGGACGGCGGAGTGGAGGACACGGGCGGGTGAGTCACAGAGAGCAGCTGGCACAGGGTCGGTGGACGCGCCGACCCCCGAGGGCTCTGGAAGTCAGGGTTCCCGCAGGGCGGCGGCCCCTGTGCCGGGGGCTTTGCCCCGCACCCCCAGCCTCGGGGGGGGGCCTCCAGCGCAGGGGGTCCCTGCACGTCTGTCTGCAGGCGTCCAGGGCTGGGGGTCTTTCGCAGCAGTGACGTGTTTGAACAGCGCCCACCCAGCCCTGGCAACGCCAGTGCCAGCCGAGCGTGGGGGACATGGGGACGATGCTATGACGCCCAGACGCCCAGACGCCCACGGCTGCGGGCCTTGCTGATCCCCGGAGGAGCCGAGACATCCGTCCATGCAAAACCCACACGCGGCAGGTTGTGGCGGCTTCGCTCATCGTCACCCAAACATGGGAACCCCCAGGACGCCCCCAGCGGGTGCGGGGGACAGTCTGTGGCCCGTCCAGACCGCGGAACCCCATCCGGCCCTAAAAGGGACCGAGCCGGTGGCCGCGGGGAGGCGGTGAGGAACCCGATGCCCACAACCCAGCGCAGGCGCCACACCGCGTGCGGCCACCACGTGACACTCTGGAGAAGGTCACCGGGTCACGGTGACCGGCGTGGGGAGGGGGACGCACAGTCAGCCCCGGGCCTCGTCAGGGCAACGAAACACCCCGCAGGACACCGCGGGGCGGGGGCGGCCACACACGTCCCCCAAACACATGGAAACCACGGCACGGGGAAGAGCCTCACGCGAACCACGCGCTTCGCGGCCGGCTGGCTGACTGTGACAAGCGTGCCGGTCTCGGGGTGGGGGTGGCCGTGCACGTGGGGGCACGCGAGAAATCTGGTTCCTTCTGCTCAGTGTTACTGTGAACCTAAAACTAGTGTGAAAAGTGAAGTCTATTTAAATAAATAAAAACTGAAGGGGGTGGCAGACGCCGTGGGGACAGGAAGCAATGGCTGCCTGGTTCCGGCTGGACCGGGGGCGGGGGGGGGGGAAGCAAAGCAGCTGTGAGCGGAGCAGCAGGGGCCAGGCGGGCGGCGCTGACGGGGACAGTGACAGGGACAGGGACGGGGACGGGGACGGGGACGGGGACAGTGACAGGCAGCCGTCCTTGGCGGGACAGGGTCTGTGGCAGCAGAGATGGCGTTGGTGTGATCTGATCACGAAATCACAGAGAGTATGGGGCGCCCGCTCCTAAGTGAATGAGACATTCTGGGGACCCGCGAGGGAGGTCGAAGGTCCTGTGTGAGCAGGCAGTGCCTAGGCTGTCACATCTGGGCATTTGAAGCAAATGCGACTTTATTCTGAAGTTACCGATGGCCGAAGCCTGACACGCGGTGGCTCTGTCATCAAGGAAAGGGAGACACAGCGAAGGAAAAGGCAGAGACCGGGGACAGAAACACGGACGGGGCGGAGAAGAGAGGACGGGGACGGGATGGGGATGGGATGGGGACGGGGACGGGGACAGGGACGGGGACGGGGACAGGGACGGGGATGGGGACGGGGACGGGGACGGGGACGGGGATGGGGTCGGGGACGGGGATGGGGACGGGATGGGGACGGGGATGGGGACGGGGACGGGGACAGGATGGGGACGGGGATGGGGACGGGGACGGGATGGGGACAGGGACGGGACGGGTACGGGTACGGGACAGAAGGTCGCTTCTACCCCCCAAAATCAGTAAATTCATTGCAGCTCTAATCGAAAGTTAAGCCGATGGGTTCGAGAGATTTGGCAAACATATTCTAAAGTTTGCACGAGGACTAAGGGACCATGAATTGCACGGCGACCTTGACGAGAGAAGAGGAAGCCTCGGCCCGCCTGTTCCCAAGCGCACTGGGGTGATGGGGTTAGTCTGTCACGGGCCCAGGAGCAAACGAGAGGCCGCTGGGCCGGGAGAAACCCAGAGGCAGGCCCTTGAGCATGCGCCGTACTGTCTCACAGCAGTAGGAAGGGACAGACTCATGACACACAAAGACCTGGACCCCACCTGGTGTTATAAAATGGACCCCTCTAAGCAAAGTGGGCAGAAGAGAACGTGACGGCCCAGGAGCCAGGAGGCCGGAAAGCACCAACCACGGAGCGAGAGAGGCGGACACAGCTGGTTACACCAGAGGGAAGGTTTCTAGGGGGAAAAGGGTGCCACGGACGGATGAGCAGGTTAGGAGAAGAGGCACATCCTGTCACCGCACAGGGACGCTGGCGAAGCCGCGAAGGGACAGAGAGAGGCCTGGCCGAAGCATCAGCAGAGAGTGTGGACGGGCGATTAACTGCTGGAGAACCGACCGGCAAAGGAACAGAGAGCGAGGTTCAGACGCACAGTAACCAGCGGAAGGTGAATTAAAACGGCCCTCGGAGCACGCGTCCCGCTCAGCACCTTAGTTAAAATTAAAAAGCTGGAAAAAGAAGGTAAGGGAGTGGGGAAATAGGAATATTAAAAGGTGGCACAAAAATTGTTGTGATCAATTCAATCCCAACACATCGGCCAAGGCCTGAAATATAAAGGTACTAAGCACTTCCGTGAAAATGTAAGGTCGTGGAGTTGGGCGGCTCCCCGGGAGTCTCCTCTGCCCTGCGGACGGCTGCCGCCCCACGGAGCTCTTCCCGCACTCCCCTCCTGTGGGCTCTGTGTTCCCGCCGTTTGCAGCAAACCCCCGTTTTTGGTTTTTGCTGACGGTAGCGGGACTCGCTCTCTGCAGGCTGCGGGGAAGAACTGTGATTAACGCATTTCTGAGCCGACCTGAGTCCTGGGCTGACAGAGGCGCACGCCCGCCCCTTCCAGACAGGTTTCTTGGTCTCCCCATCCTCTGTCACAAAACCGAAGGGGGGTCGCCGGGCCCCGAGGTAGAAAATCCTCACGAATCGTTGTGCAGGCTCCTTGGATTCGAGGTTTGGATTTAAAAATAAAAAGTCCTCGTCATTTTATTCTCCCCGAGGTTTTGCTCGGCTTCGAAGCGCAGGACACAGCGCCCGCCACCGGCCTCCCACAGGAGGCCTGGCTTGGTGTCTCCGCGGGGGACACTCTGTCCTGCAGCGTCTCTGTCTTGTTTGGTTTTGGACTGAGGAAAAGCCTCCAACTGCATTGCCAGAGGCTCCGACTCAGCAGGACACCAGCCCCGGAGGGGGGGCGGTATGGGGTGGGTGGGGGGTGGGGGGGTTGGGAGGCAGAGGCAGGTGGTGCCCCGCAGCTGCTGGGGGCGGGGCACCGTTTAATTCAGAGCTGCAAATGGTTGCCCTGCAGACAGAAACAACAGCCCGCCCTGATGTTTTGTTGGGACTGGCCATGTTTAAAGGGCTTAGTAAACGATTGAAAAGCAGGAGACTGTCACATTTTAAGAAATCCAGACTGTTGACATCATGAAATACGGAAGACTGTGACAGCGTGAAAGCCACATCCCGCAGGGCCCGACGGGGCGCGGTGTCCACACGTCCAGCAAGGCCCGACGGGGCACGGCGTTCATCACCGTGTGCCCAGCGCTCGGCTCTCGCCGCTGCCCCAGGCACCGCCGCTCCGAGTCGGCTTCACGGTCACCTCTGCTGTGCTTGCGCATGACAAGCTGTTAGCAGGGCCACCGGGCGCTGCGGGATCCACGCCCCGCTCTGGCGCAAGCCAGAGGTGCACACGCCGCCCGGAGGGCCTGACTCCAAGCCCGGCACAGGCAGCAGCGGCTGGACGGGGTCCGGGCGCCGGGCACCGTGTGCCGTGTGCCATGTGGGGACTAAGATCCGGTGTCCTCGCTCGCTCTGTTGCCTGCCACTCCTATGGACACTTGAATGTGCAATTCCTGGTTCATTCCTCTATTGCTGATGTTTCATAAGCTATAGTTCTACTGGATTTTCAGAACGACCTAGAACATGAGGAAGATTTTCCCGACCAGGCATGATCAGATGTTGCCTTTTCCCTCGTTACCGACAGATGCCCGGTTCCCCCGTCGTTGACCCTCCATGTTAGCTGCACGTTACAACATCCTGTGCTCGGTCTGGGTCCAGGCCTTCGTCTGTCTGTGGGCTCCACCCCACACCCCACTTCCAGGCCCACGGATCTGTCTCTCAGGGACCAGGAATGTCAGCTGCACCCCCCTCTCCAGCCTCGCCCAGGGCGTCGCGAGGTCCAAATAGAGGTGCTGGCAGTGGGGAGTGGGGTGGGGGTCCTGCAGGAAGAAATTCATGGACCGTTGCCTGACCTCTGGCACTTGAGAGGATAAAGACATGGTAGCTTATTGCTATAGGAATCATGGAATCACGTGGCTGTTGCTGGGTGACCTGGATTCATCGATGAAAGACAATGACAGGGAAATTAACCACCGATTCAAGGCCCGGTGTGAAACGTTCCACTGCAGTTTCCTAGTCCGTTTCCCGCCCCTCCCTTCAGGAAACGCCCGGTCCTAACCACTGGCCCCACCGGCCCGGTCAAGGCCAGGCAGGGCTTTTTCGTGGTTCCGTCTCTTCCTAGAGCTGGACCCTCTTCTGCCGCAGGGACTCCTGGCCGGCCACACGTATCCCTGCTGACCGCCTGATCCAGGCTCCGGCCCAGCCCAGCACATCGGGCCCTGCCAGGGTCCAGCCAGCCTGGAGTCCGTCCTCTGAAACGTGCTTACCCAGGAGTACAGAGCCCACTCCAGGGGGCGGCTGCCGGCGCTGCAATTCCCACGCTGGCCTCCAGGGGCAAAGGGCAAGGCGGCGCGTCCTGCTCTTGGGGGGGCCTCGCGGGTGCTCACACAGACGGGTGTGCCATGTGCCACGCAGACTGTCCTCACGCTGGCTCGGCGCCCCTGGCCGCTCCCCTCCCCACTGCCCGCCCCGCCCCGCACCCACAGGCGCCACTGTGGTGCCTGGCTCTGCCCACCGTCCCTCCCGCCCGAGCACAGCGGGGCGCACAGTAGGGCGCTCAGACACACGTTTTGGGTTAAGTGTGAAGTTTGTGAACCATGTCACGCTCGCTTTGTATTTTTTAAAAAATATTACCAGGTTCCCTTCCACATGTGTACACGCAATCTCCATAATCTTCTGCTCTCGTAACTTGGTCGTCTGTTTATAACCTTAGAAAAAATTAGAGAAGTGATGACCTGCCCAGCTCAGCCTTTCGTAACTGGGAAGAAACGCAGCCCCACGGGCCCCAGACGGGCCGGCTCGTGAGAATCGCCACGTAGCTTCCGCACGCCTCGGACGGCGGAGGGGGCAGGCGGGACAGCCCTGCTGGGGCGGCAGTGCGGACGGCCACACGGCGAGGGTCTGTCCTTGTGCGGTGGCTGGAGGACATTGTGACACACGTGACGGCACGATGAACCCGAGGACGGGAGGCCGAGCGAAGTCAGCCCACCCCAAGAGGACGGGCGTCGCGAAATCCCACTTGCACGGGGTCCCTGGAGGAGTCGAATTCGGGAAAACAGAGAGCGGAACGGGGGCGAGGCAGGTGCCGACCGGGGCGGGCGCAGCCGGGGGAGATGAGAACGTCCACGGGGCCTGGTGACAGTGGTTCACAGCAGCGGACGAGCCGGAAATTTTATGTTGCATACATTTACCGCAACACAGCAAAAAAAGGAGACAGAGGCCAGTACAGGTTTGATTTGACGGTGGGACGATCAGGAAACTCCTGCGTACTTTCCCTTTGTTTTTCTCAAAGGATGACGCTGGGCGTGAGCTGGGAGCCAGGGGAGCTGTTGGTAAGTGGGGGGGGGGGGTCCAGATGAGCCTCGAAGCCACGAAACAAATGCTCGTCTCCATCCGAGGCGGGAGACCAGGACGCTCGCGGTCAGTGCCGCGTATCCATGTGAGGCTTGTGTCGAGTGTTTTCAGGAGAGACGGGTTGGCTAAGTTGTGTGATTCCTGGCGTGTGGCGGAGCCATTTATCAAAAAACCAAATGAAGGAGGATAAGCAGGTGTTTCAGAAAAGATGATGAATCGGGCTGTGCACCTGCTGAGTTTGGAGTTTGGGCCACGGGTGGGCCATCAGAGTGAAACGGCACAGGCAGGTGGCGGGTCGCAGGTGGGCAGGAAGGAGTAGGTAGTGGAGGCAGGTGTGGGGGAGAGGGGCTGAGACCAAGGGCGTCCTCACGGTCACCTCAGCAGGGGCAGGCAGAGGGGACGGCTAGCCGGTCCCCGAGGCGCACCAGCGGGAAGGAGTCACATGCCCATGTCACGCGTGACGCTGTCTATGCAGATTACGGCCCCCAAGGCCAGAGGCCGGTCCTGAGCTCCGCACGTCAGCCAGGAGGTGACGCTCAGGCCTGACGCGAGGCCTCTGCCCTTCCACTCGCCAGAGTCCTGTCAGTTTGTCATTTGAAGAGCTGTCAGCAACTAATTTTTTAAAAAGGTAAAATCACGACTTCATACAAATGTGAAAGGTTTTATGTAGCCCATTAATTAACCAGGGAAGCGGCAAGACATCACTGCCCCTTCGAGGGCAAGTCTGAGGCACAGACGTGGGTGTGGCCTGTGAGGCGCAGGTGCATTGGCTTCTGCAGATGCAAACAGGTCCACAGGTTGCATGCAAAGAGGTGCATGGCTGGCTTTTCCCAAAGCAAAGTGGGGCCAACGGTCCTTCCAGCAACAAAGTTCACTTGTGTGTCTGGAGACAGGAATCATTCGCACGATGTTAATTATATACCATTTACAGAGTTTTAAAATAGCTCAAAGACAAGAACAGCATGAACACCCCTCAGCAGCAGTCAGCCCAGAAGGGTGCCCTAGAGCAGGAGTCCCCGGCCCCCGGGCCGTGGACCCGTACCGGCCCTGGCCTGTGGGTAACCGGGCCGCACAGCAGGAGGGCGAGCGAGAGAAGCCCCATCTGCGTCTGCAGCCGCTCTGTTACCCGCACCCAGCACCGGCATCGCCGCCTCAGCTCCGCCTCAGGTGCTCAGGCGTTAGATGCTCATAGGAGCCCCGGTCCCTGGTGCCAGCAAGGCTGGGGACTGACCGCTGCTCCAGGCGACACCGGACCCTGCAATCCTTTAAGTTCGTGTGGGTCTTTCGCCTTCTCCCTACGATGCTAACGAAGCGACCGAGCCGCTTCCGCCAGCCGCGTGGGAGCCCGCGGGGGCCGCTCCGGTGCTGCCGCCCCGAGTCCGAGAGCCACGTGATTAGGGACAGGAGGCCGCACTGGGGACCCCTGAGGATGAATCTGCCTTCTAGCCGGAACGGGAGATACTTCAGAACCGAACCCAACCACTGAAACCCACTCAGAATGAATAAAATACAGGGCATAGATAAAACGCAGACAGCGTCACGACGACTCACTGAGAGTCGGGCCAGAGGCCTTAGCTGGGACGCCGTCCCCGTCCCCCGGCCCGCCTTAGTCCAAGCGTGGGACCCACTTAAAAACAGAGCCCCTCCTGCTGTGTGGCGGGCAGGGGCCGTTCTGGGTGTCGGAGATTTGGCCGCCTCAGCCCAGCAGTTCGGAGGGCACCCGAGGGAGACGCTGAGCACTGCTGAGACGCTGCCCGTGCGAACTTCCCGGGCACAGTATTTCTCGTGGCAATTTTTGAGTGTTCTCTAGGAAACCTGCCCAAAACGTGAACACTATAAATAGATGAGAAGAGTGGGAAGAAAAGATGGGGACTTGTCACAATGCCACTGAAAATAAGCAACTAAGAATTTTCTAGAGATCCGAAGTTACTGCGAGATTAATATTTCCTTACAAACGGAGAAGCAGGCGCATCCTTGGTCATGAAACCAAGGCAGGAAAGAGTGAAATCGGAAGAGAAGGGAGACTGGGGGAGAGGAAGGTGTCCGACTTAGAGTCTCATTCAGGAGACACGTGCAGCTCAGAGGACGGGGGAGGAAAGCAGGGTGCACTGACCACGTGTCACATTTGGCACCGACTACAAACTTCAGGTTCACTTTTAAATTTAAGCTTCCAGCTCCTATTTCCTAGGAAACGGGTATTAATACCGAAGATGACATTCAAATATTTTCACGGTAGATAAACACGTAACGGCACAAACAGCTAACCAACCGGAAGCTGGCCAGAGGACCCCCGCTGAGCCAGGCGCTCACCCTGAGTCTGGATCCCCAGCCGGGGCAGGGTCTCGGACGGGGTGGGAAGCCGGGGCAGCGTCTCTGGGAAGCCTTATTGTCCCTCGTGCCACTGGCGCTGGGGTCTTTCCTGCTGCTCCTGGTTGGGTGGCCTACGCCGCTGCTGCAGGGGCTCCGAGCGGCAGCCGGCTCTCCGGGGGCCTGGCTGCTGCCTGCCGGCGTTTGGCGTTTGCGAGGACAGCAGGCAGTGCGGCCCCTCATTCTCTTGTCATGGAATCCTTTCAGCATCCCTGAGATTAGCACACCAGGCTGTAGGATTTAGGCTTTTCTCAGCGAAAGTCCTGGAAACAGTTCCACAGGGCACTGTGATGAGGGGGAGCGCGGGTGCCCCCTGGTGCGGATCCAGGGAGGGCGAGGGCCCAGACCTCTTCACCGCTCTCCCAGCATCCTCACCCCTCCTGGTGCCTTCATTAGGGGCGTGGGCCTCCACGTGCCACTCGTTAGCACCGTGGCCATGGGCTAAATGACATGCCTCTCAGAGCCGCTGGGGACCGGTGGTTAGAACTGCTGGTTTTGGTGAGTGTGATGATCGCATCGCGGGTGTGGACGGGAAATGTCTTTTTTTTCGTCTTCGATGTGCACACGGAATGTGATGTTTGGGATTTCCTTTAAAATATATTTCAGCCCAAAAGGGAGGTGGTGCAGTGACAGGACGATGGGTGAAATAGGTACCGCAAAAGGTTGGTGGCTGTTGAAGCTGGTGGTGAGTCTGTGGGCGGCGGCAACCCTCTTGCTCTGCAGACTTTTGGAGGCTCGAAATTTTCACAGTAAGAGTAAACAAACAGAAAACCAACAATGAGACGTTCATTTCTCGTGTCCAAGCAACATGACAGGGACACACATGCACTCTCACGACTGCGCGCCCGCAGTTTGACCCCGGGTAGATGCCAGCTGTCACCCTCGCTGCTGCCTGGCCCTACACGAGGAGTGCCCTGTCTCGGACTCCACACCCACGGTTTTAAAGTGACCAGTTTCCTCGTGGGAGTAACTCGGATACAGGAATCTTATCCTAGGGTCTTGCCTTCCTTTGCACCCCTTTGGGGGCTCTTTAAGGGTTATGGTTGTTCCAGGGGGAAAACAGCCTAGACCGGTGCAGAGAGGCGAGGCTGAGGGGTGGGGTCGCGTGCAGGGCAGGGGGTGTCGTCCGAGGCCCGAGTTGGAGCTGACCCCCCTGCAGCTGAGCCTCGAGGTGCGCAGGGCGCTGCCCAGCCGACACCCTCGTCCCTGAGCCCACGGCAGGCGCTGCTCCGCCGGCCCGTGGGGCTGAGTCCCCCGCAGACGCCGTCGCGGCTAGGAGCCAGCAGAACAGAAGGGCCACGTGCCCGGTCCTGGACCCCGGCCTGGGAACCACGGGGACATTGGGCTGTGGCTACTCCTTCAGCGGAGCGGTCTCCGGAGAAGGCAGAGCGCGGCAGGCAGGTCCGCAGGTGGGGACGCTGGGCCCCGGCGCGGGCCTCCCCGCGGGGCTGCAGTTCCGCGCCGCGCCGCATGGGGCAGCACCGCCTCCCGGCGCCGCGCGGCGACGTGGCCCGCGCCCCTCCCGGCGGCGGCGGCGGCCGGCGCGCGGCGCCCTCGCTCATTGGCCGCGGCGCGGGCGCTGCCATGTTGGCGGAAGCGGCGCCTCGGGGCTGAGGGAAGTGGCGGTGGCGGTGGCCGTGCGTCCGTGCGTCCTTGCGCGCAGCCTCCCGCTCCTCGCCCGCTCGTGTCCCGGCGCTGGGAGGCGGCGGCGGTGGGATGGAGAGGAGCAGGATGGACCTGCCCAAGGGGCCGGACACGCTCTGCTTCGACAAGGACGAGTTCATGAAGGTGCGCGCCGGGGCTCGGCTCCCGGGAGCCGGGCAGGGGCGGCTGCGCTCGGCCTCCTGCCGCGTCCCCTTGGCGGGGACCTCGCTGCACTTGGCAGCGCGTCTCTGGCCTCGGGTGTGGCGGGTGCAGCCCGGAGAGAGCGCAGCCGCAGAATCGTGCACATTGAGTCAAAAGGCCCTAAAGTTCTGGGCGAGTGGTTTTGAGCTAAAACGTCCAAGACCGGTGATTGCCCGGCCCTGTCACCGGGCGGTGCACTCAGACTGCCAGTTCCCTGCCTGACGACGCTTGCTGCCCAGTGCCTTGCGCCTAAATCCTAGTAAGGGTGTTCTGAGCTAGTCCCTAGACCCACGTACCTGCCCGGGGATCGGGTCAGAAAAAGGCCACTTAATACAGAGTTTTGGCGCAACGTCCACTGATCGTGCTGCAGAACAGCGAGGCCATTCTCCATTTCTAAAGCTGCCCTACTTTCTGAGGTGAACTGCAAGTTGGTGTGCAGATAATTGCAGGACATAACCTTCCAGAATAAAAAGAAGTATAAACCGAAAACATTTTTCTGATAATAAAGGTTTGTCAGGTACAGCCTAGGAAAGGTCCAAGATTTGAGTCACAGCTGGGAAAAACCTCACCTCTGATTTGGTGTATTCCTCTGAGCCAGTGCTCTAACTATCAGAAAAGTATATTTATGTTTAATTTCTAAGGATTGGGATTTTTGACACAATTTAGTTGGTTTTAGTGTTAAAAAGTTAAAACTTTTGGCTCAGTAGAGACCTAAAATTTTGAGCAAGTGAATTTAAATCTCTTATTCTGCCTTTTTTGATGATTTCAAGACATGACTTTTCCTCTTTCTAGGTTGATTAGCTTATTTGTTTTTGATATTTGCATTCAGATCACAGCTCCAGTATGATCTGGGAATGATGTGGGTGGTGTTCCTGCTGAGCCACTGATACGGGCTGTGGCTCTGATGGAATGTCCAGGAGTGAAGGGCAGACCTATCCATCCAGAAACCCTTTTTGTTCTACTGCAGGAAGCCTGGGTAGGGAGGGTCTAAGGACACGTGGCGGAAAGAGGTGCTTTGGAGGAGAAGCAGTGCCCGCAGAGCTCGGGGCCTGTTTCTGACCTCGGGGCTCTCAGGGTGCAGGAAACTCCTCACCTGTCCATCTTTTGGCCTCTGGCCTCCTTCAAGCCCAACACCAGTGTCGTCTCTGACTCACTAGCCCCCCATCTTGCTCAGTCTAAGCCGACAGAACGCCTTTGGTCAAAGTAGATTCACAAAGTGGAAATCTCAGAACCTACATTCTACACTAGAACTTAGAGGTAGGGAAGGGACAGCCTGGGGAAGTGGCTGGAATGCCATTGATTTCATATTTTTTCCTGGCTCTTAAACCTCTGAACGTGCCATATAATTTGTAGTGTCAATAAATGTGACCGCTTCATATATAGAAGAAAAATACGTAGAAGAGCTGGTCCACATAAAATGTGATCGATTTTCTAGGTGGAGCCTGGAGATAAAAGTTTATTGTAATTTGTGTTTCCTTCAAGAGGGATTTTCTAAGTTATAGTTCCGTGGCAGAAAGGATGAGTGCAGAGCTTGCGATCGGGTTGCTTTTCTACGTTTGTGTCTCATTCAGCACCTGTCACAGGAGAGTTTTTTGCCTGTGGGACAGTTCAGGAATATTGGGCTTGCGCGAGGAGCATTGACACCCTAGAAGTCCAGTCAGTTATTGGAAACGGTGTCATTAGTCTGCCAGACCGGCCGAGGGCCCGGCAGGGCAGTCGTTCATTTAATAGGCATCCATCAATTACCTGTGTGCCAGCCCGTGGTCTAGACATGATGGTACAGTGATAGGTAAAGCGTGGTGACAGGAAGCATGTGCATGCTCTAAAACTGCATGGAGCACGCAGTGGTCGGGCGTGGAGGAACGGCCAGGCACGAGGCTGGGAAGGCAGATCGGACCACGTCATAGGTTGCACTGGGCCTTGTTCCTACACCGAGGGCTTCGTGCCGTGCAGTGTTCATTGTGGACTTACACTCAGGTTTAAAGCAGGAAATTACGTGGTCACGTCCGTTGCATTGGAGCTGAGCGATCACAGGAGGCGACTTCAGATGTTCTTTCAATAGTCCTTATGGCTATGTATTCGAGAGCTGCTAAGAGTAAATCTTAGAAGCTCTAATCAAAAAAAAAACTTTGTTGTGACAGATGCTAGGTAGACCTACCGTGGTGATCATTTCACAGTACATACAAGCGTTGCATCATGTAGCACACCTGAACTAATGCAATGTTGGATGCCAGTTACATCTCCACGTTTTAGAAGTGATTTTCATGATAAATAACCCCAAAATCAAAAGCCTGGAAGGCTGTGAATCCAGTGGGAAACAGTGGAAAAAGCATCCACGGCACTTCCCCTGCAGAGCGTCAGAGTGTGGGTGAGTCTTCACTCCGTGAACAGTTGTTAGTTGGAAGGTTTATGTTGGAGGTTTGTTTCAGAGTTACGGGGGAAAGCTGCATCCGTTTGAGAAGAGCCTGTTTAACACGTGTAGCTGAAGTGTGGACCGCCGTGAGGGTCGAGGCCCTGGGGGCCGCGCAGGCGCTTGGCCCCCGGCGGCCGGGCCCGTGAGGATCGGAGCGGCGTTTCCTCGTTTGCCTTCTCCGTGTTACTTGTGTGTGTACAACGTGGTGTCACTGCAACAGCTTCTGCTTTTCCGCGTTGATTCCCAGGACGACTTCGACGTCGACCGCTTCGTGTCTGACTGCAGGAGGCGCGTGCAGCTGGAGGAGCTGAGGGAGGACCTGGAGCTCTACTACAGGCTGCTCAAGACCGCCATGGTGGAGCTCATCAACAAGGACTACGCGGACTTCGTCAACCTCTCCACCAACCTGGTAACCCGCACCCGCACCCCGCACCCCAGAGGCGCTGCCCCACGTGCCGGGCTCTTGGGAAGCCTCCGGTGGCTTCTCCCTCGGAGATTCGGAGGGGTTGCCAGCCTCGCTCCCCGCCGGGAGAAGCGGACCGCCTTGGTACAAGTGTCCACCCGCTTAGGACTGTCCCAGCTCTATTTTTGAATCACTCACTAAGAAATAGCGCACAGCAAAGGGTCTTAAGTTGGGGCAGTGGCTTCTGGCAGTCACTGGGTGGGCTCTGTGACCCCCCGCCGGTCCAGCCATCAGGAGGACGAGCTCCGGGCACGTCCTGGCTGATGTCTGGGGTGGTCCTGCTCTGTGCGAGGCTGGGTTTTATGGAACCGTGAGGAGGGTTTGTAATGAGCCGGCAGTGGTTGGTGACAGCCACCTAGAAATGCCTATTTTCAGGCTACCGAACAGGCCTTCGTGTTCGTGTCCAGTTTTAAATCGGCTCATCCAAGGCACACAGAGTCCTCATCCCCATGGGAATTTCAGGAAGCATTAAGGTTAATGAGCTGATTTTGCTTCTGGGGGCGAGACCACTAAGATGTTTCAGTAGGATTAGAAACCCCCACATGGTATTTACATTCTGTTGAATTTGGATTTTTCTCCAGAGTTGTAGTAACGTCCAGGGAAGGTAGAGCCCATCGTCTCACTCTCGTATTGACTGGTATTCGCCTCCCGCTGAATTTTTTCAAATTCACTTAAAATTTCTTCCCAAGGCAAATGTGCGTGAGGACGCTCTCATTTCTTACGACTTCCCCTGTGTTTATTGTTTCATGGATATCAACAGGTTTTTTCACGAGCAACATTTATGGCAAAATAGCATTTCTGTGACACAGTTAGTTGCTGGGCAGCGAGTGTGTGGTTGTGCGGATGAGTGACTGGCGTCCAGTCCCGTGTCGACCGCCGGCGTCCTCGCCGTCAGTCCTGGTTGTCGCGTGTCTGTGCCCACACGGTTTTGCCTTTAGGTCGGCGTGGACAAAGCCCTCAGCCAGCTCTCCGTGCCTCTGGGACAGCTGCGGGAAGAGGTCCTGGTAAGTCCCTCCACGTGTCACACGGGCCACCCCGAAGCTCACGGTGCTCGGCCGCCTCCCCTGGAACCCCTGTCGCCAGCCGTAACCGCGGCCCTGCAGCCTGAACATGTTGGGTTTGAAGAGACCCTCGGAGTGGACCGCTTTAAAACGTCAGGGGAGGAGAAGGAGCTGTTTTAAAATTTAACTCGTTAATGCCACTTCCCTCCCTTACGAATGGCTCACGTTTTTAAAATTGATCGCCATTTTATAGGTATGTCTCTAACAATGTTGACAGGTGGTTAGGCTTCCAGTCCTGTCCCCAGGGGTTAGATAGGGTAGTAAAGGATGTGTAAATGTAGTGGGGTACCCAAGGAGTGCTACGTTTTGACGTTTCTCTAAGAAAGTCTCGGAAATGGGACAGGACCCTGACCTTGAAGCCGTTAGACGAACAGGGAGGGGCGTTTTGGCGTCACTTCCAGCAGAAAACTGCTCCCTCCCCCTGACCCGGTCTGCGTCAGGTGCCCAGACTTCCAGGCCCCTAGGCTCTGACCCTGATGCCAACGCTGTCATTCCCTGGGTGTCACCTCCAGACCACGTGAGTGGCCCTGTGCCCTGAGCCCCCGACAGTACCTGCACGTGGGTGGCTCCCACTGCATGACTGGAGACAGAGTGGCGGATGAGCCGGCAGTGCCGGCGGCGGTGCCCTGGGGCCAGGCAGGAAGGCGGTGGAGTCGGGAGCTCTGCCTGGAACTAGCGGACATGTTTGAATGTTTCCGTCTCCTGCGGCTTTCGCAAAAGCTTCAACAATAAGCACGTTGGCTTGGGGTGGACGAGAAGGGTTCCTCGTGGCCCCGCCCCCGCCCCCTGGTCCCCGGCCCCCACTCTGGTCCTGCAGTGGCCCCCCACTGGCCCTCCACCGGCCCTCGCACCGGCCCTGCAGCGGCCCCCCGCCGCCCCGCGTGCTCCCAGCCGTGCGTTCCCTGAGCCTCGGCCGTCGTTGGCCTTCCACTCGGCTCTTTGAGCCACCTCCCCGCATGGCCTTAGACCCGCACTGCTGACTCTGTCCGGACGCTGGTCACAGCCCTTGCGGCCAGGCCCTGGCCCGCCCTCCCACTGCAGCGCCGTGCCGCTCCCTGTGTGGCCAGCCCTCCCCCACTGGCCCTGGCCCTCCCTGTGTGTGAGCTTGGCTCGTGAAGCCTGCGAGGTCCCGCCGTCATTGAGGGACACAGTGTGTCTCCCGTTCATCACTGTGTCCTCACGGCTGCCGTGTGGCCTGTGGTCAGTAGACAGTTCAGAGTCTGTCAAAGGTGTGACCTCACCTCTCTGCAGAACTTTCTCTAATTTGTCCGGTTACCTCTAGTTTCCTTCGCCTTCAGTTTGGCCCTAATTCCTGGTTACGTGGACAAGTTTCTCCACCGGCGGCGTCTCCCTCTCTGCCATCTTGTCCCTCCCTTCCCGAGTCCTGATGTTCCCCAGACAACGTTCCGTCGTGACATGTCGGCACTTATAGTTCCTAGTTCTCCAGGATGCACAGAAACGGCCCAAGGCCGATCTGAGCGCAGCCCTCATAATCGCCCCCCCCCTTTTATTCCTGAAGCTGTCGCCGGGACGTGTCTCCCCGCCTCGCTCTGTCCCCTCAGTCCTGTCATCCTGCCTTTGTCTTCCCATGATTCCCCTTCTCCCTGACAGCCGATGCAGGCGTGGGATTGAACTCAGACGCCCCGCCCTCTGCCCACCCCCTGCCCTGTGACCCAGATGCCCTGGCTCTGCCCTGGCTCCTGTGACATGCATGGTAGAATGATTCTTTTGGCCACAAGGTCTTTTGACCTTGCCTTTCTATGTCATTTTGCCTGAAATCAACAGAATTGTGTCTGATGTTTTGTTTTTTGTCAGTATCTGCATAATACTGGCCTGTAGGTACTGGAATTAAATACGCAAATTTAATTCGGTTCATGGAATTGAATTAAATGTGTAAACGTCATAATGTTATTTCTGTAACATGTTTCCTTTATCCCTTCCAAGAGTCTCAGGTCGTCCGTCAGTGAAGGAATTCGGGCAGTAGATGAGCGAATATCTAAACAAGAGGACATCAGGGAAAAGAAGGTAAACGTGGCCCGTGCTAGTGCCGGGGGTTAGGGCACACCCGTGCGTGCGGTCTGGGTGCTCCTGGCCCCTCTGCGGGAGGGGACGTGGGTCTCTCATCTTCAGGGACCGGGAGCTGAGTGGGGCGGGGGAGGGCCGGGCCAGAGCTGGGCCAGAGCCGGGCCTGCGTCTCCTCACTCCTGGTCAGATCCAAGTCGTTGATCAGAGGGATGGGGGTGTGGAATAAGTAATTTTTAAAAAAAGACAAAGGGAATTGTGGGTTATTCTTGTGCTTCAGTTTTTTCACGGGAGCACTGTCTTTGAAGAAAGCCATGGACGTCGCATGCCGCATGTCAGCCGGACGCCCTCTCTCCCCACGTCTTCTCATACTTTCCAGTGCTGCGAAACTTCCCCCCCAAAGCCATTTGCATGTACATTATGCATTATGATGCCATGTAACTATTCAAGTGAGACAGAATTTTAGAGACACCCAGGCGGACAGAAAGGGAAACGTCCTCAGTTTTCCGGAATGAGAACGCGTCGCAGCTGCACCGGCGCGGGCGGTTCAGCAGCCCTGCGAGGTGGCTGTCCGCGTCCGCGAGAGCGCGAGCAGGCGGCCTTCTCAGGCTGCGCTCCGCGTCCCGCTGCCGGCCGCGGCCCCGGGAGGGCGGCGTGTCCACCCTGCGCACGCCGCCTTCACCCTTCGTGCTGTTTTCCATTTCGTTTTCCGCTTTCGTTTCCGACCGCGATGGCAGAGCTGGAGGTGGGACTCAGCACTTCGGACTCTGCCCGGTGCTCTGGCCAGGGTTTTCCAAGTGTTTTCATTAGTGTGTTTTTTAAAATGCCAGGAGAGAGATGCCTGTTGTAGAGCCCTTCTGTCTAATTCTTCGGCGCTTCTCTCGGCGTTGGCCTGAAGGTTTCGAGGATGGAGTGCGTCTCTGGAAAGGACCGTGAGCTCCGGGAGCAGGGAACGTTGGTGGTTTTATCCACGTGTGTCCCACCGTCTAGGATGGCCCCGATCCGCTCACTCGCAGTGGGCGTTTCGTGAATGACTTTGTATTTTTTTGTTCTTTTAAGGACGAGTATTTTTATAATGTTCTCAACCTCTTTGTTGATATTTGTTGATAATGCCTTTAATGAATTGACACATTAAAACATGAGAAAGAATTATGAAGTAGATGTAAGATGGGAACAGGAAGAAGGAATGAGAGTACGGGATATGAGAAAGCAAAACTCAGGTTTTTTTTGCAACTATAACTTGCATTAGAATACTGGAATGTGTTTGTTCTAGGAAGCCAAAATTAAGATTTGCGTTTCAGGGGATTCGGTGTTCTGTCAATATTCAAAATGTAGGATGTTCCGGGTATTCTGAGTGACTTTGGCTCTGTATTTTCTTGCATTTAGCATGGAGAAGTAAGGTAATTAAGATTAAGTAGGTTAACTAGCACGATAACTTTTTTGCTTGCTTGTAATTTTTATAGATGTGTGTGTTGAGGCTTATACAAGTCATTCGATCAGTTGAGAAGATTGAGAAGATCTTAAATTCTCAAAGTTCTAAAGAAACTTCTGCACTAGAAGTACACAGGTAAGTAATTTTTACTAAATAGCACATAAATTAATACTCCACATCTAGGCTAAATAATTATTTTTAGTTAGAACTCATTTCTGAGGAAGAGGCGTCCATGTCCGTGGCTTAGTGGTTTTGAACGTAGCTCAGGAAGAGTGGGGCCCGGGACGTGGTCAGGTCGGTGACGCGTGGTCAGGTCGGTGGCGTGCCGCCACCAGCCCGTGCCGTGGGCCCCGCGGCCAGCGCGCCGCCTCCCGGGGCCCGAGGCAGCACTCCCAGTGGAAAGCGGTGCGTCTGCCTGCGGCGTGCGGGCCGGCGGGCCCTCGCGGCCTTCGCGCTGGGATGCACGCCCCACGTGTCGCCGACCACGGCTCGCACGGCACCGCACCTTCAGGACGTGGTCAAGGACACGTTTGGTTGACATTTACAAACGGGAAAGAAACAGCTCGTGAAATAAGAAAAAGACCACCGTTTCCTTCGTCATCCTGCGACTTTTATCACCTCTCCAGCCCGAATTCTGAATCAGCTGGTGGGTCAGAGACTGAGCGCGCCGAATAGATCATAGCGACGACAGTGGGGGTGGAGTGGGGGTGCAGGGGCCACGGGAGGAGTCAGGTCTGTGCTGTGCGCCCCAGCCCGGGCCCTCCAGCGCCGTTCCTCGGTGACGTAAGGCCCACACTAGATCCTCACGTACGGGGCTGTCTGATGGCATTGCATCCTGGCAGCCAGTACCTGCGTGTAGCCAGCCTCGGTGTGTCTCACTCGGGTCTGATGCGGCCCGCCTTAAGGCGTTGACAGCCTAGTGTTCCCCCGAGGACACTGGGTAAATCTGCAAAGCCAAGCGAGGCCACACGGGGGCTGCAACGGTCGTCTCAGCACGCTGTGGACCCGGTCGGTTCGGGCCAGAAGGACCTCAGACATGCTGCATCGCCGACCAGCTAAGCTGAGTGGTGACGCGTCCACACTGGCGACCCAGTCCCGCAGCGCCGTCCGTCGAGCTGGCGATGACGTGACGCGTCCCACGGGCGACCCGGTCCCCAGCGCGCGGCCGCGAGCTGGGCGGTGACGCGTCCACGGGGACCCGTCCGCAGCGCCGTCCGGCCGAGCTGGGCGGTGACGCGTCCACACGGGCGACCCAGGTCCCGCAGCGCCGTCCGGCCGAGCTGGGCGGTGATGGTCACACGGGCGACCCAGTCCCGCAGCGCTGCCCCGCGTCGTCAGCCCCGGCCGCGCTTCGGCCTCGCTCCCCTCCGCTGCGCCTGGCGGTCACCATGCCATCCATTCCGACCGGCCCGATGGCGTCTGCTCGTGTCGGCTGCTCTGCTCCTATCGCGCCGATGCCCCTGGCAGCGTGTCCTCGTTCGCCATCCGTGACGCCCACCCCGCACGCTCTCTGTCTGTGAGGGAAGCACCTGTGGCTTCCGCCGCTGCTGTCCCCGTGCCCTGCCCCGCTGTGGCAGCGGACGCCACGTATGGGCGCTCGGAATGCCGCGGAGGGCCCTCGTGCCACACTTCCCATCCGCAGCTGTGCGCCCGAGGGAAGGGAAACCGGGGGACGCAGTGACTGGCGGACACACCTGGCAGGCGAGGCTTGTTTCGTGTTAGTGCTGCAGCCCCGTGCCTCGTTCAGGCAAGCGCTGGGCGTCAGTTACCCTTCTGGGTCGGCCACTCGTGTCCCTCTGAAGCCGCCTGGGCGCTGCGTGTGCAGGGCGTGCGTGTGTCCCCAGGGAGTGCGTGTGCCCTCCCCAGGGGCTCTGTGTTCTCACACAGCGGAGGCCTGAGAAGCCTCGCAGGTGGTTCCATGCCTGTCAGTTCTCTTTTGTCCTTAACTTCCTCTCGAGTGGTGGCGATGCTTCGTGACGTGCTAAGGACTTTGTGGGAGACACACAGTGACCGTCCTCTCTGGGCCCGGAGCGTGTGAGCTCAGCTTGCAGTGGCCAGCTCGCGTGAGCTTAGGGCTGCTCCGAGGTGCGTCGTTCCTCACCGCTCCAGGGCCAGCCTCACTTGATTGAGGGGACGGCAATGTGCGGGGTTTGAGGTGTCGCAGGTGTTTCAGGGGAGGTGTGACTGACAGGGCAGAGCAGCAGAGGGAAGGGAGGTCTCGGTGAAGACGGCCGTGAGTGGGGGGGGGGCAGGCGGCTGCAGCCACAGCGGCCTGGCCCAGCCCCTGTCTGCTGTCGGGGCCCCGTGGCCCGGGCGGCACCAGTGGCTGTGGAGCTTCTGGCGGCCGGACGTGCTGTGTGTGTGGCTCGTTGGGAGAAGCGACAGCCCGGGGTGCTCTGGCTTCTGCTGCGGGGGAGGACGGCGTGGGGGAGGCCCGCGCAGTGGGCGCCAAGGCCGCACCGCGGCTGGTCCTGGGCCGTGTCCCCAGAGCTGAGACTGGAGGAGTGACGTCCCCGTCCCTGTCTCTCTCTGCCAGCGCGCTGGCGACCGGACAGGTGCTGGAACGGGTGGCGGCGGAGTTCAACCAGCTGCAGTTCCACGCCGTGCAGAGCAAGGGCCTGCCCCTGCTGGACACAGTGCGGCCGGTGAGTGCGGGGTGTCGCGGTGGCCTGCAGGTGGCCTGGCGGTGGCCGACTTGCGGGGTTTTCAAGCTGGGTTCGAATTTTTGCCTGGGGCCCCTGCTTCCTCAGTGTCACGTGTCCATTTTTGTAAAGACACCGTCCCATTCTCTGAGTTATGAGATAAAGTGAATTTCACGTTTCGTGTAACTTGACATGTTACCGATGTCGTCGGAGGGGTTTTCTCCGCAGCCCTTGATGGGGCTTTAAGTTCCTGGTCGTCAGGTTAACTCTGGAGCTTGGAGGAAACTGACTTTCCCCCACTTTTGGAGGCTGAGGTTCGCTTGTGAGGAGCCGGGGGAGGAGGGGGTGCACGGTCCCTGCAGGGCGTGTGGGCGCGTGCTGGCCGGACGGGTCCCCACCGTGCTGGGCGGGAGCCCCCTGACCGTCCTCTCCCACAGCGCATCGCCGGCATCACGGCCGCGCTGCAGCGCTCGCTGGAGGACCTCCTGCTCGGGGGCCTGCGGGCGTCGGACCTGGACGTCGTCCGGCACTGCCTGCGCACCTACGCCGCCATCGACAAGACGCGGGACGCCGAGGCGCTGGTCGGGCAGGTGCTGGTGAAGCCGTACCTGGAGCAGGTGCGTACAGCCTGCGGGGCGGGGGGCGGGGCCACCCCTCGCGGGGGCTGCTTGTCCCCTGCTGACAGCGGTGGCAGAGGCGTCCCCCGGCATCCCTGGCGGTTCGTGGGCTGGGGGCCTCGCCTGGGAAGAAGGTGCGAGTCAGGACACTTCCAGGTCTGGTGGGTGGGAAGAGACCGTCTGCAGCTGAGTGTGGGAGCCCCGGGGAGGCCGTCTGCCCAGGACAGAGTGGGCCAAGGCCCCCGGGGGCACGGGTTGGCCAGGCCCACCAGGTGCAGGGCGGGGTGGTCAGAGACGCAGGCCCCGCAGAGGTGCACGGAGGCCAGGCCCCTCGCCAGGGCCACGGCCACAGTGTGGTTTTACTTAAGTGCTCATGTCGTCACTCGCCCTGACTCCGCCGTCCCGCAAAACAGTAACGAAGTGAACCGCGTGAACTGCGTCTTCCGCCATCGTGGACTGTCCCACGCCTCCCCGGTCTGAGCCATGGCAGAGGGGAGGCGGGCAGCGAGGCTGCCTTGCGGGGACGTTTCCCATCAGGCCCAGAGGGGAAGCCGCTGGCGTCCTGGCGGGCCAGCGCCATCCGTCTCTGTCACCGGCCCGAGCCCCTCCCGGGAGCCAGCTCTGCGTGTGCCTGCCCCTCCCCTGCCGCCGAGCAGACCGCAGACCGTGGGGGAGGCGGGCGGCCGAGGCCTGTGCCTGAGGCTGTCTCTGCTCTTCTCTGCAGTGTGTCGTTTCTGCTTCCAGGCGCCTCTCTAACAAGCGAAGTTCCTTGTCACAGGTGATCCTGGAGCAGGTGGTCGAGTCTCGCCCTGACGGCCTGCAGCTCATGTATGGCAAACTCCTGGACTTTGTCCCCCACCACTGCTGCCTGCTTCGAGAGGTCACGGGCGGGGCCATCTCAAGGTACAGTGCTGGCTGAGCTCAGGGCGCACCTGGGTCTCGGGGTTGCACCTGGGGCCCGTGGTGTGCGCCGGGCACAGGGTGCACGCGCACCTCGAGTCACTCAGCTCGGCCCCGGGCCGCGGTAAGGGGCCATCGCACACGAGTCCGCCCACTCGACCCTGTAGTCTGGTCAGTGGGGAGCAGCCTGGTGTTTGAGAGCAGCTGCCTGAGCTGAGAGCACAGCCACGTTCAGAGGGGCTCAGAGGGGCTTGGCCAGCATCGGAGCCCCACCGCCTGGGCCCCGCCCCGCCCCTCCCCTCCGCTGCCCGCCCTCCCCTCCCCGCTGCCCCTCCCCTCCCCTCCTGCCCTCCTTCCCTTCCCCCCCGTCCGCCCCTGCCCCTCCCGCTGCCCTCCCCCTCCCTCCCGCCCCCCTTCCTCCCCCGCCCGCCTCCCCCTCCGCTGCCCCTCCCCTCCCGCCCCCTCCCTTCCCTCCCCGTCCCCGCCTGCCCCTCCCCCCTGCCCCCCTCCCCTCCCCCCCCCCGTTCCCCTCCCCTCCTTGCCCCCTGCCTGTCCCTGTGCGCCCCCCACCACCTCCCTGCCAGCAACCTCAGGCCCCTGTTCCACAGGGCGTGGCTTTTACCTTTGCTAATGAGCCGTCTCCATTGTTACCGCAGATTTAAATTTTCTCTTTGGGGCTTTAGTTAGACATTTACTTCAGGGGTGAGTAGATTTGTCATTTAGTATTGCTTATATCGTGTTTATGTATAGTTTAAAAGTCCTCAGTTTCATTCTTCTCCAGAGAGTAGAGCTGGTTCTTACATGGCTAACAGTCCGTCATGGGGTATGACGTGCGGACTCGGGTTTGTTGGAGAAGCATCTCCTCACCCTCCTCCAGCCCCACAGTAACTTCTTACCAGTACCTCATGGTAACGAGGTTGTTTGAAAGCTCTTTCTAGACAGTGAGGCTTAGCTTCCTTGATAACCTGTCTTTCTTGATAATTTTTACTGAGCAGAAAAATGATGTAAACTTTTTTCTGTTTGTTTTTAGTACTTACCACAATGTTAAGTCCCAATTGATATTGATAATTTGGCAATTTACCTGCAAAACTCCCGGTTTTAGTAAAATAAGACCATATATTGACTTGCTGACCATTTTTTAAAAATTATCTTAAAATAGAGGGTATTACTCAATACACAAGAATCAAAATGGGTAGCCCTGGGAGATGGTGTTCACCTAGATGGGCATTTACAGGTCTTTACGTTCAAGAGAAACTTAGGGAATCTGCTTTATTTATTTATTCACTTTCTTCGATGTTTAGCCGGTGCTGAGGTAACACTGTGTGCTGGGCAGCGTCCTAAACGCTCCACAAATACTGGTGCACATAACGATGCCATGAGGTAGATGTTGCCATCACCCCCGTTTTAAAGACGAAGGAACCCGAACACAGATTAAATGACCCAAGGTTTGAACCCGGGCTCCCCGGCTCCTGAGTGCGTGCTTTTATCTCAGTGCCTCTCCCGTGAAGTCGCGAAGTAGAAATCCACAGTTCAGCCTCTTTGCTACAAGATGCAAAACGAAGCACACACACCCAGAGAGCAGCGGTGTTACCGGTGTCGTATCGAGATTTGTGATCAGGGTTTCCCGTGCGCCGAAGACTGTCTTAGGGATACGTAGGCCCGGCAAGGCAGTGTGATTACAGAGCTGATTCAGGGGTCAGTGGTGAAGGGTATGAAGGTCACTCGCCTGGTGGGGTCAGCCGGCTTTTCTAAGACAGAGTGGAACGTGGCTTTCTATTTTAGGGGAGAAAATGGTGCCCAGGCAGTTTGATGGGTAGTTTTGCCTTGTCCTCGACACCAGCGTGCTCTGCTGAGTGATAGATGTGTAGGAGTCAGGATACAGAGGATGTGTCAGGTTCAAGGTGAGACAGATCGAGGAGTCAAATAGAACTTTGGAGCTAGACACAAACTATTTAACAAACACAGTTCAAAAAAAAAGCTGAAATAAGTTTAGGCACAGGAGCTTTTAGTAAAAGCACCGCAGGGGCAGCTCTTCATCTGCGGGGGGCTGCGGGCTCTTTGCGGGCGGGGAAAGCGGGGGTGACGGCGTCTCGGACTGCGATTTTGCTCTTGTCTCACAGTGAAAAAGGCAACACTGTCCCTGGATACGATTTTTTGGTGAATTCTGTCTGGCCGGAGATAGTCCGAGCATTGGAAGAACACTTGCCCTCGCTTTTCAACCCCGGGAACCCCGACGCCTTCCACGAGGTACCTCCCTCCTGCGCCCCGGAACCCCACGCCTTCCACGAGGTGCCCCGCTCCGCGCCTGGGCTTTGGTTTTTTGTTCAGTGTGAGGGTCCTTGTCATTTGATCAGATAAGTTACTGACTTCTGACGGCTGTCGTCACTGATGCATCTAGGCTTATTTTGTGCCTCCTGCTTGTTCCCCTTCTCTTCCCTCTCTTTCTTCCTCCCCTGTCCTTTCCCACATTCTGCGCATTTTGGACTTGGGGGAATCCATTCTCTTTTCTTCTGTGTTTTCCCTCACTGACTTGGGGGTTCTTCCCTTTGTCCTGGGCATCGCGAGCAGCCTTGGTCACCGAGCGCAGCCTGGTGCCCTGGCACTCCTCAGCCTCGGGCAGGGCTCGGGCACCGGGCGCCCCCATGCATGGCGCGTGCTGGCGTTCCCAGGCTCCTGTTTCTGTTATCATCCCCCCCCCGCCCCCAAAGCTTTATCTTTATGGTTTTCGTGTGGCTGTCGTCCTCAGCATCGCCCGCAGGCTTGCCGTCTCCTGAGCGTGCTGCTCTTTCCTGGACGCAGAGCCGCCTTCTGGGATCGTTTTCCTTCCTGAAATTCGTCTGCTGAAAGACTGTTAGTGAGGGCCTGCTGATCATAATCGTCGTTTCTTATCATAAACCCTCATTTTGCGTGTCCAAAAATGAACTTTATCGTGTTCATGTTTGAAAGGTAGTCTCACTCAAAATAGACTTTCCTGTTCTTTGAGTATTGATTTTTGACTTCAGTTATGAAATTAGCTGTTAACCTAATTGTCGTTTCTTTGTAGTTACTGCCTTTCCCCTCTGGCTGCTTTTAAAAATCTTTTCTGTGGCATTGGTGTGTTGTTTCGTTATAATATATCTAGTGTGAGCTTAGTCTTATTTATTGTATTTGAGGATTTATTGGGTTTCCAGAATCAGGATTGGTGTCTTTTTATCAATTCTGGAGCATTTCATTTTAATCCATTATGTTTTCAGTTGTGCTACTTTCCATTCTGTTATTCTGTTATTTTCTTCTAGAACTCTTAAGTAGACCTCCTCACTTTATCCTTTATGTTTCCCAAATGCATTTTTATAGTTTTCATCTCTCTGACTCTGTGTTGCATTCTGGGTAATTTCTCAGGACCTGTCTTCTAATTTACTAATTTTTCTTCAGTTGTATCTAAACAATTTTCAACTGCATGTTTCTGATTTTAATTATCCTGATTTTCATTACTGGATGTTTTATTTGCTTTTTTCCTAATCTCACTGGCGAATTTGATTATTAATTTATAGAGTTTAGAGAGACACGAGGTAAGTGTGGTGTGAGCCTGGTTGATTGAAATGGGTATGGCACCAAATTTAGAGCTTTATTATCCAGAAATATTACTGATCCTTGTTCTTGGCTAACTGTCCCATGTTATAGTATGTTGACAGTGATTTTGTGATTTCTAAACGTAGGATTTTTGGCAGTAGATACCGTGAGCAGCATGAAGCGGTGGCCTGGAGCGTTTGTGATCTGAGGCCCCCGCGTTTTGCTGTGCTTCCCGGGGAACCGCTGGGTCCTGCGGGGTCGGCCGGTGGTTAGGGCAGAGACGGAGCTTTGTGGTGCAGGGTCGGTGTTAGGGTTCCAGGCCGATGCTTAACGCTTGTGGGTGCCGTTTGCAGCAAGCCTGTTTCTTCCAAGAACTGCTTCCCGCGCTGACGTGACGTGCTTCTTGTGGAGAGGGGACTGGTCGTGTGTCCCGTCAGCACCACTTACGTGCAGGTTCACCCCAAAGGGGGTGAGCAACACCTTTGTTTGTCTCGACTGCACACACCTGACCACACTTGGAATTCTGTGCACGTTGCTCAGAGCGGTGATGGAGTTTACGCTGTGGCACGGAGGCCCCTGTCACAGTGCAGGCGGAAGCTTGGTGGCCGTTGGGCCTGTCGTCCTGGGGGTGCTAGGAGGCCCACGGGCTTCTCCCTGGAGCCCGGGGCCTGGGGCCTGGGACTAGAGCTGCAGCCATGGGTCTGCTGGCTCTGTCTCCCGGCCTCATCCTTGGGGAAATCCTCTGTGAGCGCAAACAGGAGCCGAAGTGTCAGCTGTGAGGCCGGCGACAGCGACGGCCCCTGCGGGGCGGGTGGGGTCAGGCGGTCGGTCGGTTTCACGGTCGGTTTCAGGGTCCGGTTTCAGGCACAGGCGCACCCGGCGGCAGAAGCGTCACGTCCCCGGCAGGTTTTGCGTCATCTCGTCAGTAGAAACGATGCAGTTGGTTTTGCTCACGTGGTTTGATCCTTTCTGTCCTTTCTAAGAGTTTCTACTTCTTCTGGAGAGGCAGTGAGAATGATACCACGTGCCCTCCCATCTCGTCCAGTTCCAGGGCGGGTGAGGGGCACCCTGAGCGGGAGAGCCGTTACTCAGAGGGCACTGGGTGTAGAAAGCCTGCGTGGCCACACGTGAGACTCGAGCGTGTCAGAGCCACTGGGCGTCGCACGGTCCGTGGGCAGGGACCACGGAAGGAAGCCCCCGTCAGGCCCCCGTCAGCTCTGGGGACCGATCCTGTGCTGACCTGGCCTTGACTGCAGCTTTCGGGGGGCGCCCCCCATTCCGGTCGGTTTGCTCGCGGTGAAAACGCCGCCCGTTTGCTCTGGTTTCAGAGGTACAGCCGCGAGCATGGACTTCGTGAGCGCCTTCGAGTGGCAGTGCGGGTCCCAGGCCAGCGTGAAGAGGCTGAGGGCGCATCCCGCCTACCACAGCTTCCACAGCAAGTGGAACCTGCCCGTGTACTTTCAGATCAGGTCAGTGATCCGTTCACCTCCCCCTCCGCCTCTCAGCGGGGAATTTGGGTGTCGCGGAAGGGTGTCGCGTCCACCCAGCGGCCCTGTCTCTGCCATCGCTGTTCTCTGGGAAACAAGTTTTAAAGCGAAACGGACGAGAAGCGTCGTGATTGCCGGAGTGGTGGCTTGCGTGACAGGGTACGATTTGCTTGTCGGTGGTTAGAGCTGAGGCCTCGCCCTGGAGCGGGCTGGCCTCCGGGAGCAGCCTGCCCTGGGCCGAGACAGCAGGTGGCAGCGCCAGGCGGCACTGCCCACCGCTCCCCACCCTGTCGCCGGCCTCCGGGGGCGCCCGTGCCGCACCCGCTGAAGCCTCGCTTTGCATGTTCTTTACACCGAATCCATCGACCCGTTTATGAGAATCCTACTTATTACTTTGGCTTCATTTAGAAACCTTTTGACTTTTGTTCTCTGTTCTGGAAAACGGTGCCACTTCCAGATGTCATGCTGTCGCCCGTGTCCGTACGTGGCTCTATAAACTACTCGAGAAATCTTGCGACAAACCCCCAGCAACACGCGCCACCAGTAACAGGGTGGTAGCCGTTCCCGCCGGTTCTGCTGAATGAGGTCATGTGAGTTCCTGCTTAGCACGGCGTTAACTAGAGCAGCGGTGCCTCTGCTTTTGGGCCCACGGACAGGGGCTCCTCTGAGCATCTAACGCCTGATGATCTGGGGCGGGGCTGAGGCCGCGATGCCGGCTCTGGGGAGCAGCTGCGGGATCAGACGAGGCTTCCTCACCCGCCGCTCCCCTCCTCCTGTGCGACCCGGTTCCTCACAGACCACGGACCGGTAATGGCCCCGCGGCCCAGGGGTTGAGGACCCTGCCTCAGAGCAGCCTGAGACCAGTGTGGCAGGGACGCGCCGACATGTTCCCTGGGAGGAGTGCTGACTCCCGCTCTGAGTAGCGGGATCTGCGCCCACGTGGCAGTCCCGGAGGAGCCCCGGCAGCTTCTGCGTCCCCTGCCCAGCCAGAGGCGGCGGGGCGGGCGCCTGGCCCTGTTCGTAAGGTCCCAGTGGCACGCAGTGGTGCCCGAGCTCTCCGTCCCTCCCCATCCAGCCCCTCCCCAGCAGCCCCCAGTCCCATGG
Organism: Eonycteris spelaea; assembly: GCA_003508835.1. Taxonomy (NCBI): domain Eukaryota; kingdom Metazoa; phylum Chordata; class Mammalia; order Chiroptera; family Pteropodidae; genus Eonycteris; species Eonycteris spelaea. The sequence continues at coordinate 485,873 of PUFA01000421.1, forward strand.
GCTCCACTGACAGCAGGAGCTGGCACGGCCGTGCCGCTTTGCAGCGTCCGTGATGCGTGTTTGCTGTGCCTTCTCTGCGTTCAGACACGTTTTGAACACACATGCTCACCGCGGCGTCGCAGCTGCCGCAGTGTTCAGCCCAGCTATGCACTGCGTAGGCGTGTGGCCTGGGAACCGCAGTCCGTGCGCAGGTGTGCAGCGGGCTGTGCCCTCCAGGTGCCTGTGAGTGCCCCTGTGACGTTCGCACAGTGACAGAATCTCATAAGGACACATTTCTCAGAACGTGCCCCATCGTGAAGTGATGCATGACTCTGTGTGTGTGCACGGTTTCCTGTCACGAAGTCATAGAAACATGCTCACTTCAGTTGTTAGGAAAGGAGCATGTGACAGGATGACCTGAGACTCCAGGCGGCCAGCGGTCAGCAGAGGAGACAGATAGCTCACCTGGGGACAGCAGTGCAGTTGTTGCCTGGCCGGGACCATGGCAGCACAGGGGGGCCATGGGGGCAGAGCCGGCGGGAACTGGGGCGCCAAGGACGAGCCAGTCTGCTTCCTGTGGCCGCTCTCAGTGGCTTTCACAAGCTGCAGGCAGAGAACACAGCCTTCCCACGCCGTGCTCTGCGGACCCCCTTTCCTGCGACAGTGCTGGCGTGGATGGGTTGTGGAGACCAGCCTTATGGCTTTAGAGTGACGACAGAAGTGATAACGCACGTGCAGTCACGTGGGGCTTGCCAGAAATGGGGTCTTGCTGGAGACTGAAGTGGGCAGTTCGTCGGGTGTGGAAAACACAGGGTTCCTTACGGTTCAGACCAGCTGCAAATAGCGGACAGCCCGACAGCGGCGGCTCGGTCCAGACGAGCCCAGCCCGCACTCGGCGGAACCACCAGGAGGCCGGGCGTTGGGGCTTGACCGGGAGCCGCGAGAGGAGGCCCTGGACTCTGACGAGGCGGCCCAGTCGCTGACCGGCACTCTGTTTTTATCTCAGGTTTAGAGAAATAGCCGGGTCCCTAGAGGCAGCGCTTACGGATGGTCTAGAAGACGCTCCAGGTAAGTTCCTTCAGGGGGCGAGTGACAAGGTGTCGCTGAATGAGTCACTGAGCTCGCAGCTCGTCCAGACCGTGCACCAGAGGGGACCTTCTCCCTTTCACGTCGTACCGTCACTTAGACCCTCAAGACTTAACCGTTTTTAAGAGGCAACCAAAAAATCAGATTTTTGCTTTATAGAGCTTCTTGCTCTATAGAGGTGATAAAAGCACATTTTAAGAATACAGGAGCAGACCCCATTTTTGTTCCTGAACACACCAAGGGCACACTGCCTCGGCCGCCTTCGCCCGTGGCCGAGCTGCGGGGCCCAGGTGCCCACCTCCCCTGTGCGGTGCCTCGCAGCCGGGGCGTGGCTCCCGAGCGCCGGGCCCGGGTCTGGGCCTGGGCCACAGGCAGGTGCCAGTGGTCAGAACGCAGACTTGCCTGGTCGGTCTGCACTCCGACGGCCCCTCCATCTCATGCTGTGCTGTGGTCATCCCTGGTGGCCACTCCCGCAGTGTGTGTGTGCCGTTCCCACTGCTGCCCTTCTGTCTCCACAGCTCATGTGCGGCCCCGTCGGGACGCGCCCTGAGCCCGAGGGTCGCGTCCGTGCGTCCCGGCCGGAAGCGGCCTCCGGCTTGAGTGGTGTGTCAGCCGGGGAGGGCGGGTCACCTAGCGAAGCAGGACACATGCAACCAGTGCACACTCGCCGCGGCCGCCACCCCCGCCTGACGCGTGCCAACCAGGCGTTCGGGCCGGCTGCCTTGAGGCGGAGCGGCAACACGGGTCACGGCCGCTGGTCCCCGTGCCGCCTCCCCCGACGGCCGACCAGGGGCCCTGTGCTCCTGAGCCGGACGCTGGCCGTGCCGGCCTGTGGCCCTCGCCCGCTGAGGCCCGCCCGCGTGCGTCTCTCTGCAGCCGGAAGCCCCTTCTGCCTCCGGGCTCCCACGCGGCCTGGAGCAGCCTGCAGGGCTGCTGGTCGGACACGCTGTTCCTGCCGGCGCTGGCGCACCGCCTGTGGAGGCTCACGCTGCAGATCCTGGCGCGCTTCGCGGTGTTCGTGCAGGAGGTGAGGCCGGCGGCACACGTGGCCTTCTAGAGGCCACGCTGTCGTGAGAGGGTGGTGGGGGCAGCGGCCGGCGCGCTCGGGTCTGCGCCCGGCTCCCCTTCGCGGGTCCCCTCTGCTGTGGCAGGGTTCACGAGGGCGGTCACGGCTCGCGGTCAGTGCTTGGTCGCGTCGGGAAGCCCCACGCCAGCATGCTCGGTGAGGCGCCTGCAAGTCAAAATGAAGATTTTAATAAAAATGACTAGAAGTAAAAATGAATGTATTTTAATAGTTAACATTTGGAAGTTTAAAAGTCACGCGGTCGTTGAGGTAAAGGAAGTAACATCAGCCTTACTTTCCTTCCGGAATTCCTGCTGCCCCCGCTCGGTAGTTGACTGTGGAGTGTCCAGGTGCCTGTCGTGGCTCGTCAGGTGGACGCATAGTCGCAGGGGCATCCTCGCGGCTCACCGCTGGGCACCCAGCCTCTGCCAGGCCCTGTACCAGCGTCTCAGTCTGAGGAGCCCTGTCTCAGAGGACGGCCTCGGAGCAGACGGACATGTCACTGCAGTGTGACCAGTAGGAAAATAGAGAGATGCGTGTGTGTTTTAAGGAAAGACCACAGGAAGGTGTCGTCCACTAGGCTAGAGGGGCACCAGGCGTCCGGCTTACACAGCCAGACCGTGGCCGCGCCACCTCCGAATTTTGTGGCCTTGGGGAAGCTCCCGGACGAGGCTTCTCACCTGCTGCGCCACACCCTGTTGGCTGAGGTGCCTGCGGGGCGGAGCTCCGTGGGAGTCGGGCTCCGTTCCTTCTGCCGCCTCTGCTCAGAAGGCCCAGCAGGCCGCCCGTCCCGCAGGCTGCTCCAAAGCCCTGTGACCTCGGGGCCTGGGCGGCGTGTGGCCCCCCATCCGGCCCCGCTGTGTGTCTACTGTTACCTGGCCCTGAACGCTCACTGTTCCGTGCTTTTCTTGATGCCGCGGTCCTCCTTGGTTTTTCCCTTGTAACGGTGCGTTATGCGAAGAACACTTGTTTGTGTTGTTGGAACCATAAGGGGTTTGGATTTTGACTTTGTTCCCTCGTTATGATACATTTGTTAACTAAGCAGTAAAGTTATTTACCTACTGTAATCAACTTTTAAAAACCCGTGCTGTTCCCGAAACAGGTCCGTCTTTGGTTCAGGGGCCTGTTATTTTGCTTTTCATCACCAGGAATTAGAGTCGAGCTCGGGGCGGGGGAGGCACACGGGTTGTGGCTTGTCCTGTCTCGCGGTTGGTTCTTCACGCCCACCTGGGGACACGCGTGGTCAGTGGAGGACCCCGGCGCCACGTGTGCGCGTGCCGAGCCGGCGCCGCGTGTGCGCATGCGTCTAGCCACTGAGCGTCCCTGATCACTGAAACCCCGTGCAGCTCTTACTCAGGCCCATCGCTAACGACGGCGCCAAGGACGTTCGGAAGGCCTTGGTGACTGGTAGCAGAGACCCTGCCGCGCCCCCGGGAGGTCGTGAGGAGCAAGGAGGTGGCGCTCCCGAGACCCCGCCCACGGCGTCCATCTCCAGCGCGCAGCTGGTGCGTGTGGCCGCAGACCTGGACCGCCTGCAGAGCAGGTGAGCCCGTCACGGGGTGGAGCCGGCCGTGGGGCTCAGCCTGGCGGGGGAGTGCGTGATGCCCACCCCGCCCCACCGCCACGCTGAGACGGGTGGGGCCTCGGCAGGGCACCTCGTGCACCCCCCAGCTCGCCCGCCTGGGCTGGATCGTGTCACCCTGCTTCCCAGCAGCGATGTCCCGTCCCGTGCAGGCACCCCCTTACTGGGTCGGATTCTAGGCATTTCTAATTCCCTACCCATGCATTTCCTGACGTCTACCCTTCAGCTGTACTTCGCAAGTTCTCAGTTATTAACCACCCCCCCCCGCCTCCGTGCTCTGTGCGAGCCCCCGTTTTTGCTTTTGCTGTGAAGGGAACTCTGGGGTGAGTCTGCGCCTCGCCCTCTGCTGTGTGACCGTGCTTTCCACGGTTTAAACATCCCGTGGCGCTCTGAGCAGACATCCTGTGCTCTGAGCGGGCACGTCCTTGTCGGAGCTCTCTGGGACCGGGGCCTCGCGGGGGAAGCTGCCGCTGCCCGGCCACAGGCGCGGGCCGTGAGCGACCGCACGGCCATCCCTCGCCAAGGCTTCTCCACGAGGCCCCTGTGCCGCCGTCCGCGAGCGTCCGCTGCGGAGGACGCGCCTCTTCCTCTGGCCGGCGACGAGTCACCGCGTGTGTCACGTGTGCCTTCGTTTCAGCTTCCGGGGCTCTTGGAACGATCAAGCCGAAACTCGAAACGATTGGCTTCAAGAATTTTTTCTTCTATCTCAGGTAAAAACGGATCTTTAGACTTAGCAAACCTTTGAATGAGAAGCAATTGCAAGTGAACGTTAGCGCCCGGGACGCATCTGCAGGGCCGTTCCGTCCCCCGGCTGTCAGCCCATTCTCGCATCCTGCCCTGGGATTCCCGGGGCCCCAGACGGGACGCTCCGTTTCATTTCAACGAGTTGGTTGGACGGTTGTGGCACTCGCGCTGGGCGCTCTGCCTGCTCTCGGAGTACAGCCCCCCCTGAGCGGCGGCCGAGTGTGCCCTCTGGCCGAGCGTGCCCCTGGCGAGCGTGCCCTCTGCCGAGCGTGCCCCTGGGACCGAGCGTGCCCCCTGGCCGAGTGCGCCCCCTGGTTGAGCCGCCCTCTGAGCATGACCCCTGGCTGAGCATGCCCTCTGCTGAGCGCCCTGAACGCCTGACCCCCCTGGCTAGGGAGCTGAGCGTGCCCTCTGGCCGAGCGTGCCCCCTGGCTGAGCGTGGCCTCTGGCTGAGCATGCCTTCTGGCTGAGCGTGCCCCTGGCCGAGCGTGGCCTCTGGCTGAGCGTGCCCTCTGGTTGAGCGTGCCCTCTGGCTGAGCGTGCCCTCTGGCGAGCGGTCTCTGGCCGAGCGTGCCCTCTGGCTGAGCGTGCCTTCTGTCTCAGCGGCCCTCGAGGACTCTGGCCGGGCCCTGGCGGCCTGTGGGCCGGCGCTGAGCAGCCGAGTCGTCCAGGATCTGAGCGAGTCCTGCTTCAGCTCCCTGAGGAGTGCGCTGGATGTGCCCCGGCTCTACCGAAGAACCAATAAGGTCAGTGTCCCGAGGGGACCCCGGGGCAGGGGACGCGGGGGCAGGGGCCAGAGCGAGCTCACGGGAGGGGCCGAGCAGCGTCTGTCCCCTCGGAGCAGTTGCTGTGGTGGACGGCCAGGTGCGTTGCGGGTGGGACTTGGGTTTTCCGATTCCTTCAACCTCGAGGGGAGGCAGTGGTGTCAGGGACAGCCCGGTGATGAACTGTCCTAGACACTGTGCTTTTTCTGTCCTCCTACCTTGTCTTTGGAAAGGTCAGAGTTCACCTTTGCCTCACCACCCATGGCACCCATCCCAGGATGAGCCAGTGGCTAGAGCCTGCGTCCCCCTGTCCCCTCGCGGGCGGGTGGCCCGGAAGCCCATGGTGCGCTTTGCACTTACTTCGTTTTGCTGGGGCTCCCTCCGTGCCCCTCTGGTGCCCTTGCCGCAGCTGCAGAGCTGGGCTCAGGCCGAGTGCAGCTGAGCGCACCCTCGGGTGCTGCCGCCGCCTCCGAGACGTGCGTCTTCGCGTAGGCCCAACGGGCCTGCAGACGGGGCTGCCGGGGGCGCCCGGCTCCGGGTGCCGCGCGTTCCCTTTGCTGCTGAGCTGAGGCCGAGGCCACCTCTGGCTGCTCTTTCCCCTCAACATCCGGCGTGCACAGTAGGACTGCTACTCTGGCAGGAGACCTCGTTGCTGGTTTCCTCTTTCCCGCCGAACGAGGCGCCTTCCTCCGGCGTCTCCCGCTCCGGTCCGCACTGCGCTGCGCGGACGCGCGCGTCGGTCCCTGGGCCCGGGTGGGGGCGTCCTTCGTGCAGACAGCACAAACAGGAAAGTCAGATCGCCCCGGCCCCCGCTCCTCACACAGCCGTCTGCTGACCCTCTCAGTGTCAGCACCACGCGGCCTCAGGCACCCCCACGGCCACTGCACACCGGGCCACCCGGGTTTTCCGGCACCCCTGGGTGACCGGCAGCGGGTCGGGCGGCAGCCCCCGGCGCGCGGGGCTGTCCGGGGGGCCCAGCAGCTCCTCCCGCCTCCCTGCCGACGCGCTCGCTCTCCGGTGTCTTTCTGGCGGTGCCCCCAGTGGTCCTTTTTGGAAGGGACGAGGCGGTCCGTGTCTCAGTGGGGGCTTCACTCGTGTCCCTTGCGTGATTCTCTTTTCTCTGCCCCGTGCCCCGACGACGTGCCAGGAGGTGCCGACGGTGGCGTCCCCGTACGTGGACAGTGCGCTGAAGCCACTGCGCCAGCTCCAGAGTGAGCACGGGGGCCGGCTCGGGCAGGCCACGCTCCGGCGGTGGCTGGAGGACGCGCTCTCCGCCAGCACGCACAGGTGAGCAGGGCGGTGACGCTTCCGGCCCTCGCCGGGAGCCCTGGGCCAGAGGGGGCCGAGGCTGGCAGAGGCGACGTCCGCAGTGGTGGCCGGAACGAGAGACCTGGTCAGTCCCCCTGTCGGGACGGCTGAGTCGGGGCCGCCACCCTGCCCGCCCCCAGCTCTGCCAGGCTCCAGTCGACCCGGCGGGGCCCGCACGGGTCCTGGTGGCTCGCGCACCCCGGGGTCAGGCCCACTGCACGCCCCGGGGCACACCCGCCCGTCGTTACTGGGCCGCGGCCACCAGGCCAGTCCGTTTTCTTTGAGATCTTCGCTTCTGGCTCTGCCAGCCCGGAGAGGCTCTAGTCGTGTCACATGATCTCGGGACGGGACTGGGGCGCCGCGAGCGACCACTGTGATCGCGGAGGCGTGACGTGCGACGAAGGGCCAGGTCCGAGCCCACAGCCCTGGGGAGTGCCGGGGCCTCAGGCCACTGCGGTCGGCCCAGCCGCCTTCTCCCCAGACACCAGCGCTGAGTCAGTCACGTCGCGGGCGTGTTACTCAGTTTTACTGTTGGATCTGTTTAACTGTTAATTTGGTAGTGGTATTTCATCTCAATTACTTATGAGTTAAGGGGCATTTGTGGGTTCATTTAGAACAAAAAGTGAATATGTTACTGTTGGGGGCAAGTGTATTTTAAATACCAAGTAATCAGGTTGTAAACAGTTTTTAAATGTAACTCATTTGTAACTTGGACAGTGTATTGAGAATATTTTGAAGGCAATTGATTTTATTTAAAGTTTTGAGGTGCTTTTACTCTCTGAAAGGCGAGCTCTTCCGGGGGCCGGTTGTCGGTGCGCTTGCCCGGGGGAGCGCGCGCCACGTGGTCACCTCCGATTTGTCTGGAGGACGCTGGGCCGCACTTTTCTCTCAGGGTCCAGGACTAAAATGATGAACAAAGTCCAGGTTCGTGTTTCCTAAGGCCTGCGGGAGCATGGTCCTGGAGTCAGAGCCCCATGGCCTTGCAATCTAAGAAACAGTAAACATTTGCCATGACTGATGTTTAGTTGGAAGCAGATTTTGATCTTTGAGATCGTCTCAGTCCACGAGTCCGTGAGTGTCCTGGGTGGCACGCAGACAGCGGCCTCAGCAGACGCATCTGTCCCCAGGTACTACGAGACCATGTCCGACGTCCTGCAGTCCGTCAGGAAGGTGGAGGGAGCCTCAAGCGGCTCAAACAGGCCCGGAAGACGCCCCCGCCCATGCGGGCGGGCCCGGCGGCATGAGTGACGATGACAAAATCAGGCTGCAGCTGGCCTTGGACGTGGCGCACCTGGGAGAGCAGGTAACCGGGACGCGCCAGCTGTCCCAGGCTCTGAGGCCAGATTCTGAGCATCACCGGTGGCTCACACGAGCCCAGAGAGGCCACCGCGGCTGGAGGCCTGTTCCCGGGAGCTGGGAGGGCGGAGGATGTGCGCCCAGGACGTGGGGAGAGGCGAGGGAGGCGGGCGCCTGAGACCCGGCGTTGGCGTTAGTGTCATTGACGTTGTGTGGCCACCAGTGGACGTCCGTGAGGCCCACGGCCGCGGCACTCACCGGCACGGCGGTTTGGTCCCGCCTGGGACCCGCCCGGCACACAGTCCGTGCCGACTCAGGGTCCCTGGCCATGCTTGCTGCGTGCGCCGAGCCCCTAGGAGAGCACCCGCCCTGGGTCGGCGTGGCACGTGACCCGCGGGGCGCAGCCTCTGCGCCCACAGCGCTCGGTGACATGCGTGCTCTCCGTGGTGGCGTGTGGCACGTGTCCCCGTGCGGGGCGCGTGCAGGCCCCGTCCTCAGTCGCTGAGCTGAGGCCCATGAGCACCCAGCGCGCAGGGGCCTTCTCAGACAGGGGTCGCGTGCTGGTTCAGCCTCGTGCGCAGAGGCAGATCCCGAGGGAGGCCGCTCTGCTGGGGGGAAGGAAACCCTGAGGCGTCACCAGCGCTGGCTTTCCCAGCCCCGAGAACCCTCTCTCACACCCGAGGTCGTTGCCAAAAATCCGAGTTTTCTGCTTCGAGGGACGTATCTTGGCGCATAGCATCGCCATGGTTCTTGATTTCACAAGAAATTTAAAAAGTCTTTTAATAAGCAAGAAAATTTGTATAAAAATGTGAACAAAGAAGTGAAAGAAAGGGAGGGGGGGCGGGGGGAAGGCAGTCCTCACCCCGGTCCAGCAGGTCACAGCCGCTCGCCCGTGAGCCGAAGGACTCGTGCGGACTGCCCCCGACCCCCACCGCCTGGCCCCGGCATGTGTGCGTGGCGTTGCCATGACAGCAAAGTGGGAACACGGTGTGCTGCACCCCAGTTACCAGAACAGTCTGCAGGGGCCGCTCGCCAGTGTCTTCCATGAGTCAGGTTCCAAGGAAAGGCTGTTGGCCTGGAAACGAAGAGCTCGGGCCAAAACTGTGAACGTTTTTCATGAGAAAAGAGCTCACTCATTCTTTCAGCGAGAGCTTTCTTTCCCAGTCCACAAAGGGGCCCAGACCCCCCGGCTTCTGCCGCAATGGCCCGGTGAGCTGGCCTGCCGGCTCCCTGGAATGCCGAGTCTGACCCTGAAAAGCGAAGCCAGCGAGCGGGCCATTTGCTCTAAAAGGGGAGAGTGTTCTGCCCGTTTGTAGGGAGCCTGCCCCATCGCGTGGAGGGTGTGGTCGGCCGTTTTGTTGATCGTAAGGGTCACCTCTCTCATTAAGCTTAAATCGCAGCGACTTAACTGTTCTCCTGGCCTTCGCAGATACAGAAGATGGGCCTGCAGACGCAGGACGTCAAGAGCTTTCCCGCCCTCACGGAGCTGGTTGCCGGGGCCAAGGACCAGGCCGCGGCAGAGCAGCCTTGAGCATCGGGGGTCCGCGGGGACAGGCAAGTTGGATGTCCCCGGCCTCTGCAGCAGAGACGTGCAACCCGCAGTCTCCAGCAAGGCCCAGGCGGCTCAGCCAGCGTATTTGGGTCATTTACCCAAAAGGGACTCTAAAGCCTTTTTCCGTTATATGGAAGATAGTTTTTACAAGACGTTTGAAACTTTCTACTATAGTTTACAGAGCAAATTATTTTATTTTTGTTGCAAGTCTTCCTGGGAAGAGCTAATCTGTAAAATGTGATCAAGGCAAACGTGTAGTACGCACGGCACGCAAGACACGTCCCTCCCCACCTGGCGGCCGGAGCCCTGACCGCAGGGGGCGGCCACGCTGGAGCGGGGACGGGCGGCCGCTCGTGAGGGACGAGCAGACGAGGCCGTGAGGTGCAGGTTCTCGCTCTCCCGGTCGGTGTCGAGACCATGCTGCTGGTCACGCTCGTCACCCAGGCCATGGGGGTGTGAGCCATGTGGAAGGGTTTGTTTTCTAAATAAAAGACGAGTCCCCTGGGAGCTTGCTGCCCAGATGCCGGTGCCCGTGAGGACAGGGTTCCTTCCGGGCCAGCGCCCCTCAGGCCCTTTGGGCCTCGTCCAGCCCAGAAGCTCCGTCGGACGTGTGGAGTCTGTCGTGGACGGTGATGGGCGGCCCTGCCGTAGCAGCCCGCAGGGCGGTGTCACAGTGCACGCTGCCGGCTCGTGGCCCTCCGGCCGTGTGCCTGTGAGGGTGCCCTCTGCCCTGGGAGCCGTCCCTCTGTCCCCCGGCGCAGCCCAGAGGTGCTGGGGCCTTTTCCTGCTCAGGAGCCGGATGCTGGTCTCTTTGTCAACAGCAGAGTGAACACAGCCCAGCTGGCTTAGGGAGGGCAGAGCTGCTGTCCCCGAGGGCCCCCAGCCTGCCCTCCAGCCTCGGTGTGAAAACAGAACAAATGACCCTTGGGCGGGGCCAGAGCAGCCTCATGTCTCGAATAACTGTTGCCAAGGCAACGGAGCAGAGTCCATGACACTGGGCTGCAGGTCAACAGCGGTGCTGAGAGTTAGTGTCCCTGTCACATCTGCACCAGCAGCATCGACCTCCTGGGGGTGTCACGGTCCCCTTCCCTTCCCATACGCGCCCCACTCCCTGTCCCGTGTGAAGAGTTTGGGCTCCGCCTGGCTAGCGCCCCGAGCCGCTGCCCACACCGGCCCGGCCGCGTCGCCTCGCGCTCGGGAGGCCCGTTTTAGCTGAGCGGGTGTAGGAGGCGCATGCCCCGGGCACCGCCCGTCGCCGGGCCCTGCCCGCTGCGTGCAGGCCTCGGAGCTCGGGGCCGATGGCGGGTGGCGCACGTCGAGCCGGCGTCTGCGTCGGCGGGACGCGGAGGCTCTGTGTCTGCTCGCGGCTCCTGACGCCCCCGAGACGTGCGCTCCTGTCGGTCCCCGCCGTTCCTCGGGGGAAGGGCAGGCCTGGCCCGGGCGGCCGTTCTCTGTCCTCGTCCTGCCGCGGTGTCAGCAGCTCCGAAGGAGCGTGGTCACCGAGAAGAGCGAATGTGCCCGGCCTCAGCGTCACGTGGGAGGCGTCTGGAACCGCCAGCGCCGGGCGGCAAACCGCCACCTCCAGTTGCCCGCAGGAGGCCCCCGTCCCCGTTCCATCTGCTCTCCACTTGTTTCCACTTCCGGGCGGCCCGGAGCCTCGTCTCTTAGCTGCCCTGATGCCGAGTGCCGTGCGGGGCCGTGGCACCGTGAGGCGGTGTTCGGGGTGTGACGTTTCCCGTGTCATCAGTCCAGCCTATGCAGTCAGGAGGACCTGACGTGCTCAACCTCCCGCAGCTGACGAGACGCTGGAGCACACGGCACGGGGTCCCAGAGCAGTCGGCGGCTCAGGCGGGTCCTGTGCCCGCCCGGCGTCCTGCGGGATGCAGAGCCGGCCACCTCCTTGAGTGACGCGTTGGAGTCGGAGGCCGAGGACACCGGAACGTGGGGGAGGAACGGGGGGCGTCTGCAGAGCGCGGCTCGGTTTGTGCAGCCGAACGCTGCTCAGCACCAGGCGAGGAGGCTGTCGGGGCCAGGAGAGCAGCGGTGGGGACCGTCCTCGGAGCCCGAGGGCCCGGGAATCGCGCGTGTTCCCGCCAGCCAGGACGGGCCAGCACTGACGTGGGCCACAGCGAAGCCCAGAAGGACGTGGCCGCGTAGTGAAGCCCAGTCCGCCCAGACGGGCTGGTCCGGGGCTGCTGTCAACACTTAAGGCAAAGCTTGGGCCATCCGACCCTTTCTGGGTGACTCAGTGGAAGATCGAGGTGACCTGGGCTCGAGCACACGGCTACGGGGCCCAGCACACGGCTCCGTGTCCGCAGGTCCCCAGAGCCTCCTAGAGCACCTGTTCCTTCTGCGATGTGGCTCACATGCGGAGGCCACACAGAGCCACGCACGGGGCGCTTATAGTGGCCATCACAGCCGCCAGAGCCGGGGGCAGCCAGCTCCCCACCCCCCCGTCAAAGCCACCAGAGCTGTGGGCAGCCAGGGCCCCCCCCCCGTCACAGCCCCCAGAGCCGGGTACAGCCAGGGGCCCTTCATTCGGTGGTAGGGGAACAGGTCCTTCTGATGACAGTGCTGGTCAGTGCCAAAGCGTCCTGCCAACCATGAAGAGACGCCTTCCGTGTGATTCTGAGGGACGGAAGCCGATCCGAAGACCCAACAGCGTGACCTTCTGGGAGAGGCGAACCATGGACGGTAACGGGTCGGTGGTGGCTGGGGCTTGGGGGGAGACACCCGGGGTGCAGGGGTTCAGGGCAGGGAAGCCCGCACTGTGGCGCTGCAGTGGTGGGCACACGTCACGTCATGCGTGCTCTGACCCGTGGGAAGCACAGTGCCGAGGGACCCTCACGTAAACGCGGCCCCGGCGGCAGGGACGCGTCCCTGAGGCGTGTGGCCGGGACGGACACAGCGCCTGGGGCGGGGCTCGCGGGGTCTCTGGGCTTCGCACTCGGAGTTGCTAGAAGCCTGAGCCTGCGCTAGGAGAGCGAGTCGGGGAAGGCGTCGCCCAGCGCGGCGTCCGCGTCCGCAGGACGCTGCCCCAGAGCGGCCCGCGCGGCGCCTCACAGCGGGGAGACTCGGGGGCTGGGGTTCCGGCCCGCGCCTGGGGCGTCCCGGGGCCGGCAGCCGTCACCACACGTTCGGTGGCAGAGGCAGAGCCGTCCCCACCTGAACCTCGAGGCAGGAAGGTCTGCGGCGCCTCAGGCTGCTCAGCTTGGCTCTCGCTGCCAGATGGGCAACAGCGATCGGACGTCCTCCAGGCCTCAGCGCTCAGTGAAGGGCTGGGGGTCCGGTGGCCGCGGGGCGCGTCCCCTGGCCGTCTTTGCGTTGCGGTCGCTGGACGACCGCCTGGGCTGCCGGGCCAGCACTTTGCACCCGCGGGACCCACGATTCCGTGAAGAATGTTCACAAGAAACAAACCCTGGAACTGATGATTTTGTGCGGAGGGATCTCCAACATGCCGGGTTTCGTGCCCTTGCAGCGTCCTGCCCCAGATTCCCGCTCACGGAAGCGGCTGGGGGCAGCGCTTCCTAGAGACGGCCGAAGCCCCCGCTGCCCACCAGGTGGCGCCGCCATCAGTCCAGTGCCGGCTGCTCCCGCACACGGAGTTGGCAACGCGCTTCCTCCCTCGGCTGTACCAGGCAGCGCGCCCCTGCCACTGGGGGCGACTGCGGATGACATCGGGGCCCCCGCCCGCTGCGCCCCCGGAGCAAAACCGGGCCCCTGTCCAGTGAAGCGGGCGGGGTAGGTGCCTGGGGCCGGAGGGGCAGCTCCGAGGTCGGCCGCCGCCCATGTCTGCACCGCCTGGCGGGCAGTTGTTCCAGAAGTCACAAAGGGGCTCCCGGGCCTGGGCCTGATGGGCCACAGGCCGTCTGAGCGCTGAGCCTGAGGGGGGCAGCTCTGCGTCCCCCACCCCGCCCTCCTCCGAGGAGCGAGAGCTGGCACAGGCCGCCCGGCCCCGTCCTCACTGCTAGGCTGTTCGCGGCATCCCACATGCAGAGGCCCCTCGCCGGTGCACAGTCGCGTCCCGGTTGGGCGTCTTCCGGCCGTGCGGCCCCCTGCAGAGGCCCCCAGGTGAAGGCCGCCACTCCTGCTGTGCCTTCTGGAGCAGGATGTGGACCGGGCGGACGTCAGGACCCTGTGACGGCCGAGTGCCGTGGACGGGAGGCAGCTGCTGTGGGCTTTTCCTCCAGAGCATCTCCCGCGGGGCGGGGCCGACAGGGAAGTGCTCGTGGCCACACAGTCGGCTGGGCTTCCTGCTGGCATCCAGCTCCCGCGTGCCACACCCCCAGAGCCCCCGCGTGCCTGGCATGGCAGAGCACGAGCCCCATCAGGCCCGTCACCCCGCAGAGGTGGAGGGCCAGCCATGCCCCGCACCAAAGCCGGGGAGGTGCCTCCCACGCTCAGGAGTGTGAGGGATGAGCTGAGGGTTGGGCGACGTCACTGCTGTCCTCTGCGGCCCCCACCCCCCATTCCACACGGGCTGTGGGCCCTGCAGAAAGTGGACTCACCCGCCCAAGCCCGTGCAGCCACTCTCGGGACCGGGCACCCCTGCAGCCGCCCGTCCCCACTCCCTCCAGCTGCTCCCCAGTTCTGCCCTGTGGCCCCGAGTTCCAGCTGAGTTCTGGCCAAGTGCAGTCCCTGGGCCTCGCCCTGTCCTCTAAGGTACATAAGCAGTGGGCGTGTGGGTGCCCGCCCCTCGGGCCCTGCCCGAGGTTTAGAAGGTGGGCGGGGCCTGATCCCACCAGGCGGGACACTGGGCAGACGGACACCGGGCAGGCAGAAGGGAAGTGCGAAGGGAAGACAGTCTCGCGTTTTGCTGGGGACGTTTATTAAGAACAGGGTGACCAGGTGCGACACCGCCATCTGCACACGTGCAGAGTCCTGCGTCTTCAGAAGGCACATGTGTCGTGGGAGGGGCAGGCGCGGGCGCCGTGGGCACCGCGGACGCGGCGCAGGCCCAGGCGGGAAGCTGAACACAAATGCGGGCGGGGAGAGGCTCACGGTCGAGCCCGACTCGTCCTCGGGCACAGAGGACACACGCTGGCCTGTGCACACTCCGTCCAGAACGGCCGGCCCGGGCAGCTCCGGCCTCTGCCCGGCCCGAGCCGTCGCGGGGGGATGGGAGACACGTGGGTGGGTGGTGTCGCTGCGCCTGATGCCCTCGCCCGCCGGCTCACACGCCGCTCCGCGGGTTGGTCACGCGGCCCATGAAGTGGACGGCAGTGGAGCCCTGCTCGTAGACGGCGAACAGGAACGGGCTGTCCAGGGTCACGTCCAAGGCCTCGGGGCCCGCTGGCTGGCGGGCAGCCTCCGTGGCAGCTCCTCCGCGTCGGCTTTGAGCTCGAGAGGACGCTGTTCAGCACCTGCGAAGCGGCGGGTGTGGGCGGAAGGGCGGGCTGGGGGCGCCGGCCCGCGGGGACCCTCGCTCCCACGCCACCCTCCGGAGTGGCCCTGGGGCCCGCCACGTGCCCCTGCGCCTGCTGACCCCTCCGCCGCACCCGCCGGTGCTGGGCCCACCCCGGTTCAGCCTCTGGGCCGGGAGGGCGGGGCCCGGCTCCCCCAGCAGCACAGTGCCTGGGCCCTCGTCACCGCTGGCAGGTGTTCCCCAGGGGGGCCCTGGTTTGGCACCGACTCTGCCGGCCTCGTGCCACCCCGGGGCGGCCCCACCTGCTCTGGAAGCCCTGGGCTCCGGGCACCTCCCCACCTGCTCACACCTGCCTGGCCACGTCCTCTTCTTCAGTCCCAGCCGGCCCAGCCGCTCCCGCCCCACGGACGGACGCCCAGTACCTGTCCAACCCTGAGCTTGCCGTCGCTGATTCCGTCCAAGGTGGCCTCGGCGCCCAGCAGCGCAGGCAGCTTGGCCTGGGCGAGCAGCTCCTGCAGGTCGTAAGAGTCTCGCAGCACCAGCTGGGGCATGGTCAGGCGCATGGTCCTGGGGGACAGGGTGCCGTCAGGGAGGCCCCGGGGGCCCCTGTGAGGCCCGCGCCGCCCGGGGAGGGGGCGAAGGAGCCGGGGGAGGCCGGGTCGGCCTCCGTGCCCCGCACGTCACACGACCGAAGTCGGCCTTCAGCGAAGCCCCCTCCGGCCTCCCGAGAGCCCACGTGTGTCCCCAAGGACACAGCGGCTCCTCAGGAGCTTGGTGTCACAGCAGCCAGAGGGGGGTGACCCCAGTGTCCATCGATGGACAGATGGACGAGCGAGATGCGGCCCATCCACGCAAAGGGACCTCGGTGTCAGGAAGGAAGGCCCTGACACAGCCGCAGCACGGGGGCCCCCGAGGACGTACAGGGAGGGAAATGAGCCCGCGGCAAGGTGACGAACGCTGTCAGTCACCGACACGCGGTCCCCGGAGTCAGACTCACAGGGACACGGCGCAGGAGGGCGGGGCCAGGGCCGGGCAGGGGGCTGGGCGCGTGTTCCGTGGGGACAGTGGCAGTTTGGGACAAGGAAAGGCTCTGGTGGTGACGGGGAGGGCAGGTCTCCCGCACCAGGCAGGTCTCGTGAGGGCCCCGGCTCTGCGCAGCTCAGCGCTGCGCCCCCACTGTGCGCCCGCCCTGGGCAGGAGGGGCCGGGGGTGTCCCCCCCCCCCCCGGCTCCCGGCATCCCCGCCCCCCTCACCTGGGAGACAGGTTCTTGGTCCACGTCAGGAGGTCGTACTGGAAGGTGAGGGCCTCAGCCCGCGGCAGCTCGGAGGCACGGTGGGGCTGGATCAGCAGCAGGTGCACGTTGTCGCTGAGCGGCACCCGGGTCACGGAGAGGTTGTTGTGGTGTCGCTCCAGTGCTGGAAGGTGCCCGTGCTCGAGAGCATGGGGACCGGCAGGGAGGTGGCGTTGTCCACCCAGAAGTCCCGGGGCCCGGCCAGCAGGGAGAAGCCCTTCATCTGCGCTGGAGGCAGGGGGCGCGTCACGGGCCGCAGACGGGACCCCGCCCATGACGAGGGACCCCAGGCGCCTCCTACCCCGCCTTCCCTAATTGCGACAGCCCTGCTGTGCATGGGCCCCCCCCCTGTCCGGGAGGCTTCGATGCTGCTGCTCGGCTGCCCTTCCACGCACGGACACGCCGGGCTGGCGGGAGCGGCTGCGTCCCCCCGGCCCGAGACCGGGTCGGGAACAGTGGGGACAGCCAGGCCCGAGGCCGGAGGGCCGCACGGCGGCCGGGCTGCCGCGCGCCCAGCCCCGCGGTGTGCCGGGCCTGGCTCGCCTGTCCCCACGGCCTGCCTGCTTCCTGTGTCCCGCTCCGGCGCACGGGGCCCCGTGGACAGGTGCTTTCCCGGAGCGAGGCCCCACTCGTGACTCCAGGGGCTCTGGCTCTGCCCTTGTGGGCACGACTGTCTCCGTGAGCTCGTCCCCCGGCCTGGGGACACAGGCCACACCCGCACTGTGGCCACCCTGTGCCGTCTGTGCCGGGACCCGGGACCCGAGCAGCTGGCTCTGTCCCCTCCCTCCCGCGGCCAAAGGCCCAGGGTCCGCACCCTCCACGGTGACACATGCCCGGCGTCTGACCAGAGCGAGGAAGCCACCGTGGAGCCCTCCCCAGCTCTGTTGCTCCGGGGCTGGCTCACTGGGCTTCTGTCCCCAGGAGGTGGCACACCTTGATGAGCCACATTCGTGTCCCTCAGACACGCCCCTCCTCTCCCGCCTGTCAATCACGGGGCCAGCCCTCCGCGCAGCTTCCCGGGAAAGCTTGCTCGGGCTTTTGGCAAAGCCTCCCAAGGGTGCTCACACCTGCCCCGCCACCGAGCACAGGCCCCCGGGACGCCCTGTGGGCAGGACGCTTGCCCACGCGTCTCTGGCCACTGAGGGCCTCCGACCCTCCTGGCAGCGTGGCGTCTCTAACTCTGGTCCCCCGTGTTTCCAGCCCTGCCTTCTGCGGGCGCTTGGGCCCAGGCAGAGCCGCTCCTGGCCCGTCTGCCCCCGGCCTCCGTCCGTGCCCCAGAGTCCCCTCCAAGCGCCCTGAGCCTTCCGATGCGGGCACTGGGCTCTGGGACCCTGAACTTTAACCTCCCAGGCGGGGCCTGCACCCCTTCCTGCCCGGCCCCCCAAGATGCCAGCTCAGAGTCTCGCGGACACTGAATCCTCACAACTGTTTGCTGGTGGTAACGTCCCCCCGGAAGGGATCTCAGCAAGCTAATGGGGTGTTTTACGCGGGTGGTGACCTCGAGACACAGGCACCCAGCCCTTCTGAGCAGCGGCTGGGCTGTGGGGCCTGGGGAGGTGGGTTTGGGTCCCGGGACCCCGGCCTCTGGCTGGGCCACCTTGACAGCCACTTCGTTTCTCGGAGCCTCTGTCGTCCCGTAACCAAGACAGTGACGTCTCGCTGCGTCGCAGGGGACTGAAGCCGAGGTCGAAAGGACACAGCACGCAGCCACAGCCGGGCAGCGGGGGCAGGCGGACGCCCAGCCAAGGAGCCCCGCGGGCCCCAGGCACCTCCTCACGCCCACCCGCTGCCCCGCTCCGAGGCCCGCTCAGCTGGGCCTGAAGTCCAGAGATGGGGGGGGGCGCGCGTGGCACCGGCCGAGGGCTCAGCCCCTGGAGGGCGGCTTACCTTGGAAGTGGATGTAGGCGTCGAAGAGCAGGGTGCTGTCGGGGCCGACCCCCGTCACGGGGCGGCCCAGGCCCCAGCCGGTCGCAGCCTCCATGAACCTGTTATCTTCTCGGCAGCGAGGTCTGGGTCGGTGGCCAGGTCCAGGGCACGCGGGAGGGTGACGGGCGCGAAGTGGGCCAGGCCCTGCACGAACGGCGCCTCAGGCGCAGGCCGGGCGCCGTGAAGATGCCCAGCACGGTGGACAGGAGCAGCCTGGCCCCGCCCCGGGCCACCAGGAGGCCCTGGGCCGCCTGCAGGGCGGCGAGCACCTTGTGGCCGTCCAGCCGGGACGTGCAGCCCCCGCCCTCCCGGGGACCCCTAGGAAGGCCTGCAGCCTGCTGGCCGTGGGGTCCGAGGCCCCCAGGTAGAAGGAGGCCAGCGTGCCGAAGACGGCCGTGGGGGAGAGCACGGCCCCGCCTGGCGCGCCCCGCGCCTCCGCGCGCATCTTCTGCAAGCGGGCGCCCAGGACGTTGAGCAGCATGCCCACGGCGGCCACCCGCGCCCGGTCGCCGTCCTCCGGCTTCCGCGCGGCCAGCACCAGCTGTCCCCGCAGCGCCGCCTCATCCACGGCGGGCGCCCCGGCCTGGATGGGCGCCGGCGTGAGGCTCGGGGGCAGGGCGGGCTCTGCCGTGGGCGCCTCCAGCCGCTCACAGCTGCTCTCGCTGTAGACGAGGAGGTGGAAGGGGTGTATGTACACCCGGTCGCCAGCGGCCAGGCCGGCCCAGGCCAGGACACAGAGGACGGTGGCCCCGAGGCTCGCTCCTGCGGGTCTCATCTCCGACGGGGCGGCTTCTTCCGCGTGGCCTGGAACAGTTTGCGAAGGTGAGACGTGCCTCCGGCGGAGGCTGGCCGGCCGGCCCTCGCCTGCCACCCGGGCCTGGACCAGCCCACCCGTCGACAGATTTTGGGGTGCGGCACCGGCTTCCAGGGAACACACTGTGCACCCCAGAGGCAGGACACACGGCCGGCCGCGGCCACGGGGCGCAGTTTGCAGGGTTCCTCGGGGGTTGGTTTTGTTTCCCGTTTTGTTTAATTTTTATAGTGGTGAGAACATCCCTCCCTGTTACCTCACACAGAAGGCAGAGCCTTCGGGGAGAAGCCAGCGGGAGCAGAGCCGGCGCAGCCCGGCCCAGGTTTGGGGTAAACAAGCCCCTCCTGCCTCGCACCCTGCGGGGCACGGACTCGGTGAAGCAACTTCCTGGATGTTTTCCAGGCGCCTGCTGTTTGCCCTCGGCTGTGATTGGCTGCTGCCTGGGCGGGGTCTCAGCCACCCGAGGGCGCTCCCCTCCCTCACCCCTCCTCCACGCCCCCACTGCTCCCGGCTCTGTGATGAGTGGAGCTGGGCAGGGGGGTGGGCAGCTCACAGCCACATAACGCTCACCCCTGCTGGCCACTGTCCCACGCTTAGAGTGTCCGTCCATCCAACCCTCGTGACAGGCCCCCTCCCCACCCAGGCCTCCTCACGGCCGGGCACCCCAGCACCCCTAACTCACTCACCCCGCTCTCCGTCCCCTCTCCCACAGCCCGATCACCTGTCACCCTCCACCATGTCTGTCCTGTTTAGTGTTCAGTGCCAGCCTCCCGTGTGACCGCAAACCCCACGAGAGGGGACAGTGGGTTCTCGCTGTTCAGTTCATGGACTTATGTGGACCACGACCCGCCCCGCGAGGCGTGGGGGGCCCAGCAGCTGCTGGACAAGGACTTGCTAATTGAACTAGTTAGGGGGACATTGGGGTTCTGTGACTTGCTCCAGGTCACGTGGCTAGCAAGAGGCAGAACCAGGGTTCAGGGCCAGAGCCCCGACGCGGCCCCCGCACACGTCCGCACGACCGCTGCTGCCTCCCCAGCGACATGGTCAGCCGCCTTGGTCTTCCTGTGAGTCTAGGAAGCTCTGAATTCACGCCGTGGCCCACAAGCAGGGGCAGCCGGGACGCTGCTGGTCCCGCTGCACAGAGGAGCAGACCGAGCCTGGGGTGTGCGGGGCCTGGCCGCACGGCCCGAGACCCTGAGCCCAGGGGCCCCAGCTCACTGCCCACAGGGGGTGCAGGGAGATGGGGGTGCAGGGAGACAGGGTGCAGGGAGATGGGGTACAGGAAGACGGGTGTGGAAGGAGTTCGGGGTGCAGGGTGATGGGGTGCAGGGAGACAGGGTGCAGGGTGATGGGGTGCTGGGAGACGGAGTATAGGGAGACGGGGTACAGGGAGTTGGGGGTTCAGGGAGACGGGGTGCAGGGAGATGAAGGTGCAGGGAGATGGAGTACAGAGATGGGGTGCTGGGAGACGGGGTACAGGGAGTTGGGGGTTCAGGGAGACAGGGTGCAGGGAAATGGGGTGCAGGGAGATGGAGGTGCAGGGTGATGGGGGTACAAGGAGTGGAGTGTGCAGGGAGATGGGGGTGCAGGGAGATGGAGTACAGAGATGGGGTGCAGAGAGGCAGGATGCAGGGAGTTGGTGCAGGGAGACAGGCGTGGAAGGAGTTTGGGGTGCAGGGTGATGGGGTGCTGGGAGACGGGGTATAGGGAGACGGGGTACAGGGAGTTGGGGGTGCAGGGAGACAGGGTGCAGGGACGGGCCACAGCTTGCCACCACCCCGTGGGGACACAGTCCTGGCCTCGCCGAGCCTGGCCCTCCCCCCAGCTCCACGACCAGCCCGCGGCTGCTTCTGGCTGGACTCTCGGCCACTGTGCCAGCTCCTGAGGACCAGCCACCCTGCCCCCCTGGGGAGAAGCAGGCCAGTCTGCTAGGACAGGGTGGTGGCGGGAGGGGGCAGCACAGGTCAGGACTCCGGCTTGACCAGAGGGAACGGCAGCTTCTGAGTCTGCAGTAGTGACGTCCCCTGCAGCACAGGTCACCACTGTCCCCTGGCTCCTGGCCCCTCGGTCTGTTTAGCCACTGCCCTCCAGCTCGTCTCCCCCTCCCGCCCCCATGGAGGCCCCGGCCTCTAAGCCCTGAGATGGGGTGCAGGCTGGGGACAGGCTGGAGGGCTCCCGCTTACCTCCTGCTCCAGTCCCAGGATAAGGGCGGCCTCTTTCTCAGGGGCCGCTGAGGCCCTGCTTATATCTGAGGGGCGGGGATGGAGCCAGGCCCAGACTGCTCTGTGCGGGAGGCGGGGGGGGGGGGGGGCGGCTGTCGTCACTGTGGGGGTGGGGGCCTCAGGCAGCCTGGCCAGGGACTGCTTCCAGGACGGCAGGGTGATCGATGCGCGCTTGGCCTGGAGCAGAACGGGCCGGCCACGGTCGAGTTCCACATTTACTGACGTCCCCCTGCACGGGCCGCGGTTCCTGGACACACAAGCGTCCCCTGTGGCGTCTGACCTGTCCCTGCCCCCATGCATGGTGGCCGAGGCCAGCACCGAGGCTCCACACTCAGGGTGTATTTTGAGAGGCCTGAGAATGTGTAGTCAGGTGGCCTGGGGGACCTCTGACCCCAGGGCCTTGACGGCCCAGAGGCTGTTTGAACGGCCATGTGGGGCCCTGACCACACGCAGCCCAGAAGACCCCCCCCAGGGGGTCTCACAGTTTAGCTGGGGGACACTGAGTCGCCAGTGGCAACGCAGCCAGATGCAAAGGCACCAGCCAAACGCCTTCAGGCGGGGCAGGGGACAACCCCCGAGAGCTGGGAGGTTCCGGGGAGAAATGTCAATTGAGTCAAACCTTGAAGGAAAACCGAGTTGGATTTGGAAGCGGAAGAAGGATTTTTGGAGGCTCAGACGGGAGGGGCGGGGGGCGGGGGGCTTGCTTGGGGGAGGCCCGTGGGCCTGGGTGCCGCCTGGCCGGGGGCGCAACGCCCTGGGCCTGCCCCCCGCGTGGACGGCCAGGGCTCGGCCTCCCCGCGGGCCCCACACGGAGCCTCGGCCGGACTCCAGGGCTCGGCCTCCCCCGCGAGGCCCCGCGCGGAGCCTCGGCCGGACTCCAGGGTCTGGCATTGACACCCGAGGTGTTTCTTTCGGTCTCAGCATCAGGAGATGCGATTGGGGAGTCCGCTTCCTGGGGCTCGTGAAAAGCCGTAATAAACTTTCTGCCAAGCTCTGTTGGATGCCGACCCCTCACCGCCCCCTACACCTTATTCCCTTGTCCACATGCACACGGAAATCGAGGAGAGAAATCGCTCATTTTCCCAGCCTCATCTGGAACCGTGGCCAGGTAAGAGAGTTCTGGCCAAAGAGACCAGAGCCCTGCGAGGGCTTCCACTTCCCCTTCCTCGGTAGAGCCAGCGGCTCATACTCCACCCTCGTCCTCCCTCACACATCGATGTGATGTCCGGAGGCACAGCAGCCGCCTTGTGACCACAAGAGAGCAAACGCGAAGCCCGGAAGCCAGCAAGCTAAGGGTGATGGGAAACCTAGACTTTGGGTTGGCCTCAGGCCAGCCTGGAAGCAACCCAGCCATCTCTGGGCCTCTGAGCACAATTAGCAGTGTTTCCAGACAGTCATGTGCAGTTGAGACCGTCCTAAAATAATGCGACCTTTGCTCACGCAGAGGCCAGAGGAGTGTCCTTCAAGAATTCAGCTCTGTGAAGCGTGGTCCGTTTCAGCCTCTTTGCAATGGGCTTTTCCTTTCACATTTATTTTAGTGGGTTTTGTTTTTTCAGTGAACAATCGCGGTATAAAGTGTAGCAGTTCCCGGTCAAGTTCGGAACCTCCCAGCCGTGCCGATGAGGCTCGTGGCGCTCAGGCCGGAGGGCGACGCGGCTGGGCCGGTCGCGGCTTGCTTCACCGTCGGATTTCATTTCACCACGCAGCACGCTCCGTCCACGACCAGCCCTGAGCCTCGGCTCTTTGGCGGTCGCTCTGCCCCCATTTCCAATAAGGCAGGAACATGGCGACCTTCCCTCGTGGGAAACGGCGTGTGGCCCTGACGACAGAAGCGGTGGGCACGCAGGCCTTCCAATAGCAGCGGCGACCTCGAAAGCCCGAGGGAAAAGAAACCGTGTGCTGTGCGTTCAGGGAGATCTGGGGGTCTGGTGCCCTCGGGTCCATCCTGGCCGGCCAAGGAGACGCCCATGAAACAAACAGAACGAGCGTTTGCCGCTCCCAGGGATTGGCAAGCGACAGCCCACGGGCCACCTCTGGCCCGCCGTCTGTGTAAATAAAGTTTTATTGGCACGGCACGCTCATCAGCCCGCATGCAGTGCGGCTGCAGTGTGCAGAGCTGAGTAGCTGCAACAGAGAAGGCAGGGCCTGGCAAGCCTAAAATGCTCATCGCCTGGCCCCTTACAGAAAAAGCCTGCTGACTCGCTTGCCAGTGACAGAGGCGAGAGGCCTACACCTGCATGCCATCCTTCCATCTAAAAATTAGCTTTGTGAACGTCTGTACTTACAGCACTTACTTCATGTGGCGTTTTGTTATTTTATTCCTGCCTCAAAAGATGACCATCCAGGGAATTCTGAACACAGTGACGCAAAAAGCCAGACAGCACACATTCTGCCCTTCGTAATGAACGACAGGCAGGAATTGTGTACACACGTTTCCAGTCGGCGGCTAGAACTGCACGTTCAGACTTTGTCACTGATTGAAAATTGGTTTTAAAAATAGCTCTGCAAAGCTTAAGCCTTGGACATTGGACTGGACCATGGCAGGGGAGAAAACAGGAAACTTCTGATTTGGCCATAAACACACGAACAAAACTAAACAAAAATCCCCAGTGGCATAAGCCACCATCGGGAAAATTTGATGAGAACAAAAGCTAAGTAATTAATCGGCTTGTCATTATACACTTTAAACGGAAGAATTTATCCTGATGAAAAAAACTTTTTAAAGATGAAAAACGTTTCATTAACTTTCAGAAAAATAAAAATGATTAACGATTCATCAGTAGCCATAGACATCTGAACCCAGTATTCTTGTCTAAAATGGCACGTTCTCAGGTGTCTGCAGTTTGTTTTGTGGGTGCCCTCCTGGTTTTGGGGTGCCGTTTTTGTGTCGGGAGAGTTGGAGCGTGAAATCGATGCAGAAAATACTATTTCCAGGTCTGCGTTCTTGCACTTCCTCTGCTGCAGTGTGGCCAAACCCGCGTTTGCTTTGGCGCTCGCCCGGAGCCGGGAAAGGTCCGCGGGGGCCGGTTCTGCTCGGCGGATCAAACGTTCAGAGAAGACACGTCCACCCAGTGGAAAAACGTCGTCACCCTTTTCCAAGCTGTGACAAGGACGCTGTCCTTGTGGGCCCGAGGCACTTTCTCTTGCGAAAACCAAGTTCCGGAAAAACATATTTATTCAATGATCAGTTCTTGTTCTATGAAAACATTGCAAGGAAATTTGGGAAAAGACAATATCAGTTCGTGCTGAAAGCAGGAAGCAGGGGAGAGTGTGGCCGGTGGGCGGTCCCTGAGGGCTGCTGGGCAAGGCTGTCCCCAGAGCCGGCCAGACGGGGGACGTCCCGACACCACTGGGGCCTCCCGCCGGCGCTGACCCGCCCCGCCTCAGCATCGCTGCGAGAAGGACCGCGACCACTGCCCTGTCCAACCTAACGGGGAGAGTGACCAGCTGTCTGTCACCGGTTTCACGCATCCGGTCAAGGACGGGACACGAGGCCTCGGCCTGCGACGTCACATCCCAGCTCTCCTCAGCCGTCACTCAGTGATATTTTAAGGAGCAAAACAGAATAAAAGCGCCCAGCCGGGCCGACCCCCCGCGTTACTCCCTCGTGGGGTGGTCAGCGGCGGGGCCTGGGAAGCTGTCGGGTCTTCGGCGTCCCTGCCGGCCGCTGGTCTGTGATCCCCGAGACCTGTCTGTGCACCCTCAAACCGAGAGAGTCACGAAGTCCGGACGACCGCCAGAGTCGCGCCCCCCGCCCCCGTTCGCCCTGTCTGCAGATCTGCCCCAGCCTCGCTGGGACCCAGCCCGCGCGCCCCGCGCCGCCCCCACCTCACACCGTCCCCTCCGGCCGCAAAGCGTGTTCTGAGAAGAGGCGGCTGTCCCGCGCGGGAGGAGGCGTCCGGACGTCCCCCCTTCCGTGGGGACCTGGAATCAGGTCCGCCGTGGCTGACAGACACTGCACAGTCTGGCACGGTCTCACGAAATGGCCACCGCAGTGGCCTCGGGGACCCCGGCCTCACACGGGGGACCCGGTGTCAGCGTCGCCCGGAAGGGGATAAACTATGACCCCCCCCCCGAGCCCCTGCTCGGACGCGATGACCCCTTGTGCCAAGACTGCTGCTCGTTCCTCACCCTGCGTGGGGGGCCCCCAGCCGGGCAGAGGGACCGTGTCCTAATACCGAGCGTCTGGCCGTGAGCCTCGGCTCTTGCCCAGGAGGCAGATCAGATGTCCAGCCACACTCGCTGGGCTATGGCACAGCGGAGCCTAAAACGTCCATCGCTGTCAGCAAAACGTCACCGAGCGCCTCGGAGGCAGGAAGCGGGAGGAGGCGAGCTGACGGGACAGCAGGACCCACGTGGGCCGACGGGCCCGGGGAGAGCGGGCGCTGAGCGATCGCCGAAGGCCACGTGAAGCCAGCGCTGCCCCCGGACGGCACCGCCCCGCGCGGACCGGCAGACTGCGCACTTCTGAGGAAGCAGCCGCCTCCCCTGCTCACGGGGACGCAGCACCCCGTGGCTCCCAGCCCTCGGCGGTCGGCGCCAAGCTGGAGAGGTGACATGCGGCCACGTGAAGACGTCACCGGACGCCACCACCTTCCACGCACCGGACGCCGGGCACCGTGTGCCGACGCCCGGCTGCTCCGAGCCCCCACGGCGGTGCATGGGGGGGCGGCCCTGCCCCCCGCCCCCACCCCGAGCTCACACAGCTCCTGCCTCTTTCTCTCGCATCGGTTCCGCTTGCTGAGGGTCAGAGAACTGTCTGGCACGTGCTCCTGTTCCCTGAATCCCCAGAAGAATTTTCCTTTCTCCGCTGGCTGAGGATGGCCCTGCTCAGCCCGAGCGCGTGTTCGGGGGGGCCTGGCGAGCCGAGGGCAGTTCCGATCCCCAGGACCGCTGTGCCAGGGTGTTCAGCCGGGGGGGTGGGAAGGGGCGTAGGGGCCATGGGACTCACTGGTCCCGGCAACAGCGGACAGAAAACAAAGGCATCCTCACCCCCCAGCCGACCACGGCCTGGGGCCCCCGCCCCCTCGCAGGGGTCCCCGGGCCCTGGACTTTCATCCACACCCAGCCAGAGCCGGCGGGCTTCAGCTGCTGCCCCCTGCACCCCAGGCTGCGTCCCCAGCACACGCTGGTCCTGGAAGGACAAATCCGACCCCGCGCTGAGAGGCTCGCTGTCCCCCTTGAGGGAGCACCCCCTGTCCTCGCTCTCCGGGCATGTCCTTAGGGAACTCGTCACCCCAAGGGAGGCAGCGCCCTCTCCCAGCCCGAGGGGCAGCAGGAGCCTGGCCTCAGGCGCCTGGCTCCACGCTGCAGCCCGAGCTCCTGCCCCAAAGACGAGGAGCCGCGTCCCCTCCGATGAGGCCGCTCGGCCACCACGCACGGCCACCATGCACGGCCACCACGCACGGCCACTGCCGTCGAGGCCACGTCGGGACAGGTCTGGGCGGCCAGCAGCTCCATCAGGTCCTCCACCAGAAGGCCGGCCCCGGCCGCTCGAGGACACGCGTGGGGCGGCCCGGCCCCGGCCGCTCGAGGACACGCGTGGGTGGCCCGGTCCCGGCCGCTCGAGGACACGCGTGGGGCGGCCCAGCCCTGGCCGCGTGGGGTGGAGGCCGCCTTGTCCTCGCCGTCGCCTGGCACAGAGCCTGCTGAAGTGTTTCCCTCTCCCGGCTCGTGGCGAAGACCTTGATGTAGCCTGAGCATCCCCAGCCGGGCCCCAGGGCTGTGAGCCCCGCACAGGCTCCCCGAGGTCCCACAGCCTCCGAACCGGACTCTGCAGCCGCCGCCCCCCGGACCCATCAGCGCACGGCGCGGCTCGGTGTGGGCTCTTTCCTCGGCATCAGCCCTGTCGTGTCTCCTCTCGGGGTGAGACCCCCCGAAAGCGGCCGCTGCAGTTGGAGAAAGCGCCATCCCTGCCGCGTACCCCGGTCGCTCACCCTGCTGCCACCTGCTGTCCGAGCCGCACCCTGCGCGGCCTCCAGGCACAGCGACCACCACACCTCTGTCCCGGGGACTCAGACGCCGGTGCCGCCCAGTGCCCACAGCCGGCGGCGTGACCTCTGCCCAGACCTTCGAGCAGTGGCCCCTGGTCGCTCAGAAGTGGGTGGCCCCACGTCTGCCCAGGTCGGCCGTCCGGCAGGACAGGGCATGACGCGGAGTCCCTGCTGTGCACGCAGAGACACATGCCCTTTGGAAGTGACCGCCAGGGAGGCTCAGAGGTGGGTCGTGGGAGCCGGAGTCACTGGGACGGGACGGGACACCCACGGGACCAGGAGCAGAGGCGTCAGCAGCCCCTCACCCTGCACCGTCGCACTCGGCAAGGGGCTCGTTCCCAGGGCCCCCCGCAGCCCCCGGAGGCCCCCGCGTCCTGACCCACGCGCAGACGGAGGCCCAGCTGGGCCTGGCACCCCGTCTCGTGCTCCGCCTGCCCCGTAAACCGATCTGCGGGCTCTGGGGACAGAAGCGTGTGGAACAGAGCAAGGGTTCCCGGGGACGGGGGTCACGTGGGCCCTGGCGTCACGGGCTTTCGAGTGCGCCCGCTACCTCGGTGCCCCCTGCAGACGCCAGCGGTGACGAGCCGCAGGGCCGCACCGACCCCTCGGGGCCGGACGCCGGGCGGCGCGCGTCTGTGCGCACTGGTGCTCGCCGCCTCCCCGCTCCGGACCCCCGCGTCGTCCCCATCGGGAGGCGCCACAGGCATGGGGCGGGGGCCGGCGGGGCTTCCGCGAGCATTTCCCAGGCCCCGCTTGCTGGAAGAGACCCCGCGGCACGGATCGCTCCTGGCAGCACGTCTGGTGCTTGGAGCCACACGTCGTCGGGAGCAGATGTGGACTTGCGCCCGAGGACGCGCCGCTGGCGGCCGCACACGCCTGGCCGGGTCCGAGGCTTCTTGCTCTGGGGACTGGACAAAGGCAGGTGCGGGGAAGCAGCTGAGGGCGCGGGGGCGGCTTCGGGCTGAACCCGGGAGGCGGCTGCATCCGGCTTGTGCCCGCTGACCTGAGAGTAACTGTTATTGGATTACGAAGCCAGCGTCGTCGTGAAACTTAACAGAAGGCCATGGAGACGGGCGGGGGGCTCGCACTGCCAGCCCTCCCCTCCCGGATCCACCGAAGTCACACAGTCCCAGACTCCGACTCTGCTTCCACACCGTCTCCGCAGCACCCACGCCGGGTTCGCGGGAGGACAGCGGCACCGGCGCCTCGAGGACAAGCGGGCGTCCTCGGGGTCCACCCGCCCGGGGGCTCGGTCGCTGCCTGCCGCCGGACGCCCCCGGCCCCCAGGCCCCCGGCCCCCCGGAACCCCCGGCCCGCCCGCCTGTGCACGTGGCACCCAGGGCACCTTCACGGCTCGAGCAGTTGCGTCGTCACGACCCGACCTTGGCCCACGGAGCTGTGGCCGCGGTCTGCACCCCTCTGCAGCCGACGATGGTGGCCTGAGAGGGAGCCCCAGGCCGCCCCTGGGATGCGCGCCGTCACCGAGCCCCTGCCGCCCGCAAAGCTGCCGTCCTAAGGCGCGCGTCCCCACCCCCCACCCCCGCTCAGAGCAAGCCAGCGCTGGCCGCCACCTCCAGGCCACCGCGGCTTCCTGCCGGCTCTCCCACGGGGACGCCCCAGCCAGGAAGCGCCCGCCTCAGCCTGGCCTCCCATGTCCGTGGAGGGGCCTCTGTCTCGTTTGCCGTCAGGGCGTGTCCTGTGTCACTTTAAGGGGAGGTTCCCAGCACACAGGTGGAGGCCCAGGTCCCCCCTGCCTGGCATGAGCACCTCGCTCCTGCCCACCTGCACCAGCTGGAGCTGCCCAGCCAGGGAGCAGCTGGGCGTCGCCTGCACCGGGTCCCCGGGCCCCAGGCGCAGCCGGCCCCCAGGGATGCCCGCAGCACCCACACCTCGGCCAGAGCTCCGAGCAGCTGAGGCGGGCGTGCCTGCGGAAGGGCGTCCTGTTCGAGGACGAGGACGTCCCCGCCGGCTCGTCCCTCTTCTACAGCAAGATGCCCCGGGTCCCCTTGGAGTGGAGCCGGCCAGGGGGAGTGCTGCGGCCCAGCAGCCTGCAGGGCGAGGGGCCTGGGAGGGCAGGACACACACGCCCCAGTGCCTGCTGTGGACAGGGTGCGCCTTCTGCTGGCACACGCCGGCCGGTGGGGGGCGCTGGGGGCCCCCAGGGCGTCGGGCTGCACCCGCCCTCCGCTCTGTCTCCCTCTGAGGCCGGACCGGTGGGGGCGGGGCCAAGCTGCATCCAGGACAACTCGCAGGACACCCGTCCCTCGGGACCCAGGGTGACCCTGCAGACACAGCGGGGCCCCCCGAACTCCAGCCCCTGCGAGGTGACACTGAGGCCACCGTGCACAGAGCTCAGGGGCTTCTGGCTGGACACTCCCTCTGCAGGAGCTCAGTACACGGGTGAGGCCGGGCTCTCTGCCACACCACTGGCCCTGCCTCTCGAAGGGGAGCCATCGGCCACCCAGCTGCCTGCCGGTGACGGTCCCATGGGCACCAGCCAGTGCTTGGGACGAGGAGTCAATGTTCGCTGTGCAGCGTTAGCCAGGGCACAACCTCTGACCCAGCACCATGGCTCCCCTTCCCCGGGGTGGCTCCTGTGGGACAGGTCGCTATGGGCCAGGCGGGGACAGCAAAGAGCGGGCCCCTTTCCTGCCGCGAATGTAGCCTGTGACTGTGGGCACGTCACTTAACTGCCCGAGCCTCAGTCTCCTCACCCGCCAACGTGGACCACGGTGGGCCCCGCGTCCGGTGCACAGATGCTCTCAGTGATGGCACTTGTCACTGTCGCTCTCGCTGGCACCGTCGTCACCACCTCCGTTGTTTGCTCCAAGCCTCGTCTCACGTAGGAGCAGCCGGGGTCGCCGGAGTCACTGTGTCTGACTCCTGACCTCAGACAATGCCAGGGTTTCGAACACAGCGCGTCAGCCCTAAAAGCCGACAACCTCTGGGCTCCTCGGGCCGGGCTGAGGACACAGGTCACCACCAGTGCAGTATGAGTGCATCACGGCCACTTCCTGCTGTGGGCTGCGCGTGTGTGTGCATGTGTGTGCATGTGTGTGTACACGTGTGGGTCTGTGTGTGCATGTGGGTATGTTTCTATGTGTGGGTGTGTGTGCGTGGATGTGTGTGCACATGTGGGTGTGCGCGTGTGGGTGTGTGCACGTGTGTGCATGTGTGTGCCTGCATGTGCGCGCATGTGTGGGGGTTGTGTGCATGTGTGCACATGAGTATGCATGCGTGTGTGCATGTGTGGGTGTGTGCGTGCATGTGTGTGCACATGTGGGTGTGCATGTGGGTGCACGTGTGGGTATGTGTGTGCATGTGTGTTTGCACGTGTGGGTGTGTGTGCGTGTGTGGGTTGCGAGCATGTTGTGCGTGTGTGTGCATGCGTGTGTGCGCGCACCCCTACCTGCCACCCTGCCCTGGTTCGTGCGTCGGCCGCCCTGGTTCTCCAGTGGCTTCCTGGGTCTGACGCCTTCACGGACGCCTGAGCTTTGCTTCTGGGAGGTTCCAGTAGCTTCTTTCCCTCCTCATGGTCTCCCTGCCCCAGTCCTGGCCTGTCAGCCACCCCCTCCGCCTCCAGGGCTGTGCTGCCCGCTCAGCACCCTCAGTGGGCTGGGATCACCCCAGAATGAGGAGGGCTGCCCCCTGTCTCTGCACCCCGCCTTCACCGTCACTGCCCCCTCTCCCGCCCCCACCCGCCTGCAGGCTTGTTCCTGGGGCAGGCCTGGACGCCTGCTCAGGGCACGTGGAGCCTCGTGGTCCCCCCTGGTCCCCCCGCTCCCTGGGGCTTTCATGCAACTGTCTGAGTGGCTGCCCGTGTCCTGCCTTAGGGCCTGGCCTGCGGGTGGAGCCTTGTTTATCCCGGTCTCAACGGGCCCCCAGCCTCACAAGGCATGTCCAGGACGATGGCGGCTGCCAGCGGCTCCTGTGGTCCAGGCCACACAGCTGGTGGCGTGTGACGTCACTCAGTCCCAAACAACCCTGGGAGCAGGGCAGCGCCATGTCCCCGTGCTGCCTGGGGCCAGGGTCACAGGCCTCCGACACGTGGAGCCCAGTCTGTGCCCAGGGCTGACCCAGCGCTGGCCACTGGTCCACTCACAGCTGGCACAGCGGAGCTTGGCACACTGCCCGCGGCAAGCGAGGGCCTGAGCAGAGTGCCAGCCCCGCCTCGCCCTCTGCCTCTGTCCCCTGGGGCAGGGACGGCGCCTCCGCCCACCGGCTCACGGTGGCTCTTCAGCTCGGGGACCTCCTCGGACCCCAGTGGGGTCGACCGACAGCAGGGCGGCTCTCAGGACCAGCCCCTGGGGAGGGAAGGGGCAGGACAGGGCAGGAGCCATGGGTTTCCATGGGTCTGCGTGAAGGCCTCAGCCTTGCGCCTGGCGTGTGCCTGGTGGGGTGGCCCCTCGGGCCCTCGAGCTGGGTGACAGCTGCTTGCGTCTGTACCCCAGCACCACCGCCTCCTCAGGGCAGGAAGGCAAGGAGCCCCCGGCCGCACTCCACACGCAGGGCCCCTGGCTCCGCGTGGAACCCCGCGGCCTGCAGCCCACCTTCCCTTCACCAAGACTGGAGTTTTCCCCGGACAGAGCTCGAGACCAGGCCGGAGGACGGCTCTGTCCTGGCTCCCCAAGGTCTTCTTCCTGGAACAGGGCCACTAGGCTCCCCGGGGCTGTCAGTCCTGGGGTAAGTCCCCATTTCCTCCCAGCATGGCCCCAGACGGTGGGGGGCCCTGCTGCACTGGCCCTGCACCCCCCAACTCCGAGGGCTGGCAGGTCCTGTGCTTTGCCTACCCCAGGGGCGCGTGCCGGGGCGTGTGCCGGGGCGCGTGCCGGGGCGTGTGCCGGGGCGTGTGCCGCCGTCCTGTGCTGTCTGCAGCTGCACTTGTCCCCACCGCCTGGTCCCCCGCACACCGGTTCCCTCTGCGGGGGTGTGGGGCAGGGGCTCTGCCCTGTGTCACAGACTTGTGGAGAAGGGGCACGGTGTGGGAGGGACCGAGGCCCCAGGAGCGGGAGCACCCGGCCCCGGGCATGGGGGCCGTGGGAAACGCTCAGGGGCGTCTGCAGCCCCCACGGCCCCTGGGGCACAGCTGCCGCCCTCGGCCGTGGGGCCTGTGTGGGTAGCAGGTGCCGTGGGGCGGGGCGTCCCCTGCCCTCCTTCCTGTCAAACACAGCTGTGCCCTGGGCAGGGGCGTGGCTAACAGGTGCAGCCTGACCAGCAAAGTCCGGGAGGCGATAGGCCACCAGCCTCGCCCTCCTGGGAGCCCAGAGTGAGGAGCCCACGGCGGGGTTACCTGGGGGCCTGGGTGACCCGCCGGACTTGGAGAGGAGGAGAGCTCACTCCTGGCGGGTGTGGACTGCTCCAGGCCTCACGGGAGGGGCTGTGGTCTGAGTGAGGGAGGCTGGTCTTGGGTGGGGGCCTCTCGGCCTGGTGGGGGCACAGCCACGGGCAGTCCCGGCAGCCTACCTTCCTGGGTCTGCAGCCTGCCGACCTCAGCTCACAGGGGCGTGGCCTCTACTTCCTCCCAGACGCCCCGTCGGCCTGCGCCCACCTGCCCTTGGCCTTCCTCCTGCAAGTCCTCCCCCACGGCTCAGCCCAAACCACGGGCACCGGGCCCCTGGAGGTGCGCACAGCAGGGCACGTGGCCGTGACACCCCACCCAGTGAGCTCCCCGCTCCCCGTGTGGCTCCACCTGCACCCCGTGAGCCAGCTGTCCCCTGGAAGGCCAGCCCCAAGCTCCCAAAGCTGTTGCTAGGTTCTGGGGCCCGGGCTGGGCCTTTACCCGCCTGTGCCCCTCAGAGGCGCCACCTCCCTCCTGCAGAGCAGGGGCTACAAGGTGGTGGTGGGGGGGGAGAGCCCACGCAACCCCCACAACCTGGTCCCCACGGGACAAGGAGGATTTGGGTCACAAATGTTCATTGCGGCCAGGTCCTGCTTCCCCTGGCTGTTGGGTGGACACTGAGCTCATGTCCAGGGTGGGGTCAGACACCCAGCGCCTGGTCCAGGTGGCCCCATCAGGAGCCCAGGCCTGACGTCCCTGCAGACGAGGCGGGAGATTTGATTGGAGGGAGGAACGCGGGGCGGGGGGAAGGGGGGGAAGGGGGAGGATGCGGGGGCCACGGGGCTCGGGGCTCGCAGGGTGGGGGGATCTGTGGTGACCGCGGAGCTGGAGGTGGGAGAGGACCCGGTCGTGGCCTGGGGTGCGCAGCCTCGGGCACAGGGGCGACCCACGGCCCCGTCTCCCCGCGTCGCGGTCTGGCCCTCGGAGAGCCGCGAGGGGACGCGGGGTGCCCCAGGCCCTGCCCAACCCCGCGAGCGCCACCGCGCCTCTTACCCCGTGGGGGCGGCACGTGCGTTCTCCCTCCAGAACGCACCTTTTCTTCACTTTTTAAAACGGTTGTGGTAAAATTCACCTTTTTCAGCATCTCAAGTTCAGGGCGTTGGGCGCGTTCGCGCTCGCGCGGCTGTCGCCCGCCGTCTTCCCGCACCATCACCTCCCGGCTAAACACAGCTCATGTCCCCCCAGCACCTGGCGCGCGCCCTCGGCCCTCTGTCCCCGCGGATTTTGGTGAGCCTGGGAAGCTCGGCCCCCACGCGGGGACAGAGGGGCGCAGCGAGCCCCCCGCGGCCCACAGCTGTCAATCGTCTGCGGAGGAGGAGCCGGAGGCGGCACGGGGAGCCCTAGGTCGCCGGCACGTGCGTGGCGGAGCCGGAGCTCGCCCTGCAGCCAGGGGGACCCGGGCCCACACCAGCCGCCTCCCTCAGGGCGCCCTTGCTCGCCCAGAGCCAGTGGGCC
Organism: Eonycteris spelaea; assembly: GCA_003508835.1. NCBI lineage: Eukaryota > Metazoa > Chordata > Mammalia > Chiroptera > Pteropodidae > Eonycteris > Eonycteris spelaea. The sequence goes on from PUFA01000421.1 coordinate 519,649, forward strand.
CAGATCTCACCCCGCCCTCCTCCCCAGCCAGCGCCCCACAGCCCCCCTTTTGCGGGAGAAAAGCGGGAAAACCGACCCGCGCTGCTGGGGCGCCACCCAGTGGCCGTCCTGCCTTCCTGCGGCTCCCACCGCCCTTGCGGGCCGACCGGCGGCCACGCGGCTCTGACACGGGCGGCGCCCCGGAGGCCATGGAGGACTCACGGGGGGCGTGGCGGAGGTCCTCGCCACGCGGGAGGCCCCCCAGAACCTCTACGAGATCCTGGAGAAGGCCCTGCAGAAGGGGTCTCTGCTGGCTTGCTCCATCGAGGGGCGTGGCTGCCCCCCCACCCCAGTCCTGCGGGGTCCACACAGGGAGGCAGGACTTCCCGGGGTGGGGGGTGGGGTCCATGTTTATGTATTTTAATTAAAACAAAAGTTTTTATCGGATGCTTTCAAATTGCAAAGCCAAGGCACACCCGCTGTGTGGGTGGGGCACCCTGAGCCGTCTGAGGCCACATTTCTGTCTCCCCCTGTAGCCACCACTGTGCGCCTGGCGTGGTCACCGCTCTCCGTGCTCGTGGGAACAAGGCACGGACTCGGGGCGGGGCTGCTTGGATTGCCCTAAGTGGAATCTTACCATATAGTTTCCCCAAACTGGTTTGTTTGGCTTTACACATTATGAAAAAAATACGTCAGTAGGGAGACAGCCAACAGCATTTTTACAAATTCATTTACGCGACAGGCACACACACGTATAATTCTCCTCGGCCGTTTCTGCAGCCTTGAGCGTTGGACACCCTCGTGGATCAGCCCTGAGAGTGGACCGTCCACGCCTCCGAGCTCAGCGACAGGGCTGTGCCCAGCGCTGTCACAGGCGTCTCTCGCGTGAAACCATGATGGGGACGGCCAGGCTGTTCTGTTTGGGGCAAAACAGTAAACTCGTCGCTGGAGACTGAGCTGGGATGAGGGTCTCCCCGCCCCGAAGACACGGGGTGGTGGCGGTGGGGTCACTGAATGTCACCATGTCCGTCTTAGGGGCCCTGTGCCCCAGGCACGCGCCTCACCTGGGGAGTGGGGGACCCGGCCAGGCACGGAGCTCGGTCTGGCCAGGCAACCAGGCTTGACCCACACGCCGGTCCAACGCTGCTCTTCTGTGCTCAGATCAGAAACGCTGCAGAATCTGAAGCCCGGACGCCTTTCGGTCTCATTAAGGGCCATGCGTACACTGTGGTGGGACTCGATCAGGTACGTGACGTGGCCCCTGTCGGCCGTGCAAGGACAGACTCAACAGCCCTGGTCCCTCACGCCTACTTAGTGCTTCGCATTCCAGAGAAAGTCTCACTAAGGCAGGTTCAAAACCGCACGACGGAAGCGGGGAGAAACCTGTGATCGCCACAGCACCAAACCCGTCGATCCGGCCTGAGAGCCTGGCTGGTTTTCCCTTTCCTTCCCTGATTGCAGTCCTGATCATCGGGGTTCTCCAGAGAAACAGAAGCAGTGAGAGGGGGAGGGAGGGGAGGGAGATCCATCATGAGAACCAGCTCGCGTGACCGTGGACTGTCTTCTCAGGAGAACGCAGTCTAGAGCGAGAGCTTTTCTCTTGGGGACTCACGCAGACTAATTCTTGCTGATCTCAAGTCTGCTTTGTCCCCAGACCCAGCATGAGTGCCCTGGGTGCCCGATGCGTCACCATGGCAACGCCAGCCATGATGCTCAACGGGACTGAGTCTGGCCCGGCTTTGGCGTGTGGACGTGGAGCTCATGGGTGACTTTATCGTTTCTCACCTCCCTGATGCTTTCCCCTTCAAGTCAGCTTCCAGGGCCAGAAGGTCGAGCTCATCAGAGCCCAGAACCCTTGGGGCCAGGTCGAGTGGACAGGGTCCTGGAGCGACAGGTCAGCCCCGCCCGTCCCTCTGGCTGACTGCCGGGGGTGGGGAGGGCGCACACCGTGCCGGGGCACCTGACTGCGCCCCGGGGCCCAGTCTGCAAACTTGACCCTCGAGAGTCTGAGCTGCTCTTCAGCGTTCATGCAATCATGTCTGTCAGCGAGCGTTGGCTCCCATGGGACTTGTCACGTCCCCGCGACATTGCAAATGGCTGTCTGTGTCACGAGCAGCCCAGGTAAGCAGTGTGCGCGCGCGTGTGTGTGCGTGTACATGTGCACATGTGTGTGTGCACGCGCATGCACTTTGGGAGAGGCCGGCTGGCAGCAAGTACTTTTGGTGTGAGAATCCCTAAAATATTGCGGAGCGGGTCTCTGGAGGGCTCTCCCTCGCGTCGCTGACCGCTGCCCAGAGGCCCAGCGGCGGGCAGGGAGCCGGAGGAAGTGGACTAGGTGATTCGTCCACTACAGAGTGTTAACCAGGGCTATTTATTGGCCCCCAGCTGACAAGAAAGGTTTGCCTTCCTGGTGTGCGTCGCTGCCTGGTCCTTTGGGAGCTGGCCCAGGCACCTGGGGTCAGGTGTGCTAGGGCAGGGCCAGCCCTGAGCGGTCTCTCCCCCACGCCCCCCTCCCCCAGGTCCTCTGCTGTTCTCCCTCCGCTACTTCCCAGGGAGCTCTGGGGAGCCCTGCACAAAGTCTGGAACCACAGCGACACTGAGCTGGTGATTGTCCCCAGCTCCGACGAGGCCCCAGGGCACCCACCACCAGCGTGTCGGTGCCTGAATTAACGGGGCTGCAGCCTGAGGCCCCCTGGGACAGCTGGAGTCTCGCCCCACCCTCCCACCTCACTGCCCGAGGCCCTGCACCCCGCTCTCTCTCTCTCTGGCATTCCCTTCTCGGGACTTCTCAGAGGTGCCAGAGACTGAATCAGGGCAGACCGAGGTCGAGGGGGCCAGAGCTTGCCCCCCTGCGCCCCCCACCCCTGCCCCCGTGCAGACAGAGGAACAGAAACGCCCAAACAGGCTTGGCGAGGTCTTGCCTTAGAGAAGGCCACGGGGTCAAGGGCCATCAGGGGCCCCCTTCCCCCACTGGGAACGCAGAGGAGTAAGGGTGACACCCCGTCACAGGGTCCCACGCAGCCCTGGGGTGACGGCTGTCCCGTCCTGACCCCTGCCCCTCCTGTCCCGTGGGCTGTCACTGGTGAGCCAATGAGGAGATGATGGCTCCTGGGCCTGCTCCTCCTCCGTCCTCCCCGGGGAGAAGGTCCCCAGGGAGTGGGCGGGGCGCCCTGTGGGCCCAGCATGGAGATGCGGGGACCCGCGGTGGCGGCCACACAGACGCGCTGGCCGCGGGGGTGGAACTCTGGGGGCGCCGGGCGCTGCCCCCTGAGCGCTCGTCTGGGGACGGCTGGCCCCGCCCGCAGGCTGCGGCCTGGCTGAGGCCGCGCGAAGGCGCTCGGCGCAGCGCGCGCGAACGGAAGGCGTTTCCGTCGCTTCGCAAAGCGTCAGCTCGTAAACGGAGAGGGGAGGCCAGTCGAGGGCTCCGGCCGGGTGTCACTCCGCGGTGGACCCCGCGTCCCGCTCACGCCCTGTGGCGGCCCCGTGTGCGGGCCAGGCGCCCCCTTTGCCAGCAGCCGCCCTCGGACACGCGTGTGCCAGCCAGTCTCTGGTCCCCGCGCGGCCCGGGCCCAGCGGTGGTCGCAGACCAGTGTCCCGGGGTCGGGTGCCGCCCCCCGAGGCCGGCGCGGGTCGCCCACTGCTGGGCCCCGACCTGACGCCTGACGCCGGATGTCCTTCCCTCGTAGTTCTCCCGAGTGGCGGGACGTTGGCCCCGCCCAGCAGCGGCGCCTGCGTCACAGCGCTCTGGACGGCGGGGCGTTCCGGCGTCTGCGTTCACCGCTGCGCCGCTGCACCCGGCTTGCACCCTCCTGTGCACCCACTCTGTACCCACCCTGCACCCAGCCGTGCACCCTCCCTGCATCCACCCTGCACCTGCCGTGCACCCACCTTGCACCCACCTGTGCACCCTCCCCACACCCACCTGCACCCTCCTGCACCCACCCTGCACCACGCCATGCACCCACCCTACACCCACCTGTGCACCCTCCCCGCACCCACCCTGCACTCACGCCACACCCGCACCCCCACCGCCCCGCACCCGCCCCGCACCCTCCCTGCACCCACCCTGAAACCCTCCTGTGCACCCACCCTGCACTCACCCCGCACCCGCCCTGCACCCGCCCTGCGCCAGCCCCACGCCCGCCCCGCACCCCTCTCTTCACCCCGCTTCGTTTTCTTGGTGGCCCTTACATGTAATGAACCTACAGTTGCAGACTGCCGTATTCCGTTTTGCCGTTTGACTCCTTTTCGTGACCTTTTGTGCTCTCTGTCTCCCTGCACGTGAGTCCTTGAGGACAAGGGCGGGCACTCGGCGGTGTCTGTTAGGCGCCTGGACGCCGGAGGGAGTGAAGGGCTCACGCGGCTGCCACCACCTCGCGCTGTCCCCCGCCTGCTGCCGGACGGCCCTCAGCGAGGTCAAGGCCCATTTCGGCCGGGTGGAGGTCTGCAGCCTGACCCCCGACGCCCTCCCGAGGGTGCCGTGCACAAGTGGGAGGGGACGGTGCACCAAGGAAGCTGGGTGTGGGACCCCATGGCCGGCGGCTGCCGCAACTTCCTGGGTGCGTCGCCTGCCTGCCACCCTCTCCTGCACTCCCAAGGGTCTGGGCCGGCCCGGGGCTGCGACTGACCAGGGCCGGGACCGGGGGAAAGCCCGCCGTGTGGGGCTCGACACTGGGATTTTGGGCGTGAACGGGGAACGGGGCTGGGGGGACGTAGTGGGAAGCCGGGTGAGAACTGCTCGCCGGGCGCCCTTGTCTGACCCCGGAGGTCAGCGCGAGGAACAGGAAGCACCACTCACACCAGTTCAGCTGTGAGGAGGACTCACTGTCCCACCGCGGGGGCCGAAGCGGAGAAGTCGGGCGGCTTCCGGCCAGTCCACCAGCCGCCTGCGCACAGCCCTCTGCCCTGCCCCGTTCCTCGCTCTGCCTTCCTGGCCATCACGGGGGTGCCCGCAGCCCAGGGGCCCCTCTTCCGCACGAGCTAGAGGGCCTCGAACCCACGCTGCCTGCCCGACGCCGTGGGCCCACGGGCTTTGCCGCGGCTCCCGTGGCGAGGGAAATGGCCCCGACGCGGGGAGAGTGGACGGGAGAACCCCGCGTCCTCACAGGGGACTCGGATGGGGTGGGGGAGCCAGAGGACGAGCAGAACGAGGGAGAAATTCAGGTCTGGGAGGGTGGCCGGGCGGGTGGGGCGTGTGTGTGCATGTGCGTGTGTGTGTGTGCGTGTGTGCATGTCTCTGTGTGCGCACGCGCGCCTGTGTGTGTGATGTGGTTTTCGAGACGGGACACAATCTGCCCCTTTCAAACACAGACACCTTTTGGACCAACCCACAGGTGAAGCTGTCGCTGACGGGCTGAGGGGCGGGGCACTGCGCCCTCCCGGTGGCCCTGAGGCAGAAGGATCCACGGAGGCTCAGGAGGTTCCGCACCAACCTGCTGACCATCGGTTCCGCCACTGACCAGGTGGGTGGGCGCCGCCGCTCCTCGGAGCCCACCGTCTGCGTTCTCGGCTCCCTGTCCCTCTCGGCGTCATGCCTGAGGCTCAACGGCCAGTCCCCAGACTCTCCGAAGCGCCCCAAGCGAGAGCCCCCACAGGGGGACACCCCGTTTCTCCCCCGCCACAGAGCCCGGGCGCGGGGGAGCGCCTGAGCAGAGACTTCTTCAGACACCACGCTTCCAGGGCCAGGAGCCTGACGTTTGTCAACCTCAGGGAAGTCTCCGGCTGGTTCCAGCTGCCCCCGGGGGAGTATGTCCTGGTCCCCAGCACTTTCGAGCCCCTTCAGGAAGCCGATTTCTGCCTGAGGAACTTTTCGGAGAAGAAAGCCATCACCCAGTGAGTGGCAGGTCTGAGGACATTTCGTGGCCAGTTCTCAGAGGAGACACCAGGGGACTGTGGGAAACGGGAAAACGGGGTTCAGGGTGCGAGGACCCATTTCTTCATCCCGTGGAGACGTGGTATGGGGCAAAGGACAGCAGTGTTGGCCAGTTCCTCGCGAACTGCCAACTCCTGTGGGCAGTGAGAGCCGGAGAGAGTGCCAGCCGCGCCGCCCCAGGCCGGGGGTCCGCGTCCCCTGGGTGGGTGTGGCCAGGGCCTCGGCCCTGCAGGCAGCGGGTCCAGAGCTCACTCCGTGCCGCCACCCTGGGCCCGGTGCTCAGCGCCGGGGGTCACGTGGTTTCCACAGGCTTCGTGGTCACGGGCTTCGTGCTCACGGGCGGGTGAGCCTCCGAAGGGTCCCGCTGTGTCCCTCACAGGGGGCTCCGTCCCCTCGTCTGCTGCCACGCCTCTCCCTCGAGCTCTCAAAGGTCTCCTTAGGCGAGCTCCGGGTTTTAGGGAGACTAGGCTCGGCTGACCGAGCGGAAGCCAGCTCCCCGCAGCGCAGCTGCGTCCCAGCACGGGGGGCTCCCGGGGCCCCCCCTCTGCTCCAGACAAGAGTTCGGGGTGCTCTTTTTGGATCTGACTCAGCTTGCGCCCGTGACCGTTGAACTCCGCGTGAGTGGCCGGTCCTCAGTGGCTGAATGGCACCTCTGGTGGCCGTAAATCTCCTGTGGAGACGGACCACTCACGGGGATTGTGACGATGCCTTTCGGCTCTCGGGCCCTGGGCACGGCTGTCCTTCGCGGCTCTTCTGCATCGGTCCCCTGGCAGAGCATGCCCAGGACACAGGGACGACGTCCAGGGTCCAGAAGGCGCGCGTGCTCCTGGGGCCGCCCCTCCGTGTCCGCGCCGGGCAGGGTCTGCGTGACGAGGGGCGTTGGGGCTGTGCAGGTGTCTGCAGACCCTGCGACGTGGCCGTACTGAGAGAAGGGCTTCCATAGGCCGGAGCCGTGGGACATGGGCCTCCCACACCGCAGGGCCCAGTGAGGAGGTCAGCCTGCGATCGCCTGTGTGTCTGTCCCCACAGGGACCTGGACGGACACGTAGACATCGACCTCCAGAGGTGAGTCTCCTCCGTCACTGTGTAGGGTGACTGTCCTGAACCCACAGTGTCTCATAGCACTCGGAGGTCCAGGGAAGGGTTAGTTGCGGTCAGATAAGCATCTCGGTCCCAGCCCCTGGGGAGGAAGGGCTGGCCACCCTCTCCCTGCCCAGCAGCGGACCCGGAGGGGTGCTGAGCGGGAAGCAGCTGGGGCTGGGCCCTGTGCCCCCTGACTGACAGGCCGGGGCCTCGGGCGTGTCCTGGGGACGCAGGGGCCGGCCAGCACTTCGCCAGGGATGGCCGTTCTGGATGGAGTGTGCGTCCACAGGGGGTGGAGTAGCCTCAGGATGCATTCGGTCTCGTAGAAATCGTCCCTGACAGAAAGCAGTAGCAGCCATGGCCTCTCGGGCGGACTCGGGGACACACTGCGTCTCCCCGTGTCGTGTGGGGGGGCTGCGAGACTTCCCAGGGGTGCCGGGGGCCGCAGTGCTGCCGGGCGTGCCCGAGTGAGCAGTGCCCGCCCGGAGGATGCTCGCTGCTCCTCACGGCCCAGTCTGGGCGGCGGCTTGTGGACCGGGCCACGGCCAAACCCAGGCGGGCTGGACGCGCACCCAGAGACTCAGCTGGGTGCCAGGTCCTGAGGGTGCTTCGGGACGGCAGGCGTCGGGGCCTCCTCCGGGCCCGGGCGAGCTCCTCTGGTCCACTGCAGCTTCCGAAGCCGACCCCGCCGTGCTCGGAGACGGAGGGGCAGCGCCGGCCCACGCCGCGTCACCGGGGAGGTCAGCTGCTGGCCGGCCACCCAGGCCCAGCCACTCAGGGGGCAGGGACAGGGGCCATCGGCGGCCGCACTCCCGAGGCATGAGCCCTGGGGGGTGGGGCCGGTAGCAAAGTGAGAGCAGCCCCGAGGGACCCCGCGGACGGCCCGGTCACCTGGCGTGCCAGCCAGCCTGCCTGACGGTGGGTCCGTGGCCGGGGCCCAGACCAGTGGAGGGAGCCGGATGAGGCGGCTCCCGGAGCCCGGCCCGGAAACCGCTGCCTTCACCACACGCGCCTCCCTGGCCTGCCGCGTGGACCCAGGCCCAGGAGGGAGGGTCCGTCCCTTTGCCCCCAGACCATTTCCGCCCTCAGCCACTCAGCTCGCTTGTCGGGGGCCCCAGCCCCTCCTGGGGGACCTGGGTTCTCCCTGTCCCTGCTCAGACTCCTGTCCTAGAAAATGCCCCCTCCACGTCCCCTGGCAGCCTCTCAATTGACAGCTCAGTAAACCAGTTCGTGGTGAGACGCAAACGAAGGTGTTGGCTTCCCACCCCGAGGCCCCGAGCTGTGGCGAGGACTCGGCCTTGCCCGTGGGGTTTCGGGTGGGGTTCAGGCCCCATAACAAACGGGCGGAGGGAGCCTCGGGGACCTTGGTCTGGGGTGGAGAAAGGTGGGACCTGTGGGGTTTGTCGCGGGCGCAGCAGACAGAGCGCCCGGGCAGGCAGGCGAGCCCCCGGGGGGGGTGACCCCAGGGGCCGGCGGAGGGCTGGGCTGGGGCTGGCCCCGAGTCCCTGTGTCAGCCCGTGGCCCGAGCGCCTCCAGGGAGCTGAGGAGGGACGTGGGAGGGTGACGTGCCGGAGGCGGAGACCGGGTTTGGGAGGGATGGAGACTCGCAGGAGCCACCCGACCTTCGACCTTCGGCGACACTTTGGGCCCAGGCCCCCTCTCCCACCCTGGCTGGCTCTGCGCTTGGCTCCAGCGCCCCCTGGCGGGGGCTTGGGGGATCTGCGATTCCTCACTGGGCTGGACTTCCTCGCCCCCAACCTCTGGGCCACCAGGGTAGAAGTCACTCCACTTGCTGGTCTTCCAGTTCAAGCACCAGGAAATGCAGACTTCCTCGGCAGGGGGTCCGGGTGCGGCCTGACACTCTGTGATTCTAAGGGCTTCAAGGGCTGTGGACACTGAGATTCAGTGGCATTCAGGGGACAGCCTGAGGTCAGAGGCTCTGAAACCTGTCCCTGGAGGGCTTGCAAAGCAGAGCCACACCCACAGGTCTTCAGACTGAGGTCAGGCTGGGGGTGAGCCCCGCTGGGCGCGTTCAAAGCCCCGGGCAGTGCTGCGCCGGCTGGGGCTCAGGCTGGGCTCCTGCAACGTGAGGGCCTTCAGAGATTTAGCTCGGGGACAGGTTCTCCACCCTTCTGGTTGGGGGTGCTGGTCCCTGAGAGTTGGGGGGCTGCAGACACTCGGGAGACAGCATATGGGCCTGGCAGGCTCCTGGGGTGACGGGTCTGACCCTGTAGTCCAGTCAAGCTCAGAACTGAAAGGTGCTCTTTGAAGGGCACCCAAAGGCCACACAGGGACTGGCGGGCGGGGGGTGGAGGGCGGGCGGGGCCTCTGCCCCGGTGGGGCAGGCGGGATGCGCGGGGCCCCCGCTCCCCGTGCCCACGGAGGAGCTCCAGCACCTCTTGAACACGATGCTACAGAAGAGTAAGTGCCCCCAGCCCCGCCCGTCGGCCCCAGGGCCCCGTGTTGGGGCGCCTGACCGTGCCCCACGCAGCGGCCTCCGGCAGCTCCTCAGAGCCTCAGACCTCGTCCCAGGACGGGGTCACACGGACAACGCAGGTCAGTGGCAGAAAATGCCCCAAAGTGCAGAAACACCTAATGCCAGCAACCCTCCGGCCACGAGTCAGCACGGCGCACGCACGTGTGCGCGTCCCATGGGCGGCCGACGTGTGCGTGTGCCCACACGTAAGCGGCGGTAAATTATAGACACAGCTTGGTGATCATGGAGCTGCTTGAGATATGATTCGCGGACTACATGACTCGCTCTAAGGACAGACTCCGGGGCTCCGGTTCTCAGAGGTGCTTGGCCATCGCCACGGTGGATCTCAGCACATGGTGTCACCCCGGAAGGAAGCGCAGTGCCCCGCAGCAGGCCGGCCCCCCGCCACGCGGCCGCTTCCTGTCGCCACGGCTTTGCCTTCCACATGGAGCACTCATGGGACGCGTCCTCCGTGACGCTGCGTCTCATGGCTGGGTGGTGTCCCGCGTGAACGCACCGTTCCCTGTCCTGGGTCCCTTCCTCCTCCGGTGGGCATTCGGGTGGAGGCCACTTTTTGGTCATGAGAGATGCTGCCGCGAACCTCTGTGTACGAGGTATTCGTGCGGACGCCTGTTTTCATTTCTCCTGGGGCTGCAGCTAAGGGCATCACTGGGTTACGCGGTAATTCTGTACCTGATGTGCTAAGCTGCCCGACTATTTTCCGAAGTGACTTTTACATCCAGGAGCAGCGTATGAGGGTTCGAGTTCTCCAGTCCTTTCCAGTCCTCCCTTTCAACTCAGTTTACGAGCATTTCTCAGGAAATCAAATATGCTTCAAAAACATGATCCTTAAGGATTGTGTAACAATCCATCATGTGGCCATGACCTAACCCGTGTCCACACCCTTCCACTGGTCATTTAGATCACTTCTTAATTTTTGGTGTTATAAATAACCTGAAGATAAAAATCTTAATTGGTAATTCTTTGTGTAGGATCCTTGAAACTAGGATAAATGGACGAAAGGATAGTCTCATTTCCAGTCTCCCATCCAGGTACTAGCCAGGCCCGACCTGCTTAGCTTCCAAGATCAGGTGTGTTCAGGGTGGTGTGCCGTAGACAGGATAATCTCATTTTTAAGGCTTTTTTCATATTTTGCAAATTCCCCTCCTGGAAGGCCATGCCAGTTCTCACTGTCACCAGCCACATGGCCACCCTCACCGGCCCAGATCAGCCTGGCCTGTGGGCTTTCAGCAGAGGGGAGAGGTCTCTCTCCTGCTTTATGTGTGATTTCAGGAAAGGACGTCAGAGTCAAGAAGCTGAGCCTGATTTCCTGTACGAACATCATTTCTCTCATGGGCATCTCCTTCTAGACACGTGGCCGACGGCAGCTGCGCGTCTGGGCGCCGCGCAGCCCTGCCCAGAGGGGGCCCTTCCCCCCCGGGGACCCCGGGAGGCCCAGGGAGGGGCACAGGCTGCCCGGGGAGGGTGGGGATGTTCCCGAAGGGGCTGGGGACGCTGCTGCCACCCTGGCCCCCCCAAGGGGACAAAGGTTTTGATGCCATCACCACCGGACCCCCACCACGCCCTCTCCAGGCATTCATGGGTGAAAAGCAAACACCTCCCTCGGAGCCCTGCTGTTCCCCGAGTCCCCAGTCCCCGAGTCCCCAGTCCCGTGAGGGGCCCTGGTTGCAACACGCTCCCACTGCACTTCCCTGATGCCCGGCACAGACCGGTGGTGACGGGAAGCTGGAGTTCGATGAGTTCAGGGTGTTCTGGGACAAACTGCAGGGCTGGACCGTCCGTACCTGGGCAGCACCCGGCCTGGGGGGCAGGGGACAGGGCGGGATGGAGGGGGCTCTGTGGCCAGAGGAGCTGTGCTCGGGAGGGCAGGGCGAGGGCCGGGTTCTGGCCTCGGCCCCACCTCCGGAAGCACTGAGCCACCCACCCGGCTGGGAGGACGGCAGAGGGACCCTCCGGACCGCTGCCCGCAGCCGCCCCCTTCGCCCCCCCACACTGATGCTGCTCCTGCCCCTGATGCTGCTCTGGCCCCCGATGGTGCTCCAGCCCTCACGGCCCCTGACCTCCCCACAGGACCTCTTCCTTCGGTTTGAAGCTGACCAGTTGGGCGCCATGTCCTCCTATGAACTGTGGACTGCGCTGATGGCCGCAGGTGCAGCGAAGCCTGCGGAGCTGGTGCTGCCCAGCCAGCTGCTCACCCCCTGCGCCCCAGGGGGCGGCTTCCAACCTGAGTCGGTGCAGCTTTGGGGCTCAGGACTCTCAGTGACAGTGCCGGACCTCAGGCCCGTCACATGTGCCGGGGTGCTGCGAAGGCGTTCCCCGAGGATGGACACAGCGCACCCCGAGGCTCTCAGCCTCTGGCCAGTGTTCCCAGTCAAGGCAGTCACGTGAGACCCCTCGGTGGCAAGCTGCCGGGCTCCCAAACCTGAAACTCCGCTTTCGGACGGTGGCGACCACGGACGAGGGAGGGGAACCCCGGCCCGCGGCTCCGGGTCTGGGAGGAGCTCAGAGGGCCCGTGTCCCTCTGCCACCCGCAGCCCTGGTCCTGGCTTTGCCCCCGGCAGACGGAATCCAAACTGTGGTCTAGTCACAGTTTATACTGGCTCCCGACAACTTGGCCCCACGGGGCATGGGGTCCACGGGGCATGGGTCCATGGGTTCCCCCAGCCTCGGTGGTTATGGCCGGGGCAGCCCACATCCTGGGCTTGGCTGTCCTCTGCACACGGGTGTCCTTGGACGGCCACTGCAGCTCTCGGCCCCAGCCAAGCTGTGTGGCGCTTACCACAGAGCCTGCTTCACCCGCTGTCTCCCGGACCCCCAAAACGTGCAACCTGGTTCCCTCCCAGGCAAATCCAGCATCTGGAAACACTGTCAGCCCCGAAGTCCAATAAAGGGACAGAGGTACGAAATTGGGGCAGCCATCTGGGTCCTTCATGAGGAAAAACAACACCAGACTAGCCGTGAACGAGGAGAGCCGCAGAGGAGGTTTTGTGAGGGGCTGGAGACCCCGTTTCCAGGGAAGGGAGCCCTTCAGAGAGGGCGCTGTGACCCCGTCCTTTCTACCCTGACCTGGGAAAGGCCAGGGAGGGGACTGAGAGCAGACGCCAGGGTCCTGGCATCACCAGCTGCCAGCCCCGCCACTCAGCCCAGACCCGCTCTGCCCTGAGAGGGCTCCCCCTCTGTCGGGGCCCGAGACACCCCAACTCTCCTGGAAAGTGAGCAAGTAGGCTGGCACGGAAGGGGGACAAAGTACTCCTGAGGACGCTGGTTAGAAATCAGAGCACTGAACTCCGGCTCTGAAAGGGCTGCCGCCTCCCAACCCTTCGTTCCACCGAGGAGGAAGCTGAAGCCCGGAGGAGTGAGCAAGCTGCCCACCCCCCGCAGACACGCGATTGCTCCAGCCCTGACAGCTGGGGTTGCAACACCCTGGAGAGACGGCCCCCTCCTGCGGTGGCCGAACCCCCCGGGGCCAGCGGCTGAGGCCTAGGACTGGGGGCGGGGTACAGAACGGGAGGGGCCCGTCACCCTAAGCTCCCAAGTGAAGCTTCCTGAACAGTCAGCAGGACCGAGGGCTGATGCTGGCGTCAGAGCCAAGACTGTGACTCGTTAAACGCAGACGGCACAGCGGGGGCTCCCTGCGCCCCCCTCGACACTCGTCATGCGGCTGCACACCGGGGGGGGCCCCCACGGGCTGCCAGCTCCCTGGCCTTGGTGCGCCCCGCGCTGGCCGGCGCCCCCCAAAGGGGCCTCTTGGCACTTGGCCGCGTGTCCTCGGCTTCCCCACGGCTTCCAGCTGAGTGGTCACCTCCTGCAGCTGACTGTCCTCAGGTACGCGGACAAGGACACCTGCAGCTGGGCTGGATGACTTCACTGCCTGGTCTGGTCGGAGACGCGAGCCGTGAGTCACTGCCCGCGAGAAGCCATGAGGCGCCGCGGGGGGCCTGGGGGCCGCGGCGGCCCGCGCGCCCCGCGCTGGGAGGGGACAGTCCCCCTGCGGCCGGCGTCTCTGCAGGGACGGTCACTCTCCCGCCGGCGCCCACAGTCGGGGAGGGCAGTGGCCCCCTCCCCCACCCACACCCACCTCTGCCTGAGCCCTAGACACTGGCCCGGCGACCTCGAATGCGATGTCACCGCAGGAAAGGACGGAGACTGTGGGCGGGCTCAGGGTGCGTGGCCGCCGCGCTGCCCACGGCCGAGCTGAATGAAGCGTGCCGGGGGCCTGTAAGCGCGCCCGGCCCCCAGGGCGGCCGCGGGGGTGGCATCTGCGTGGTTTGACACTCCGGAGTCTCCAGCCGGAAGCTCCTCAGTCTGAACAAAGGGCCCGTCCCCCCTCCTGCGCTGGGCCGTCCTGGGCACACTCTCCAGGCTGCGGCCGGCGCCAGGGCACTTGCGAAGCCAGGCGGGGTCCGCGCCCCTCATTCCCTGGTTTCCTCCGCTCCTGTGATGCTGGGAACGCGTGTGGCCGCGTGTCGGGAGCACGTGAGCCCCAGGAGGCCGGCCTCGGCGGACCGCCAGGCATGCGGGTCGCCCGGGTGCTGGTGCGAGAGGCGAGCGGCCTCGCCGGGCCTGGCGCGGGCCAGGAGGCCTCCAGCAGTGGGCTGAGCCGTGGAGGGAGGGGCTGACCCCAGTGACACCCTCCTCCTGCTTCCTCAGGGGTGTTCCAGGCCCGCCACGACAGACGAGGCGTTCATCCACCTGAACACGAGCAGGGTGAGACCACGCGGGGTCCGGCGGGGTCCGCGGGGCGAGGACGTGTCCACGCTCCGGGACGTTTGGCGACGTGAGCTCCTGTGCGCAGGTCAGGGTGCCGATGACGTCGCTAACGTTTCTGACGTGCCGTGCGCCCGGCCGTCAGCATGACCTTCACACTGTCCTACGAGCTGAGGACCGAGGGCCTCCCCACCCCGCAGGGGTGGAAACTGAGGCACGGAGCCATCGACCGCCCACGACCGCGCACACGCCCGCCTCTGTCCGCCTCGCCCCTGGGCCTTCCAGGCTGCGGTTTCGTCACTCGCTTTGCTCACGCTGTCCTGCGGGTCTCATGATTCTCTGGGTGTGCGTGTGCACGCGTGTGCATGCATGTGCGCGCGTGTGCACGCCTCTCAAAACCCTGAGAAGGAGCAGCCTTCGCCAGCCGCGGCGCCGTCATGGCAGCGGCGAGGGCTGTGGGGGAGGCACCGGTGTGGCGCTCGGGCCACCAGCGGGGTGACAGCCGGGAGCCCTCAGAAGCGCAGGCCCGCGGTCCACGCTGCGCTGCCATCCTAAACGTCCAAGCTGCCGAGAGCTGACGGAAAGGAAGGGCGGTGACGAGACGTGGCAGCGGAGCCCGCTCACGCCAGGGCGGGGGCCGTGGCGCGACGCGCGGACGTGTGAATCGGCGTGTGGCACCCCTTTCCTTTCACCGTCACGGGTCGGTTCTGGCTCCGGGAACAGGACAAGGGAAGCTCAGGGCGGGCGGGCCCCGGGGGCTCCCGGGGACTCTGGGCCAGCCCTGCACGGGCCCGGGACCCCCTTCCCTCCCTGTGACCTTCCGTCCGCTCCGTGACCCCGTCCCCGCCCCCGAGTGCGCCGTCCTCCCGCCTGGTCCAGCCACGCGTCACACGCATCCGTCAGTTCCGGTTTCACCAGACACAGGCCCGGGCACCGTGAGCGACGGGTCCGGGATGAGGAGGCTCAGTGCGTCCCACACAGCGGCCGGGGCCGCCCCTCCCTGGGCGCTGCGTGTGGTCAGGCGACCTCTCCGTGCCTCGTTGCACCATGTGCAGAAAGATCCAGGCCCCGACCGCGCACCGGAAGTTTGGTCGAAGTTTGGTTTGTCAGTCTGTTACGCTGGCCCCTCGCTGACATTCCCAGAGCCCCGGGTGCGTGACAATCACGCTGAGGACGGACATGGGGTGTCCTCCTCGTCCAGTTCTCCCCTTCTCTAGCCTGGACGATCCGTTCAGTGCGTGTGACTCCGCTGTCTGGCAACACCCCATGTTCCAGAGCAAGACGCACATGCGCCAACCTGTGTCGTGAACGAGAAGAACCACCTCGGCCCCCACTTTGCTGCAACGGCCGTGCCGCTGCCCTCCGTGCAGGGGGGCAGCGGGCAGCGGTGTCTTGGCCAAAGGCACACAGTTCCAGAAGTGTGGAGAGAGCATCCCTGCAGGGGCTGGGTCCCTCCCGACCCAGTGTCCGCAGGAGAGGGGCCCCCACGCCTCCTCAGACCCACGTTGCCCAGGGCGATCTCCTGCCGGGGCCATGCCGCGAGCCACCGACCCCGCCACCCTCACCCTACTGCACAGGGCATCTGGGGATCAAATGCCAACAGCCTGCCCAGGCCCCCAACAAGTTAAGCCCAAGTCTCGGGGTCAGGGGAAGCCTGAGCGCATGTCAGATACTTCAGGAGTTTCCCCCCCAGAGCCCAGTAGGCGGCCGAGTGCAAGAGCGAGTGTTTCGAACACCCTCCCCCGAGCCTGGGGCCACGCGGGCCTCTCTGCCTGAGCTGGCCTCACCCGCAGCTCTGCTGCTGGATGAGTCCCCTAGCCACCTCCCCCGACCCTGCCGTGGACAGGACAGCAGCGAGGCGAGAAGAGCCGGCCCCTGTCACCATGTCGTGACAAAGCTGGGGATGAGGGAGGCGGGTGCTTCTCTGCGCTGCCCTCCCCTGGTGTGGGGACCTGCCACTGTCACCGTCGTCATCAGGGTGGACAGCCACTCACGGCACCTGCCCCGCCTGGCGTGGGGCGGGGAGCACCTCATTCTCCCCATCCGCACGCGCTTGAGCTCACTCAGAGGGGGTCCCGGACCCCTGGAAAACTTAAAGTGCTGAGAATTGGTTTTTAAAAAGTGTTTCATGTTGAGGCAGACGTCCGCGTTTGCAGGCAAACGGTCAGACGTCAGGGCCCCTGTGTCATAAGCAAAGCGGGCCGTGCCCAAGGCCGGGAGGCGGTGGGGGCCGCCCGCGCTCACCGCTCCTCTCCCTTTTGGTTCCCAGTTCATCAACCTGACCATGAGCCTCCGAGGCCCCCGGGGGGTCGCAGCCTGGCCACCTGAGATGCGACCTCGAACTCCTCCCGTGCAGGCCAGGCCGTCCGAGCCTCTCCTCCCTCCCGGCGGCCACACCCAGCTGGTCCTGGACGGATGCAGTGGATCGGCTGCACTGCCCGCCTCAGGCTGCTTTTCGCTCCCGTCACGCAGAGTCCTGGCGCAGGCTGCTGGCCTCATCGGGCCCACGAACGTGGCCTGAGGAGTTGGGGGAGGTGGGGAGCGAGGTCATCACAGCGTTTTCTCCGTCACGGGGGCGTCCGTACCAGGGCAAACCTCAGGGATGTCGGGAAGCCCGGGGCACAGGATGCTCGACGCCCTCCGAGAGCTGCCAGCTCAGGCCTGTCCGGTCCGGGCCGCGTCTGCGCCTGAAGCGTCCGGGCCAGAAGCCGCAGCACGTCATTTCTCCCTGGGGCTGCAGGCCCGGTCGGACGTGGGTCCCCGGTCACCACTGTGACAGGGAGCAGCAGCCTGACGCTGAACAGGAAATGCCACCATGCGGAAGGACGAGCAGTGACACGAGACGCCGGCTCAGCACACGCCGAGCCCGGCTTCCTCGGCACGCGCTGTGGCAGGCGGGGGGCAGCAGGGCGGGCGGCGTGGAGGTCCAGTCAGAGCGGGGCTCCAGCAGGACCCTGTCCCCTGACTCGGGGCTGAAGACGCCAGGGTCACGTGGGCCCCACCCTCCCAGCCCTCCTCGGAGCTCGGCTGGCTGGGGACACGGGACGCAGTTGTGTCCTTTCTAGTTTCTGCAATGACATCTCGCGGCCATGCTGACCCTGGAGGGAATGTACCCTCTGGCTCGTCAGTTCCCTGGGACAGTGAACAACCTGCCTGCAGGTGTGCCTTCCACACCCCGCCCACCTTCACTACGAGCTGGGCCACCCTCCCTGCCCATTACCCAGGGACGTCCCCAGGTCCCTGGATCTCCTCAAACCCACCCGTCCTGAGCCTGCTCACTGCCTCGCCCACCGCTACCCACGGGACCCACAGCGAAGGCTCGTGCCCAGGACCCCGGCCGACCTGGCGCTTCCCCACGTGGCCCTGTGTGGCCCTGCGTGCCCCTGCGTGCCCCCCGCCCCGGCTCTGGAGTACGACTAGGCAATGATCTGATCTGCTGGCCTCACACGTGACGGGAACTCGAATTTGCACGGAGGAATAAAGACGGTATCTGAGTAACTACAAAGATGTGATGTGCTCTCTCTGCTCCTAACTTTGTCACAAGGCATGAAGCTTCGTAAAGCACCAGTCGTAACCTACGTTATCGGGTTCATAACACGTGACAATGGAAGCGCAGAGGAGGGGGAGGAGAGGGGCTCAGTTACGGCACGCAGGAGAAATATTTGCAAACTATACCTTCACTAAGCGATCTGCATCCAGGACAGAGAATTTAAACAGCCAATGTCTGAAATAAGCAAAGGTTCCAAGAGACGTGTCTGCAAAGAAGATACACACGTGGCCCACAAGCAGGCACGCCGCTGCTCGTCACTGTCGTTAGGGACCCGCACACCCCACGGCGAGCCACCCAGCTGCGCTCCGCTGGCTCCGAGGGGGAGGGCCCCGACGGGGGGCGCCCTCGAGATTCGAGATTCAGGGAGCAGAACATACTCGCGCCCCACTCGGCAGACCCGCTCGGCAGCGTCTTTGCCGTCACCCGCGCGGATGAGCCGGTCCTCGCCCAGACAGCTAAGGAAACCGAAAACGCAGCACATCCACCCAGGCGCAGGCGCCGCGTGTGGTGCCAGACGCGGAGGCCGCCAGGCCGGGGCTGGGTGAGCGAGCGCCTCGCGGCGGGAGGAGCATGAACCTGGCGAGATAAACCGCCGGCCCGCACGCGTTTCCTGCGCCGGTCTGCGAACACGCCGCTCGGGGACCGCGGGGAGCCGAAGGCGGGAGCGGGGTCCACGCGGAGGCACGAGGGGCCCTTTGGGGTGCGGGAGGCTCTGGAGTGCACTGCGTGCGGAGCAGCTAACGGAAAGCACGGGAAGCGTCTGCACACGGTGGTGGTGTTTTTCGAGTGTTGACGTCGTACCTTAAGCCATTAATAAAGTGCGTGATCACATCGGGTCAGGCCACTGAGTTCTGTGGCCTCAGCCCCGACTGCCCACCCGGAAGCTTCACCGGCATCATGGCTGCTGAGCTGACGGCGTGTTCTGGACCCCCGGGGTCTGTGGACCCGTCATCTGGGGAAGACTGGGAGGCGTGGGGCCTGACTCATCCCGGGCCCGCGAAGAACCCTGTCGACGAGTGACAATCGACAACGCTTTCTGGTTCTGCTCCGATCCATTCCAAACACCGGTGATGTTTGACACAGAGCTCGTTAAAGATGCAGACTCTCTTCCAGCTTGGATTTCTCGTTCCCGTAAAACAGATTTTAAAACAGCCCAAACGGAGGCGACTCGAACACAACGCAGACTGCTTCCTGCTGGAGCACACGTGGGCAGAGACGGGTGACGGGGTGGGGACGGGGTGGGGACGGGGTGGGGACGGGTGGGGACGGGGTGGGGGAACTGGCAACTTCCAGATTTGGGACTCGGTGATGCTACGAAATGGCCGAAGACTCTTCTTCCGACGGTCGGGGGGGCTGACGACACTGCAGAGATCTCGAGGAAGCCGCTCCCGGGGCTGCAGGCTCTCGGGGCGCATGTCCCTGTGCGGGGCGGGCGCCCGGCCAGCGGTGGCCTGTCCGCGTGGCCAGCCCAGCAGCAAAGGGCGTCCTGGCCTGTCTGCATCTCAACGCGTCCACAACCTGACCTTCCTCGAGGCGAACTGTGCCACGCACGATCAGCTGAAATCCGTGTGTGCAATGTCACCACACGCACGTCCTCGGTGAAGGACGACGAAGGGGGCCTCTACACAAAGCTGCCCTTGGGCCCCAAGCTGCAACAGGGCCGCCTGGCTTGCTCCAGACCCCCCCCTCGGGGCAAAGAGGACCCCCCGCCCCCCCCCACAGGGCTGTCTCCAGGCCTGACATCATCACGGCCCTGTGGTCACACGTGAAGAGCTCGCACCCAACCCAGGGGCCGACTGGCTTCCCCACAGGTCCTCAGCCCAACCCCCTCACTGGGGCAGCCCCGGGCCCCCAGCACCCTGGTCGCAACTGTGGAGACCCCCCCGCCTTTGCCCTGTCCTCTGCAGAGCCAGGCGGGGTGCCGAGGGCCGGGGCCTCAGGAGACACCAGGGCACCTGACGCCTGGGCAAGACGCCACCACCCTCGGTGCCAGCTCAGCCCTGGGCACTGGGTCGCTCGCGGTGACAAAGCGCCATTCTGCTGAGCTGGCCCCCGGCCAGCAGCCGGTGAGGGCTGCCGGGCACCGCAGCTGTGCGGGACAGCGGGCTGTGCTCGCCGCCGAAGCCCACTGGGCACTTTCCCAGGCCGAAGGGGAAGGCGGCTTCCTCCCCCGGCGTCCTGGGGGGAGGGGAAGGGGAGGGGGAGGGGAGGGGGAAGGGGGAGTGGGGGAGGGGAGGGGGAGGGGGGAGGCAGACTCCCAGGTACCTATGCTGTGTCCCGGGTGCGAGGCCGGCCTAGCCGCGCTCCTGCAGAAGGTGTGCGCGGTCCAGGCTGCGCAGCCGGACTCTGCTGGAGAGGACGGTCAGCCCCTCCCAGGCGGGAAACAGAGGGGACGGCTCCCACACGCGATCACGCGGCTCCCACACGCGATCACGCGGCTCCCGTACGTGGTCATGTGGTCACGCGGCTCCCGCACACGATCACGTGATCGCTCAGCGGCTCTGGCTCTGGCCTTAGGCCGGGGGCCCATGCTCCAGTCTGGCGTTAACCTCCAGCGGGGGCACCAGGACTGCCTCACACCCTGCGCCCCACGACTCCTCCCAGAGCCCTGGGGTGGGGTCTGGGGAGTCCAGTGTGGCCAACCCCGCCCAGTGAGGCGAAGGAGAGCCTGTGGGGAGGGGGGCGGGAGTGGGGGGGCTGGAGGTTACTGTCTGGGCTCTGAGCACCAGGTGTCTGGAGCGCGGGCCACATCTGACCTGGCTTCTGGGACACTGTCACTGCCACCCCCCACCCCCCACCCCCCGCCGTTTCTCAGCATCTCAGCCCCTCCACCGCCAACACACACCAGGCCTCGACTGGCCCACGGGGTCCTAGCTCCCTCTCCTCCCTCACAGCTGACCTCCCACACGGTCCCCGCCTTGGTCACGGTCATGGTCACGCTCAGCACACTGCCACCACCGGCTTCCTGCCCTCAGCACCGGGCCACAGCTCTGTGGGAGGTGCCAGCTCCAGGGGACGCCCATCACCCGTCCTCGTCCCTCCCACCTCGACTTCCAGAACAAGACGCGGCGGCTTCGATTACCCCCTTCTTCTGGCCCAGTGGCTTCCGGGGGCCCAGAAACCCCCAGGTCTTCAGAAAAAGGGTTCGACTCAGGCGCAGTCAGGCTCGGGGGAGAGCGGACGGCAGAACAAGGCAGACGGTTCCTGGGTCGGGGTCCCACGGCCGGAGGCATTAAGTTGGGGTTCACCCCGGGTGTCCCCGAGGCCAAAGGCCAGGCTGTCCCTGTCCCGTGTCCCCAAGAGACGTGCTGGAGACGGGGTGAGCGCTGGCACGGCAGTGAGAGCGGCTCTGGGGGCCGATGCAGAGCGTGGACGGGCGGGAGGCGGCGGGCGCAGGGAGACGGGGCCAGGGAGGGGACGCGGGCAGCCTGGACCGCGGAGCCCCACAGCCGAGTGGGGGGGCACGATGAGGCTGCAGGGACAAGGCGAGGGTGAGAGGGGGCATCTGTTACAAGCAGGGGCGTCGTGAGCTCTTCGAGAGGGACACCGAGCCAGGAGGACAAACCGACCCGGGCCAGGACCGTGCACGGCCTCTGCGGCCCACGCGGTGCTCAGCACTGCAGACAAGTGTGACTGGGACGCAGTTCTGCCCGCCGAGCTGGAGCTGGGGACGGGCAGGCCCGGGAGCGATGACAAGGGGGGGGGGGTCGCATGTCAGACGTTTTACCTCCGGAAGATGCGTTTCTCATTTTCCTTCGTGTTCTTGGGCTCAGGGCTCCTGTGCATGAAAACCGTCCTAACCCCTAACTCCATTGGCACCGTCACTCTGGGTCACTCTGGGTCACTCTGTGTCACTCTGCTGACTGCTTTTTCTCCGTTTGTGAATCACAGTTCCCTGCTTATCTGTACGTCTGGTGCGTTTTGACTGGTTGCTGAACATGGTGAATTTTACGGTCAGTGCTGGGCAGCGTCATGCCCACGAAGGCCGCTCGTCCTGCCGGGCAGCTCAGCCGCTGGCGGATCACTCTGCCCCTCCCACGCCTTGCTGCTTTCCAGCAGACCAAGAGCGCCAGCTCTGAGGGCTCGCTGAGCCCCCCTTCCCGTGCTCGCCCGCCAGGAGCTCTCACATGCACCCCACGTATACAACACGGCCTGGGAGGGGCCGTGGATGAACACCGCCTCGTGCATCTCGCAGCCCCGGTGATGGAGGGCGCCCCTGCCTGCCGTGGGGCTTCTGCCTGCACAGACTGGTCTCTGGCCAGAGGCTCGAAGGCCCTACACAGACCCCGGAGCATCCTCTCGGGAATCGGCCCCTCGGGCCAGCCCTCGGCCTCGCCACGCCCAGCCCTCCTCTGCTCCACGGGGCTGTGGCTGTTGGTCTCCTCTCCCTGTGCTGCGTCCAGATGTGGCCTCCCCAGGCTCGAGGGCGGTTCTGCACGTCCGTGGCCTGGCGACTTGTTCTCACGACAGCACGTGTGGCCTCCTTGTCCCGGTGACCTGTCATTCTCCACCTACAACTTCC
Organism: Eonycteris spelaea; assembly: GCA_003508835.1. NCBI lineage: Eukaryota > Metazoa > Chordata > Mammalia > Chiroptera > Pteropodidae > Eonycteris > Eonycteris spelaea. The sequence goes on from PUFA01000421.1 coordinate 541,859, forward strand.
TGTAAAAGTGTCAAAAGCAGCTGCCCTTCGTGTTGAGGCTGCACTAACTTCCTAAGTGACTTGGGGAAAGCGACCATTGTTAGGACACTAAGCCATCTTGCCCAGGATCGCTCAGACCCTCCACGTCTCCCATGTCATTTTTACAGTTTCTCTAAAAAAACTCCGTGTACTTGAGAGCGATTCTGGGACACTTGGCGTTTCTGACTGCCGTGAGGGGCTGGTGTTTCTCACTTACGTTTCTAGCTGGAATTGCTGCTCCTGGTTTCTGTGAGCTTGACCTTAGATGCAGGACGCACCTCTTTCTGCCTGAGTTGGGGGCTCAGAATCACTGGTCCCCTGGTTGGGGTCCCCTGGCATCAAGCCACCTGATAAGCTCAGAAGATGGGCACCTGAGCTTGGCAGGAACAAAGAAACTGGAGCAGAGCCCCAGGGAGCCCCACCCCAGGGTGCCCCACCCCAGGGTGCCCCACCCCCGGGAGCCCCACCCCTGGACCCCCCACCCCGGTGACCCCCACCTCCGGAGCCCCACCCCAGGGAGCCCCACCCCGGGAGCCCCACCCCAGTCCCCTCCTTCCTGCTGCAAAGTGCAGACACAGCCAGGTGTCCCGCATCTCCGTGCTGACGGCTCCCTCTCGCACAAACGCGTTTTCAAACACACGCTGGTGCACAGACTGCCACACCGACGGGCTGGGGGCCGGCCCGCGTCCTCCCACCAAGTGCAAGACCCACATGCTTGCCGGCCCCCAGGCAGCAGGGACCCCGCTCTGCGTGACACTAGGTTAGGGGACGTGTCAGCCCGAGTCGCCATGTTCCCGAGGGGTCGGTTTCAAACACTGCTTCGATGTGGAGAATGGACCCCTAGACATGGGCTCAACCTCACCCCCTGAAGGGGGTGGCGGCCATGCCGGATCTGGGGGCGGCTGTCGGGAGTGGCATCTGCTGCTCCCAGGCCGTCACTTGACGCGCCGTCTGTCCTTCGAGATGGGCCTGGCGTCCCTGTCACCGTGAGGAAGAGGCCCCCTTCTGCCCAGGCCACCAATGTCCGGAGCACCCGCTCGGGACTGCCCCGCGTGGGCCCCCAAAGAGGCGTGAACCCTCCCTTCTCTGCTCCCAGCAGGCGCCTTGCCAGCCTCTAGCCTCCCGCAGAGGCCCAGACAGACACGTCTACAATATTTTAAACGGCTTTATTAAAGGCTGTTAATACAAAATACGACCAAGGTACAAGCGGTCAGTAAGAACTTTCAGTTTTGAAAACGCATATCAAAGAATGGGAGGCCGCTCTGACACCCCGCGGGCAGGGGCTGCACCCCCACTGTTCCCAGGGCAGGTGGCACCGCCCGACCCGAGGGCAGGGGACGGACCCCAGGCAAAGGGCTGAGACTGGCTCCTGACTTCTCGGGAGAGACTTTGCAAAATACAGTCACACAAAGCAAGACACGAGGCCCAGCCAAGTCCCAGGTTGGGGGGAGCAGGAGGGGACTCCAAACCCTGCACCGGCTTCAGGGGAAAAAGCGGCTTTTAAAGTTAGAAACAAGACTCATGGCTTTAGAAGCTTGAGGGTGGCAACGCGGGAGCTTAATGCGCGAAGTGGACACGCGGACGGGATCAATCACCGGGAGCGGGGACAGGGGCCATCTCCTGCAGGCTGCGGGTTGAGAGGCCGCCCTGAGGGCAGGGAGGGCAGGACAGGGGACGGGGGAGGGGGAGAAACTGGACCGTCCCCAGACGGACAGACGCATGGCCGCGGGCTGTCGTGAGAGGCACATCTTTCTTCCCTGCCACCAACGCCGAGGGACGCAGCCTCGCACCTGTGCAGCCGCTGGTCTCTGAGGGGCCCTGCTCTCACGCGCGGTGCCGACAGCCCCACAGAGCGGGCCCCTGCCCTGCTGACTGTGGCGGTTCGGGGCTCCTCCCCTCACCGTGCTAGAAACTCTCTTCCCTTTCACGTTTTCATCATACTCACTCGGTACAAAAAGGACCTGCATTTGCCACAATACAGTCCCAGAGCAGCAAGGTCGAATCTAAGCCCCAAGGGACCAGGTGGGATTTAGGGACATCGAACGCCTGGCAGGGACCCAATCAAATGCTGGCTAAGCCACAGCTTTGGCAGAAACTTTCCCGGAAAAAAATAAAGGTGCCACGTTGTGTTCCGTTGCAGCGGAAGCCCTTTCAGAAGGTCCCACGGGACGGAAAGGCATTTTAAAGACAGGCGTGGCACAGACGGGCGCGGGCTGGCCGGGCGCGCGGGGTTAAGGCTTCGGGTGAGAACACAGTGAGAGGCGAAGTGGAGGTCACACTCGGGCAGGCCTGCAGGCTCAGGCCACTCACGCCCACCTCAGGGCACAGTGCCCCAGGGCGAGGCCCGGCCTCCGCCCTGCCCGCCTGGGGAGGGGCCGCTAAGTCCCGGTCCAGGAGACACTGTCCCATGACCACAGAGGTCTGCGGGGGCACTGGGGGGCGCTGCACAAGCTGGTCAGGGCCGGTGCAGTGTCCTGCCACACAGCCCGGCCACCGGCCGCAGGTCTCAGCAGGAAGGTCTGACACGACCGGTCAGACCGTCCTCCGGCGACACCTGCCATCGGTGGTCCTGCAAGGCCCAGGGCAGGGCACCCCCAGGCCGCCTGAGCAGAGGACTGCCACCAGGAATCGGGCACAGACCCGAGGAAGGTGGTTACCCTACAACCGCTAAGTCTAGATACAAAATAATGAAAAGCTGATACAAAAGGAAAAGCTGATACAAACGTTTACACATGCAACTCTTAAACAATACTACTAGTCTGAATGGGCCTCGGGGCAGCGTGGAGATGCCAAGTCCGCTTCCTGGGACACGCCAGGGTGGGGTGGCACACGCAGCGAGTGTGGCTTCAGCGAGGGCAGCCCTGAGGGGGGTTGGGGGGCTCGGGGCATGGGGAGCCAATCCTTCCACAGCCACAACCAGCACGCTCATGTCACTGGCTGAGGACATCCCTGGGGTCACTCATCGAAGGTGACCCCACGCATTCAAAGAGGGAGGGGCTAAAGGAGAGGGCGGGGCGGTCACTGTTATGACTTCTGTGACATGGCAGAGCAAACCCTCTCTCTGAGGAGGGGGACAGAGGTTTTATTTGTGAGAGTTATTGAATTCCTAACAGGTTTTAAAAATTCCACATATAAAACTCCTGTTATCAAATTATTTAAAATTGCATATGTATCTGGTCTTACCAAAAAGTGGAAAATCTGGAAACCCAGACAAGGCGATATTCACCAGTTTCCAAGAGTCGGAAAAGCAAACGGAAACCTGGGAAAGGCCGGCGACGTGAGCCGCTGCCTCGGCCACACCGCTTGGGGAAACAATTTGGGGGTCTTGGTTTGTTGTGGGTTTTTTTTGGGGGGGGTCTAACACATTTTACCAGTTGTCCAGAAAATCAAATCCCGTCTTCAAGATGACATTACTTGAGCTGACCTGCAGAAGGGACAAAAACAGCAAAGTAAGGCATGAGGGTTTTTTTTTTTTCAGTTATGCATAATCTAAAAACAGCATCTCATTTAAAATGACCCAAATGAAAGAGCCTGCTCCTGTCTCAGAGGCTCCTTGGCCTCATTAGCTGCAGTGCTTGGAGCCAGAAAATTAAGTACCATTCAAAGCGAGGGTCTGATCCCAACCCCCCGTCCCCCATCACTGACCCGGATGTGTCTGCGAGCAATTGCCAGACCTGCCCGCAGAGGAGAAAAACACTCTCTGCCTGCCAGGCAGGTTCCGGCATCAGCACGGACGACGAGGACACGTGAACGGTCTAACGTCACGCAAACTTGCACACTCGAGGGACTAACCAATATGGATGAGGATCGAAGTTTACTTCTTCCAGAGTAAGTGGAAGGTTCTGGAGAGATTTTCCCCAGCTCAGGACATTCTTCAGGTCAAAGGTCGCCCACATAATAACGTGGGGTTGACCTGAGGCCCATGAGCTGGCCGCCTCAGACACGCTTCTACAGGCTCCTGCCAGCTCCTGTGACCTAAGGGGCCCCTCCCACCAGTGACGTCCACTGGCGGGCTGCGGCCAGCCTGCCTGGGCATGGACACTGGCCGCCCAACGTGCACACAGCTGGCCGGCAGTGGACACGCAGCCCCAGCCCTGACGCCTGTCGCAGGCCCAGTCCCGCTGCGTCCGACACGGCGGGTTCGGGCAGGGCTCCCTGTTTCTGGTCGCCCGTTTCTTCAGTACGGTGGCATGTCACACTGTGCCGTGTGCTCTAAGCCGTTCGCTCAGCAGACTCCCTGTGCCTTCTCTGACTCTCTACCCCCCAAGCCTTCTTGTGTCTCCCAAGATATTTCTCCTTCAGAGGAAGACCCTGCTGCAGAGGGTCTGGAGAGGTCACTGGTCAGGGACAGGCGGACAAGTCGCAGCCCTGAGATGGACGACCGACTCAGCTGCCTGCACGTGTCAGTGACAACCGGGCCTCACCCCAAAGCCCCTGGGCATGGGCAGGGGACGGGGGGAGGGCGTCTGCGGCCCTACGTCCTGGGGGCGGCTTCCCCAGGTCACCCCGGAGGAAGGGGCCACCCACCTGTGGAGGCCCGGGGTCCGAGAACAGAGCGTCTGTGTCCTCCTCGCCCTCCAGGCCGGCCTCGGGAGTGGACAGCTTGCCCACGGGCTCGGAGGTGGTGGCCTCGTCCACACTGCCAGGACAGGCCTGGACCGGCTGGGGCCCCTCGCGCTCCACGCTGGCGCTGGGAAGGACACGCAGCTCCTGGCGGAGGTGGCCGGGCCTCTCGGCCTTGGCCTCCCTGTCCTTCGGGACAGGCTCCTGCCTGTAGCAGGCCGGCAGGGCCTTCTCGCCCTTCTCCATGGACTTGATCTGGCTGGGCGTCAGCGACGGGAACTCGGCCTGGGGCCCCGCAGCCCTGATCTTCCAGAAGGGGGCCTCCTCCTCCTTCCGGGCAGGGCCCGGGGCGTCCGGCCCGGTCGCCTTGCTGCCCTGGGCGGCTCGGCACGGCTGCCTGGGCTCGCTGGTGGCACCGCCAGGCTCCTGGGTGGACAAGGAGCAGACGCTGAACTCCATCTGACTCTGCAGCAGGACACAGGAAGGGGGGGACAATGACGTTACGCCGCCGGGCACGCCGGCCAGCTCGCACCCCGCCCGGCAGCCAGGACGCCGCTGCTGTCCGCTTGCTCTAACGTCCTGTTTCTTATTTAAAATCAACGGGCTCTGCGGAGCCGCGCACGACCCGGGCGGCCCCCTGTGCAGACGCCACGGGGCTGCTGCCTGGCCGTCCTGAGTGTCCACCTTCACCTGCCACCGTACCCGGGACACGGCAGCAGCGGATCCCACGACCCCGTCACAGCCCGCTGTGGGCAGCTCAGAGACCCCGAGTCCTACTGGCCCCGGGGACCCTCTGCCTGGCACCTGCCTGTGGCCTGGGGACCCCTCCCAGTGCCTCCTGAGGAGGAGCTGCAGGGCGGTGACCCCCCTCCCCCCCCACACAGGTGCACACCCAGCTGACAGGGCACCGCCCACGGGTCAAGCCCAGCCCCCACCGAAATCCAGGGGAGCCAGACTCCGCCTTCCTGGACCAAGGCAGGAAGGTCAAGGGGCAGGCTGAGTGACACCCGGCCTCGCACCTGCCAGGGACTGAACTGCGTCCCCGAAAGCACACGCCGAAGCCGAAACCATGACGACGATGCTGTGAGGGCTGGGCCACGGGGCGGGGCCGGGTCTGCAGAGGTCATGGGGCTGCCCGGGGTCAGCACCTCGTAAGCAGTGGCAAACCCCGAGGCTCTGGCCAGGGCCCGCCCACGCCGGCCGAGTCCGGTCCGAGCTCCACACGCGAGGAAGACGTGAGATGCTCGGGCCCCAGCGGTGGGACTGGCGGCCGAGCCCGGGCCAACCACAACGGTGTCACCGCACGTTGCCTCCCGAGACGCGGCCACGAAGCCCTGCTCCAGGCTCGCACCCTGCTCCTGGTCCCGGACCCCGTACCTGCCCAGGGCCCCGGACTCCAAGGGTGGACCCCACGCGGCCCACACCGCACTCAGTTCCCACGACCCCTCATGACCCTCCCACACCACACCCGGTCCCCATGACCCCACACGACCTGGCCCATGCTGTGCCTGGTTCCCATGGCCCCCCACACACCGTGCCTGGTCCCTACAACCTCCTGCGACCTGGGCCACAACACGCCCGGTCCCCATGGCCCCCATGACCTGGCCCACAGAGCGCCTGGTCCCTGCAACCTTCCATGACCCAGCCCACACTGCACCTGGTCCCCATGGCCCCCCACGACTTGGGCCATGCCGTGCCTGGTCCCCATGGCCCCCCACACACCGTGCCCGGTCCCCGCAACCTTCCACGACCCTGCCCACACCACGCCGGTCCCCATGGCCCCCCATGACTCAGCCCACACTGCACCGGTCCCTGCGACCCCGCACGCCCCCTGCCTACCGGTGCATGGTTGGATGGAATCTGGGCCCCTTAGGGCAGAACATGCTGGGGGGGGGTGGCACGCATGCCCCGGGGAACAGGGATCTGCCACCTGTCACCATTTGTGGAGATCCCTCGTTCCTCTGCTCCTCCCTCACATGTCCCCCTCCCCCGCTGTTTTAAAATAAAAGTAATCACGCTGCACCTCAGAGATTTGAGAACTAGAAGGAAAACGTCGCCGGTGAGCCTCCCCGCTCCTGTGACCACTGCGCCTCTCAGCATCCTGGTGCGATCTCACACACGGGCTCTGTGAGGGGGCAGTTCTGCTATGCACACGATCTGGGGCGTCCTTTCTCACTTAGTCGAACGCTTCACCCAGGGCCTCACGCGATCTTTACGGCCGTGGTTTTTAACAGTGTGAGCAGTGCCCCACCATCTACTCGGCCACTTTCTCATCACCAACTTGTTGCTTCTTGTCTTTGTTATTATAATTAATGTCACCGCGAGTATCTTCCCACACGTGGAGTTCATCACTTCAGACAATTTCCAAAAATAAAACGTCAAAAGATAAAAGGCCCTTCTAAGAAAATGGTTCTGGACGCGCACACGTTACGGGATGAGTTTTCCAGAGGCTGCCTCGGTGCCAGCGCGGCCGGGCGGCCTTCGGAGGGCGCCGTGGGCGTAACACTAAACGCTGCTTGTGCCGCCGGCGTGCGAAACGTGGCTCTTCTCTTTAGCACCTTCCTCCCCTCGGCCCGTGGCTGGTCTCAGTCTCTCCGTGTTGACAAACCGCGCTCTCCGGGGACTCTACCCAGCGGCCACGGGCACCTTAGGACAAGGATGAGAACACGGCTTTTCCTGGGGAAACCGCGGACCCTGCACCGGGACGGCGGCAGGCGCTCGGTCCGAGCCTGGATTCCGACAGCCAGAGGCCCCTGCTCAAGGCCGAGCGGCCAGGTGACGAGGCCACATCGCAAGCCCAGGCTGCCCCGAAGCTCAACGCTGTACGGAAAAACCCCGAGAAGACGACAGCGGAGGCCTGGCCGTGCCGGGCGCCGCGGCCGGGGCGGGTGGGGCACACAGGACGCGGCCAGCGCGGCCGGCACGTTGTGTCGGGTTTGGAGTTTTTAAAAATTTTCCTTCTACAAATGAAAACGCGGATGTTTGGAGCCCTTCAGCGAAGCGCCCTCGGTCACCAGCCCATCGAGAGTCACCGGCTGGGACAGCGACCTGCGCGGAGGGAGTGCAGGCCTGGGCCATGCTGGGCACCGCGGTGCACAGGACGAGCCCGCGGCCACAGGGACGCCACTGCGCGCGGCCGAGAGCCGGGTCCCCAGCGGTGCCCCCGGGCGAGAGTCCGGGCTGCTTCTAAGTGGACCGTTCGCAACGCTCTGCATGTTTCCGAATTCCACAATGGACTAGAAAGCCACTGCGGGGGCAGAGGTGACGGTTTCCTTAAATAAGCCGCCTGCTGACCCCTGGGGGCCAGAGCCGCCAGAAGCTGTCCGGTGGGGAAGGCGCTTACCGAGCCTGCTCGTCAAGCCCCGAGCCTGCCTAGGGTCAGCCATTTCCGACAGAGACCTCGGCTTAGAAGCCTCTGCAAGGCCGGGGCAGACACCCACCAGTCTGCGTGGGGTCGCCGGGGCACGAGGGAGGTCACAGGGCTCCGAGGGGCTTCGGATGCTGTTGAAAAGGCACCAAAGCAGCATGGAGCGGGCGTGGCACCCTCCAACAGACAAGGGCAGTTCCCACGGCTCCCTGAGCCCCTGGAGGCCCCTGACAGCTCCTCGGGGAGTAGCGGCTACCTGGTCTGGGGGCTTTGGGGTGAGAACGGGGAAACCGAGAACTCACAGAAGAAAAAGGGTCCCTGCATCTCTGCCTCTGAGTCTTTGTCCCTGGGCAGGTTTTTAATTTTGCAAATAAAATTTGACTAAGATCTCCTTTAAAAAGTCTTGGCTGTGCTGGGGTCCCTGCCCCTCCTCACCCCAAGGCAACAGCTTTGTTCTTATGCTTAAAACACACACCCGTTGGGAGGGTGGAGGGCGGGCGGGCCCACCTGCCCAGGCCCGGGATCTCCAGCGCCACCCACAGAGCCGGTCGGGCGAGCCCCTCCCTGGACTGCGGCCCCCACGGTCTCGTCCTGTGAAGGTGCCCAGCACGGAGGCCAGGGCAGAGCCGGAAGTGGCTCAGAGACGCACAGTCCTGCCTGTGGTCACTCGGTCCCTCGGGCTGCCCGCGCCGTTTCCATGGTTTTACTGCTTTCCGCTTCCAACAAGATGCTCCCAGACTCTGCCCACTGATGCACCCCCCCACCTGTCCTCCTGCAAACTCACAGCCTGCTGGGCAGCCCCCCACTCGGCTACCTACCCCCCCAGATGGGCTTCTCCCTCTTTTGGCACAAGGGGAACGGGGTCAGATGCGCAGTGCCCACTGCGTGTGGGGACATTGTCTGGCACACAGCAGGTGCTCAGGAAGCGTGGAAGCTCCCCTGTGCTCCTGGCTCCTGAGGTCTGAGCTTAGCTGCACCTCCAATCACAGTCCTGCGGCCCTGCAGCACCTCCGTCTGATCACCAGTGTGGCACGCGAACACTGTCCCAGAGCTGGGACAGGCAGGTGGCGTCTGCGCCCGAACGGCGGAGCTGGGGTGAAGCGCTCTCTGGGTGCCCAGGGTCTGCTGAAGCACCGTGCTCAGGCCACTGTCCCGTCCCGGGGACTCTCCCAGAGCCAGGGCCTGGGACTCTGGGGTGTGACCTCACCTCCAGCATGCCTCTGAAGGTCACGCCACGCCACAGGGTCCGAGACCGGGACCTCTGACACTGGGGGTCGGTGGATGGGAGGGGACAGCCCTGCCTCATGGAGGTGACAGGCTATTGGGGGGACCCCTCCAGACCCTGTGGCAGAAACAGGAAAGTGGAAAAAAAATAAGGTTCTGGATGGAATGTTCTTATTTCCGGACAAAGTCTTCCTCTAGGTGTGGAGGGAAAACGAGCTCTTGGGAGAGGTGATGCCGGCCCACCACACAGCCTGGAGCCACGCGGAGCTGAGGCCCCGCCCTGCAGGAGGACCCCGTGGAGGGCAGCTGGGGGGTCAGCAGCTGCTGCCGCCTGCTCTGGGGCCGGGTAAGAAACGGGGTGGGAGTTGGCTCTGTGGCAGCTCAGTGGCCGGTGGCTTAGGTGTTGGGACTAGGGGAGGGCGCCGGACAGGACACAGACAGCCCGCCCTGGTGTCCCAAGCACCAGCTAAGGTCCCGGAGGGCGCAGCAGGAGCGAGGACGGGGCGTCGGCTCGTTCCCGCAGGGAGCTGGGTCTCAGCCGCCACGTCCGCGCTAAACCCAGAATGACCACAGAGGACCTGTCTTTACGTCCCCTCATTGGGGAGCAGCGCGTTACCTCTTGGTGGAGGGGGCGTGCACGGCTGAGGCCCGCTGTCCACCCGGGCGGCCGTGGCAGACGTGAACTGAACGAGGCCGTGACCGGCCGGTCCAACGGTCTCCGGGGCCAACCTGGACAAGCTCTCAAACACCAACACCCACGGCCCAACGCCCCTCCGGGAGAGGAGGACAAGGAGGGAAGAGAGCAGAACCTCCAGCCCCCAAACCGGCCGTGACAACCCGACCGGGAGAGACAGCGTGACTCGGCCCCGGGGACGGGGCTGCCAGGCCGTCGGCCAGCGGGGAGCCTGCCGGACGCCCGCCCCGCCCCAGGCACCCGCCCGCCGGCCCGATGGGGAGCGTGAACGGAGGGTGAGTCTGCACTCAGAGCCCCGGCCACCTGCCCCAGGCGAGGCCACCTCCTCCAGTCTGCGGCCCACCAGGGAGGTTCCGCCCCGGCTCGCAGTCCTAAAGCAGAGTGGGACAAAGCCTGGGAAGCGGGGCACAGGGCGCCCGGAGCCTCAGGCTGGAGGGGGTGAGTGGGGGGCCGTCTGGAACGCGAAGCTGACTCTGAAGACAGGCGGGGCCAGACTCTGAGGTCTGAAGTGCTCTCCACCAGGTCTGTGCGCACGTGGACGGTGCACGTGTGACCTTGAGGGAAAAACGTGGGGACACAGTGGGCCCGACGGCTCGTCACAGGAGCCGGTCTTCCCATCGAAAGGGACAGGAAATGGGGCTGCACTTTGCCCCACGGGGACACAGTTAACCTGGACGACGTCGGACTTGATCTCTCGGAGCCTCTCAGTTCACCCAGTGCCCCGGCCGGCGGGTCCGGACAGTGAGCGCCAGAGCGGTCCAGGCGGCCGCCTGGGCTGACCCATCTCCAGCCCGTCTCCAGGCTCCTGGCCCCTATGCTGGCCCCAGGAGCCGAGCCCCCTCTCCGCAGCTGTCCCCGGCGCCACCCGGTCCTGGTCCCAGAATGCCATCGCACAAGTTCCTAACGGATGACGCGTGCCACCCACACACAGCTGCTTTGGGGTCGTTCAACAGGGGACCTTCTTGATAGAGCGGACACCCCGCCGGTACACGACGCCTCGGCCCTGGGGCGTTTTCGCGCTCTGGCCTCGGCGCCGAGCCGTGGCGGCCACGGCAGAGCGCCCGCCGGTGTGTTGCTCTCCGTTCCACCACGGGGGCCCGTTGGGGACCCACATGACAGGGAACCGAGGACTTGGCTGCGCGCGGTGTGACCTCCCACAGCCTCCGTTCCACATGCCACACAAGGTTTCACCTGGCCCTGGGGACGGCTCCAGCTCGCCTGCTCCCCGACGTCCTTCACACCCCCGCACCCCACAGGGTCCCAGCCCGAGGAGACCGGCTTCCGGCCACGCCCCGGCGCTCGCCCGCCCGCCCCGCACGGGCCTTGGTGTCCAACCGGCAGCGAGGACAGGGTGACCCCTGCAGGACACGCAGGTCCGCACCGCTGTCTCCGGAAGCGGGGTCCGCGGGGGCTGAGGGACCGTGCTCGCCCGGGGAGCAAGGCCGCCCGCGCCGCGCCTCGGCGGCCTCCGCGCCCTGAGGCCCCTCACCCCGCAGGGGCACAGCGGTCGCCCCCACGAGTCACGACGGTGACGGGACTGCGACGTCACGCACGCGCCCTGTGTGCTGCCAGGCGAGCTGCCCTGCCGCGGCTGAACCCTGGGCCTGCTGCCGCGTCAGGCACCGCCCCCCACGTGCCGGGCCAGCCCGCCTCACTGCTTCGTCCCCCCGGAACCCCGCCCGGAGGCCCCCCGATGCCCGTGGGACACGAGGAGGACCAGGTCGTGCCCTTCGGTGGTCCCTGTGCCCCCACTACGGAAAGAACCTTCCCACGCACGGCACGGAATGTTCTAGAATTCAGAGGATGCTGGGCTTTTCCTTGGGTTAGAGACACCTGCCTTTCGGTCATGGTGTTGCTTAGGGATGCACTTCTAGGGAGGACGAAAGCAAGTTCAAACCAGTCAGCCGGGACAGTTGCGTGGCTCTGGCGACGACGCTGGCAACGACGATGACGAAAGACTGGGGGGCCAGCAGCTGTTACCCTCCCACCCCAAAAACGCTGCCGCGCCCCTCACGGCTGCGCCTGCGCAGAAGCCCCGGCAAGGAGCGCAGCGCGGTGGGCGGACGAGGGGGCGGAGGGACCCTGCTGTCCCGGATGGCTGGGCGCCCGCGTCCAGCGCCTCCCCACCCCACCCACCCCCGTCCTTGCCCCACAGCAGACGCGTCACCCGGAGCCTGGCGGGGCTGTGGCCTCCTGCGTCCATCAGGACGGAAAGGAATGCGTACAGCAACACAATTCTTCTAAAAAGACTAAGAAATCTAAATTTAACCCAACTTACCCTCGTTTCCCAGGAGAAAGGGGCAGAGTGCTCGTCTTGCCAAGTTATGTCCTGAAACAAAAATTCAAGAAAAAGTCTGAAATCTGAACCCGAACATCCCACACAGACATGCCCCAAGGCCACAGGGGCGCCCCAATTCACAGAAAACCCCAATTCCCGCCTCCACGCAAGCCCGGCCTAGGCCGCTCTCAGGGTGGGCTCAGTCCTCCGTCTGGGAGGCCACCTGGGGACTCAGTGACAGGAACCTGGGAGGAAGGTAGGACGGCCTGAGGGTACCACCCCACTGAGCCCCCACGGGACGGCGACTCAGCCCTTTGAGCCTCAGTTTCCCCATCTGCCAAAGAGACCCATTCTTCCTTCACAGGGCTGCTGTGAGGACCGGGCAACGCCAGGCAGGGGCTGCAGTCCACGCCAAAGGTCAGAGCTCCCGCCTCCCCTGAGGGCTGATGGCACCGATCAGCAGTCGATCAGCAGTCGATGAGGAAAATGCCAATTCAATGCAAGCGCCTGTGATGAGGACCCTGATGTCACCCCACCTCACCCAGCAGGGCACCATGAACGGGAAACAGCTCTTCCCCGCAGACCCCAGGCCCCCACTGCCGTCCCGCAGGGCAGGTGTCTCGCTGGTGCCCAGTTTCCACAGGTCAGGGGTCCCGCTCGCTGCCCCAAACGCTGGGACGAACCGGGAGACACGGACTGAAAGGGAGACCACGGGGTGTGGGTGGAGGCTGCCCTTCCTTAGGTGCCCAGTAACTTACGCCTCCCCCGCCTGCCCCCCACAGGCCACTTCTCGCTGGGCAGAGCCCCGCCCACCCCGCACAGCCACACCGTGCCCGGCTGTCCCCGCACACGCCCGGCTGTCCCCGCACATGCCCGGCTGTCCCCGCACACGCCTGGCTATCCCCGCACCGTGCCTGGCTGTCCCCGCACCGTGCCTGGCTGTCCCCACGCTGTGCCTGGCTGTCCCCGCACACGCCTGGCTGTCCTGCAAACCTTAACAGTGAGCGGGAGCCTGGGCTACTGCCCTCCCATTTGCAATTTCAGTTAAACCCAATTACTTTTCAATTTACAAACTCCGTCCCTCCAAAAATGGAGACAGGCTACCCGGAGGACCGCGATGTAACGAGCCCTGTGGCTGGATGTCTCGGCAGAGGCCGTGGCTCCTGCACCCCCGTCAACGTGTGTGTAGTGTTGGGGAGCGGGGCGTGGGGCTGGAAGTTCCTCGCAGAAGCAACAAAACAAGGGGAGCTTTGTTTTCGGATGGAAAAATAAAGGCGGCCGAGGACGCGTAGACATCACTTATCCGAGATGTGAACAGGTGGGAAAGTGAAGACATTCGAGCGGCAGGGGCTCCAGGGGTGGGCACTGCAGGGGCCGCCTCAGCGGACAGGGAAGGCACAGAGGGGTTTACCCGGCATGCGGGACCGCACACGGGCCAGGGGACTCCGGAGCTGGGTCACCCTTCTCAGGGGTGTGATCGTCTTCTCAATATTAGTTATGCACCTTGAGTCCCCTTGATCTGCCCAGGTTAAAAGAATACAGTTTTGGGTTTTGGTGGTTTTGGGTTGGAAGATGAATGACTGCGAAACGCTGAGCAGCCGACAACCGGGTCTGGGGAGCCAGCAGCCTCCAGGGGCTTCAGGCAGCACGTTGGCTGCGACTCTAAGGGGGTCACCGACGGAGAGAGGGTCGTCTGGGATCCCTCCCCAACTTGGTGTGAAGTCAATAGTCTCTGCTCCAGCAAGAACTGAGTCGAGAGGCAAATTCCTTAGATTTCTGCAATTCTGACCTCACAAAAAATAATAAAGCACTTACCAAAAATAACCATGCCAAACAAAAATGTGATTGAAGCTCCGATGTCAGCCAGGGGCCGCACGCTCGAGCCACGAAGCACTGGCAGCCGGTACAGGCCCTCCGGACACTCGGACGCAAAGCAGCAGCAGACTGCGAAGTGGCAGCTCGCGCGCACGCACACACACATGCACACACTCATGCACTCACACATGTGCACGCACACACATTCACACACTTGCACGTGTGCACACTCACACATGCACACTCACGTGTACACTCACACATGCGTGCACATGTATGTGCCTGCACACACCCTCACATGTGCGCACACACGCACACACACATACATGTTCATGCACACCCTCACATGTGCGCACACACTCACACATGCACGCACACAGGTGTGCACACACTTGCATACACTCACACTCATGTGCACACAGCTTGCTTTCTCTGCTCCCATGTCGGCCAGCAGGCCAGCAGCCCATGGCCAGGCACACGTCTGTGGACAATCGCGGGTGCTCTGAGCAGGCTGCCCCGCCTGCCCCCAGCCCATGCCAGCACCAGACAGCTCTGCTGCTGCCGCCGCCCCAGGGCACAGGGCAGGCTGCTCTGCCCAGAGCTCTCCCCCATGTCAAACTTCGCTCTGCAGGGGCCACCCACCCCAGACACAACACTGACTCTCCCTGGAATCTTCTCTGGAGCCCTGCATGGGACAAAAAGCAGAGGGCCACAGGGCCCACAGAGGCCGGGGCGCATGTGGCGGCTGGGTCTCTCCTGGGCTCCAAGGACGCAGGGTGGACATGCGCTGAGCACCCTGGCCCACCGTGCAGAGGCCTGCTTGCCTCAGAAACGTTCAGGCCACACAAGGTCACCTCCTGACAGAGACAGCATTTAAAAAGTGTTCCCTGTGCCCCCGCCATAGTCCTGGGGTGCACGCTTGCAGGAGCCAGCGAGGATGGGATGGGGGTGGCTTGTGAGGAGCGGGGGCCGCGCCTTACGCCTCTGTGGCCGCACGCTGCCCTGGGGGGCCCTGGGGCACTGCTGGCCGTGGACTAACCACACTCACGGAGAGCTCACCACAACCTCAAAAGTCTGAAAAGGCTCCGCACGGTATGCTCCCACCTACGTGACCTTCTGGAGAAAGCAAAGTCACGGGGACAGGACGAGGATCAGAGGCTGCCGGGGCGGGGGAGGGGCGGGAGGCTGAGCTCGGGGTTCAGGGCACTGCGCCCTGCTGTAACGCGCGTGGTTCAGAAATGCGTGTGCGCCGGGGAAAGCCCACAAAGGCGACGAGCACTCGGGGGCGTCCTCTCCTGACGAGCACATTCGCCACTATCTACGCCCGGGAGGGAGTCCGCACCCGCCACGGCTGCAGGACGCAAAGTGCACCTACGACGCCGCACGAGGGCGCCACCGCACGTGACGTCACCGCACGCGACGATGTCACCACATGCACGACGGTATCGCCACATGTGACGTCACCGCACACGACGGTGTCCCCGCACACGATGGCGTCACCACGTCCCTTGCCAGCGGTCACCTGGGGCTGGCACTAGGACAGCCGCCGAGCACGGCCCCTCGGACTCGCGCCCCCGAGCGGTGCTCGCCGCTAAGCACACGACCCGGCCGCAGCCAGCTCCCCGCGCTCCGCAGTAAGCGCAACCTCGGCGACTCGACTTCCAAAGGGTTTGGGTAATTTTGCTTCTAGGTCACTGGGTTACAAGTAAGTCCGCTACGATTGCCTGACCTCTCTGTGAAAGCCACGACTGTTCCGGGGTTGCAGAGGGAGAAACCGGACTTAGAGTTCGTCTCGGGCTCAAACGGCAGCCGCCGCCCCCGCGCGTGTGCGCGGACACTGCGGGCGCGTCCTCCCCCGGGCTGTCTGCCAGCCGGGCGCCCGAGCACCGTGCCGCGGCACCTCAAGCGCGAGCGAGCGAGGCGGCACCCGCGGGTGTCCTTTAGGTCCTCCCCACGTGAGCCCGAGAGGGCAGGGGAGCGTGGGCTTGCGGGAGCCATGAGACCGCCGGGGCGCGGCCAGGCCACCACGGTGTCACGGAGCACGTGGCGCCTCTCCGGTGGCAGCCACGGACTCACCTCTCATAGGACAGGTGGGGGCTTCCTGCAGCTGCCGCCTGGAGCACCGCGCCTTCCCGCGGGCGCCCCCCGCTGGCGCGCTGTGGCAGGTGCGCGGGAACGGCCCCTGCCTGGGTTCACGCTGGAACTGTCCACGCGCCACACTCGGGACGCTGAACAGTGCCCCGCAGAGTGGTGTCCGGCCGGGCTGCAGACCGCATCGCCTCAGGTGCCCTTTCCATGCGCAGGTCTGTGGGTCCCACCTGGCTCCGTTTTACAAAGCCGACAGCTCCCCACGTAATCCCCCTGCGGCCGTTCCCCTGGGCAGTCACCCAGCTGTCCTTCGTGATGCCTGGCGCCCTCTTCACCCCGGGGACACCTGGCCACAGGCCAAGCAGCTGCGCTGACCTCCAGCCTCAGGGCTCACTGCCGAGGTGCCCGCGATCAATACTGCTGGGTGGCTCTCATCGTC
The DNA here is from genome assembly GCA_003508835.1 of Eonycteris spelaea. Lineage (NCBI taxonomy): Eukaryota > Metazoa > Chordata > Mammalia > Chiroptera > Pteropodidae > Eonycteris > Eonycteris spelaea. The sequence continues at coordinate 558,345 of PUFA01000421.1, forward strand.
CCCAAATGAGGACCTCGCCTAAACCAGCCACATTCCCGCTGCTCACATGGGGGCCAGGTCTCCGGGCCAGCTCCCTTGCGCCCCGCCCGCAGCTGACGAGATGGTGGCCGGCCACGGCGGCGGGTGGTCCCCGCATGCCGCAGGCTTCCGCGTGCTGGAACCCGGCAGGCCCCTTCCCTTTCTTCTTTTCCTCTTCCAGTATTCAGAGTAGAGAAAAGGCCGCGACTCACTTCCAGGGACACATGTGTGACATGTGCTGTGACACTCCAGACCGCCAGACTTGGGAGCTGGGGGCGGGGGTTAGGGCCGCGAAGGACTCTGCATGACACTGTAATGGTGTGCACAGGCCACTGCACATTTGTCCAGACCCACAGAGCACACACCGCTAAGAGTGACTGTGGGTGACGATGACGCGTCCCTGCAGGTTCGCCGATTGCAACACATGCACCACATGGTGGGGATCCCCAGAGCGTGGGGGCAGGGACGAGTGGGGACGTGTGGGGACGTGTGTGGGGGTGTGTGGGGTGCAGGCGTGGAGGTCGGGGGCGTGTGGGGACGCTGCACTTTCTGCTCAGTTTTGCTGTGAACCTAAATCTACTCAAAACAAACAAACAAACAAACAAACAAACAGGGTCCGCTAAATCACCCGGGGCGTGCAGGAGGATAATCGCTACCACACGCGCCCTTGCTGAGTGCTCTCGCCCAGGGGCCGCTGTTCACAGCCCCACGCAGCGGGCGCACTCCCTCCGCTTACAGTGCTGGCACTCGCGCCCAGAAGCGGGGTCCACAGCTGCACGTCCCACACCAGGAACGCGGCCGCTGCACCGCGGGGACTGACGGCAGCAAACACAGGGGCGGCTCGACGCCGGAGCAGGGGCTGGGGTGGGGGGCTGTCTCAGAATGAACAGAAGAACCAGTAGGAAGTGTAAACAGCTATGTCTGGTCTTCGTCTGTTTTTTGAGAAACGGACACATATTTTTGCTGTCATCGTTACTAAGGGAATCTCTAGTGTGGAGTGTGAAAGTGACTTCTGTCGATTAACCACTGACTCCAGACCAGCCAGCATGCAATGCTTTCCAGCTGTCCCCTGCCTCCCTGCATGACAGTGAACTAGTCATTTAACTTCTTCGCTGAACCTGTTCCCCGGCCGCCCCGGGGCCGCCTCCCACGGGAGCCAGGCCAAGGTCAGTGCCCGCTCCCAGGGCTCACTTCCCGGGAGCTGCCCTGTGGGGGCGGCTGGGCAGCCTCCCCGCGCAGCCGGTGGCGCTGGATCTGGGCCCACGGCCACGTCCTCCCCACCCAGGGCTGGGGCGCAGAACGCCAGGTGCGGAGACACCAAGAGCCACACCCACCCTGTCGTCTTTTCTGAAAAGCCCATGGACCTGCCAGTCAGAGGTGGGAACCATAATTACACATGCCGCCTTCCTTAAGAGAAATCCAGGGTACGGAGAAAGCAACCCTCAAATTTTTGTTTGTTTTTCTGCCAAGAGCTGAACAAAGCAAAGGCAGAATGCTAACACGGAGGGGGCGGGAGTGACAGGTCCCGGGAATCCGGGTACCTAGCCACGTGTACACCAAGTGCCCGAAACTTCCGGGGTCTCCCACCTATGGCCTGCAGGGAGCCGAGCATGTGGCGCAGAGCCCGGGGCCTGTGGCCCATCACAGCACGCTTAGACCCCGCTAGGTCACTGGCCAGGAGTCAGGGCAGGGCAGGGAGCAGAGAGCAACACCTTCCTAAAATTCAGGCTATTTTTTTCTCTATTTGATAACAGGAAGGGGCGGGGGAAGGGGGGAGGCAGGGGGCGGTGGGAAGCAAGTTCCGGGAATCTCTAAACCTTTCCAAGATGCAAATTTTTCACCTGACCACTGGAGGGAGGGCGCGGCGACCTCAGGGCACTGCGAGGCACAGCTACCAGCATGTTTGTAAATGTGCCCTAATGTTTGGACTGGACACACGACCCAGTGTCTGCTCCAAGGCTGGCCTGAGGGCCAGAGGGAAACTTTTGGGGCCATGGTCCCAGGGCGTGGCCAGGACGGGGCTCCAGGTGAGACTTGGGCGCCCCTCTTCTGTTGCAGAGATTAAGGCTCCTAGGTCATTCTCCGCGCAGGAGAGATGACAGGGGCAGGAGGGGCTGGTGGCCTTGCCCTGAAGCTGCATGCGACCCTGCCATCAGGTGGGGGGGGGGTTTGAAGGAGCTGGTGAAGAGTGTGGGAGGCCTAAGCCCGCATGCCTCTAGTCTCACACACAACAGGCCATCCGATGGGTCCCTCATCACGTCAATGCTCGATGGCAGCTGGCCCCGCCCTGCACCAGGCTAGTCACCTGCAAGGCTGGTCCCTTTACGGACCGCGAGGGCACAGACGGCACACAGGTGCGACCGGCCTACGTTGGGCGGCGCCTCCGCAGAGGCAGCTGCGACGGGGGGCGGGGCCACGACCACACTCGCAGCCACCGAGGGCCACTACCAAGTCTCTAGCTGCTGGTCCTGCAGCCCATGAGAATGAGAACGCCTGATGATGGTCACATCTGGAGGCTACAGTTGCGTGATCTCACTTAAAATGCCGCCATGTGAAATACAAAAATGTTACCAGTGACGGGGAGGCTGTGGGTGGGGGGCGTACATTCAAAGGCACAGGCGGTGTCTTTGTCCTCCCCGGCAGCTGAAAGGGGGGCACGAGCCGAGGCCCGTGTGACTGCTGACCAGGAGACAGGCCACACTGCACTGCAGACAGAGCAAGCCGAGGCCTCGGATGCGTGCCCCACGGCACGTCATGGGGCCACCAGGGCAGAGACGCCTCTCACGTGGCCAACCCCGGGCTTAGCACTTAGCACCAGCAGGAATTACTTATTTCAGAAGAGTCAGTGATTTTCCCCAGTGGAAAGGGAGAGAGATTAGCTAACAACAGGAACATTCTCACCCGCAGTGGCCCCCGCCGTTCAAGACCACTGGCCTTTCACGTGCGCCGTCTCTCCCACCACCCTGCTCCTGCTTCCCCCGCTGCGGAGGAGACAGCTGAAGCTCAGGGAAGTCAGGGATTGACCACTGTCGAAAGGTCAAGGTTCGAGCCCGGGCTCTTTCTGTTGCAGCCTCAGGAGAGGCCGCGGGGGTCCCGTGTGCCCGGTGAGCAAGGCCCCGCCCGGCCTCTCACTGGCCAGAGCGAGGGCTGTGGTCCCGCCAGAGCGCCCATCGGTCAGAAGCCATCGATGGCTGCCAGGGGTCTCGGGGCCCTGGGAGCATCCCCCATTCTGTGATTGGCTGTGGAGGCTCCTGGGGCCATATCAGAAGGCAGATCAAGTGGGAAGGGACAGAGTGCCCGAGTCGACCTGGTTGCGGCCCTTCTGAACACACCTGGGGCCACTTATGAAGGCCGCTCGGTCCAGCAGCCTCCCCAGGGACACTGACTGCCCTTATCCATCGCTCCGTCCCCAGGCGCCGCCCTCCGCAGGAAAGGCCGCCCTCCTGGGCCCGAGACCACCGACTCCACTTTGGTGCCACCCTCTGCCGGGTGCGGGGGTGCATTTAAAACTCCCCAGTTCCACCAAACCACACAGCCGCTAGAGGGGAAATCGCACCCTGGACAACGCGCCACGCGCCCTCCTCAGGGTCAGGGTCCCTGCCTCTGCCATCCGTGCCCAGGCTGGCGAGAGGCCTTCCGGGACATGCCCTCAGCCCGTGTGGCAACGCTGGGTTCGACTCTGAAAACACAGGGCTGGCAGGTTTGTGGAAGGGCGTGCAGGTACCGCACTGAATGGTTCCGTTTGCTCTTAAGTCACACTGGATGTACAAATTCAGACAGCTCAGTCTGGCACCCAGAGGAGGAATCAGTACAAAACGAACTTGGCGTCATCTTTTTTTATCGGTGACAGTGGCCCTTATATGGCATGGGCTCTGATGATAAGCAGGCCTGAGGATATTCTTAGCCAGACACCAAACTAAGGAAAACCGGCCGACGTCTGTGAGTACAGCACTTACAGGCCTGTTTCCCCTCATGTTTATTTATTTGTGACTTTTCCAAATAGTCATCCCCGGAATCTGAGCGCAAGCCCCGCAGACGTGTTCGGAGAGACGCCTGTGTTCACACTGAAAACGCCACGACCCTGGGGACGCGTCCGAAGCCCCCACGTCCCTCGTCCCTGTGGACCACGCCCTGTTTTTCCTGGCGAAGCCTTGAGAGCTTAAAGCCCAGTGGAGCCTTTGCCTTTGACTCCGTCAGAGAAGGCCATGCTGGCGCATTCCTGTCCTTTCGCCCTTCCCCTGCGTTGAAGTGGCTTTCGGGCCACAAGCATTTTGTTTTCATGCCCGTCTCAGCACACCCAAGCCTGAAAGTCGCTCTTGACGCTCATTCTTAGCTAGAATTCCTCCCGGCTGCGGGACTGCCCAGGGGCTCCAGGCCCGAGGCTCCTCCCACGGCCTCCGCGAGTGCCGCCCATTTCCACACTTTGCCCGGCTTTCTGTCTTTGTCCCTCACCGCAAATGTGGAGTTTTGAAAGGCCAAATAAACACAGTGCAAAATGTAATGCCACCAAACAGGTTTGAAACACTTCTCCAAGAAAACGCCCGTTTCTGAGCAAGGCAGAACGGCCAGGCCCTTGAGACGGCCTTAGAACGGTGGTCTCTGAGGGTTTTCCCCGTGCGACTCGTGTCCCTCCTTCACAGCGCCCACCCTTCTACAGACGCCCAGCCGTGCCCTTCCAAGTTCCAAGTTTTGGGTAGCTCGTTTAAATGCATCCCGTAGTTTTTCGGTGGCAAAACGGGGCCACCATGCTCGCCCCAGAACGAAGCCACACGCATTGTGCTCGTTCAGGAAACACGGGGGGCTTTGTGCTTTGCCTCCTTGTCCTGGAAGGCACCTCTTCCTTCTGGTTACCTCGCTCGGCAATGTCGCCGTCCATATCCGGCTCACAAACATCACTACCAAACACGCGATTGATCTGCTGAGTGCCCTCCGCGCAGGCAGGGCATGGGCATTGTCACGCCAGGCTTACACGCTGGGCTAAGCCTCTAAGGGGTGAAGTCACCACGGCCATACACTGCGAGGCAGAGCGGATTAGAACCCAGGCTCGCCTGGCTTAAATTTCCTGCTGTTTCCACTTTAGTTAGCCTCGCCCGAGAGCAGCTGCCTTCGGCTCCGGGCGGGGGGAGGGTTCTCTGGGCCCCGCCGAGCGGGTCCAGATGCGGGGTCTTTAAAGACCTCCCGCTCTCGGCGGTTCTTCCTGATTCCCGGGGGGCCCCCCACCCCGACCTCCGGCTCCGAGATGCCCCTCCCACCCCCTCCCATCCCGGCGCCTTCGCCTCTCCAGGCCCTGCCACCGCGGCCCGCGGACGGCTGCGCTCGGGCAGGTGCCGCGCGGCCCGGGCGCCTCGGGGTGCAGGAGGGGTGCAGGGTCAAAGGGGTGCGGGGGGTGGCCCGCCCGCGCCTACCTCGTCCCCGAAGCGCACCACCTTCTGGCCCGTGGGCCCGCGCAGGCCCGGGAAGCGGGCGAGCTCGTCGGGGCCTCCGGGGTCGCGGGGCGCGGGGGCGCTGGGCCCCACCAGGCACCGGTCGATGATCTCGTCCTGCTGCGCGGGCGGCAGCCGCGCCCACTCGGGCCCGTACTTCTCGCGGATCTTCTCCTTGTCCTGCATGATCTTCCTGGCCATGGGGCTCAGCGACGAGAAGTAGGTGAAGCGCTTCCGCTCCCGGTCGTCCAGAGGCCGGTTCCCGCTCATGACTGCGGAGCGCGAGGCCGCGATCGCCGCCGCCATGGACGCCATGCCCCGCGCCGGCCCGCCCGCCCCCGCCCCGCGCCCCGGAGCCCCGCCCCGGCCAGACCCCGCCCCGCGCCCCGGAGCCCCGCCCCCGGCCAGGCCCCGCCCCGCGCCCGGAGCCCCGGCCCCACCCCCCTGGCCCCGCCCTGCGCCCCGGAGCCCCGCCCTGGCCGGCCCCGCCCCGCGCCCCGGCCACGCCCCTATCCCCGCCCCGCCCCGCGCCCCGCAGCCCAGAGCGCAGCGCCTTCCGGCTCGAGAGCCCTCCCTCCGCTCCCGCCCACCCACGGGAACCCCGCCCTCCGCTCCGCCATCCCCGGGAACCCCGCCTCCGCTCCCGCCCGCCCACCCGTGGAACCCCGCCCTCCTCACTCCCAGCCCCGGGGACCCCAGCTCCCTCACCCCTTGCCACACCCCGACGGATCCCGGCGTGGGTTCCGCAACGTCCCCATTGCTCCGTACTCCCCTTGGCCAGCTCAGGAGGTGGCTGTCGCGTCCCCAAGTCCGCGCCCTGCGTTTGACAGGATCGCTGGTGGCGACCGCCATAGCGCCACGTGGCCACTTGTTTGACAAAGGAAGCGGGCAGCTAGGACCTAGCCGCTGGCCTATGCCTCTCGGGTCCTTGTCCTTGATAAGCCAGCTTCTTTGCTCTCTGAGCTGTGTGGCTAAACTAGGCTAGGGTCCTGGGGCCAGGAGCTGGCAGAGGAGGGGTGCGCAGGGGTCAGCCAGGAGGCCAAAGGGCCGACCTGGGGGGCTGCACTAGCGTCGGGGTGTTCAAAGAAAATTAGTCCCCTCTGCTCCTACTCAATGCAGTGCCAGGCTGGAAACCCAACCCAGCAGCAGGAGCTGTGCACACCTGCTCTGCGTTTGGCCACCACATGTGAAGAGGTTCCCAAGCCTTCGCGTGGCCTCTACTTTTCCCGACTCCACAAATGAAATGATAAGATTTCTTTTGAGATCTCAGAAATCATGAGAGAACTCTCAGCATCCGGAGGTTTGCAAACAAATGAGTGGCACAAGTTTGCATAGGCAGAGAGGGATGTCCCAAGGGCGAGGGCCAGGCTGGGCATTTCAAAGCATGCCCCCCAGACCACAAAAGTTAAACTTATACAGAGCCCTCATCGGCTTCACCATCTGGCTGATTTGAACAAGGTCTCAGATGAGAATTCTATATCCGCTCTTTAAACAAGAAACTGCATTTCAGAATGACTTTGCCTCTACCTTTGCCCCAAAACTAACACTTGGATAATTCGGAACACAATAGTAGAAATAATTTTCAAAGTTCTGTTTTAAATGTGAAATGGCTTTATCATCTTCTGGCTCAGGAATCCTAAGAAAATATTTTTGGAATGTCATGAATGTGACAAGCTCTACAATAAGAGATATTGCTATCAACAGTGTTATCAGTGTGATATATTGAAGCAGTAAGGAAAGCCACCAGATAGGACAGCCTGCATCGCACGGTATGCGAAGGACCACGCATGAAGGTTGAGAAGAATGTTTGGTATCGGTCTCTACGTAAGTTGCTAAGTATGCCTTGTGCACTAACCTGAATCCCACTGATTTCTATCCTTAATCCTTGCTTAGTAACGTGAGTGATGTTCAAATATGTATTCTTGAAATTTAATTAACATCTTCCAGCTTGTTTCAAAATTCACAGAGGAGAGATCCCACGTGGTTTTTGAAGCGGTTACAAAAAACAAATGTTGCTTTCAAAAAAGCGCGACCCAATTAAGCGTTTCAGATCATGATTTATGGCCAGAGAAGTCATAGCATAAATATGGGAGGAGGTCATTCAGGGACGTCAGCCAAAGGATCTGAAGTCCGTGATCGGGTGACGGGGGCCACAAAGAAAAGTGCTTCCAGATTCTCAGACGAAACCCAGGGAACTAGATGGTGCTGACGGATGGCTTGGCCGACCTGGGCGGGGGGCGGACGGCGGGCAGGGAATGAATGAATGTATTCATGCACTCCAGCAGAGAAATAAAAATAGACAAATTCCAAACACGTGATAAGGTAAATACTGGAGCCACCGTAAAACAGACTCGGAGCTGCCATCTCAGAGGAAGTACGTCCTCCTCCTTGACACCTGGAAATGTGAAAACCGGACAACATAACCTTCGGTCCGGGCCTGAGGCAGCACTTTCCCCCGACAGACGCGACAAGGAAAAAGCAGGTATGAGCACCCGACTGAAAATGAAAACGTCCTTTGGACTTCGCACCGCTGTGCCAGCTCGTCTGCACCCACGGAAACGTCCACCTCCGTGGATGTCATTGTGCCCCTTCCCTCGCTCACGGGCAGCCCCCGCCGTCACCTCCTAATCGGAACACCGCTTGGGTCTCCCCCTGAATCAGTGCTTCCCGAACAGACATTCTTCGGGGGCTCGGAGAAGTGCCTGCTCTCTCGCTCCGGCCTTGTGTTTAGGTGAAGCGGAGAGACGAGCACCGCCCTGACTCTGAAGTGTCTCCCAGCCTTGTCGTGGTCACAGAGCCTTCCTGCACGTGTCACCTCCCTGAGGTTTCACTTGCTGCTCCCCACGAAGCACTGTGGGCGGGGACAGCAGGAAGGGTGTGAGGCAGACGCTGCAGGGTTGTTTCACTGGCGCTGCCGCGATGGGGGCAGTGTCCCCCAACGGCCAGCTCCCCGGGACCCGAATGGGGTGTTAGTTCCCAAAATGCTTCTCTGAGAAATTAGGGAGACACAGCAACAGGCCGTGTAGTGAGGATCGTTACGCTGCGTCTGGAGCCTGATCCGTGGCGTTCTGCCTTTGCAGGCGCCAGGTCAGTCATTTTTTTCAGAAGTGACCTCGAGTCCCCACCAGAATGGAAACGATAGAATTTCATCTCGTTTAGAACTGTTGACAAGCAGGCCTGACTCAGAAGAAGGGCTCAGTGGCTGTTTTTTGAATGGATTATGAATGAATGATGTTACAGTTTGTATATTATCCCCCTTTACGCATAAAGAAACCGAGGCATCAAAGGGAAAAACGCACCCCAGCCTTCCCGCGCCCTCCTCGTCTGGGCTGGAACTGACATGCGCAGACTGGAGATTCCTTTGCCTCGTTACATCTCTCTGTTAATTTCCACGTCTGAGGTTAATTACTAGATTAGTCACGATAAACTGGGTTACGGCTGTCATTTATTAACGCTTCTAAGTCACTCGCTGGTGACACAGCACTAATTCTTTGAGTAGGACAATGGAGCATCCAAGATGGGACGGACACGTCCCTTCCACGGCTGACCCCTCGGCTCACAGGTGCTGCCCTGGAGCTCCTCCCTCTAGGACCCCCCATTTTTAAATCCCACGGAGGGAGACGTGAAGGCTGAAGGTGCCCTGGGGGCCCTTCTGGGGGCCGACCGGGGTTGCTGGCTTCAGGAGAAGCCCGGAGGCAAGGAAGCAGTGATGCTGAGGCGGGTTCATCACACGCCCGCCCGCCACGGAGCTGTGGCCGACAAAGAGACCCCGCTAAAGTCCTGTCGAAGCCTCAGTTCCATCACCCAAGACAAGGATGACCGCCCGGCCCTCCAGCACGAGTGTCAGTGAGAGAGAGGATGACCCGCAGGAGAGCCCGTCCCTTGGTCGCTGCTGGCGAACGGCCTCTCCAACACCTCACGCACTGGGCACAGCTCGTCGGCTGTGGTCACCGCACGCCAGGTCCCCTGGTGCTTACGAACAGCTATTGGGACTCCTGTCTCAGCTGAAGTCAGGGCAGGGCCTCTCTTCCCTTTCCCAGAGTGCCTGGGACACAGCTGAGTGTCCAGCGGGCAACAAGGACAGACATCTGCTGAACGACTTTGCTGTCCCCATGGGGACACCCCGCAAGGTGACGGAACCACAGGGCAAGTGTTCTGGCCCTGCTTCTCAGAGCCGGGCCATCAGCTTGACGGCCTGGTGAATCGGTGGCTGAACCAGTGAAGTCCCAGGCACCGTGGTGAGCAGCCGACAGTGTGGACAAGGCCGCCCTTTGGTGACGAGGCAGGGCCGGTGGGCGGAGCCGGCCTTCCTCACCGTGCTCTCTGCCCTCCCTGAGGGCTCCTCACTCCCACACCTGTTCCTGGTCATTCCGGATGCCCGCTGACCCCCTCTGCTCCAGGGCGGGGGCCGACGGCCCATGGCCGACAAGTGAGCCTGGTTCAGTAGAAGACCGGCCAGTGCCCGGTGTTCGTGACAGAGACGGGGAGAGAGACAGGTGATTTCAGAAGGCTACCGTAAGTGGCAGAAAATGTGCTCTGACCAGCTTGAGGGGTGGTCTATTTTCCCCACCACAGGGAGAGCCTTTGCTGAGACAGCCACCGTCTGCCACCAGGTCCGGGCAGGCGCGAGGCCCCTCCTGCGCCTACAGGAACGGAATCGCCTCTGGGCAAAGCCACGGGGCCCACGCGGGGCTCCGGGTGGGCCCTGCCCTCCCCTGGCAGCCTTTCCGCAGCCCAGACTGAGGCGCGGTTTCGCCGCTCTGTGAACGACGCCATGGCCTCCTGGGAACATCACACGCCCTCCGCTTGCCCAGAGCCTCACGTCTGGAAACATCTGAGTTGATCGTTCGTGGGAACACGAACGGCTCCAGAGGCAAGTGTTCATTCCTTTTTCCCGTCACCCGCAATTCCCACATCCCTCTCCCCAAAGGCAGCTGGCCCGTCCTTGAGGCCGAGCTCAGGCTCCCCCTGCCCGCGAAGTCCCCATGGCGCCTGCCCCGGAAGGAGGGGGCCCCAGGGGGCAGACCGGGCCCCTCGCAGTCCATCTCAGGTGGACCTTGGTGTCCTGCCGAGAACGGTGTGGGCGTCCTGGGCCTTGCACGTGTGTTCGGGACTGCGTGCGGCGCCCCCAAATCTGAAAGGAGGAGCCCCTAATTGAGAAATGGAGATCTCATCATTTAAAATCTTAAAGAGTTAGTGATAAAATGAATAAAATGAAGAATTCGACTTTGAGATACTAAGCAAAAAGAGAAAAGAGCCTAAAAACGGAATCCCCGCTACCGTTAAGCCCGTGCACCCGCAGAGCGCGGGGGGCGGCTCCCTGTGGGGTCACCGTCTTTAGGTCGCAGCCCAAAGCTGACGGCACGGGAGGTCTCGGACACGGGCAATGCTGAGTGGTGTGACGTGAGCTTTTCTCTGAGCCCGCGAAGAGCCAGAGAACTTCATCTTTGGTCCCCGAGGCCATGGTGGGCGGGCCTGCCCTGGGGTCAGAGGACAGGCTGGGACCTCGGTACCCATTTCAGCAGGGTGACCTTGGGGAGTCACCAAGTGCCCTGAGCCGCAGCTCCCTCCCTGCAAAATGAGAGTAAAGGCGCTTGTCTCCCCCGGGTGCAGCCTTAGCCGCAGGAGACAGCGGACCTGCGGCTGTGAAGTCTGTGTGTGGAGGAGGCCTGCCCGCCGGGTGGGAGTCCAGTCAGGCCCCGGAGCAGCATCTGCCCACCAGGCCGGCCCCACCCATCAGGCAGCGTGCCACCTGGCCTGCGGCCGATCGGCCATCGTCCAGCCTTGTCAGATATCCCCAAGAGCACAGATACCCTGCGGCATCCACCCTTACAAAATACAAAACTAAATCACAGAAAGCAGTGAACAGTTTACCTCTTTAACAAAAACCAAAGAAAAATGAAAACAATTTGTGAATGACAACAGTTTAATGAATCCATTTTACTCATGGTCATTTACTCTGAAAAAAAAATCAGTAATTTTCTGAATATTCCCATACCTGAATGTGAAACTAATTCACAAAAACATACGTAATCCAGTGTCAAAAACTGGGGACATAAAAGAAATCAGCCGTTTATTTTTCCCAACAATGAGAAAAACACGTGGTTCAGTAATTCAGTGTTTGGGTCACTGCGCCCTCCCGCCGTGTCCCTGGCCGTGAGCTCCGTGGTGCCCGCCGGCGGCCCACGGATCTTCCACGGCTCCTGTGACGTGGGGCGCCGCACGCGAAGGCCCGTGTCGGACAGCGAGATGCCGTCACGGCGTGGGAAGGACCTCGGAGGAGCCAAACGCCCCGCCCCCCTTGCTTTTATTCCTTCCAATGATTAAGTTTTGGCTTTTGAAGTAAACTTTTCTGTGAAAGGAAGGAGTGGACAACGTCGGGAGTGGAAAGCCGGCCGCTGGCTCTGCCTCACACCGTCCGTCCTGGGCGTGGCCGCTTTTCCCCAAAAACCCTCTTTCGTGATTCCGGTTACGGTTCAGAAGGTAAAGAAAATGATTTCAAGTATTCAATTCCTATCAAAAGCTGGTATCAAAAGTAACAAAGGACCTAATTTCTCGATAATCCCACGTTTTGAAAAATAACTTAAGGGGCGCGCGCCGCGGCGGGCTAGAGCTTCCGCAGGCAGCGGGCCGA